>JAYESD010000002.1:180921628-182125327 GCA_036927565.1 Tuctoria greenei
GAACCTGGGAATTATTTTGACGGCTTGACGATGTGAAGCACGTGGGGAAGCTTGAAACTGTGAACAAAGACATATGCTGAATTGTATGTCCGGTCTTGTTGCCGTGAGGTACAAAAGTGATTCAATCATGCTTCGATATTATTTTTGATCGACTGGGTCACCATCTTCATCAAGTTCAAGTGTCGTGGTTGTACCCATTGGTATCCGAAGAGGCTTGCTTTTGTCCATGTTGAAGCGCTTTAGAAGGTCTCTTGTATACTTCGTTTGATGCACAAAAGTACCCTCCTTGGTTTGCTTGATTTGCAGCCCCAAAAAGTACGTGAGTTCTCCCATCATACTCATTTCAAATTTTGAACTCATCATATCTGAAAACTTGGACACAAGATCATGAGAAGCACAACTAAAGATAATATCATCCACATACACTTGAATGAATAATGAGTCATTGCCATGCTTAAGCACAAAAAGAGTTTTATCAACCTTGCCCATGGTAAATCCTTTTTCAAGTAAGAATGTTTTTAAGCTATCATACGATGCTCTTGGGGCTTGTTTGAGACCGTACAAGGCTTTGGACAGTTTGTATACGTGATTAGGAAAATCTAGATTTTCAAAACCCGGTGGTTGCTTGACCTAAACCTCCTTATCTATGTAGCCATTAAGAAAAAACACCTTTAACATCCATTTAGCATAACTTGAAACCTCTAGATGCAGCAAAAGATAACAAAATTCTTATGGCTTCTAATCTAGCAACAGGAGCAAAAGTTTCATCAAAATCTAGACCTTCAATTTGTGTGAAACCTTGATCAACCAACCTAGCCTTATTCCTAACCACAACCCCATCCTCACATTGTTTATTTTTAAACACCCATTAGTTCCAATTAAAGTGTGACCTTGAGGTAGAGGTACAAGTTTCCAAACATTATTTCTTTCAAACTTTTCTAACTCTTCTTGCATGGCAATAATCCAAGATTCATTAGTGAGTGTGTGTGATAGATATTTGGGTTCAAAAGAAGCAACAAAAGCAGAATGAGCATGAGTGTTTGGATCGCAAAATATGGACCGTGTAACTCGTTTGTGCAAGCTTCTAATGATTTGTTGTGAAGGATGACTTTTGAGCACTCAGAGGGGAGTAGACACTTCACAAGCTCCTTCTTATTCATGTTCATCACAGACTGAAGAGCTTGTGGCTTGAGGACGATCTGAACCAGTTGCAGTAGTTGTTGGTGCTGGTAGTGGTGCAAAATCAGCAGCGTGATCAACGTCATTTGTTTCTGAATTTTAGGGCAGCAACACCACTTCTTCATGTTCTTCGATTAAAATACTCTCCCCCTATGGATATGGATCTTGACCTGCAATATTAGAGCTAGTACCTGGGCTAGCTTCATTAAAAGAAACCTCACAAGGCTACACAATTTCGTTAGTGTCAAGTAAAAGCACACGGTAGCCTCTAGTATGATATGGATAACCAAGAAATATGCCATCAACAGATCTAGCTTCAAATTTATCAAGATTACCATCTTTTTTAACAAAGCATTTACAACCAAAGACCCAAAAGTTTGTGACACTAGGCCTATGTCCAAACAAAAGTTCATTGGTGTTTCTCCTAGCTTAGCACGCAATAAAACACAATTTGAGACATAACAAGCAGTTGCAATTGCATTTGCCCAAAATTTTCTAGGAGTTTGGTATTCATCAAGCATAGTCCTATCCATCTCAACTAAGGTTCTGTTCTTTCTCTCTACAACACCATTTTGTTGAGGTACATAGGGTGAAGAATATTTATGATCTATTCCTTTTTCAGCACAAAAGAGATCAAAAGATTGATTCTTAAACTCAGTTCTATTATCACTTCAAATTGCTTTTAAAGATCATGGGTGATAAATTGATAATCTAAGAAATAAGGCTCTAAAGTGACTAAAAGTTTCATTATTAGATGCTATAAAATAAACCCAAGAGTATCTAGAATAGTCATCAACAATCACAAGAACATAACATTTAGCTCCGAAGGATTGAACACATGAAGGTCCTACGGTTTCAAGGTGAAAAAGTTGACCCGGTTCAGTTGTCATGGTCATTGTGAGAGGATCTTGTGAACCTGCAACCATCTTAGCATGTCTACAAGAAGAGCACACAATTTCTTTGTCCCCTTTCAGCTTAGGCAGCCCACGTATGCGATCAAGAGCACTAACATGCGTTAGATGATCAAAGCCTACGTGACCAAGTCTAAGATGCAAAAAATATAAGTCCTTTGAATCATTAGCAACTAGACACCTATGCTTATCCACTGTTGGCTTCCTTTTCCTGTGAGGGAATGGCAATAAGTTGGTGTCTTCAAATTGCTTGTCCATTCTCTCACTAAGTGGTTCACTTATGCCAGTTGGGACATCCTCTTTCTCCATTTCAGTTGTCCTCTTCTCTTGTGTGGGATACAGTGGGTCACGAGTGGTCTGGCCACCTCTCGTAGCCACCGCATTCACCTTTTCCAATGGAGGAACAACTGCAGCAAGTTGAGCCAACTTAGTTTCCAACATCTTGTTGAAGCTCAGTTGATTCTTGAATGTTGAGGACAGTCCTTCTATCTTGGCATTGATACTTTCTAGGGTCTTGTCATTAGCCGAGAGCTTCTTTGATAATGCATCATTGATCTTCAATCGGCTAATGGCAAGTTCCCTCAAGTTGGGTTGATTTCCATTGTTGCCATTGTTGTTGTACCCTCCTTGAAAGAAGGGGTGTGGTTGGCCCCACCCTTTACCTCCTAGATGATAGCCATTGTTGTTTCCATTGTTGGCTACGTATAGGGCATCCTCACGAGTCTTTGGGCAGTCATTACCCATGTGACCCGTATTGCCACAGACTTCACAGATGATGTCAGTGCCTAAGGCATAGGCATTGCCACATACTTCACCACCAGCTTGTCCATCAATCTTCTTCATGAGGAGGTCCAATTTAGCAGCGATCATGTCAACCTCTTTCAAGGTGTGCATGCCTCACTGACGAGTCTGTAGACGCTCATCGCTCCAACCCATGTTGGACACCATCTTCTCTATCAAATCTTTGGCTTTGGGCACCGTCAAGGAGAAGAAAGCTCCTCCCGCAGCAGCATCGACATGGTCACGGGCGGAAGGGATCAGCTCGCTGTAGAAGTTTTGAATAATCAGTCAATCGTCCATCCCATGGCGGAGACAGGCCAGGATGTACTCGTGAAGCCTTTCCCAAGCCTCGGTAATAGACTCCTTAGCGTCTTGCTCGAAGGTGGAAATCCTTCCACGTAGGGCATTAGTCTTGCCCAAAGGAAAGAACTTGGCGAGTAATGTTGTAGAACACTTCTCCCAAGTGTCTACAGCACTTCAGTTTGTGTGGAACCACTGCTTCGCTCTCCCAAGAAGGGAGAACAAAAACACCTAAGATGGACGGCATCAGAAGAGACACCCTTGATCTTAAAAGTGTTGCAGATCTCAAGGAACTATTATAGGTGAGCACTTGCATCCTCGTTATCCTTCCTACAAAATGGGTTGGCTTGCACCATAGTGATCAGGCCAGTCTTGATTTCAAAGTTTACATCTCCCGTGTTAACATTGGTCCCAACAGGCACATTCCTAGCAAAGGGAGCTGAAAAATCACGAATGGTCTTCTGGGCCATTGGTGTTTTGGTTGTTGGTGCAGAAGCACTGGCTTGGTTTGTTGCACGAAGCTTCTTAGGAGTAATGACACGAGGTCGATCTTTCCGAAGAGATTTGGGATCTTCAACAAAGTTTTCCAGCAAGCGGAAACCAGACATACACTACCCTCTTTCACATAAATGTGAAAACAAAAAAAGGTTATCCTACTAAAGACCTACCCAGGGTCCTATCCTATTCACTCAATCATGCAGTACTTCAGCTGCCTTACCCTGCAACGGCGCCAGAAATGCTTATTGACGTTTCTTATGTCACAGATAAAAATCTGCAAGTGCACAAAAACTATCGATGTAGCATTTCCCCTTTAAGAGTATTCCCAAGGGTGTCATTTATATTTTCCCAAAGGAAGGCTCAGTGGAAGCATAGCAATCATCAAATGAAATGGGTATATTGGTCTAGGTAAGGTTTTGGTTAGGATAGGTAATAGATAAGTAGAGGTAGTGTGACACACACAAGAGCATTCTATTCTTAGAGGGATTAAGTTTGTTAAAGAGAGATTAGGCTAAGAGTTAGGGAGTTGCTCCTACAGTGCTTCTTATATACATATACATAGCCTAGGTGAGATACTAATGAACATGTTAATGGTGAATTCTTATGCTAAGTTGTTCAACACATTGGACATGGATTTACCCCTAGCAATACTAGGATGACTCCCGCAAAGAGCCTGTGGCATAGCCGAACATGGAGGGCTACAAGGACAGATAGGGTTGTCACCACCTATTGCCTACCTCTTCAATTCATGGGTCTACGAGACATCCAACGCTACTTAACTATCCTAGCACCATGCTAGCCTATTAAGTAAGTACCTTAGGAGCCTAGGCACAAGCCATCCTAAGAAAATGACTAACCTAAACATCATTGAACCAATGTTGGAACGTAGCATAAGTTATTCATATTAACATGGTCATGTCATAACTAATTAGACTATAGTGGGGGTTTGTAGTGTTTATGATAATAAAATAAGATTGTTATGGCATGATCATAAAGACTACTCCTACCACATACATGGAATCCACAATCAAACAAGAAACAATTCATCCAAGTATATGAATAAAAAAAGACTAAAGATAACATCTTTATATTAAGAACAAAGTCACAAATACAAAGAGGAATATATGAGCGATACCTTTCCCAATTTGGAATTGGGAAGAGATAGACTCCTACTCCTTCCTAACTCGGACTATGGAGTAGAGGCTTTCCTCTCTACAGCCTAAACTCCTCTAAACCTATGGAGAATAGTGTATACAATAGAATGAATACTCAAGTGGTCTGTTTGTGAAGTGAGGGTAGGGGGTCCTATTCATATCTAGAGAAGGGTCATTTCCGCCACCAAAAGCATGCAAACAGTCTTTATCGTGACTAGGGCACCACAAGGAGTCGACACGTGGAAGCTGACCAAGTTTTGCACACGTTTTAGTGCGGCCGAACCACCACTTCAGCCGAACAGAAAAGTGGACCAATTCCACTGTGCTTCCTCGGGGTGATATGAGTGATACACCATTGGATGGCCTCAGATATTTCTGTGGGCCATTTGATCTATGTGGTGCCACATGTCCACGCTTGATTGGCTCGGCTGATATTTTATAAGATTGCTCCCCCTCTTTTACCTCATTTCCTGCAATAAATGCATGCATGCACTATTTCTTCAAGGACAAGTGCAAATAGGTTAAATAGAAAGGTTATGTGTGCAAGAAATGGTATTTCCTATACATAATTGAGTTATATTGACGGGTGAAATTGGTATATAACAACCATCAATAGGGATAAAAGTGGTAAAATTATGCCAAGGTGAGGACTTAAACACTTTGAGTGAATCGAGAGAATTCAATTTGGAGGAAAAAGGCATTATATTTTTGACATTCGAAATATAGCAATTTTTGAAGTTATTTCAGCTAGAGGAAGTTCGGGTAAGAGGCGCTCAACCGTTGATCCTCTCAAACACCCATGATGATGTGGTAGCCACACCACAATAAGGGTTCATGAACAAATGTATGAATTAAAATACTTTGTATAAGTCTTCCATATTCATAGCAAAAATTTCATCTTAGCACTTAGTTCTTCTTACCTTCACTCGAGGATGGGCAATGTACTAAGTGTGGGAGAGTTTTTTGATGGTCTTAAATGCTGAATTTGACTGTCAGTTCATTGCATAAAAATTATAAAATTGAGAACACAACACAATGGTAGGAGTTAATACTAACAAATTCCACAAGTGTTAGTGTCTATTTGCATGCAGGTGAATTAAGCCAAAAAATACACAAGAATGCAGGGAGCAATCCACGAAGTTACCTATCGACCAATCAGGCAATGACACGTGGCATCAAATGGATCCATGGACCCCTTCCCAGGTGTATCCAAGGGAATCCAATGGCAATTCATGCGGGGAAGGACCATGGGCCCACCTACCAGTGACTTGGCGCCAGGACCAGGTCGGCCGAACCAGAGGTTCAGCTGACTCCTTCCAGGCGCCAAACTTTGTCAGCCGACGCGTATGGACTCCCTGTGGTGCCCTGAAGCCGGTTGAGACTGATTCGCGCGCAAAAGATGGCGGGAACCGCTCTACTCCATGTATAAATAGGAGGGAGAGGCTTCACTTCTCCACACACCACAAGTTTGAGAATAGTACTCCACTCATAAGGTTTAGAACTGCCCAAGTGGCCAGCCAAGTAGAAGGAGTGTGTGGAGGAGCTAGGAGGATGAGTCTTGGGCTTGTCAAGTCCCTCTTCCACACTTGTACATATACAGAAGTTCTGCCGGAATCCAGTAAGAAATTTTCAAGAATTCAATACAAGTTTGATTTCTATTCCATAGTAGTTTGCTTTTGTAGTTGCTTCTACGTTCACTGCTTTAATTCATTAAAGGCTCTAGTCTTAGCTTTGCATTAGAAACGACTAGAGTTGTGAATTAGAACTTAAGTGTGGTGCTTAGGTTAGAATTCATCAGTGGATATCTTTTAGACCCACAGATTGAAGAGGTAGGTAGTAGGTGGTCACAGCCATATCTGTCCTTAGTAATCCTCCATGTTCGCCTATGCCATAGGATCGTAGCAGGAATCTTTTGTGTTTTGCCAGCGGTAAACCCGTGCACGAAACTAGTATCTGCCATAGGCTGCTATGGCTTAGAATCAAAACATTGAATTCCTCTCAAATCCTTACCGACCCAACAAATTGTGTGTCCTTGGGAGAACAAGCTAGAAGATCTTGCACACGTTCCTTGGATTTCATACCCTTGGGAATACTCTTTAAAGGGAAGTGCTACAATGGTATTTCTGTGTGCTTGCAGATTAGTCTATTTTCATAAGAAATACCTACAATAATCACCAAGTTTATGGGGCTTCCTCACAGGTTGAGGGCTCCCACAAGTCCACAAATCAAAAGGAAGCACAACACACCCGAAACATTGTACAAAGAATGACAGGAGTGTGTGAGAGATCAAAACCAAAAGCTCAATGTCTATGAGATTGTCACTCTTCCTTTCCCAATACCTAACTCCCAAAGATTTGACTCTTAGGGCCTTAGAATGTGTGGAGAGGAGTGTTTTTGTGCTCTTAGATGCAGCGGCGGCGGTACGGTTCATGTTGCCTGTCAAATAAGTTGAGGATCGCCTTTTTATAAAAGTCCCAAAAAAGTGACCGTTAGATTTTGCAAGACCGGACTAGTCCGTGGTTGACACCAGACTAGTCTGGTGTGGTGAGATTTGAATTTTAGGTTAAGTCCCGATAGCACTCCAAGTATTAAGTGTAAAACCCAAGAATATCGAACTAGTCTGTGGGACATCAGACAAGTCTGATATCACACAGAAACTACTTGGCCGTCTAAAATCGGACTAGGCTAAGGAAGGTCGGACAAGCCAGTGGTGACATAGGACAAGTACGATGTCACAAAGAAACTACTTGATCGACGGGAAACATACTTGTCTGCAGTGAACAAACTTAGATTGGATGAGTCTGTGTGGTTTGGACTAGTCGGTTATGAAACTGTGATTTGTCGAGTATTCTCTCATTCTTCCCATGCAATAATTTGAGCTATTTAGAGAATTTCTTGCACACACACTATAAGATTAAGAATTAGACTACGTCTTCTTCTCCAAATGCGTCCTTTCAATAATAATCTCTTTTTTCCCTTTTTGCATTTTCTCATTCTTTCAGCATAGCACCCTGCTCTCACTCAAACATTTTATTAGCTCTTTAGTTGATTGTCATCAATCTACCAAAACCTACAAGGGGGTTCCTAGATGCACTTACAATCTCCCCCTTTTTGTTGATTGATGACAACCAAACAAAGTTTAATCATAGACGAGTAATAAATGGATTTTCATAAAGCATGCACATATGAGGAAAGAGATGCATGAAACATAGATATAATCTCATATGTGCATTATTTATGGTAGGGTGCCTATCAAGTGAGTGTGAGCGGATAATGTGATACAGTGTTCCAATAATAAAGAAAATAGAAACATCATGTGACATCCGGTTCCAAAAATGAACCAAGTGTAATGCATATGTGTGTCCAGGATGTTTAACACACATACACAAGTGATTCACAAATGATAGCTCTTGAATACAAGCTCTAAAAGACTGCAGTGGACAATACTGAACGCTAAAGACACCAACTCCACAGGCAATCTTGACGGTAGCACGCATGCCTAGAACTCGTCAAAGACCTCCGGGTACTCCACAATGTTGCATGCGTCTGAATTTGTTGGGGGAATAACAAGGGTGAGCACATGTCATACTCAGCAAGTGTGGGAAAGTATGACATGTAGCTTAAACAAGGAATGATAATTTAAAGGCTAATTGCATAAAAGTAGATTCAAAACAGTTGAAAATGCAATAATATGATCATTAAGTGAGGTCCATCACTTAACATCCCAAAAACAATTAAATTTGTATCCAATACCATAATTCCAACATAAATAACCTAAACATCAATAATATATCATATTCAAATCATAACTAGCCATTTGAATCAATATTACCATTTTCATATTTCAAACCCAATTATTGTAACAATATTGATTCCCAATTCAATTCCAGCCATTAAACCAAGTTCAAGGTCCATAACTCTAATCATGTGATGGTCCAGGTCACTCATAACCTTGAGCATGGCTATCATGATAGTTTTTAACATTCTCCAGAGTTTGTACCACTTTACCCACAAGTGTGTGATTTCATCATCTTTCGATGACTAAGGAATCTCAATTATGCAGTCTCACACTTCCTTTGGTGTGTGGCCAAGAGATCACATAATAGCCTTTACAAAGTGATTACTAGCCTATTCGAACCCTACTGAGGTTTCACCGGTGGTAATGTCTCCAACTGAGCAAATCCATCCAAAGGCCCGCTCTTGCGCCATTCAGATCCCAGGGTAGTCCCACCATCACTACAAACCCATCCAACTACCCCTTCCCCGAGCTTTCCAACTGCTTTGAACAGTACTGGCAACGCACTAATTAGTGAGCTAAGTCGCACCAATACTTGGCCATGTGGTGGCACTATAAAACCTGGGTTGTCGCTGCACGAACCGGTCCTTAGATCGAAAGCAAGCTAAACCACCAAAATAGTCCAACCCATCCCACGTAACCAGCTTGCTTAGATCCCTATGTACCATGTCGCTAAAGGGTCATTAATATCAATTATCTTTATTAAAGTGTTCAATAGTTCATAATTAAGCAATATGAGTGTTTCCCAAACCCAATTGAGTAAAGCAAGGCAAAAGTGTAAAATACCCTTTCCGACTCCCTACATTATGTTCAAGCGACAAGGGCGGTCATACAAAACTAGTAAACTCCTACAATTGGGTTTTCCCATCAATTTGACACAAGCATGCAATTTTGCAAACAAAACATTTAAAAACCGAGATCAAAATGATCATGGGCACTTGCCTTGCTCTTGAGCTTGGTTTGGATCGAAAGCTTCAAAGTTCTTGTTCTTCAAGTCCTCAAAAGCACTCTCTACAGCGGTACCTTCTATTCCGCGCGACAAACATGCAAAACAAACATTGCAATCAAATATTGCTCAAATATTACTCAATATGCCATGATATGCATGATTTGTGCAACTGTGAGGTAAAAATAGTTAATGAGTTGCTATTAATGTTTACTTACTAGTTATAATGGTTTTTAACAAGTTTGAACAAGTTTCGAGTTGATTTGTGTCAAATTAGAATCAATTCAGCAAAATGGATTCAGAGGGCCGGACAAGTCCTCACTGGGGACCGGACTAGTCCGCCCTATCCAGAACAGCAACAATAGGGTTTTCTGGACAGTGAGATTTAGGGTTAAATTCACGTACAAAACTGGATGTAGAAGGTGTATCGTGTGTTTAGAGATCCAAATATCGAGAATTGGGTGCAACACTTGAATCTTGATGCTAGGGTTTGACAATTAGATGTTGAGGATGATTTGATGATAAAGAACATCGATGTTAAAAAGTTGATGAAGATCGATCTTGCTTGATCCTTTTCCTTCATCTCCTCCTTCTCCTTGCTGTCGGCTCTCCTCTTGATGGCGGAACAAGGCAAAAAGATGGCAGCGAGGGTTTTCTCAAAGGGTCGAAGAGGTGAGGGTATTGGGTTGCTTATATAGGGTGGTGTGGTATGGTTTGGGTTGGATTTGAGTAGAATTCGACTGAGAACGAATAGGGGCCATGGTGGGGTCCACTTGGGCTCCTTTGGTGTGGGCACGAAGTCCTTGGGCCCAATTAAGGCAGTTACCCAAAAACTTGACTTGGAAGAAAAAAGAATCTGAGTTGGACTCTGAAGGTCGGACTAGTCCGCAAGAGTGGGCGGACAAGTCCTTTTTGGAATAGAGACGAAATCGGACAAGTCTGGTGCTAGAGGTCGGACAAGTCCAGGGCTTGGCGAGAAATTGGTCCGGACTAAAAACAACATCGGACTAGTCCGCTCAAAGTCGGACAAGTCCGAACAACATCAGAACCTACATTGGACTAGTCCATGCAATGTGCTGGACAACTCCGGTGTTCTGAAGAACTAAATTTTTTGAAACAGGAAAGGGACGTCGGACTAGTCCGGGGTGATGGTCAGACAAGTCCGCTCCCTGATAGGAATAAATTGCTAATTTGGCCTAAATTTATTTCAATCTTGTTCCTTTTAAGTTTGCTTTATATTAAACATGTATGAGGATGTATGCAATGCATTATGCATGAAAATGAGGGTGTTACAAACCTACCCCCTTAAAATGAATCTCGCCCTCGAGATTCAACGTAGAAGGAAAGAGATAGGGAAAATCTCTCCTGAGATCCTCTTCTTGCTCCCAGGTTGCTTCTAACTCTGTGTGATGTTTCCATTGCACTTTGCACCATTGAATCACTTTCTTCCTTGTGACTCTCTCCTTGGTATCCAAAATTTTAACAGGTTGCTCAGCATAGGTCAAATCTTCCTCAAACTCCAATTCTTCAATCGGTACTTGCTCTTCCGGAACCCTCAAGCACTTCTTGAGCGGAGAGACATGAATCACATCATGAACATCCGAAAGATGTGTTGGCATCTCCAACTTATACACTACTTCTCCCCGTTTGTCTAGAATCTTGAATGGTCCAATATAGCGAGGTGCCAACTTGCCTTTGATGTTAAACCGCTTGTGACCCCGCATGGGTGACACTTTGAGATATATGTAGTCTCCTAATTCAAAAGCTAAGCTCCTTCGTCTATTATCTGCATAGTCCTTTTGTCTTGACTGAGCGACTCTTAAGTTCTCGCGGACCTGAACTTGCTTTTTAGCACTTGTATTACATATGGTCCAAACACTTGAGTTTCTCCTATGTCATTCCAAAACAATGGTGTTCTACACCTTCTCCCATACAATGCTCCATATGGCGACATCTTCAAACTTGCTTGATAACTATTGTTGTAGGAGAATTCAGCATACGGCGGACTTTTGTCCCAACTCCCTCCATACTTTAGTGCACAAGCTCTTAGCATGTCCTCCAATATCTGATTCGTTCTCTCAGTTTGCCCATCCGTCTTAGGGTGATATGCAGAACTGAAATTCAATTGAGTTCCCATAGACTCGTGCAGCTTTTTCCAGAACCTTGAGGTAAACTGAGAACCTCAATCGTACACTATTTTCTTCGGTACTCCGTGTAAACATACTATTCTTCCCATATACAATTCTGCCAACTTTGCTCCACTATAAGTAGTCTTGACTGGAATGAAATGCATTGATTTCGTCAACCGGTCCACAATAACCCATATTGAATCGTAACCTGCTGAAGTGCGAGGTAAGCCAACTATGAAATTCATACCAACCTTTTCCCACTTCCATTTCGGAATCTTCAATGGCTGAAATAATCCAGCTGGTCATCGATGTTCAGCCATGACTTGTTGGCATACATCACATAATGCAACATATTCAGCTATGTACCTTTTCATACCATCCCACCAGTAGCACATCTTTAGGTCCTTGTAAATCTTTGTATAGCCGGGATGGATGGAGCAATGTGAGTCATGTGCCTCCTTTAATATTAATTGTCGTAGACGCTTCTCATTAGGCACAACAATCCATTTCCCAAGCCATAGAGTATCATGGTCGTCCTCATCAAATCTGAATTCTCTCCCCACTTGGGTCCTTTCCTTGATTTCCTGGATTTCCTTATCCTTTGTTTGACCCTCTCAAATTTCTTGTTCCAAAGTCGGATTTAACTCCATTATTCCCATCTCATGTACAAATCCAAGATTCAACCATTCAAACTCCTTGCATAGTTATGATGGAAACTCCCTAACGTTGAGCTGGTGGCTTGCTCCCTTTCGACTCAAAGCATCAGCCACTATGTTGGCTTTTCCTGGATGATAATTGATTCCCACATCATAATCCTTAATGAGTTCCAACCATCGTTGTTGCCTTAAATTCAGATCCGTTTGCGTGAATATCTACTTGAGACTCTTGTGATACGTATAGATCTCGCATCTATGGGCAAGAACGTAATGTCTCGAAATCTTCAATGCATGCACTATGGCTACAAGTTCGAGATCATGCGTAGGATAATTCTGCTCATGTTTCTTCAATTGCCTGGATGCATAAGCTACTACTCGGCCTTCTTGCATCAATACACATCCAAGTCCTTGCCTCGAAGCGTCACAACAGATATCAAAGCTCTTGCTCACATCATGCAATACCAACACAGGTGTTGTTGTTAACCTCTTCTTTAGCTCCTCAAAATTGTCTTGACAAGCTTGAGTCCACTTGAAAGGCTTCTTCTTCATTAACAGATCAGTCATGGGCTTCACTATCTTGGAGAAGTCCTTGATGAACCGACAGTAATATCCTACCATTCCAAGAAAACTCCTTATTTCCTTCACATTTTGTGGCAGTTCCCACTTTTGCACATCGCTAACCTTTTCGGGGTCCACCGACACTCCTCCTCCAGAGATGACATGGCCTAGGAATGATATGTCCCTCAACCAGAATTGGCACTTGTTAAACTTGGCCTACAACTGGTGCTCTCGCAATTTCTACAACATCAACCTTAGATGCTCTTCGTGCTCCTCTTCATTCTTTGAGTAGATCATGATGTCATCAATGAAGACTACCATGAACTTATCCAAATACTCCATGAAGACTTTATTCATGAGATACATGAAGTATGCGAGTGCATTAGTCAATCCAAATGACATGACCATATACTCATAGGATCCATATCGTGTCCTGAAAGCATTTTTGGGTATGTCTGATGGTCTAATCTTCATTTGGAAATTTCCTGACTGAAGATCAATCTTAGAGAATATTCATGCTCTCTTCATTTGGTCGAACAGATCCTCTATGCGGGACAGTGTGTACTTATTCTTAATTGTCACCTCGTTGAGAGACCAGTAATCCACACACATTCTTCAGGATCCATCTTTCTTATCTATGAAAAGTAATGGGGCTCCCCATGGCGATGAGCTTGGGCGTATAAAACCCTTCTCTAACTGATCTTGAATCTGCTTCTTGAGCTCTACTAATTCATTAGGAGGCATCCTATATGGCCTCTTTGCTATAGGTGCAGTTCCAGGCATTAAATCAATGATGAACTCGATGTCACGATCAAGTGGCATACCTTGCAATTCCTCAGGAAACACTTTTGGGTACTCACGAACAACCGAAATTTCCTCCAAGGTTACTCCTTCTGCGTGATTTGCAATTGCCTTCGCGGTTGTCGGCTAAACTGCCTTGAATTCTACACTGACTCCTTCCTCATTTGTCAATTGTATTGTCTGAGTGGCACACCGAATCACTCCGTTATGGTTCCTTAGCCAATCCAATCCAACTATGATGTCCATGCCTTGTGAATTCAGGACTATAAGGTTGGCGAGGAAATCTATCCCCCTTACGGAAATACTTAAATTTGGACATACTATATTCGTCCTCATATCCCCGCTAGGATATTTAACCAACAAAGTATACTTCAGGTATGATATAGGCATGTTATGCTTTGTAACATACTTTGATTAGATGAATGAATGGGATGCTTTGGAATCAAATAATAGAGTAGCGGGGTTGGAATTTGCGAGAAACATACCAATCATAACATCTTCAGCTTGTTGAGCCTCTTCTGCAGATACATGGTTCACCTTGCCACGAGCAGAATTCTGTGATCCTCGGTTATCTTGAGTTGCTCCTCCAATGGGCCTGGGATTCTGCCTTGGAGCATTATTCATCTATCCTTAACCTGATCTTGGGCATTGATTAGCAAAATGTCCCACTTGACCACAATTAAAGCAAGTTTTTGCACCAGTGGTGCTAGAGAAGTTAGGGAGAGGCTGATTCTGAGCATAGGCAGTCATATTTGGACGCGGTGCAGGCTGCATAGGTAAGCGAGGTGCTTGCATGGATGGGCGTTGCTGCATTGGCTTTTGTGGTGCGGTGGATAAGCATGGCGATATGCATTAGCTGACGGGTTGTAATATGCTGCAGCAGGCGATGCATATCGAGGGCAGGCATTGCTTCCTTGCGCCTGTCCATGATATGGCATTTTCCTCTTATTGCCTTGTTCCATATCGCGAACCTTGTTATCAACCATAATGGCCTTGGCAACAAGCTTCTAGAAGTTAGCATAATCAGTGTTGAGCAACTGAACTTGAATTACATTGTTGAGACCCCTCATAAAAAAGTATTGCTTCCTGTTGTCAGTATTGATGTCCTCTAGAGCATACCTAGACAGTTGAGTGAACGTATCGAGGTATTCACTCACACTCATCCCTCCTTGCCTGAGGTTTTCAAATTCTTGTCTTCTCAGTATCATGACTCCCTCGGGTACATAATGAGAACAGAAATTCTATTTAAATTCAGCCCAAAAGATTTCCTCTTGATTTTCATGGGCATTGCAAAGGGATTCCCACCAATCTGCAACAGCTCCAACCAACTGGTATGATGCAAAGAGAACCTTCTCCATGTCGCTGCACTGGACAATGGCAAGTTTCTTCTCAACAGATTTCAGCCAATCATCAACTTCCATAGGATCATTGGCTTGAGCAAAGGTAGGCGGCCTGGTCCTCATAAACTCTCCCAGATGGTTGTGGTGTGGCGGGGGTGGTGATGGTGGAGGCATGTGGCGCTGGTTGTTGTTATTAGCTTGCAATTGTCCCAGAGTTTGCATCATGGTCTGCATAAGCTGATTCTGCATAGCCAACAGCTGCTCAAGGTTGCTAGCCCCAGGTCCAGGTTTATTGTTGTTCATGGGTGCTTCGTTGTTCACCTCCTCACCATTGGAATTCCTTTGGTTGTGAGTCCTCGGCATCTGTTGGTTAAAGAATAGCAGAGACGGATGAATTTAGAATTTGAAAAGAAACACCCCCAATTATATGCATCAAGGTATATGTAACTAAACAACTCTCTTCTTATTACTAAAAACCCTATTTGAGGATGTGTACAAGCATCCCACAACTCTCTACTACATGCGGATGTGGACAAAACGCTAAGCGTCCCACAACTCGCAACAAGGGCACAAGCACACACCATGAAAATTCAGCACACCACACTAAATATAACTAATACGATCTAAACGCTTTTCTAACTTCTAGGCAGGAGACCTAGACTTAATTATGTGAACCGTGGCTGTCCTGGCTGTGAGGTGGCGAAGGCGACTGTTGGTATTTCTTAACACCACAGAATTATCCGCAAGCGCATGGAAATACCGTTGTAGCACTTCCCCTTAAGGAGTATTCCCAAGGGTATCGAATCCAAAGAACGTATGTGCTAATCTTTTGAACTAGCTCACCCAAGGACACAAAGTTGTTTGGTCGGCAAGGAACAGAGAGGAATTCAAAGTATTGATCCTAATTCAAGGTAGTTTGCAGTAGATGCTTGCTTCGCGCACGGGCTTACTCCTAGCAATACTAGGACGACTCCTGCCAAGAGCCTATGGCATAGCCGAATGTGGAGGATTACGAAGGACAAATAGGGTTGTCACCACCTACTGCCTACCTCTTCAATCTGTGGGTCTACAAGATATCCACTGATGATTTATAACCTAAGCACCACGCTTATGTTCTAAATCACTACTCTAGTTGTTTCGAACACAAAGCTAGAGCCTCTAATGAATTAAAGCAGTTAACCCACAAGTAAATACTTGTGCAAACTACTAAGAATAAAAGATCAAACTTGTATTGAATTCACAATGGCTTACTTGATTGAGTAAAACCATTGTAGGGGTACAAGTGTAGAAGAGGGACTTGACAAGCCCAAGCCTACTTCTCCTAGACTCTTCACCACACTCTCCTTCTACTTTGGTAGCCTCTAGGACTACTCTAAACCTTTGGAGTGTAGCACTATTCTCAACTTTTGGTGTGTGTGAGAAGTGAGGTGAGGGGGTCTATTTATAGGTGGAGAAGGGTCAGTTCCCGCCACATTTTACGCGCGAATCAGTCACCATTGACTCCAGGGAGCCGGGAGGAGCCAACACATGTCGTTTGACCGAGTTTGGCGCCAGGAAGAGGTCCATCGAACCCCTGGTTCGGCCGACCTGGTCAAGGCTCCCCTCGGGGAGTGCTTCCTCCAGGTGGCTTCCAGGTGGGCCCCTTGATATATACGGGTGCAACACCATTGGATCTCCTCGTATTCTTCTGTTTGTGGGCCATTTGATCCATGTGTTGCCACGTGTCATCGCCTGATTCGTTGAAATCCATTTTCATGGATT
This sequence comes from Tuctoria greenei, assembly GCA_036927565.1. NCBI lineage: Eukaryota > Viridiplantae > Streptophyta > Magnoliopsida > Poales > Poaceae > Tuctoria > Tuctoria greenei. The sequence goes on from JAYESD010000002.1 coordinate 180,938,438, forward strand.
CATCCCTGCATGTTTTGGTATTTTGGATAATAATTCACCTGCATACAAATAGACACCAACACTTGTGGAATTGGGTTAGTGTATAACCCTACCACTATGTTTTGTGTTTCTTTTATGCACATTATGAGGTGAATTGACAGTCAAAATGTGGTACTTAAGGACCGTCAACAAACTCCCCCACACTTAGTCCTTTGCTCGTCCTCGAGTGAAGGTAAGAAGAACTAGAGTGTTGTCATGAATTTTCTATAAGGTAGAAAATAAGGATACTAGATATTTCAACTTATACCTGAATTCATGGATCCCCTTTGTGTATGTGGCTACCACATCAATCTTGGGTGTTTGAAAAGTGGAACGATTAGAATGAAGCTCCCTTGGATCATTCTCTACTGAAATGATTAGGCAATTGCTATATTTGAAAGTCATAGGAACGTTTGCCCTTGCATCTTGATTGGAATCTCTCAAATCTCTCAAAGTGTTCAATTCCTCACCATGGCATGTTTTGCCAATTCTTGTCCCTATACTAAAAGTGGCTATATCTGGAGCTTGGTAGGGATAAATGTGGCACACATTTGCAATTCATATGTTACTAAGTCAAAAACTTGATCCTATGAGAGACTTATGCAATGAACAAAGTGAAGAGAAAATTCTTGTGCACATGAATGAAATGGAGGGGTGAGGTGATAACTCCCATGAATTTGCTCTCTTTTAAGGATGAAACATGGCTACTTTTTTTGAGCACTCTTACTCTTTTTCAAGAGTGGATGCTTTTTTTCTTGTAGCCATGTCTTCTACTCCTTTTTATTTTTAGAGAGGCTTTCACTGGTATTGTATGGAGTTTCTTTTTGGCGGATGGGTGATTGATGGATGCAAATTCTCAATGTGAGAAATTTTGCAAGAATGGAGTGCACAAGAGTTTTCAATCAAAAAAGTCCATGCATGTCACTCAATTGGGTCACGGGTTTGACAAAGTTCAATGAAAAGCAAAGTGGCATATGCTTGAGGTTTTCAATGAATATATCATATGGCCTTGGTGGGTATATAAATTTCCAATGAGAGGTTTAGGCAAAGTCCAAGACTTCAAATAGTTACAAATGTCAAAATCAATTTCAAGTAAAAGGATGATTTCTAAAGAACTCATTTACCATATCACACTAGTCAAATACCTAGATGATGTGTTTTTCCTATTGAATTATGGGGATCATAAACAAGGTAATGAATTGAAAGTATTCAAATTTTTAGCTTAAGAAAATTCTTGACTACCAAATTTTATTTCAATTTGTTGAGTTGATTCATTTTAGATATTCAATGAAAAATATGGAATCAACTCAAACAGCAGGGCAGCACATAAAAGTGGGGATAGGAAATCCAAACCGATTTTCTGGAGCGAAACAGAGTCGTATGGAGCAGAAAATAGGTCGGCCGACCAGGGGGTTCAGCCGACCTCCTGTTGGCTCTGTTGTGGCTCTTTTTCGTCGGGTCGTATTGCTCATTCAGTCGCGACGTGTTTTGATATGCAACGTTAATTTTTCACGTCGGGATTTCGTGACTTGGGGACATGTTTTCCCACACACTTGTTTCCTGAATTCTTTATTAAACAAAATAAACTAAAGGGCGGACTTTACCGGTGTTAGATGAACCGGTAAGTTCACTTTATTGAAATCAAAATATGGGGATGCTTACATTATTTAGCCTAGCTTTAGAAAACAAATGTTTTTTAAATAAAATAAAATCCTAAGTAGTAAGCATCCTATGCTGTCTGGCGAGGGAAGTTTTGTCGTTGGCCGGCGTAATGTCCCCGCTCAGGTTGAAGGTTGAGCTGGAGGCATGAGGCACAATCTTCTTGTCGGCCATGACGAGGATGGGAGGAAGATGATGATTCAATGAGGTGTATAACTTTCCTCTTTGTTTCCGTCCTTTAAGTAGGCAGGGAACGACGCATTTCACCGAGTATTTTGTGGAGGATATCGAGGAGGATCAATAGGACCATTAGTTGGACGTTGAGAATTTAAACAGAATTGAAAGAAATGGCATGGAAATCGATTAGATTTACCACGTCAAATTATTTTTCTGTATCCTTTTGGGAATTGAGAAATAATTTGAGTCGGTGCCCATTCACTTTGAATAGTTGACCGTCATCACCTTGGAGTGTGATTGCTCCATGGGATGAAGTCTCTACTACAATGAAGGGTCCTTCCCATTTACTTCTAAGCTTCCCATGTCCAAAGAGTTTAACCCTAGAGTTAAAGAGTAAAACTTTATCTTCAGGTTTGAACACTTTTGGCGTAATCCTCTTATCGCGCCATCTTTAGGTTCTCTCTTTATAAATCCTGGCACTGTGGTATGCCTTATCTCTCCATTCCTCCAACTCAGAGATTTGCTTCAATCGGTGATTTCCAGCTTCGTTAAGATTCATGTTCCACCGCTTGATGGCCCAATATGCCCTATGTTCCAATTCTACATGAAGATGGCATGTCTTCCCATAGACAAGTTGGAAAGGAGACATGCCGATAGGTGTCTTGTAGGCAGTACGATATGCCCACAATGCGTCGGGTAGCTTTTTCTTCCATCCCGTTTCCATTTCCAAGACAGTCTTTTGCAGAATATTCTTAATTTGCTTATTAGATGTTTCTGCTTGACCACTTGTCTGTGGGTGGTATGGGGTAGCAATGTTATGTTGGACTCCAAGTTCCCTTAAAAAGTTCCGGAAGGTCTTATCTATGAAATGTGACCCTCCATCACTTATGACCATACGGGGAGTTCTAAAGTGTGGGAAAATGATCTCATGGAACATTTTCCTTGCTTGCTTGGAATCAGCATTTTTGCATGGCAATGCTTCTACCCATTTTGACACATAATCGACGGCAAACAGAATATACTCGCAATCATAAGACCTAGGAAAAGGTCCCATGAAATCAATACCCCATACATCAAATATTTCCACTTGGAGATTGTATGTTAGGGGCATCGCATTGCGAGCAGTGATTCCTCCATGCTTCTGGCATTTCCAACATCTGCGAATGAATTCCTTGGTATCTTCATACATTGAAGGCCAATAGAATCCACGTTGCCAGATCTTTGCCTGAGTACGGTAAACACCGTAATGACCACCATAGGGGCCAGCATGGCATTTCTCTATGATTTTGGTGCCTTCGATTGATGGGACGCAACTTCTAAGAAGGTCATCAGCACATACTCGATAGAGGTAAGGGTCATCCCAAAGGTGTCTACGACTCTCATAAATGAGTTTCTTTTTTTTCTCCCCTGGTGGTACGTATCCCGTGACCATAAAATTCACGATATCATCATACCAAGGGTGAGAGTCTGTCACCTTGAGGAGCATATCATCTCGTAGGATGTCATTGATTGGTATGTCCAGGGTTTGTGTGACTTCCATACGTGAAAGATGATCTGCTACTGAATTCTCTACTCCTTTCTTATCTCTTATTTCCAGATCAAATTCTTGGAGTACAAGAATCCATCGAATTATTCTAGGTTTAGCATCCTTTTTGGTAAGCAGATATTTCAAAGCAGCATGGTCTGTGTAGACTATGACCTTTGCTCCAACCAAATAGGATCTAAAGTTGTCGATAGTAAAAACTACTGTTAGGAGCTCTTTCTCAGTTGTGGCATAATTTAATTGGGCTTCTGTCAGAGTTTTGCTAGCGTAGGCTATTGCGTGATGCTTTTTATCTTTGGTTTGGCCTAAGACCGCACCAACAGCAAAGTCACTGGCATCACACATGGTTTCGAATGGCAGCGTCCAATCAGGAGGTTGGATAATTGGAGCTGAGATGAGTGCATTTTTTAGTATATCAAATGATTTAAGGCATTCATCATCGAAAACAAAGGGAACTTCTTTAGCTAATAGGTTGGTGAAGGGTCTAGCAATTTTGGAGAAATCCTTGATAAATCGTCGATAGAACCCCGCATGACCTAAAAAGCTGCGGATTCCCTTAACATTGATAGGAGGTGGAAGTTTTTCAATAACTTCAATTTTAGCTTTGTCCACCTCTATCCCTATCTCGGACACCAAGTGTCGAAGAACGATGCCTTCCCGGACCATGAAATGGCACTTTTCCCAATTAAGCACAAGGTCCTTCTCCTGGCATCTTTATAAGACCCTGTCTAAATTTTCCAGACAATGATCAAATGTTTTTCCATAGACGGAGAAATCATCCATGAAAACTTCCATGATATCCTCAATCATGTCAGAAAATATAGACATCATGCATCTCTAGAAAGAGGCAAGAGCGTTACACAGTCCAAAGGACATACGCAGGTAGGCATAGGTCCCATAAGGACATGTGAATGTGGTCTTACTTTGATCATCGGGATGGATAGGAATTTGATGATATCCCGAATACACATCAAGGAAACAGAAGTAGGAGTGTTTTGCCAATCGCTCTAACATCTCATCGATGAAGGGCAATGGAAAATGGTCTTTCCTTGTTGCCTTGTTAAGTTTTCGGTAGTCAATGCACATCCTCCATCCCGTGATGGTCTGTTGAGGAATTAATTCATTTCTCTCGTTTTGAACGACCGTCATACCTCCCTTCTTAGGCACTACTTGAACTGGACTTACCCATTCACTATGAGGAACAGGGTAAATAATCCCGGCATGCAGAAGTTTCAATACTTCTTTCTTGACAACTTCCCGCATCACATTATTCAATCGCCTTTGAGGTTCCCTTGAGGGGACACTCTCAGGGTCAATAGGAATACGATGGGTGCATAACGCTGGAATAATTCCCTTGATATCCTGAAGTGAATATCCAAAAACAGCTCTATGCCTTTCTAACATGGCTATGAGTTTGAGCGTTTCATCATCTGAAAGCTTGTCACTTATGATGGCAGGGGCTTCCAAATCGCCATTTATAAAGGCATAACGTAGGCCTGGAGGTAGAATCTTGAGCTCAACAGGAGGTTTTGGGGAGGGCTCTTCTTTTGGCAATTCAATTTTCTCCTGAAATTCATCCTCCTCTTGGACGAAGTCTTCTTCTCCTTCAATTTCAAGGGGTTCTAAAAATTGAAGAGTCCTAACCTCCTTCATTGGCTCATCTTGGATGGGAGATTCTGCAGATGTGTTCTTTGAACGCAGAATAAGCATGGAGAAGTTTCTCCCTCCAAGATTGATATTGAGGCTTCCTTCCAAAGAAACTTCCATGAGAAATTTCTCTATGGGAATCCCTATCATGATTTCAAAATCTTGGATTTCGAACACGTGAAAATCTAGGAGAGCCTCAACATCTTTGTGTCTAACAGACACTTGTTGCAGAACCCCACATCCTTCAAGAATGGTTCCAAATGAATCTCAGAAGGATTTGCGTGTTGGTGCCATGGCACATCGCCAAGAATGGAGAGAGCACAAGAATCGGAAATGAGATTTGCTCCAACAGTAGGGTTGTATAGGATTCTCATTGGTGTCTCTCTAATAGAACATAAAATGGTAGCCAAAGGTGAGCTCATCCGAAGAATTTTGGGTGAATTCTCAACTTTAGTTGTCCACTCTCTGCTTAGGAAAGAGGTCAACTCCTTGATTGTCTGACAGACGAGCACCCCGTCAGGTGGTTCAGGTGGAGTTGGTGGCAATGAAGGTTTCCTATGGCAACAATACTTCGAGGTATTTCCATAATCTTCAAAAAGATCTTCCTCAAAGTAAAATGGAAACTGTGAGGGTTGAATTTCTTCTACCTTCGTAGTCTCAGGTTCGGGAGAGGATTCCTCTGACAAGGCTTGGGGTAAACAAGAAATGGGTTCATCCTTGTCCAAGAGTGTATCCTTCTGTTCTTGACACGACTTCCTCTTGGGGAGGCTCATTAAGACCCATAATGAAAGAAGAATTTTCTATAATTCTGTCCAGAAGATCCTTGCCTTCTTCTGGAGTCTTATGGAGGAAAGATCCTCCAGCCGTAATGTCAAGGTATAGGGCAGACTCTTTGTTTAACCCCATGAAGAAATGTTGCAAAAGAATTGGATCAGGTATTAACAAATCTGGGCCAGAATTTTTCAAAAGACAAAATATGTCCCAAGCTGCACCTAAGGATTCCTTTTCCATCTGCTGGAAGCTTAGTACTTCCTTTTGTAAGGAAACAATTCTAGCAATTGGAAAGAAAGCAAGACAAAACTTGTCTTGTAATTCACTCCAATCACCGTTTGTCTTCCCAACATAGTGGTTGTACCATTGTTTGGCTTTTTCCTTGAGGGAAAAAGGAAACAACTTCCATTTGAGAGTTTCCTGTGTCATACCTTTGATTAGAAGGCATGAACACAGTTGTTCGAATTCTCGTAGATGGTGGTAAGGGTTTTCACAATCCGTTCCTGAGAAGGATTGTTCCTGAACCATGGCTATAAAGCCAGGGCGAAATTCATAGCTGGTTGAACAAATAGGTTCCGCCGAAGGCGGTGGCTCACAGAACTTGCCCTTCGGAGCAGAGTAAGAAAGAATGGTGGGTTGCTCCATTTATATGGTGGTGGTAAGGTAAGAATAAGAAAGGTAAGATGATAGATAAGGGGGATATGATACAAGGGTGATCTTGGTTCGAAGTTTAACAGCAACCGTTCCCCGGCAACGGCGCCAGAAATGCTTGTTGCTATTTCTTAACACCACAGAATTATCTGCAAGCGCACAGAAATACCGTTGTAGCACTTCCCCTTAAGGAGTATTCCCAAGGGTATCGAATCCAAAGAACGTGTGTGCTAATCTTTCGAACTAGCTCACCCAAGGACACAAAGTTGTTTGGTCGGCAAGGAACAGAGAGGAATTCAAAGTATTGATCCTAATTCAAGGTAGTTTGCAGTAGATGCTTGCTTCGGGCACGGGCTTACTACTAGAAATACTAGGACGACTCCCGCCAAGAGCCTATGGCATAGCCGAACGTGGAGGATTACGAAGGACAGATAGGGCTGTCACCACCTACTGCCTACCTCTTCAATCCGTGGGTCTACGAGATATCCAATGATGATTTATAACCTAAGCACCACGCTTACGTTTTAAATCACTACTCTAGTTGTTTCGAACACAAAGCTACAACTAGAGCCTCTAATGAATTAAAGTAGTGAACCCACAAGTAACTGCTTGTGCAAACTACTAAGAATAAAAGATCAAACTTGTATTGAATTCACAATGGCTTACTTGACTGAGTAAAACCTTTGTAGGGGTACAAGTGTAGAAGAGGGACTTGACAAGCCCAAGCCTACTACTCCTAGACTCTTCACCACACTCTCCTTCTACTTTGGTAGCCTCTAGGACTACTCTAAACCTTTGGAGTGTAGCACTATTCTCAACTTTTGGTGTGTGTGAGAAGTGAGGTGAGGGGGTCTATTTATAGGTGGAGAAGGGTCGGTTCCCGCCACAGTTTACGCGTGAATCAGTCACCATTGACTCCAAGGAGCCGGGAGGAGCCAACACGTGTCATTTGACCGAGTTTGGCACCAGGAAGAGGTCGGCCAAACCCCTGGTTCGGTCGACCTGGTCAAGGCTCCCCTCGGGGAGTGCTTCCTCCAGGTGGCTTCCAGGTGGGCCCCCTTGATATATATGGGTGCAACACCTTTGGATCTCCTCGTATTCTTTTGTTTGTGGGCCATTTGATCCATGTGTTGCCACGTGTCATCGCCTGATTCGTTGAAATCCATTTTCATGGATTCATCCCTGCATGTTTTTGTATTTTGGGTAATAATTCACCTGCATACAAATAGACACCAACACTTGTGGAATTGGGTTAGTGTATAACCCTACCACTATGTTTTGTGTTTCTTTTATGCACATTATGAGGTGAATTGACGGTCAAAATGTGGTACTTAAGGACCGTCAACAGCGACGATGGTGGCGAGGCATACATGGGCGCACGCCAAGGTGAGTTGGTCGTCCATGTAGGCGCTGGAGAGGTTTCAGCGTCGTTGCCTCCACGGTTGCACGGACTTCCTCTTTCCTTTCCATGATGAACAATTTCTTACGGAGGTAGCGGATCTCTTCCATGGCATCAGCATAGCGATTTCCCAAATTAACCAATACTTCCTAAGATCTTTAAATGGCACGAGAACTGATTTGAGCTCCTTCTTGTGGTCTTAAGATTTCCCTTGTTCCACTCCTGCGGTGCGGGTGCAGCGCAAAACTAGTACCTACGACCTGCTCTCGATAGATGTGGCACAATCTGGTGAGTGCGTCCCAAGCAACGTCATCAATAGCTTGCTCCCTGGTGGATCTCCATGTGGATGCAAAGTGTCGAGTGATCACCTCATCTTTAGCAAGAATAGTAACTTGATCCCTCCATTCTTCACGTCCATGGCGAGGAATCCTCTTAACATAGTATGTCGGGTGCATTTTGCATAGATCGAGAAACTCGTTCAATTGTTTAGCTGCAAATCCTCCATCACTACTGTTAGAATGGAATTCTTGGGTGAAACAAAACACTCGGTGTTAGCCCTCCTTTCTGGCTTCACTAGGTTGTGATGCACTCTTTTGGGCTTCGGGTACCTCTTCTGGGCCTGCCCTCTTCTCCTAAACCCGCAGCCCCTCCTCATGAGCTTCCTCCTCCTCATGTTCCTTGTCTTCATCCTCCTTATGTGTATCATCTTCCTCCTCATCATCATCATAGATTTCCACCTCTTCAGGATCTTCCACTTCATCATCATAGAGTTCCACCTTTTCAGGATCTTCCTCCGTTGTGTTGGAGTCTTCATGCTCAACTTCCTTTACGGGTGAACTCACTTCTTCCTCTTCTTGGGCTGGTTTCATTTGCGGCTCCTTGCGAGCCCTAAGCTTGCTTCCAAGGGGTGGCAAACGAGATCTCTTACGGCCTGTCATTTTGGTGTGAGCCATCTATCAGAAAGCATGAGAATATTATAGGAAAGTGTAAATATCAGTTTTGAAACACTGTGTGCTATTTATCAAGCGTCATCTAGGTGATCCTCATGGAGTCACGTTGAGTAAAGAAGCATGTGGAGTAGAATTGAGCAGTGACTTCATTATTCCAATCATACTCAAATGCCATAAGATCCTTGAGGCCATGGTGTTCAACCGCAACGATTCCTTTACCTTCCATGTATTCCCAATCTATCCACTGATCCTTAGAGACACAGTCTTGTAGTAGTCACAGTGGAAGTCACTCCAAAACTTTGGGTCAGCATCCATCTTCTCATAAGCATATACATTCTCGACCCTGTATCTTTTTGCTCTCTCACTCTCCTTTCCCTTGAAATGGGTCATTTGTGGGGCATCGGTTTCTATCCACCATTGGTGGGGCCATCCTCAATGGCCCAATTGGGCTTGAGGATCCTGCAGCTTGCTTCCCTTTTTCTGTGCCTTTCTTTCCTATTGCACTTGTCGCAACTATCTCTTTACCCAAGTAAATTGATGGGTTCTTGGTAGGAGCTTTCCTTCAAGGAGCTGCAGGCACAACACCAGCATCTCTGTCATGTCGTTGCTTTGTCCTTCTCTGGTGAGCAATCTTCGACTTGCGTTTGGAGGCATGTCGTAGCTCCTCAAGCTCTGGGTCACTAAAAGAGCTTTCCTCTGAGTTTGACATGTTTCCTGGCAAGGTAGGAGTGTATGAAAACAAGGAACATGAATTTATTCAAAGGATTCAATGAAGTCGACATTTTAGGGTCAAAAGTTGTTGATAGACCGGACTTGTCTATGGTTTATCCGGACTATTCCGGTGTTCATCAGCATGAACCCTAGTTTGGAATCCCAAAGGCATGAAAAATTCGACCTAAACCCTAGGAAAGTGAAAAGTTAGGGTTAGGGCAAAGAGTTTTACCCTGAGGGGATTGAATCGAGGAGTAGGGTGTATTCCATGTGTGGAGAAGTCTGGGATGGACTTCTCCTCAAGCATCCAAGCTTTGCCCTCTGAAAAATCAAAGTTTTGGTGGAGGAGACAAGAAATTGCCTTGGGGGCATGGGTTTCAGGAGAGAGACGCTCGAGGATGGAATGAGGAGGAAGAGGGAAGAGTCGGGAGCCCTGGAGAAGTTAAATCACGAGACCAAGGGACAGACTAGTCACGACACCGGACTTGTGTGGTATGAGAACGGATTAGTCCGATATAACCAACAAATTTAGGTAATAAATAGGGGATTAAGTGATGTTTTGACTTTTGAATGATGATTAAGACATGACAGTAGAGGATATCTTTGAAGAACATGATCAACAAACACTTAATCATCAATCTATAGTCAAAATACCCTGGATTTACAGGACATCGGACTAGTCCGGTATGAGGTCGGACTTGTCCGGTCAAACAGAAAGAAGAGGCAAGATTTAAGAGAGGAATTTGAGATGGGACCTAATGTTGGTCATTACAACATAGTTTTAGAAACTATTATTGATGAACATGGTCAATAACCAAGCAACAATCATATTATGACCATAATTCACCAAGAATTAATATTTACAATAGTTTTAAAGTAAAAAGAGATAGAAGTTAAATTTTTGTAATCCTGCTGGTATTTTGAAGTTCTACGCTACTAGCAATCAGATATGCAACGTTTCAAGCCACATTTCGAGAATCAAGGATATTTAATTAATTCCTAAGCTCACAAAACCCTTTCTCATATAATGGTTTGGTGAAAATATCGGCTAGTTGTTTCTCGGTTCTAACATGTTACATTACAATATCTCACTTGATTGGGTGGTCTCTCAAGAAATGGTGTCGGATGTCAATTTGTTTGGTTCTAGAATGCTCAATGGGGTTATGGGCTATTTTTATGGCACTCTCGTTGTCACATAAGAGTGAAATATGGTTTAGATTGTAACCATAATTCCTTAGAGTTTGTTGCATCCAAAGGATTTGTGGATAGGGCAATTGAATTTTGCTTCTTGGACGACCACGGCATTAGGGACCTATCCAAGAATCGACAAGTCCCGGAAGTGCTTTTCCTATCCACTTTGCATCCAACACAATATGCATCGGAGTAGCCGATTAGATGGAATTTTCACCCTTTTGGATACCAAAGACCTAGGTTGGGTGTATGAACTAAGTATCTCAATATTCTCTTTATGGCTGTCAAGTGAAACGACTTTGGAGTGGCTTGAAACCTTGCACACATACATACACTCAACATGATATCAGGCCTAGATGCAAAAAGATAGAATAAAGAACCGTTCATAGAGTGATATACCTTTTGCTCAACATTCACCATCTTCATTGAGATCAATATGGTCCAAATTGTAGTCTTGATGGGCTTGGCTTTGTCCATGTTGAACTTTTTTGAGGATATCTTGTATATACTCCGTTTGGCAGATGAAGATACCCTCCCTGAGTTACTTCACTCAAAATCCTAGAATGTTATTTAACTCACCCAACATGGACATCTCAAACCTATCTGTCATGATCTTACTAAACTCATCACAAAACAACTTATTTGTAGAACCAAATATTATATCGTCGACATATATTTGGCAATAAATAAATCGTTATCAAAGTGCTTTGTGAATAAGGTGTAATCATCTTTTCCCATTTTAAAAACATTATAAATGAAAAAACCTCTAAGTCACTCATACAAGTTCTAGGAGCTTGTTTGAGGCCATAGAGAGCCTTACGCAGTGTACACATGATTGGGGAGTTCTTGATCTTCGAACCCGGGTGGTTGCTCCACGTACACCTCCTTCTTGAGTGGATTGTTGAGGAATGAACTTTTGATGTCCATTTGGTACAAATTTTGAAGATATTCTCTTATGAGCATTGTGAGGCTTGTACTTCCTTAGGGGTGTCACTTCGACCTTCTTGATGTTCTATTGAGTTAACCCATACTTTGATCATAGATCAAAAGCTTCCTTGGGCATGATGACATGTGGACTCCACAATCAAACAAGAAACGCTTCATCCACAATGTCACTTGCCCTAAGTTGCATGGGCTTGGTCGAAGGGTAGGAACCCCAACAAGTGATTGTGGGATATCTTGGATCTTGAATGTTGTTTAAGTTTCTTGTCCTTGGCCAAGAACTTCATGTAAATGTTGTCCTGATTTCTTGTTTGGCCATGGACAAGATACTTCAAGGTAGGCTAGTTAAACTTCAATCCCTTGAAATCCGCATAGCCTCCTTGATTACAAGGGTGATATTGATTCTACCCTTGACCTCCTTGTTGGTGATAGCCATTGGAGCTGTGTTTGAAAGGAAGAATCCTCATGGGTTTTAGGGAAATCATTCCCCAAGTGGTCCATGTTGACATGGATTTTCACATATCATGTGAATATCTATGGCTTGGATCATCCAAACACTTCTCCATTGGCTTGATGTTCATGATACTTTAATGGGAGGTGTAGTTCCTTAGCTAGCATGTCCACCTTGTTAAGTGGTGTGCATGCCAAGCTAAAGGAACTAGAGCGCTCTTCAATCCACCCCTTGAGTAGAGACCATATTCATTCATGATGAAGGAGAATAGGACTCCTTCAGCTTCAGCACAAAGGTGGTCATGGATTGGTGGACCAACCCATGACATGAATGTTGGATGAGGAGCCAACTATTCACCCTATGGTGGAGGCAAACCAAGAAGAACTCTTGGAGCCTCCCCCAAGCTTATGGATGGATGACTTTGGTCCCTACTGGAAGCTAAAATTCTTCCGCGAAAGGCAATGGTGTTGCCTAGCGGACATTTGTTGAGGTACGCCTTCAGTCATCTTGCAGTTGAGCACTAGCGTCCTCGTTGGCCATCCCATGAAATGGGTTAGCCAACACTACCCTGTTTTCACCACAAAAGTAGAAAACAAACAAGGGTAATCATGTTTAATAACTACTAGTACCTATAGCTTAATCAAAAGTTATAGCTATCCTTCAATTCATTTGCCTTCCCCGGCAGCGGCGCCAAAAATTCTTGTTAACAGCTACTAAGAAACATTAACAAATCATCCCTGGCAACAGCGCCAGAGATGCTTGTTGACATTTCTTAACATCACTGATCATCTCGAGTGAGAGATGAGGTTCGCATGCGCACAGAAATTGTCGTGTAGCATTTCACCCAAGAGTATTCCCAAGGGTATCGTATTTATCCCAAAGGAAGGCAATGGAGTAAAGTAAATACTACTCTTATGATCAAGCTATGGGCTACTAATCAATTATCAAGACAGGGGTAAGTTGATAATATATGGGTAGTGTGACACACACCTAAGCAATCTACTCTAAGGGTAAGGTTGTCCTGGTGAGGGTTAGACTACGAGATGGAGATACTTCTACTATGCTCCAATTAGTCATATACATAGCCTAATAAAGTGCACATGAATATGCTAATGGTGAACACTAGAGCTTAGTGGTCCAACATATCAGACACGAGTTTAGCCCTAGCAATACTAGGCAACTCCTGCCAAGAGCATGTGGCATAGCCGAACGTGGAGGATTACAAAGGACAGATAGGGTTGTCACCACCTATTGCCTACCTCTTCAATCTGTGGGTCTACGAGACATCCAACGCTACTTAACTATCCTAGCACCATGCTAGCATATTAAGTAAATACCTAAGGGGGTGCGGCACAAGCCACCCTAAGGCAATGACTAACCTAAACATCGTTGAACCAATTTTTGGACCAAGCACTAACATATTCATATTAATATTATCATATTATTATCTAATTAGACTATAGTGGTGGTGTATGATGTTCATGATAACATGATAATGGAATTATGTATAGATCATAACAACATCTACACCTATCACATACATGGACTCCACAACCAAACAAGGAACACTTTGCCAAGTGTATAAGTAAATAAAGACTAATAATGATATTATTATAAAGCCCAAAGTCACAAATACAAGAGAAGATACATGAGCCATACCTTTCCCAATTTGGACTTGGGACTAGAGGCTCCTCTCTACAGCCTAACCTCCACTAAGGAACTAGGAGAAGTAGTGTATACAATAGAGTGATGCTCAAGTGGTGTGTATTGAAGTGAAGGGTGAGGGGTCCTATTTATAGCTTGGATAAGGGTCGGTTCCCACCACCAAAAGCGCGTGAATCATTCACCACTGACTTCTTCAAGCCGGGAGGAGCCAACACGTGGAAACTGACCGAGTTTGGAGGAAAGACCAGGTCGGCCGACTAGTGGGGTCGGCCGACCTGGTAAGTCCTCCAAACGGTTTGTGCTTTCTCAGGTGACTTCCAGGTGGGTTCCATCCCTTGATATGGGTGCTACACCGTTGGATGGCATCGGATACTTCTGTTTGTGGGCCATTTGATCCATGTGGTGCCACATGTCAGCGCTTGATTGGCTGGGATGATATTTTATAGGATCCATCCCCTTGTTTCACTTCAATTCTATATAAAATACCTGCATGAACCAATTTCTCCAAGTACAAGTGGAAATAGGTTAAATAGAAAGCTGATGTGTGCAAGAAATTATATTTCCTTCACATAATTGAGTTATATTGACGGGTGAAATTGGTATATAAGGGCCGTCAATAGAAGGTTCACATGGAAGCTTACATACGGGCGCAAGGCTTCGCCATATAGGAAAAGGTATTCAAGCGCTTCGTCATGCCATCAAACGATGATGTTACAGCTGCAAACATGAGAGATGTCGACAACAACAACAACAAGGCGTGCAATCTCATTATAGAAGGATTGACGCAAAGCAACTTCGATCGTGTTGCACACCTCCGATCTGCGTATGACCTATGAAAAGCACTATGTGACTACCACGAAGGCTCCAATACGATCAAGGAGGTACGTCAATATATGTTCAAGAAAGAATACATGTGTTTTAGATGCAACCCGATGAGTCAATCGATGATCTCTTTGCTCGCTTTAAAAAAATTCTCAACAACTTGCGTAGTGTCAGTGTTAATTTTTCAGATGCAGAAAATGCTAGACAATTGTTAGGTGCATTAGATATGTCAATTTGGGAGATGAAAGTTACACCTATTCGTGAATGTACTGTCATGAGTACACTTACATTCGATGTGTTATATTCCAAGTTAAAAACTCATGAACTTGACATAATATCATGAAAAAAACCTAACAAGTCTCTTGCATTTGTTTCACAACGTGACATGCCTAGTGCTAGCCAATCTTCATCATGTGGTACACTTGCTTCTCTTACCCTTGAACAGATTGAAAATTTTCCAGAGGAGGAGCTAGCACTTCTCTCCACTCGGATCTCAAAAGCATTGCAAAATGTGAGAAATAGAAGGAGAGGAAGTGGTGGTTCTCAACGATGCTTTGAATGTGGTAAGACAGGACATTTTTGTACAGATTGCCCTAACTTTTCAGGTCCTTCTACCCGTGATGAAAAGAAAAATAAGTTCAAGTCCTCTTCTGGCAACAACAAGAAAAAAAAGACTTTCACAAAACGCCAATTGGTGGACCATTTCCTCTCCGCTCTACTAGACAACAACTTGAGCGATTTGGACTCCAAAAGTGATGAGGATGAAGACATTTTAGCAACTATATCTTTCATGTAAGGCAACTCAAGATCAAGTATGAAGGAAATAGAACACAACAGTGACGATGAAGAGGTTGTCCCACTTGCGAAGAAATGTGTGATGCTATTTCTCGTGCCACTGTTGTACTTAAGAAAAAGGACAAAAAACTTAGGGACAATGCTATTAAAATTGAATCACTAGAATCTGAAATTAATCAGTTAAAATATTTGATTCCTAGCGATGATTCTTGTTCCTCATGTGAATTAATATATGAACAATTGTCTAAGAAGTTCGCACACCTCCACTCTTGATAAACTTGAGATTGGAATTGAAAAGAACAAAAACCTTGCTGCACTTAACGATAAAAACATGAAAGATGCTAGTTGTTCAACAATTGATTTGCATTGTTCTAATTGTGATGATCTTAATAAGAAAATACATGATGCTATGAATGAAGTTTCTGTTTTGAACAATGCTTTACATTCTCATGAAGTTAATTGTTGTTCTAATTGCAAATTAAAAGGAAAAAAAACTTCATGTGCAAATTATCTTGATTTGTCCAATAAACTTGATGACATGCATAGGACACTAGATCAGTTTTGTAATGCAAATAAAAACCTAAACTTGGTGCTGAATTCTTCTAAGTCTTGCAATGATGAAATTGGTCTAGGTCTTGATTCTCATGCTCATTCTAAGGCACATCAACCTAAAGTTGTTAAGTCACTAGAAAGTGGTTTGATTCAAATTGTTCCTAAACAAAAAGAGGTGGTTTTTAAGTTTGCAGGAATGTTGTTTCGTACGGTTGCTAACTCACATGTTGCTTGTTCTTCTAGACATGAACATAAGGTTAAATTTCATTGTACCTACTGTGGTAGAGATGGTCATGTCATAGATTTTTGTTATAGACTAGCTAAACAAGAAAAGAAGCAAAGAATGCTAGCTAGATCACGTAACATTCAAGCAAAACTTGTTGCACGTGTTGAACCTAATGTTAGGAGCTTGCAACCTGCTATGATGAGTCAAAAACTTGCAAAGTTTTCTCCCAAACCTACTATTTTTTGTGCTACACATGTAACACCTCATAGGTCAGTAGTTGGGTACAAAAATTTTCAAACTTTGGCTCATAAACATGTTGTTTTATCTCAACATTTGCGTGTTAGTCCTGTTGGACGTCATGTGACTCAGTACTGGATTCCTAAATTTCTTTTGACCAGCCCCAGTATTGAGTCATCGACGTATTGTTCTTCTATGTAGGTTACACGCTTGAGAAAGGAGAAAATCTGGCTCATGGATTCAGGTTGCTCACACCACATGACCGGTAACAAAGAATGGTTCTCATCCCTCTCTTTTGTGTCACGTGTAGGGAATGTTACTTTTGTCGATAATTCTTCAACTCCTATAATTGCTAAGGGTTCGGTTAGAGTTAATAACCACTACACATTGAAATATGTGGCACTTGTTAAAATTTGAAATACAACTTGCTTTCTGTTTCACAATGGTTAGATAAAAATCTTGAAATTATTTTAATTAAAAATTGCTGCAAGGTTCTAGATTCTAATAGTGAGCTTATGTTTAACATGTCTCAGTTTGGAAGAGTTTTTAAAGCTGATTTTGTTATATAATCCTCTAAGCATAGGTGTATAGTTGATAATGATTCAAAAGACTTATATTTTTGGCGTCGTAGACTTGGTAATGTAGGCTTTGATCACCTCACACGTGTTAGTGCTCTTGATCGCATACGTGGGCTGCCTAAGCTTAGAGGGGACAAAGAAATAGTTTGCTCTTCTTGTATACATGCTAAAATGGTTGTAGGTTCACATGCTCCACTCACAATGACCATGACAACAGCACCGGCACAACTTTTGCACCTTGACACCGTATGTCCTTCACGTGTTCAATCTTTCGGAGGTAAAAGGTATGTGCTTGTAATTGTTGATGACTTTTCTGGATACTCTTGGGTTTACTTTACGGCATCTAAGAATGGAGTTTTTAGTCACTTTAGAAGTTTAGTTCTTAGAATTTCACTTGATCATCCAGTATCTTTAAAAGCAATAAGAAGTCATAATGGAACTGAATTTAAAAACCAAACATTTGATTAGCTTTGTACTGAAAATGGAATAGATCATCAATTTTATTCACCCTATGTACCTCAACAAAATGGTGTCATAGAGAGAAAGAAAAGAACCTTAGTTGAGATGGCTAGGACTATGCTTCATGAATATCAAACTCCTAGAAAATTTTGGGCAGATGCGATTGCAATAGCTTGTTATGTTCCAAACTGTGTTTTCTTGAGAGCTAAGCTAGGAAAAACATCATATGAGCTTCGGGTTGGACATAGGCCTAGTTTCACTCATTTTAAGGTCTTTGGTTGCAAATTCTTTGTTAAGAAACATGGTAATCTTGATAAATTTGAAGCTAGATCTGTTGATGGCATGTTTCTTGGTTATCCATCTCATACTAGAGGCTATCGTGTGCTTTTACTTGACACTAACAAAATTGTGGACACTTGTGAGGTTTCTTTTGATGAATCTAGCCCAGGTACTAGATCTAATATTGTAGGTCAAGATGCATATTCACAGGAGGGGAGTATTTTCGTTGAAGATGAAGAAGGAGTGGAGCTGATGCCCGAAACTTCAAAAGTAAACAATGATGTTCCATCTCTTGATCTCTCTCCACAACCAGCACCAACGACCACTATTGTTGGTCCAGATCTTCATCGAGCCACAAGTTCTTTGATTTGTGATGAACATGAAGAAGTAGGATCTTGTGAAGTGTCTACTCCCCTCCGCGTCCTCAGAAGTCATCCTCCACAACAAATCATTGGAAGCTTGCACGAACGAGTCACACGGTCCAGCTATGATGAGTTCAAAATTTGAGATGAGTATGATGGGAGAACTCACATACTTTTTGGGGATGCAAATCAAGCAAACCAAGGAGTGAACTTTTGTGCATAAAATGAAGTATACGAAGACCTTCTTAAGTGCTTCAACATGGACAAAATCAAACCTCTTCGGATGCCAATGGGAACAGCAACAACACTTGAACTTGACGAAGATGGTGAACCCATGGATGAAAAAGAATATCGAAGAATGATCGGGTCAATTTTGTACCTCACAGCATCAAGACCGGACATACAATTCAGCGTATGTTTTTGTGCATGACTTCAAGCTTCCCCACGTGATTCACATCGTCAAGCCGTTAAAAGAATTCTCGGGTACTTACATGGAACTCAAGAATTTTGGCATTTTTCTACCTTCTTCCTCAACTGTACTTTGAAAGCTTTTTCAGATGCTGATTTTGGGGGTTGTAGTATTGATAGAAAAAGTACTTCAGGTGCTTCTCATTTTATTGGTAATTCACTCGTCGCTTGGTCCTCTAGAAAACAAATTCAGTTGTACAATCCACGATCGAACCTGAATATGTAGCTGCTGCTAGCGCTTGCTCACAAATTCTTTGGATTGTTCAAATACATAAAGACTATGGGGTTGATCTAGAAAGTGTTCCACTTTTTTTTTATAACACTAGTTCCATTTGCATTGCTAAAAACCCCATGCAATATTTAGAACAAAGCACATTGACATTAGGTATCACTTTCTCCGTGATAATGTTGAAAAGGAAATATTGTCCTTCACCATGTAGATACTGAACAACAATTGGCTGACATTTTTACAAAACCTTTGGATTTCACTCGTTTTTGTTTCATTCATAGTGAAATAGGGGTTATGCATCCTCATGGCTTAAATTGAGGGGGAGTTTTAAAACTTGGGAAGTCTATGGGTGAATCTGAATTTGAAACAATATGAGCATAGTATTTCATACATATATGACTTTGTGATTCCTTTTACATGCTTAAAGTTCTTACTACATTACTCCTGTTATACATTTTATAGTTTTTGCCTTGACTAGTAATTAGAATTATTACTTACACTAAATCTGATCATGATCGAACTTTTTTGCTATTTTGAACTTATTGCATGCTCACAAGTGCTTTTAATAATGAAAAATTAATCAATCAACTATCCACATGTTGAGCTTTTATGATCAAATAAAAAAATGAGAAAAGATCGAGAGAATATGCATGCATTGCAGTTCTTCTTTTGAGATGGCTTATCATTGCACATAGATATGAACTTGGAAGAAGTTGTCTATGACTAAAACCATGTCCTTAAGCTTCTGATTGTCAAATGACATAGGCTTGACTTGGTAGGTTAGAATAAGGCTGATGTGGCATATAATCTCTTGCAATATCATATGATCCAAATTTGTGCTTTAAAAAATAATAAAAGTGCAGAAACATGTGTCATGCTTTCAGGTCTTAAAATTGTTAAGTTTGTGAGATCATGACTTGCCTAAATTGAAAAATTACACTTGATCTCTAGCATGGCTTACACCACTTTATGTATCTCATTGATGTGACAGTGTAAGTTACTTGGTAGTATGACTTGATGAGCTTTGTTTTATATGTATATGTTATAATATGCTCATAACAATTGAAATTTCTCTTTTAAACCTTGTTGAATACATTGTAAAAGGGGGGAAATATGTCACACATTGCACATTCACGTGTTTTTACACGTTCTTCTCAGAAGGAGAATTTGTTTTTTTAATTTATTTCTCGTTTGATTTTTTATTTTCAAAAGGGGGGCAAAATTGTTTCAAAACTTTTCATGTGAATGAGCCCATGTTCGGATTCTAAGTGGTGTTGCCAATGCATTCATCAAAGGGGAGATTGTGAGACCTATGTGTGCTGAATACATTTGATGAGGACATCACAACAGTAGACATGCACATTGAACTACAAGGACCAATCACAAGAGCACGAGTGCGGTTACTAAACCAGCAGGTGAACTCTTTACTAACTGCCTACCCATGTGAATTTTAGAATGGATTGCTATGTAATGATTTAAATATTATTAGAAACCATGGAGAAGATCAACAAGTGAGGGGAGGAATGTGGAGAACCAGCTGGGACATCCACAAGTTGATGGAATCAGTTTACAACTCAGGCTCGAGTTCAACTCGGAGTCCAGGAGCAGTCCACCTTCATACGGATGCCTAGGATCCATACGAACTCCGTTTTTTATGTTCTACATATGCACGGAAAGAGGTGAAGATAAAATTTCCGATGGATCTGGTCACAACTCAGAATTCCTCCGGATTCAACGGGAATCATCAAAACAATTCGAGTCCAGATTTCTGTCCGGTGCTACGCTACCGTAACGGGCCTTTGGGCCTTGTATCCTGTATCAGTCCATTAGGGACGCGTCTAAGAGTGTTTTGGCCGAATCCTAGCCTTTAAATACTGCAATCGCCGGCTATATTAGGTGGGTTTTTGCTTAGAGAAACAATTCCGCTGTTCTACAGTTTTCAAGACCCCAATTTCATGATTTCAGATCGCGTCTTCTACGTTTTTGCTTGTGTTCTCGGATGCACTTGCAAGCATTAGCCTTCTTGGCGAGGTCAAGTGTGTGCAGCATGGTTGATAACTAACAGAGCAGTGGTGTAATGATTGCAGGAGTATTTGAGCTGCTCGAGTGTCGCGGATTATCAATGTCGAGATCTCTACCCCAATCGACTTAACTATCGAAAGATCGGGCCTAATCCTCTCATCAATTGGTATCAGATTTCCAAGTTGCCTGTCAGGTATCTCCATTTTCCTTCCATTAGATTATTTTTGTTTTGTACCTAGAGTCCATAGAAAAGCCACAAAAAAATTGTTTTTAACGCTTCCTAGACTATAGTGCTTGCAGTTTCGCTTTTCAATTTGCGTTGTTGAGTTTGCGTTCGTGTGATCGAGTCTTGTTGCTGGTTTAGCTTTGTGTTTTGGGTCCTAGTTATCGTGTTTCGTTCTTGTTTTCTTGATGTTCGACACCTATTCAACAATCCCTAAACAACAAACTGATCCACCACGTCCATGTTTGCCCTAGCTAGCTGCCTTGCATGAACTCCCGCATCGCCAGCCCTAGATTAGGTGACAAACTTTTGTGCCAGTCATCCTTTAATAATCACACACATCCCATCGGTCGCCATGCAAAGTTTTAATCGTTTTCATATCCGACTACGAGACCTATTCTCAAACTGAGTTGGAATCAACATTGAAAAACCGTAACTCGGACAGCCTACCTTAAAATAGACTTAATTACGCATACAAACTCGAAATCAGGCAAAAATATTTCAAATTGATATACGCAAAATTTTGCATCTGATTTTTTCCCGCTTTGCCGCATTTGGCGAAATTAGATTGCCCAAATTCCCCTCGGAAGATAGGCTATTCGGCCTCTGAAGTTTCAGCACGAATTTTTAAAGAATCTTATTGATTTTCTATAGGCTGCATATTACATCCAATTGAGCTGCAAATTTGTGTGCTTCCTATTTTCGTGCTACTTAGTAAAGAAAAAATATTAAAAAATATTACAAAAAAATAGTGAAGAGCACGCACATTAAAGCAATTGGCCTATACCATTTGTGATGTGATTGTTGGTTATATCATTATGTCTTTCTTTTGCCTTGGTAATTCCTTGTGTTGTGCTAAGCCTAAAGCACTTGGTTAACCAGCAGCAATTTCTTACATTGAATACTTATCCAACTTTATTTAGCTGTTAATGATTTCTGCTCATTAGGCATCATATTGTGCCATCAAGCTCCACCTTTCTCTTGGGCACAACAGGTACCTTTGCAATCACCCCACGCTTCATTGGTTCATCTCACCATCCACGCCACCTGTTGTGTCGATAAGAACACTTGTAAGAGTGTGGTAAGACGCTTGAGCGAGAGAAAGAGAGAGAGTGTGTGTTTTCCTTCCACCTTTTATATTGCCACTGTCCTTTGTAGTTGATAGGGATAACATCTTTTTGTTGTCTTGTTTTTTCCTACTAACAATGGCAGGAGAAAACAATGATGATGAATGTGTTCAACATGCTGAGTTACGTGATATGATGGACAGATATGTTCACCAAAAACAACGCATCAACAGAGGAGTTATTGGCAAACTTGAATTGCTAAATTACTAATCTTGTTGTTCGGATGGATACTCTTGAGGCTTGGCTACCTCTCGCTGAGGGACGTGAAGATAATGATTACGATATGGAAGAGCATGATGATCAGCCACAACTTCTACTTTATCGTCGAGGTATGGGAGGTAATAATCGTTACAATAACAATGATCGTCATAACAATTATAATCACCCTCATGATGATCCTTTTGCTAAAGTGAAATTTACTATACCCTACTTTTCTGGTGCTTATGATACTCGGGCTTATCTTGATTGGGAGATTACAGTAGAGCAAAGATTTAATGCCCATCTTGTTCCTGAACAACATAGAGTTCGTCAAGCCACTAGTGAGTTTAAGGACTTTGCTATCATATGGTGGAATGAACTTGTTAAAACTAGAACTTATCCTCCAACATGGGATAGATTAAAAAGAAGCTATGTGTGTTTGATTTGTTCCTCCTTCTTTTCAGTGGGACCTTCGTAAAAAATTACAGCATTTAGACCAAGGTAACATGTCCGTAGAGGAGTACCATCAAAAGCTACAAAAGTGTATGTTGCGTTGCGGGGTTGTAGAAGACATGGATGATAAAATAGCTCGTTTTTATGGGGGGTTGTGACGTGAAATTCAGGACATTGTTGATTACAAGGAATATGATATTGTTAATAGATTGTTTTAGCTTGCTATGTTGGCAGAAAAAAATTGTAGGGCCGGCAACAGCAGCAATCACGCACGAGGAGCACCTTCACGACGTGTTCGACGTCTACACCACCAAAAACAGCACCATCTTCGAGTTTTCGTGCAGCCAATACACCATCCAATGGCGACCAATGAACTACACTTGCTGTTCCACCTTCTCGCGTGCCGGAGGGCGGCAAGTCGACATCACTCAAGCCTTTGTCTTCCACTCCTACGAGTTGTACTACCGACATGAAGTGTCACCGTTACCAGGTATTTGGTCATATGATGCGAGATTTCCCAAGCAAATGAGGATACATAGCATGCGACGATGGTGGGTATGATAGTACTTTGTATGTTGAAGATGAATATTCTCTTGCTACTAACATTGCAGGTCCAAATGACGAACACTCCGATGAAGAGGTACTTGTTACATCAGCGACGGGGAACTATAGGAGCATCATTGTGCAGCGTGCTTTGAGCTCCAAAGTGGAGGCCGATGACAAGCTACACTGACACAACCTCTTTAACATTTTTCTCATCATCAAGGACTATCGTGTACACACTATAATTGATGGAGGCAGCTGCAATAACTTGGTGAACACGAACGTCATCAAGAACTTGGTTTGACAACAATAGCACACCCTCATTCATACCACATTCAATGGTTCAACAACAGCAGTAAGTTTCGGGTAACACAAATAGCGAGAATACATTTTTCAATTGGTTCTTACAATGATTTTGCTGATTTTGATGTCGTGCCTATGGATGCTTGTTCTCTTTTGTTGGGTCATCCTTGGGAATTTGATATCGATGCTATTCATCATGGTAGAACTAATAAATATACACTCATGCATAAAGGAAAAAAAATTACTTTGCTTCCTAAGACACCTGCTGAAATTGTGCATTTTGAGAAGAGTAAAATTCATAATGATAAAGCAACAAAACTAGAATCTGAAAAACAGCAAGTCATTAAGTTAAAATCACCTTTGCTGCTCACAACTAAATCTGATCTTGCTGATTTAGTTGGTGCTAAGGGGATGTGCTATGCTTCAGTATGCAAAGAAGCCATGTTTTCACTTCATGAATTGTCTATTGATTTGCCCCTGTTGTTACTAACCTTTTGCAGGAGTTTGCAGATGTGTTTCCTTCTGAGATACCCCTGGTTTACCTCCCATGAGGGGCATTGAATACAAGATCAACTTGATCCCAAAAGAAAGTTTGCCAAATCGTGCAGCATACAGAGCCAATCCAGAGGAGACTAAGGAAACTCGGCGACAAGTCCAAGATCTTTTGGACCGCGGGTACATTCGTGAAAGCCGTAGCCTTGTTCTGTTTCTGTTCTTTTGGTTCCTAAGAAAGATGGTAGTTGGCGCATGTGTTTGATTGTCGAGCGATTAATAACATCACCATTCGATATCGTTATCATATTCCTCACTTAGATGACATGCTTGATGAATTGAGTGGTGCTATCATTTTCACAAAAATTATTTGTGTAGTGGTTACCACCAAATTAGAATGGCACTAAGAGATAAATAGAAAATGACATTTAAAATCAAGTTTGGACTTTATTAGTGGTTAGTCATGCCTTTTGCTTTAACTAAGGCACCTAGCACCTTTATGCGATTAAGGAATGAGGTTTTACGTGCGTTCATTGGAAAAATTGTGGTGGTATACTTTGATGGTATTCTCATTTACAGTAAGTTATATAATGAACATTATGATCATTTACGTGTTGTTTTTGCTATTTTGAGAGATGCACGCTTGTTTGCTAACCTCGAAAAGTGTGTCTTTTACACCAATTGAGTATCTTTTCTTGGCTATGTTGTCTCCTCGCAGGGAATTGAGATGGATGAGGCGAAAATTGTTGCGATCACTAGCTGGCCAACTCCAACAACCGTCACGCGGGTGCGTAGTTTTATTGGTCTTGCAGGTTTTTATCGCCGATTTGTGCGGCAATTCAGCACCATTGCAGCACCTCTACATGAGCTAACGAAGAAGGGAGTGTCGTTTCGATGAAGCCAACAGCAGCAACAAGCTTTTGATGCTCTCAAATTGAAGCTTACACTAGCACCATTGCTGCAACTTCTTGATTTTGACAAGACTTTTGAGCTAGAATGTGATGCAAACGGCATTGGAATTGGAAGCGTTCTAATACAAGGAGGTAAACCCGTTGCTTTCTATAGTGAAAAACTGCATGGTCCTTCTCTGAATTATTCTACTTATGATAAAAAAAATTGTATGCCTTAATGCGAGTATTACAAACTTGGCAACATTATCTTTGGTCTAAGGAGTTTTTCATACATTTCGATCATGAATCTTTGAAGTATCTTAAGTGGCAAACCAATATGAATAAACCACATGCTAAATGGTTTTAGTTAATAGAGTCATTTCTATACATCATTAAGCATAATAAAGGGAAGGAAAGTGTCATTGTCGATGCATTATCTAGACGTTATACCATGATGTCCCAACTTGATCATAAAATCTTTGGTTTGGAAACAATAAAATCATTATATACTAATGATTTGGACTTCAAAGATGCTTTTGAAAATTGTAGAGAAGGAATAACTTGGAATGAATATGTGTTGCGAGATGGTCTCCTCTATCATGCTAACAAGCTATGCGTTCCAGCTAGCTTCTATTTCTTTTGCAACAGGCACATGGAGGAGGTTTGATCAGACATTTTGGAGTGAAAAAAACTAAAGATGTGCTGTTCACACACTTCTTTTGAGCAAAGATGAGGTGCAATGTCAAACGCTACGTGTCACGATGCACAACTTGTAATGAAGCTAAGTCTCGCCTTAACCCACATGGTCTCTATATGCCTCTTTCTGTCCTAGTGTACCTTGGAAGGATATTTCTATGGACTTTGTTTGGGGATTGCCTAGGAATAAGAGGGGGAGGGATAGTATTTTTGTGGTTGTTGATCGTTTCTCCAAAATGGGACACCTTATACGTTGTCATAAGAATGATAATACCTCACATATTGCTGATTTGTTTGTAAAGAAAATTGCTCATTTACATGGTATGCCAAACACCATTGTTTCTGATCGTGATGCAAAATTTTTAAGTCATTTTTGGAGAACTTTGTAGTATAAATTGGGAACCAAGTTGTTGTTTTCAACTACAAGTCACCCACAAACTGATGGACAAACTAAGGTAGTTAATCGTACTTTTTTCACTATGTTCCGGGCTGTTTTGAAAACAAATTTAAAGTTGTGGGAGGAGTGTTTACCACATATAGAATTCGCTTACAACAGGTCCTTTCACTCCAAAACAAAGGTAAGCCTATTCCAGGTAGTGTATGGTTTCAACCCTCGTGCTCCTATTGATTTACTACCTTTGCCTCCTTCTGAAACTATAAATTTGGATGCTACACAATAAGCTGAATTCATTCTTAAGATGCATGAAACTACAAAAAAATATTGAAAGGATGAATGAGAAGTATAGAATTGCAGGTAGTCACGGTAGAAAAGAAGTAAAACTTGAACCAGGAGATTTGGTGTGGTAGCATTTGAGAAAAGAGTGATCCCCTGAGTTGAGAAAATTTAAACTTATGCCACGAGTTGCTGGTCCTTTTAAGATTGTTGAAAAGATTAATGATAATGCATATAAGCTTGAGTTGCCTCCCGATTTATGGGTTAGTCCCACATTTAACATTTCAGATTTGCGACCATACATGGGAGAAGAAGATGAACTTGAGTCGAGGACAACTCCAATTCAAGAGGGGGAGGATGATGAGGACATCACAACAGCCGACACGCACATTGAACTACAAGGACCAATCACAAGAGCCAGAGTGTGGTTACTAAACCAGCAGGTGAACTCGTTTGTAACTGCCTACCTACGTAAATTTGAGAATAGATTGCTATGTAATTATTTAAATGTTATTAGTAATCATGGAGAATATCAAACAGTGAAGGGAGGATGCCTTGGGAACATGGAGAACCAGTTGGGACGTCCACAAGTTGATGGAATCAGTTTACAACTCGGACTCGAATTCAGCTAAGAGTCCAGGAGCAGCCCACCTTAAAACAGATGCCCAGGATGCATACGGACTCCGTTTTCCACGTTCTACATATGCACAGAAAGAGAAGAATATAAACTTTCTAATGGCTCTAGTCCCACCTCAAAATTGCTCCGGAGTCATTAGGAATGGTCGAAACAATTCGAGTCCAGATTTCTGTCCGGTGTTGTGACGCCGTATCTGGCCTTTGGGCCTCGTATCCCATATGAGTCCATTAGGGACGCGTCAAGAGTGGTTTGGCCAAACCCTAGCCTTTAAATACTGCATCTGCCGGCCATATTCGGTGGGTTTTTGCTTAGATAAACAATTCTTCCATTCTATGGTTTGCAAGACCCCAACTTCGTGATTTCAGATCGCTTCTTCTACATTCTTGATTTTGTTCTTGGTTGCACTTGCAGGGATTAGCCTTCTTGGAGAGGTAAAATGTGTGCAGCACGGGTGATAACCAACGGAGCAGTGGTGCAGTGATTGCAGGGGTATTCGAGATCCTCGAGTGTCGTAGATCATCAACACCGAGATCTCCACCTCAATCGACTTACCTTTCGGAAGATGGGGCCTAATCCTCTCAACATTGGAAATTAGAATAAAAGTGAAGGTTCACAATCAAAGTTTTGAGCTTACATCGATACACCATGATACACCCCGATACACACTGTCTGAACTTGTCTTAGTGCATTTTGGGAGTAATGTTCTTACTGTCGATAAGTTTGGACTGTCCGAACTTTTAAATGTGTTTTTGGGAGTAACGTTACCCACGATAGTTTTGGATTTTCCGAACATTCATTATTCATATTAAGAGTAACAGTTACTCCGCATACTTTTCATATTGAGTTCGGTTGCTCTGTTTTGCTCTGTTTTAACTTGCAATATTTCGAATTTGCTTTTGGCTTATGGAAGATTTGCTTAGTACTCATTTACTAAGTTTTTGACATGTTTCGGTAGTTAAGGCTGATATTATCTTGCTACGGTTTGCAACATGCTTATGTGAGGTGTTCATGTAAGGTGTTGTGGTTTTCAGACTAACGTGAGTCAGGTCGCGGACTTGTGCTCGGAAAGAATGGTTGTTTGTTCATGTGCAGGTGTTGCTTGAGGTCAAGACATGGCTGGTGATGGAGATCATTGAACTATTATTAGGGAGAAGATGAGGTTCAACAACCAAGTTTGAGAGGAATTATGGTTGAGTTGATCAGGTGGTCACGCAGGATGTTTGGGTCAAGCACAATGCATATGAAGGTATTGTAGACGTTTTGTAAAGTGTTTACACGTATGCAAGGAGTGCATGGATGTGGCTACATTGTTCCAAGGTGTGATGAAGAGATATGGAAGTGAAGATATGGTTGGAGAGGTTCAACCGACTGGATTATGCCTCAGGTTGCGGCTGAGGTGGTTATGGTTCAATTATGGAAATTTTAGAGTTTTTTTGGTTAGATTTTGTGTGGGTCACGAAGTTGAGTAGTTTTAGGAAGGTTTAGGACGTACATAAGGTGTTTCGAAGCATTAATATTACTTCTATCTGCGTATGGAAGAGTCTTGAGCAGTTATGGAAAGTTTCAGTTGAAACTGAGTAGGACTATAGTCCTAGTTTTGATTGGATTGGCATAAGGTATGGTTATATAAGCAGGGGAGCCAAGGCTCATAGGTAGATGACTTTGGTATGTTCCTCTTGTGTTCTATTGAATGAAGACCGTAGTTTTAGAGGATCTTTTGTGCCTTGTTCATTCGACTTGTTTTCGTCAAGTCTTTCTCATCGAGTTTCTGCGCTGGCCGACCTTTCTTTATTGTTTTGATCGTAACTCGAGTTTTAAGATCCAATTGATGTGAATCTTTTTGTGTTGTCTTCACAACTCAATACTCTATAATTTTTCAAAATTTCACGGTCATTGGATTTGTGGTTTTTGAGTTACACGAGTTTCTTTGCAGCGTAGCAGATCTGTTTGCTCTCTGTTAGAAGAGATTGACTTTCGCTCAGGGTTTTGGTCATAACTTGAGTTTTACTTTACGATTTCTCATGATTCTTGTTGTGGTGTCTCTGTGACTTGATTATCTACAATCTATACTAGTTTTTTTCATGGTTGAAACCATCAAGATAAGTCACACACACAATTACTTTATCAGATTAGTTTTTGGTTGAGGGGTTTTCGTTGCTTTTGTTGAAAAAGTCTAAATCTACCATTCACCCCCCTTTGGTAGCTTTTCACATGCTCTTCGATCCTGCAGGCTCTAATAATTCTTTTGACAATTTCATGGTCAGTCCACTTTTTGCTTCCATAGGATCTTCTTTTGTTGCTGAGAACCTTCATGCGATTGTACATCTCTTGGGGAATTTCACCATCCTCGATGGTAAACCTCCCTAGATCCCTCTCAATCATCTCAACGTTAGCTTCACGGACGGAGCAATTTCCTTCATGTGCCATCTTCAAGGTGTCCCACATGCCTTTAGAAACTTTGAGTCCATCTACATTGTTGAACTACTCCCGACTCAGTAATAAGGTGATCACCGCGGCAGCTTGGGCGTTGCAGTGAATAGCTTGAGCTTCCTCTCGAGTGAGTTCATCGTTGGTCTAGGATATATAAACATGTACACACAATATGCCAAAGACTTAAGTTTAAGGAAATGTGATGTTTCTTCATATTATGCTTCCACATTCTGTACATTTCCATCAAAATTTGGGGGCTTTTCCATGGGAATTGAAAGATAATGATTATTAAAATTAAGACGCTCATAATTAAAAGGATATCGGGTGTAGTCTTGATGACTACTCCCCTTTGTCTTGTCATCTTCCTTTTTGCCCTTTTGGCTCATGTTTCTTTCTTAGAAGTATCTTGAGCTGGTGGACTTCTTCATCATCATGCTCATACTCCTTGAGCACGTTGAACATCTTAGTGTCTTGAGAATCCTTGTCGATGGGCTTTTCCGGAATTTGATTTTCCTTCTCGTTGACTATTGTCTCTCTGAGCGATTAGTCTCTTGATAGAGAGTCTGGCTCTGATACCAATTGAATGTGCCCAGGGGGTGAATAGGCTTTTCGAACTCCTGAAACACTTAATAGGGGGATGTTAATATCCAGAGGTCAGACTAGCCTGGTGTTAGTGCAGACTAGTCCGATGTTAGACAATAACATGGTCAAACAGAAGTCTTTTTGTGTTCTTCTCAAAAGTGTTGTAGCAGAAAGTATTGCACTAATTTAAAAAGTGTATATGAAAGCTAATTTAAAGGAAGATCACAAGATCAATGAAAAATACGAGTATGATCAACTTATGCCCTAGCTAGTAATGAATATGAAAGTTATGAACAAGAGGAACAAGACACGATGATTTTTACCGAGGTTCAATCCAACACAAGCAATCTACATCCTCTTTGAGGAGCCCACAAAGGGTTGGGTCTTCACCAACCCTTCCCTTACCAAGTCACCATGAAGGCCGACTTGATCTCCACTATCAAACGAGGTAATCGCCAAGTTTATGGGCTTCCTCACAAGTTGAGGGCTCCCACAAGTTTACAAATCAAAATGAAGAACAACACACTCAAAAAGTTGTACAAAGAATGACAGGAGTGCGTGAGAAATCAAACCCAAGAGCTCAATATCGATGAGATCGTCACTCTCCCTTTCCCAATACCTAACTCCTAAAGATTTGACTCTTAGAGCCTTAGAATGTGTGGAGAGAAGTGTTTGTGCCCTTGGATGCAGTGGTGGCGCTAGGGTTCGTGTTGTTTTTCAATTAAGTCAAGGATCTCCTTTTTATAGAAGTCCCGAAAAAGTGACCGTTAGATTTTGTAAGTTTGGATTAGTCCGTGGTTGACACCAGACTAGTTCGGTGTGGTGATATTATAATTTTAGGTTAAGTCCCGACACCACTGTAAGTGTTAAGTGTAAAACCCTAGAATACCGGAATACTCCGTCGAACATCGGACAAGTTCGATGTCACACAAAAACTACTTGGCCGTCTAAAATCGGACTAGGTTGAGGAAGGTCGTACTATCCCGTGGTGACATCAAACAAGTTCAATGTCACACTGAAACTACTTGACCAAGGGGAAACAGACTTGTCTGCAGTGAACGGGCTAGTCTGGTGTGACATCTGATAAGTCCGATGTCACACAAACTACTTTTCTGGCTAAGATCGGATGAGTTTGTGAGATTCAGACCAGTCTGTTATGGATCGGACTAGTCCGTGGCTGTGCAACTATTTTGTGATGAGTATTCTCCCAATCTTCCATGCGACAATTTGAGCTCTTGAGAGGATTTCCCACAGACACTATAAGAGCTAAGAATTAGACTACGCTCTTCTTCTCCAAATCTGTCCTTTCACTCATAATCTCCTTTTTCTCTTTTTGCAGTTTTCTCATTCTTTGAACATAACACCCTGCTCTCTCCCTCAAACATTTTTATTAGCTCTTTATTTGATTGTCATCAATCATCCAAAACCCACAAGGGGATGCCTAGATGCAGTTACACCTGAGCACTCCTCACCAGTGTTGCACCACCAGCATCCGCTCCTTCCCCAACCACCATGTATACTTAGTCCTGATTCCATCCTGAACATTGTACACAGGCGTGAGGAATCAGCATTCACTTGCTAATTCGTTTAGCACGATGACTCTGACCCCTCCTGTCAAAGTGTTGCAACGATACTACCCCTGTTACTACTAAGAAGTAGTCCGTAGAGGTTCTTTTTTAGAGGGGGGTAAACTCGAAGAACTAAGAACAAGGTGAACACGAGAGTTTTTACATGGTTTGGGCCGCCTAAGCGTAACAGCCTAGTCCACGAGGGTTTGAGTGTTTTATTGTATGTGTATGAGTGTGCATCTGAGCCTTGTTGAGTATTGGGTGAGAATGCTTTTCTACCGTGCAGCGCGGACCTTTTATATGCCAATGTCTGGCTATTTACAGTGAGACCGAGGCCTGACAGGTAGCCCCAGACTATTAAGCACCGTATACATGATCTAAGGCACTTATTAGTGATTTATTTGTGTATTAGCGTGTCCCGACGGTGACGTTACAACATTTGAATACCCCGCTGATCGTGTGCTATTAATGCAGAGTTAATGACGTGTTAACCTTGTCTTGAAGCGGCTGATTTATGGTGTCTTGAATGTCCATGCCGCTTTTGGATAGATGGAGATCCTGGAGCCCTTCCCGTTGGAGAGGCAGGGTCCAGACCCACGTGGCAGCACTGGAGCCGCCCTTAGCAAGAAGGCAGGTCCGGAGCGGTCCGGAGCTGTCGGACATGTGGCAGCACCAGAGCCACCCTTAGCAAGGAGGCAGGTCCGAAGCTGCGGGACACGTGGCAGCACAGGATGTCTTCTGTCCTAGAAGGTGAGACTCGATGCTTCTTTTTCTGTTAACCGAGGGTACCTGGTCCGCAAGGTAACGACAGTGGCCCCCAAGTCCACCTCAGGGGAGGTGTCGATCCCGCAAGTGGGTCCACCATCAAACCTTTCTACGTTGCTTCTTCAACTTTCACTTGGGTGGTTGAAACGACGGCACATTATTGTACCACAAATACGTGGCCCTTCCTGATTTAGCAGGTGTGATGCGTGGCGTGCGGATCCCAAGCATTGAAGAATGCCGGCTCCCAATACAATTTTGTATCGGTTCCTAGCGCAATCTCTATAGCTCTGTCAGACCGCCTTCCTCGAATTCCTCCCAACTCCTCATCATGACAACGGTTCACCTGGTGCGACTTTTTTGCCAAGTAGACCCAGGCCCCCTTGTCATCGGCTAAGGTAACTATGCGGTGCGTAAACAAACTCTGCGTGCAGTTGCCATACAAGCGTTGCATAGAATAATAAAGGGAGAAGTTTGCACAGCGAAGAAACTCTTATGTTCTGATTTGTTTTCTTGCGCATAGAACTCTCTGCTTCCTTCTTTGCATCGTGCTCTCTGTTTTGCTCCACTCATAGCCATGGATTCCAGTCTTCTCCCCTCCAAGCTCATCAGCAAGAGGGATATTGCAGGAGTTCGGAAACTGATGGGCTGGCAAGATTCTTGCTTTGACAACATGATGCATTGTGGGAGCCTTCCTTTCACCAAGAAAAGCTCCAGGGACATCGTCTTCTTCACGGCTTATGCCATGGTTTGGTTAGCCCCCCCGCCCCCCCCCCCCCCATTTCCTCCTTCCTGCTGATGCTGCTGGAGGTGTACGGGCTGCAGCTTCAACACCTCTCTCCGCATTCTATTCTATTGGTGGCAATCTCCGTCCACCTCTATGAAATGTGGGTGTACGTGAGGCCTTGCGTGCCACTTTCAAGACATTCTTCACCCTCTGGCCAACTGGAAAAGGTTCAGGCTGCATAGGAGCTTATTACTTCCTGAGGCGCAGGAACTCACTGTACAAGTACATCCTGTCTTTCTCCTCTGGGAAGTGGGAGACCTGGAAGTACAATTGGGTGATAGTCCGGGACAATCAACAGGGTCGCTTGGAGTTGTCGGTCTGACTACCCACCACAGACAACATTTCTGGGAGCTGATTCTAGATCTGCCAGTGGAGTACAATCGTGCTAACAAGGATACGGCACCTGGCTGAAGGAGGATTAACATCACTGATGGTGCTCTGCGATTTCTTATCTCAGCATCTTGCACCTCTTCAACAAAGGGAGTTTCCAACCTAGACGTATAGTGGGGTGATGGACTTCAACCGGCTAGAGCGCGGCAATGGAATCGACTTGGATGAGAAGACTCTGTTGTTCACTATCGAAGTTGTACAGTGGTACCGTTTTCAACGACAACATCCTACCTCCATCGGACTTCTTACCAGTGTTTGCCCTGCAGGAGCTAAGGTCGCAGCTATTGAAAGAGATGCCAACCATTGATGATACTGGCGTCGTCGTGCGACAGATAGGGGACGCCTCCAGAGGCATAGTCATCTCCAAAGTTCCGGCCCCGAGTCAATGGGAAAGGTCCAGGTCTGACTCTGCCGGTGGCAAAGGAAAATATCCTACAGAGCCAAGCCAGAGGAAAGGTCTCGGGTTTGACTCCAGCTGAAGCAAGGGGAAAGAACCTGCAAACTCATCCAACAGGAAGAGGAGGTTGGAGCGAGTTGACGTAAGCTCTGTTAGGCCAGCTCCGACAAAGGCAGTGCCATCATCAGTGGCAAGCCCAACCTTGAAGTCTCTGGTGGTCGTCCCTCCCACATCATCAGCTTCGGTCCTGACGCCAAAGACGAGCACCAGGTCCAGAACGGATCCTGCGAATAAAGCTCCGGCAGTAGGGGAGATGACTCCGGTAGAGAACCTCCTGGTGGCTCCAAAGCCAGCGGCTGCCAAGGAGACTCCCGAAGCGAGGTCCCGAATATCTGCTTCACCAATGACGGTGGGATCAGATGACTCTGGCCGCCAACAAAAGAGGTTCCGTGTTGACTAGAGCTGTCGAGGTCCCAGGTATGAAGTGCCATTAGGAATCTGTCGTCTTTTTCATTTGTTGTGCCTTGTTGTTTCTTGAAAGTGCATCTAGGTTCCCCGTGGGTTTTGGATGATTGATGACGACAATTAAGTCGCTAATGAGCTCAAGTGATCTTAGCACAGGTGAAGACTCAATCGGAGACGCAAACCCTCAAAAAGGAAAAGGAAGGAAACGGAGTCAACTCGAAGCGTAGAAACTAGGGTTTCTAGCGTGATTGAGTTAGACTAGCCGTAGTAATAGGAGGGTGTGTGTGTAAAGTGCATTGAGATCAAGTTTGGGAGCTCAAAGTGGTTTAGAGGTCAAACCTATGAAAGAGATGAGTGAATGAGTGGTCTGGCCGTAGGGCCGGACTAGTCCGTGCAGGTGGCCGGATTAGTCCGTTCCTGGCCGGCCAAGTCCGTTTCTGGCCGGACCAAAAGGGTCTGACTGAGATCGGACTAGTCCGTTTGTGGCCGGACTAGTCCGGGTAGCTGTGAGTGGGTTTTGGGGATGAAGTCCCAAAATCACGGACTTGTCCGTTTTGGACCGGACCAAGAGGTCCTGAGTGAGAACGGACTAGTCCGCCCGTGGGGCCGGTCTAGTCCAGGTTGGCTAGGAAAAGGTGCTTCTGTGGCTAAGTCTGGGAGGACCGGACTAGTCCGCCCTAGGGGCCGGACTAGTCCGTGGTCCTCAGACTAGTCCGTTTTCACACGGAGCAAAAGGCTCTGTGTGAGATCGGACTAGTGCGGTGTTGACCGGACTAGTCCGTTCTGGAAGTGACCGTTTGAATTTGAAGTTTGGCGGGTAGCGTGACGATAGTGTGTCAGCTGTCGGGACCTGACAAAGAGGTCAGTGGTCCCCTAGGCCGGACTAGTCCGGGCCAGTGGCCGGACTAGTCCGCCCTTTTGCTGAAGTCAGCAGATTGGGCTTGGGACCCCTATAAAAAGGAGACCCCCGGCCTCATTTCGAATACCTTTGGAAAAACTCAAACCCTAGCGCCGCCACAGCCAACTTGGAGCACTCCTAAGCCTCCTTCTTGCCTACTTTCCCTCTAAAACTAATTCTTGAGTGGATTAGGGTTTAGTGAGGTGGAGAAGAGGAAGAACATCGCGCTTGTGCTCCCGGTTTGATCTCTTGCACTCGTTGAGTCTTTGTGGGCTGTGTATTGAGTTTGCTTTATTGTGTTGATCATCTTTGTGGTGTGGGAGCCTCAGTTTGTGAGAAGCCCCAACGAACTTTGTAATCACCGTTGTGATTAGTGGAGAACCAAGTTAGGCCCGTGCGGTAAACTTGGTGAGGGAAGGGTTGTTGGACCCGGTCCTTTTGTGGACTCCTCAACGGGGACGTAGATTCCTTGTGTGGAATCGAACCTCGGGATAAAATCCTTGCCCCCTTGTGTTCTTCGCATTCATTCTATTGATTACTTTGTTCTAGGGTTGGTAGTCTCGTTTCATACTCCGCATTGCTACAAACTTGTGGAAACTTGACTTGCTCTTGTGTAGGTTGTTGCTCAACTTGACTTAAACATATACTCACTTGTAGCAAAGAGAAAATTCCCTAAAACTTGCTAGAAACATCCTTTTAGGGTTATTCACGCAAGCTGACCGGACTAGTCCGCCCCCTGACCGGACTAGTCCGCCCCCTGTGATTTAATCTCGTTTTATTAAGTCATTTGCAGGTCGATTAGCCTATTCACCCCCCCCTCTAGGCAACTTTCAATTGGTATCAGAGCAGGACTCTCCACAAAGAGTCTAACAACTCGGAGAGATGGCCGGAGTGGTGAATGACGATGCATCGAGCAGCAACTACGAGGCGACCCGTGAGGAGACGTTGGCTTATCAAGATAAGCCAACGGACGATGAGGAGACTCGCCAACTCAAGGCGAAGCTCCGGGAGAAGTTGAACATCTCCAAGATTGATCCGTCAAACCAATCAAGTGGTGGTGGCGGAGCCAACTACAACCGGCAAGGGTTCAACTATGAACGCCTTGCCGCCAACAACCACTACCTGTCCATCCCATTGGGGAAACCTCCCCAATTCGATGGAACGGACTACGGTATGTGGAAACACAACATGAAGATCCACCTCGTGTCACTCAACCCAGCGTTGTGGCAAATTGTCATGACCGGGGTGGAGATTCCAAAGGATGAGGACAACATAACTCAAGAACAAGCCATCCTCATCCACCGCAACGCTCAAGCTGCGGGTGTGATCATCTCATCTCTCTCTAGAGATGAGTTCAACCGCGTCGATGGCCTTGAGGTGGCCAAAGACATATGGAACACCCTCAAGACGGCGCATGAAGGAAATCGGGTGGTCAAGGAGGCCAAGATCGAGCTCATCGAAGGAGAGCTTGGGAGATTCGCCATCTTGGATGGTGAATCCCCCCAAGACATGTACAACCGGTTGAAGGTGCTTATCAACAAGAGCCGATCATATGGTTGCACCAAGTGGACCGACCACGAGGTGGTGAAGAGGATGATCCGGGCATTCATGCCTAGGAACGTCTCTCTGTGCTCCATGATTCGGGAAAGCCCGGGGTTCACTCAAATGACCCCGGAGGAGGTCCTTGGGAGGATCATCAACCATGAAATCATGGAGAAGGAGGCGCTCTTCTACAACGACCTCCAAAAGTTCACCGCCTCCAAGATGAAGAACGTTGCACTCAAGGCAACGCCCTCTTCAAAGGAGCGAGAAGAAAGTGATGAGGAGAGCCTCGACACCGATGAGGAAGAGGCCTTCTTCATCAACAAGTTCAGGAGAATGATGAGGAGGAAGAAAGGTGGATACAACCATGAGGGCAAAGGGAAGGAAAGAGCAAGGCCCAAATCAAAAAGGTCTTGCTACAATTGTGGCGAGTATGGGCACTTCATCGCTGATTGCCCACATGAAAAAGCGAAGAAGAAGAAGGAGGGCAAGCCTCAAGACAAGAAATTTTTCAAGAAGAAGAGGCCCTCCGGACAAGCACACTTGGGGAAGGAGTGGGACTCTAACGATGAATCCTCCTCCGAAGAAGAAGAGGAGAAGATGGCTACCATAGCCATCGGGAGGAGCTCCAAAGGAAGCAAACTCTTCCCCAACCTCAACGACGACTACAAACCTACTTGCCTCATGGCAAAGGAGGGAAGGAGAAAGGTAACATCTCATCCCTCCTCCACAACTTCCTCGCAAGATGAATTTGATAGTGCTAGTGAAAATGAACACATGTTTAAGGACATGAGCAAAAGCACCTTGCGAAGGATGAAATTGCTTATGGATGAGATCTTTGAGAAGGAGGATCTCATCAATAGACAAGAGGACATGCTCATCCTTGAGAAGGAGAGGTGTCGAGAGCTTGATGAGCTCCTTGAGCTCGAAAGAGAGAAGAGCAAGGCATTGGAACACGAACTTGCTCTAAGTAAGAAAACGTGTTCAATTCTTGAGGAGAAGACAATTGAGCTCAAGGAGGAACTTGGGAACTTGTCAAAAGTTAACAAAATCCTTGAGACTCAAGTTGAGTCTCTCAAGAAAAATGTAGCCTCTTCCTCTAAGAGCCCAACCTTCTCAAAGGCCTCATCCAATGCAACTCCGTCTTGCAAGTGCTCTAACTTAATCCTTAAACTTAAGGATGAACTCAACTTAGTGCAAGGCAAACAAGCACCTAAGGGTGCCATCTTTGACAAGGAGAAGGTGGCGTATGCACGAAGTGCATACACCAACACAAGACCTCCCCATGTCAAGGATGGTCTTGGCTATACTAGAGGTGGAAGGCATAACGCCAAAACCTCCAAGTATGGAAAAGAGATGATTGTCTTTGTTAAGGGGAGTTCATCACCAACTAAAATTGAAAAGAACTCACCCTCTAGCAACAAATTGCCTAAATCTGAATTGCATCCTCTATTTCATGATTTTGATGCATCCTATGTGCTAAAGAGGAACAAACACGGCAAAGTGTTTGCTAGATATGTTGGGCCACTCCGCAAGAGCCCCAAGCCTTGCGTGTGGGTGCCCAAATGCCTAACTACTAACGTGAAAGGACCCAACTCAGCTTGGGTACCTAAAAGGAAGGCATAAACTTGTTTTGTAGGCATACTCCTCCGGTGGATCGAAATGGGTGTTGGATAGCGGATGTACCAACCACATGACCGGAGAGAGGAGCATGTTCATAGAGTATGAGGAGAATAAGGACCCAAGTGAAGGAATCTTCTTTGGGGACAATAGCCAAGGGAAAATCCTTGGCTCCGGTAAAATTTCTATCTCCTCATTACATACTTTATCAAATGTCTTGCATGTTGATTCCCTAGACTATAATCTCCTATCCATATCACAACTATGTGATAGAGGATATAAATGTGTGTTTACTAGTGAGGGAGTGAGTGTCATTAGAGAAGGTGATGACTCGATAGCCTTTAAGGGAGTGCTCAAGGGAAAGCTCTATCTTGTGGACTTCACCGCGGATAAAGCTCAACTTGACACATGCTTGATGGCAAAAGCCAACATGGGATGGCTTTGGCACAGAAGGCTAGCCCATGTTGGAATGAGAAACCTTCAAAAACTCCTTAAAGGAGAGCACGTTCGTGGCCTAAGGGATGTGGTATTTGAAAAGGATAGGCCATGTGGTGCGTGCCAAGCGGGAAAGCAAGTAGGAGCTCAACACCCCTCTAAGAATGTCATGACGACAACTAGACCTTTGGAGTTACTCCATATGGATCTTTTTGGCCCCATTGCTTACATTAGCATTGGTGGCAACAAGTATGGTCTAGTCATCGTTGATGACTTCTCTAGATATACTTGGGTGTTCTTCTTGCATGATAAGAGTGAAACCCCCGGTGTCCTCAAGAAATTCCTAAGGAGAGCTCAAAATGAGTTCACCTTGAGGATAAAGGCTATAAGAAGTGACAATGGCACCGAATTTAAAAACATGCAAGTAGAAGAGTTCCTAGATGAGGAGGGCATCAAGCATGAGTTTTCCGCTCCCTATTCTCCACAACAAAATGGCATAGCCGAAAGAAAGAATAGGACGCTTATTGAGATGTCAAGGACGATGCTAGATGAGTACAAAACATCGGACCGGTTTTGGGCGGAAGCGGTTAACACCGCTTGCCATGCCGTGAACCGATTGTACCTTCATCGCCTCCTCAAGAAGACTCCTTATGAGCTTCTCATTGGTAAGAAACCTAATGTTTCTTACTTTCGGGTCTTTGGTAGCAAGTGCTATATCCTCAACAAGAAGCCTAGGACTTCGAAGTTTGCTTCAAAGTCCGATGAGGGTTTCTTGCTTGGATATGACTCAAACACTCATGCGTACCGTGTGTTCAACAAATCCTCCGGAATTGTTGAAGTAGCACGTGACGTAGTGTTTGACGAGACCAATGGCTCTCAAGTGGAGCAGGTTGATCAACATGCCCTTGATCAAGAGGAACCTCCACTAGAAGCTCTAAGGAAAATGGCACTTGGAGATGTTCGCCCGCAAGAACCATCTCAAAGTTCAAGTGACCATCCTCTCTATGAAGTAGGTCAAAACCCCATTGGACAAGTTGAAGACCCTCTAGATGCTCCCCAAAGTGATAATGAGAATGAAGATCAAGGGGGAGGCATGAATCAAGGGGGAGACCAAAGTGAAGAAGATGAACCAAGTAATTCAAGAGGTCAACCCCCGCATCCTCGTGTTCATCAAAGTGTTCAACGGGACCATCCCGTTGACAACATTCTAGGAGATATCACAAAAGGAGTAACAACACGCTCACGTGTTGCAAACTTTTGTGAGCATTTCTCTTTTGTCTCATCCTTGGAACCACATAAGGTTGAAGATGCCTTAAGGGATCCGGATTGGGTAGTTGCCGCTCAACAACTTTGAAAGGAACAAGGTTTGGGAGCTTGTCAAGCGCCCTCAAGCTAACGTTGTTGGAACCAAGTGGGTGTTTCGCAACAAACAAGATGAGCATGGCGTGGTAACTAGGAACAAGGCACGACTTGTGGCAAAAGGATACTCACAAGTTGAGGGATTGGACTTTGATGAGACATTTGCCCCCGTAGCTAGGCTTGAGTCAATTCGGATATTACTAGCCTTTGCTACTCATCATGACTTCAAACTCTACCAAATGGATGTTAAGAGTGCATTCCTTAATGGCCCAATCAAGGAAGAAGTTTATGTAGAGCAACCTCCAGGGTTTGAAGATCAAAACTATCCTAACCATGTTTACAAATTGCGAAAGGCTCTTTATGGTCTCAAGCAAGCTCCTAGAGCTTGGTATGAGTGCTTAAGAGACTTTCTAGTTGAAAATGGTTTTAGGATAGGAAAAGCGGATTATACCCTTTTCACAAAGCACTTCAACGAGGATCTTTTTGTGTGCCAAATATATGTAGATGACATCATATTTGGTTCCACAAATAAGGTGTTTTGTGACGAGTTCTCCAAGATAATGACGGAGAGGTTTGAAATGTCCATGATGGGTGAGTTGAAGTTCTTTCTAGGATTTCAAGTGAAACAACTCAAAGAAGGGACGTTCATAAGTCAAACTAAGTATACTCAAGATATTCTAAAAAAGTTTGACATGGACAAAGCAAAACCCATCAAAACCCCTATGGGGACAAATGGACACCTAGACCTAAATGAGGACGGTCCAAGTGTGGATCAAAAGCTATATAGGTCTATGATCGGATCACTTCTCTATCTTTGTGCATATAGGCCCGATATCATGCTAAGTGTGTGTATGTGTGCACGCTTTCAAGCAGCACCCAAGGCTTGTCATTTGACCGCCGTTAAAAGGATCTTGAGATATCTTGTACACACACCTACCCTAGGACTTTGGTACCCCAAAGGATCCAAGTTTAACCTCATCGGATATTCTGATGCGGACTATGCGGGGTGCAAAGTTGATAGGAAGAGCACATCGGGTACGTGTCAATTCTTAGGTCGATCTCTTGTGTCTTGGTCCTCTAAGAAGCAAAACTCTATTGCTCTCTCCACCGCCGAAGCGGAATATGTTGCAGCCGGAAGTTGTTGTGCACAACTTCTTTGGATGCGACAAACTCTTAGGGATTAATGGATTAACTTGCGCAACATTCCACTCTTGTGTGACAACGAGAGTGCCATCAAGATAGCCCATAATCCGGTGGAGCACTCTAGAACCAAACACATAGATATTCGACACCATTTCTTGCGAGATCACTCAATGAAGGGAGATATTGTGATTTCTCATGTGAGGACGGAACATCAACTCGCGGATATCTTTACAAAGCCTCTTGACGAGAAGCGTTTCTGTGAGCTAAGAAGTGAGCTCAACGTGTTGGATTCTCGGAACGTGGCTTAAACCACATTCCTCATATATTTTGAGCCACATTTCGAAAAACTCCTCTCTATGTTGATTTCTCCTCAAATTTGTTTGAGAAATCTATTTTCTTCATGAAAATGTCATAAGTTGTTCTTTATTGACTCATAATCTTGTTTGTCATGTTTTCCTTGCTATATCTGTCCAAAAGGACTTATCTTTATGGGCAAAACCCAAATATATTGTTTTTCAGCCCAGCTAAACCGGACTAGTCCGCCCCTATGGCCGGACAAGTCCGGGTCAGACTAGTCCGCGGCTAGTCCGCACACCGGACTAGTCCGGCCTTCCACCGGACAAGTCCGGACCCGGACTAGTCTGGGTCTGGCCCGCAGACCGGACTAGTCCGGCCCCTCAACCGGACTAGTCCGGCCCTTGGGGACTTAAACCCCCAGGCGGCCCGGACCCCTCTCTCTCTCTCTCACTTGACTCTCAAGCTTCCACGCGCGCACAACCGCCCCCAAATCGGCGATTTTGCGCTCCAACCACCAAAACTCAACTCCAATCCGCGCATCGAAGTCCTTGGGAGTGAGGGATCACTTCCCCGCGCTCCACCTTCGAGATCCACGCCGATTTCGACGACTCAAGCGGATTTTTGAAGGTATTTCACCGTTCCTCAAAACTAGCCCCATTCTTGATTCTTCAAGTTTTTGATAGGAACACCTTCATTAATGTTGTTCTATACACCCTTGCGATCATAGCCTAGGAGTATTGCGCATTGGTTCACAAATTTTTCGATGAATCAATTAGGGTTAGGGTTCTTCCTGTGTAACCCGGACTAGTCCGGCCACCAGGCGGACAAGTCCGGCCGGCGGACTAGTCCGCCCCTGGGGCGGACAAGTCCGGTTTGCACAGGGCAAACCCTACTTCTAGTTGGTTCTCGAGATCTTTTCGGCAATACTTCTTCTTCCTAGGCTCATATCTTCCTCTCTCCATCCTTTGCACAGAATGTCGAACTCTGAGCGCTCTCCTCCGCGTGTCAACCTCAAGGGGCGTACCAAGGCCCAAATTGCCGAGGCTCGGACTAAGGCTGCGCTAATGGAGGCGCAGAAGGCCAAGGAGGAAAGAAAGCTCAAGGCACTCGAAGCATCCAAGGTGGCTGCGAGCATCTACAATGAGGATGAAGCCATTGCCCGTGCCACAGCAGAATCACTGAATGAGCTGAGGAAGAAGAAAAGGGAGGACAGGGAGGCACACAACTCCAGGGCTGCTGAGGCCAGTGCCCCCAAGAGAAAGAAGCTCGTCACCGTTGGCGAGAAGGCGAAGGGCAAGGAGCCAGCTCAAATGGAAGCTGAGCCTCGGGTTGAGCGTGACCCGAAGAAGGGAAAGGCTCCGGCTCCTGTCGAGCCAAAGAAGAAAAAGCCAGCTGTCAAGATGTCATCAAAGAAGGCAGCTGGAGGTGTTGTGATCAAAGAGAAAGGGAAAGCCACCTCCATTGGCCCCCTTGAAGTTCACACACCAGAGAGGAATCCCAACAGACAGAAGGAATTGTCTGCTAATGTATTTCATGGCAAAGGGGCTGAAAAGGCCAGGAGGCTAAGGGAAGAAAAGGTCTACAAGTTTGAGAGGAGAACGGCAGATCCCAGATTCTGGTGTGACTTCCATTGTGACTACTACCGGCTGGTCTATCAGCAGATGAAGAAGCCGGTAATAGAAGCTCAATGGGTTGACTGGGGTTACATGGCCAACAAGCAACATTCTGCTTTCGACGCCGTCATCGAAGCCACTGAGCGCCATGACCTCAAGCAGATCATGGGATTCAAGTATGACTGGAACGTCGAAGTGATTCTGCAGTTCTACTCCACCATCTACTTCACCACCTCTGGTGACAGGAAAATTATTTGGATGACTCATGGTGAGCAGTACTCAGTCACCTTCGCAGAGTTTGTCAGGATTTTAGGGCTTGAGACACACAT
The DNA here is from genome assembly GCA_036927565.1 of Tuctoria greenei. Taxonomy (NCBI): domain Eukaryota; kingdom Viridiplantae; phylum Streptophyta; class Magnoliopsida; order Poales; family Poaceae; genus Tuctoria; species Tuctoria greenei. The sequence goes on from JAYESD010000002.1 coordinate 180,982,094, forward strand.
GGATCATGAGATTATAATCTCTAACCTTAAGGCCGTGGATCGTGAAGAGCTAGCATATATGTATCCAAGTCACGTTCCATTTGATGCCGGCCTCACCCGCAACATCAAGCCCTTCTACAGCATCATGAACAGAATCCTCAGACGGACGATAGCACCGAAGGACGGTGATGCTGGGGTGATTCAAGGGAACCTGAGGCACCTACTACTTCTGATCGATGGGGAAGAGAAGTTCAACCTCGTCGATTACATCTTCGACGACATCTTCAACATCTCGCACACTCCCAACCGTGCTTGCGGGTATGCCCCCTACATCATGTGCCTCATTGAGAAGGTGTCGGGCGTGACCTTTGTCAAGGACGTGTCGCATCGCCCGCTTCGTCCTCAGAAGCCCCCGAATGTCCCTGTTCCCCCTCGTCGCAAGAATGCGGATCCTCCATCTCGCCCCGTGGCACCTCCGTCTCCGCCTCCGCCTCAATCAATGAGTGCCTTCTTCAAATGCTTCAAGGCGATCTTCACTTCTTGCCGGAAGCAAGAGATTCGCGCTCAAAGGGCACACAAGCGTCAAGAAAAATACTTTAAGGCGGTGTGCGACAAGCTGGAGGTCCCGATGTCCTCTCCGGAGGTGAGTGATGGGGAGATCACTCCATTCCCCAACTTCACCGCCGATGAGCTCGCCCAGCTCCAAGAGGATGGAAGCTCCTCTCGGGCTGCTCCCTCGGCAAGGAACTCCGACGACGACGACGATGATGCCGAGGATCATGAGGACGACGTCGAAGATTCTGAGGCCACGGAGAGTGGAAGTGGCGAAGACGAGGACTAGTTCTTAGGTCTTAGTTTCCTCCCTTCTTTTCCTTTTTGGTGCCTTGATGCCAAAGGGGGAGAGTTAAGGGGGAGTTAATCGTTTGTGGGCGTGTTTGTGATTTGTGGACTTGTTTTGTAATATATTCTTGCTCTTGGATGTTTACATTTGTGCAAGACCTGTTAATGTTGCTTAATATCAATATAATGCTATTATTGTCAATCTTTTGATTATATTGATGCTCTTTATGTCTTGTCACAATTGTTGAGCACATCACGTAGGCACCCCACCATAACGTGTGTGGGTATGAAAGAACTCCTCCACCTCTTTTACATGTTGCATACCTTGAGGGGGAGTCATTCATACGCACACATGTTATGAAAACCAAAACTTTATACTCTTATTTGTGAAGGACTTAATGTGTTGTCATCAATCACCAAAAAGGGGGAGATTGAAAGTGCATCTAGGTTCCCCGTGGGTTTTGGATGATTGATGACGACAATTAAGTCGCTAATGAGCTCAAGTGATCTTAGCACAGGTGAAGACTCAATCGGAGACGCAAACCCTCAAAAAGGAAAAGGAAGGAAACGGAGTCAACTCGAAGCGTAGAAACTAGGGTTTCTAGCGTGATTGAGTTAGACTAGCCGTAGTAATAGGAGGGTGTGTGTGTAAAGTGCATTGAGATCAAGTTTGGGAGCTCAAAGTGGTTTAGAGGTCAAACCTATGAAAGAGATGAGTGAATGAGTGGTCTGGCCGTAGGGCCGGACTAGTCCGTGCAGGTGGCCGGACTAGTCCGTTCCTGGCCGGCCAAGTCCGTTTCTGGCCGGACCAGAAGGGTCTGACTGAGATCGGACTAGTCCGTTTGTGGCCGGACTAGTCCGGGTAGCTGTGAGTGGGTTTTGGGGATGAAGTCCCAAAATCACGGACTTGTCCGTTTTGGACCGGACCAAGAGGTCCTGAGTGAGAACGGACTAGTCCGCCCGTGGGGCCGGACTAGTCCGGCTTGGCTAGGAAAAGGTGCTTCTGTGGCTAAGTCTGGGAGGACCGGACTAGTCCGTGGTCCTCAGACTAGTCCGTTTTCACACGGAGCAAAAGGCTCTGTGTGAGATCGGACTAGTGCGGTGTTGACCGGACTAGTCCGTTCTGGAAGTGACCGTTTGAATTTGAAGTTTGGCGGGTAGCGTGACGATAGTGTGTCAGCTGTCGGGACCTGACAAAGAGGTCAGTGGTCCCCTAGGCCGGACTAGTCCGGGCCAGTGGCCGGACTAGTCCGCCCTTTTGCTGAAGTCAGCAGATTGGGCTTGGGACCCCTATAAAAAGGAGACCCCCGGCCTCATTTCGAATACCTTTGGAAAAACTCAAACCCTAGCGCCGCCACAGCCAACTTGGAGCACTCCTAAGCCTCCTTCTTGCCTACTTTCCCTCTAAAACTAATTCTTGAGTGGATTAGGGTTTAGTGAGGTGGAGAAGAGGAAGAACATCGCGCTTGTGCTCCCGGTTTGATCTCTTGCACTCGTTGAGTCTTTGTGGGCTGTGTATTGAGTTTGCTTTATTGTGTTGATCATCTTTGTGGTGTGGGAGCCTCAGTTTGTGAGAAGCCCCAACGAACTTTGTAATCGCCGTTGTGATTAGTGGAGAACCAAGTTAGGCCCATGCGGTAAACTTGGTGAGGGAAGGGTTGTTGGACCCGGTCCTTTTGTGGACTCCTCAACGGGGACGTAGATTCCTTGTGTGGAATCGAACCTCGGGATAAAATCCTTGCCCCCTTGTGTTCTTCGCATTCATTCTATTGATTACTTTGTTCTAGGGTTGGTAGTCTCGTTTCATACTCCGCATTGCTACAAACTTGTGGAAACTTGACTTGCTCTTGTGTAGGTTGTTGCTCAACTTGACTTAAACATATACTCACTTGTAGCAAAGAGAAAATTCCCTAAAACTTGCTAGAAACATCCTTTTAGGGTTATTCACGCAAGCTGACCGGACTAGTCCGCCCCCTGACCGGACTAGTCCGCCCCCTGTGATTTAATCTCGTTTTATTAAGTCATTTGCAGGTCGATTAGCCTATTCACCCCCCCTCTAGGCAACTTTCATTTCTTTACTTGCTTTGTTTCCAGAGCTGCAAGGCCAGTTGCTGTTCCTTCTGCCTCACCATCCTTTGTGGTAGGAACAGAGGCGCCACCAGCAGGCCATGCTAGCGTTACAGCTAATGATATCAGGTTGGTTGATCTGTCGGTTGATGCTATGGCTTCTACAGAAGTGGCGGTGGATACTTCGATGGAGTCAGAACCAGCAGTTGTTGTTGAAACAGCTTCGGAGCCAACATACGATGTTGTAGCAGCATTGGTCCCATTGGCAGATATCACATCGGGATCGGAACTAACAAGAGTGTCGAAGCCAGCGGCCGAGCTGATAGCTGATGTTGAAGAAGCTTTGGGTCCGTCGGGTGGCCCCAAACTATTAAGCACCCTATACATGATCTAAGGCACATAATATTGATTTATTTGTGTATTAACGTTTGAATACTCTATTGATCGTGTGTCATTAATGCAGAGTTAATGACGCGTTAACCTTGTCTTGAAGCGGCTGATTTATGGTGTCTTGAATGCTCACGTCGCATTTGGACAGATGGAGATCCCGGAGCCCTTCCCGTTGGAGAGGTAGGGTCTAGACCCACATGCCTGAGTTGTGGGACACGTGACAACACCGGAGTCACCCTTAGCAGGAAGGCAGGTCCGGAGTTACGGGACAGGTGGCAATACCAGAGGTCTTCTCTCCTGGAAGGTGAGACTCAACACTTCTTTTTCTGGTAAGCGAGGGTATCTGGTCCACAAGGTACCAACACCTCCTGTCACGGACTTGGTGGCTAACTAAGTGCTTCCTTCCATACCACTTCGGATGTCGGTATACTCTCCTCACTCTCTTGACATGTATTATCCTTCTTCTATCATTGTCAGTAACAGTTCTGTTCTTCCAAACGCCTCAATGGGTGATTCAAATTGCTCTTGATATTATTCAAAATCTTATTTATGTTCATCGATTCACTACTGATAATCAGATTTTCCTTATTGCTCTTGACATTATTCATAATTTTGTTTCTGTTTGTCAGTTCACTGGTGATAATCAGATTTCTATGAAGTTTGATACTTTAGGTTTGTCCGTCAAAGATCGTGACACCCTAAGTGTTCTTTACTGTGGGAGCTCTAGGCTCTTATACACTCTTCGACTTCCAATTTCCTCTTCATCCGCACTGCATGCTCCGACTACTACAGTTTCATCGATTACTTGGCATCATCAGCTCGACCATCCTAGTCCCGATGTCTTGTCTAAGCTGTTCGATAGTTTAGTCATTTCAGTTACTAGGGTCATTTAGGGTCACCATGTTAAGCTATATATGTACCCTTACTCATTTTCAGTAGAATTATCTCATCATTATCCAATAGAAAAGTCCAACGCCTGGAACAAACAATGATTCATATAGCACAGAAAAAAGAGGAGAAATATAACCAACCCGGATGTCAAAACTGCAGAACAATATCTTCCCCTTTTCCGTACACACAAGGGGGGAACCAGACCAAATGAAAAGAAAGAAGGGAATAAATATCCTAGGGGAATCAGATAAAAACTTTGACTTAATTTATTCTGTTTTTTGGGAATACAAATCACTCGCCAAGTATTGCTGTATTTGAGTACTTTCTCTGTCTAATCGAACGGAAATATCACTCCGGTGCAACCACCGGAAAATAAGTTATACTCCTTGACGTTTGTCTCCTTTGAGCAGGGTCGACCTTGAGCAATCACCGGCATTGACGCCATTGCCCTGCCACACTGCTCTTCTCTGGATGCAGCTGCAGTTGGAGGGGCTATTGGCAGGTTGAATTCGAACAAGGAGAAGGGTGTGCTGTCATCATCCTTCTGTTTGCTGTTGACTTCTGAACAGCCATTTTGGGGCACTGCTATATTGCTTGGTGCAAAAACATGGTTCAGCTGCCTCTCTGGATTCATGACCAACGGTGCTTCATTTCTACACAGCGGGACTGGTGGCTTGGCATGAAAGCTCACCGGAGCCTTATGGACTGGCTGCGGAGGCAAATAACTAAAATCAGAACCTGCGTAAGGATGAATATTATTGCTGTACTGCACTGGGAAGTGAACACATTGGCTCCCAGCGACTCCATACTCAACAGGAGCCACAGGACCAGGGTAAAAGTGGCCAGGCAGAGGATATGGTATGTACCCATTAGTTGGAACTGACAGGGGATGACTCTGGAAACCCATGAATGTTGATGAGTATGGTGGTGCCCGCACCTTTTGGTGATGCAACAACTGGTCCTGGAAAGGGGCCACGATACCAAATCCAATTTGGTTGCTATCAGGAAGCTGAATGCTTTTCGGTTTGAATTCTCTAAAACCATTTTCTGCGCACATCTCAAGCACTGAACGCGAACCATTCTTTGTTGGTGGATCACCTGGGCTGTTATTGCTCCTTTCTGAAGATTCTTCAGAGTCCGAAGTTGATGAAGATTCCGCATTCTGGGCACTCAGTGAAGTCATGCTGCTATCTCTGTCTCCCTCACTTAGACATGAAGAGCTGTCCGAACTGGTTAAGTTTGGCGTTCGACCAATATCCTTAGTCAAGCAGAAGCCGGCCTTGTCTCCCACATGAGGTCCGTTATTGCCAGCAGCTTGATTCTTTTCAGCTTGGCATGGATGATCTATGTCCGACTTGCAAGATTCCTCAGATCTCTTAGAACAAACATCAGAAATTGATTCGCAATCTGTCTCAAGCTTTTGGCATCCATTGATATCCTTTGAACATTCCAGTTGATTAGACTGATCAGCATCATTGGCCGCCTCAGCGGCATTATTTGCATTCCCTGAGCTAGCTTTTTTTGTTGCGTCCATTGGTTCCCATACTTGCTTTGGACCTGCATTCTTGTTTGGTGTACCACCAGTGCGACCTCCTTTAGACAATATAAAACTATCCAACGGATAGCATCTGCGGTAATGCAACCTGGGTTTCTCAACCACAGTTTTCCTCGCCATCTTCATCTCCCTGCTTGGTCTCACTGTTGTTGAAAAATATCTGTAGTCTTCCTGATGGCTACAACTGCAGGGGTTGTACCTATCTCTTGTTCGGTTATTTGCACTGAAAACTGAGTTGTAGCCTCTAGTACCATTCCTTGTCCTCCCCCTAGACTGATGCTGAATATCACCAATGTCCCCACAGTCATATTGGCAATCTTCATACCAATAGCTGCTGTCTTGTTCTTGAGTGAAATCTCTTCTAGATCTTAAGTTTCTTCTTGAGGATTTCACCTCACATAAGAACGAGTCATTGCAATTTGTGGGGACATGTTCTACTGCTGTATCGCATTGATACTCATTACTTTGTTCATCAATTTCCCTGTTTGAAGATTGATCAACACACGTATCAGGGCAGTAATTTTCCAAAACCACGACCTTATCTTCATATTCGCTTGATGAATATCTGGAGTCTTCAATATCTTGAGACTGATTATTACTTGGTGTCACTGGCTTGCTTAGAGATGGTGGTGGAACATCATCTGCAGTTTTTGATTGAACTGCTGTTTTTTCTTTATCTTTGTCCTTTCGTTTCAGTCTCTCTTTTCTTCTTTGCTTCTTTTCTCTCTCTTTTGTTCTTCTCCTCTCCCTGCGCTCTTCCTCTTCACGCTTTTCTTTCTCTTCTTCCTCAAGAAGCTTGTTCTGCAAGAGTATCAACTTAATTTTATTATCCATCAACAAAGGCCAGACAATGGTCACTTCTATGTTGCTCCTTTGTTTTCCACATCTATTATCCAGGCATAAAATGGATACCTGTTTTTCCATTGTAATTATTTCCTTGCAAGCAACATGGACTCGCTCTTCCAACAGTTTTAGTGCAAGGGACACAAAAACACTATGCGCATTTTGTCGGGCCGTGCCTTCTCTAAAAGCCTTCTCAACCTGTTAACACACAAATAGTTAGTGGGAGATTAGCATTAGGCTAATTTGCTTAAATTTCTAAAGAAGAAACCTAATGATTTACAGTACAATTGTTGTGCTGACAACACGGCCATACAATCTTGGGTACAACAAAAAAACATCAAGTATGCTGGCAAATGGTAACATGCCCATGAAAGAACACAACAACAACAACAAAACTGTTGTCCCAAGCACGTTGAGGTAGGTTACATATGAAACCCAATAATTTCAATTGTTTTAAATGGAAGTAAAAAAAACAACCACCAAGCCTTTGTCCCAAGCAAGTTGGAGTCTGCTAGATATGAACAAAGTACGAATAAACTAAAATTTCAGCAAATGGATTACTAATTTTCATGCAATCCTATCAAGAGTCAAATCTACCGTAACGTACGCATCTCTACAACACTCATTTGTTGGACATGTTGTAAAACCGTTCATCCAAAATGGGTTAGGTTTGGATCGGGTGGAGCAAAAACCTGCCCAAAACGAGAGTGGTAGGTGAGTGAAATTTGAGACCTGCACCTGCCTAGTCTAAGGCAGGTTTCAGGCACTCATCAGGTTCGAATTGAAGAATCAACACAACTTCAGCCAGCAATATTCACACACATTAAAGCCGCGGCAACTCCACACGTGTCTTCCTGCCCAGCCACTTTTCCTTGCTCTCCTGCATGCTCACCACCAACAGGGGCAATGAAGGGGACAAGCACGAGCCTCCAATGAGGCATGGAACAACAGATGGTGGGGATGGATCTGAGTGTAGATAGTTGTGAGACACGAGGTTAGCATACTTGTGTGCAGAGTGGATATGTAGCGGTGCTACTCGTTGGGAGATCCCACCGTGGGCACGTGCCATGCTTACTTAGCTGCAAGTGCAGCGCAACAGTGGTGATGGGTGATGAGGTTTAGCGACAAGGAAAGGTCGATGGGAGTAGAGGCGAAGGGATAGAGAGCCAATGAGAAAAATGAGAACGAACAACATTCCCCGACAAGCATGCCAACCAAGAGGCATGATATATGGTGGGCTGGTGGTAAGCGTTCTACCTCGGGCTGGGAAAAAACTAGTTAGTAGGCTATTTCAGACACTAGATGTGCACCCGTGAGTGGAAAATGAAACTCATACCCGTGGCACGTCGAGTCGGGTGCAGGTCAGACCCACAGGTGGAAAATCCCACCAGCACCCGCACCAGTCCCGTGCAAAACCTAACAGGGCCCCAGACCTGTGATGTGATTCTCATCCCTAATCCACCCTACCATGATCCTATGGCAAACAGCCTCGTAAAATCACCATTGTTTTGCAACATTGATTCCAAGTATCGAAGGAGTCCCTCTAAGACACTATTTGTCCATGTAGACTATCATTTCTCTCTTCACATCCAATTTTCACTAAGTCACACCTCGTGTACTCGATCTTGATTTTACTAAGCTTAAATCTCTTATTCTAAAGTTTGCCTCTAGGTCTAATTTTTTGCTAAAATCATCCCAAGTTTCATTTATTAGTAATATATTATCAGCAAAGAGCATACGCCAAGGAATATCTTTTTATATGTACTTCGACACCTCATTCATCACTAAGAAAAAATGTATGCTCTATGAAGACCGAGGTCCCGACATTCCAAGAATCACATTGGGTGATGTCATGCGATGCAACACCGAACATCATATCATAAAAAGAACTAAAATAACATAAGTCTTTACGTTACAACATTGTCTTGTTTTACAACATAATTTACATAAATGAACACTGCAGCGCAAGTGTTCATAGTTTGTACTCTTGAGTCTAAGGTATGCAAAAGTGAAGTGATCCAGGTCGCGGATGCTTGACACTAGCAGCACGAAGATGAGTAAATACATTATTAAGGAAATCGAAAATATTTTCATACTCTAAAAGTTACTTCATTGCATAGTGTTACATTTGTAGTGTAAAAAAATGATTTTGTATTATTCTGAGTTTTCTGCATCTAGGATTTTCCAAAGATTTGACAAGTTTCTGGCAGTGTTATCCTAAACGGCCTAAACGGTCTGTTTAAACGCGTTTAAACGCTAAACAGGGGGCAACTGCACAGTTTAGCCTCTAAACGGTGGATTAAACGGTTGACCCGTTTAAACGGGTCAACGCCCGTTTAAACGGGCTAAACGAGCTAAACAAAACGGATGTTAAACATGTTTAAACGTGTTTAGAACCGTTTAGGCAAAGTGAACTTACACTTTTAAGTCAGATGCAAGTTTAAAATTAATATCACCAAATTGATTAAAATCAATATATTTTCTAAGCTTCACTTAAACACTTAAACACATCAGAAGTAATATTACTCATGTTTCAAAAAATATAATAAAACAACCATTAGCAGCAGAAGTTTAAAACATTTGTTTAGGACACCACATGTACTTTTTTCAGTCTCAATATTATTATTTGATGGTGTGGTATTGTGATCGTCTCTTTAATTTTATATGATGTCGAAGTTAAATTGATCTCAAATATGAGTTTGAACTTGATTTGAACATCTTAGCACATGACAGTAAAAATATTTTTTCTTGCTGCTACAGTATACACCGTTTAATCCGTTTAAACACCGTTTAAACGCCGTCTAAACCTTCTAAACGGTAAACAGAGCTCCACCGACTGTCTACCGTTTAACGTTTAGGATAACACTGGTTTCTGGAATAGTTATTTTGTTTTTCTGCAATTTATTTGCAACCTAGAGCATAATCAATATTTATTGTAACTTATACATGTTTACATAGCCTACTGCAGATCATAGGTTATATGAGAAGGTTTATGGCCAAATTATAAAATTTTCTACTAAATAGATCTCCTGTAATTATTTCTACAAGGTTAATGCTTAAAGAAATTCTATATAACATTCTACTGATTTTCATCCCTAGCTAGTTGGTTCACTGCATAGTGTTGGTTATATAGAATTTACCAAAAGTGGTTTCACTAATTTTGGAGGTCTTTAGAATTACTTACCAATTTGACAAGTTCTCACATTTACTGGAATTATGTTCAAAGGAAAAATCAGTTAGTAAAAATCAGACCAATCCGGACGAAGCCACACCGGGCCACACAATATTCAGTGTGCAGCCACAAAAGATCTGCCAGCCGCAGAAGATCCGTGCGAGCTAGTTTCTTCTAGTTGGACTGGTGGCGCGCAACTATGGCGCCGGAGGCAGCTATGCGGGGCCTCTCACAATGCCTCTAGGTGTAATAGAGGTTTTGAAGCCCCCTGAACATGATGGTTGGGTTGTTTTGCAGAAAGCTCATCGGAATGTGCCAGCAGCAAGCGGCGGCAGAAAGAGAGCTTCGACGAGGTCTTGCGAGCGGAAGAAAGTGCGAGGAAGCTCAAGATGGGTATAGAGCTTCGCAAGGGGCCACTAAACATCAGCATAGATCAAGCTTCGGTCGGAACAGCTCGGAGCAAGGGGCGCGATGGTGAGGGACGGCGTGCTCACCATCGGCACGGGGAAGACTTGAAACTCCATCGCAACGTCAGTTTTTCTGTCAAGAAAAGAGCTCATGAAGATGTGTGGGCGAGTAAGGAAGTTGCTCGTGGTAAGAAATTGAAGCTTTGTTCACCGTGAATGGAGAATGGCGCTGTGGAGTGGAAGAACATCGAGTTATCGATGTTGAGGAAAAAGGGTGCCTTGCTGTTGGTTGCGATTGGAGAGTTTAGTTCGAATAAACGGGGATGTGAGTTCGACGCACTAGCTCGAACCCTCAACAATGGTTGTGACAAGACAAATCGCGACAGCAATGGCAAACAGGGGCGCAGCTATGGCCATGGCACTAGGGTTTGGCGTTGGGGAAGAAAACAAACCAACGGCGAGGCAGATAAGGAGCAGCGTCTTCGGATAAGCGCAAGGCGAGCATCTCCATGGCAAGCTGCTACGCCAAGCATAGGCACGCGCAATGCTGCAGTGGCAAAGCACCTGCCGCCGCGGCATAGGCACGCGTTGTGCTGCAGTGGCAAAGCACCTGAAGCCGTGAAGGCAAGAGAGCAGAAGAGAAACGATAGTTGGCTGAAAGGTGGGACCTGCCGGGGATTTTTCTTTTTCCACCAATTTCAAATCTACACTAGTTTGTAAAATCAAAAACAATTGCTCAAAATCCTCCAAAAATAAAAAATAAAAAATTGCAGGGATGCTCTATGATTTATGGTGAACATTGGTGAAGTCAAATTTTTTATTTGACAAAATTTGCATTAGAATATGGATTTGCCTTTGCCTTTGAGTTTGAATTTAAATTCAAGTTTGACTTTAACTTTTGAATTGAATTTGGAGTTCTTTCTTTGTAATAACTAGCTTACTTAAAACATATACTAACAAACTCCAATTTAGTTTAGAGTTTCATAAATTTCTAATTGGACGTCATTTAATGTGAATAAGTTAGTTCATGTGAATTGGAATTTGAATTGGATTTGAATTTCCTTCTCTTTTACATGTGGAATGTTACACGCTCATGGTTGGTTGTGATGTAGTCCTATAATGATTGAAAAAACATCAGTCTCACTATCACTTACGCGAACATTTGTCACAACAATATCAAACATATCCTTAATAAGAACAATGCACTTTGTTAGGACTTTATGATTCTCTAATGCTCACGGCCCACCACATGATTGTCCTTAGTATCTTGTCGTGCGCCTTATCCAAGTTAATTGAAGCCATATGTAGGTTCTTCTACTCCAGATACCTCTCCTAAGCTGACAACAAGATCGTCTCCGTAGTAAATCTCACACGCATAAAACATTTGTCACTCTTTTCAAGAATACTAACTCCGCCTATATTGTAATGACATAGCCAGAACCAAGTCCGGATAAAGGAGGGGTTGTGATAGGCTTAGCGAGCCAGCAACTATACTTAGCTATTCTCATGGAAATGAAACCCATTGGAAATTCGTTGGGACGTAACCCTCTTAGCGACGCGTCATATAGGAACTCGGGTATGGTGTTAAGTGAACGAGGGTCGGGTCGCCACCGCCTTAGTGGCGCACCATATCGGAACCCAGATGTGGTATTAAATGGGCAAGGGCCGGATCGCCACCACCTTAGTGGCGTGCTACATCATCGCCCGGATGTAGTGTTAAGTGAGCAAGAGTCTTTGCATCTTACTCGACGGATGCGAAGGGTAAGGAAGCTAGCCAAGGAAGCTAGGTTTCGGGTGGGTAGTTGGAATGTAGGATCCTTGACGGGAAAGCTACGAGAGCAAGTGGACGTTGCGATTAGGAGGCGTGTAAATATTCTTTGTGTACAAGAGACTAGATGAGCAGGTCAAAAGGCGAGAGAGGTTGAGAATACCGGTTTCAAGCTTTGGTATTCTGGCTCGATCGGGACTGGGAATGGCGTAGGCATCCTAATAGATAAAAGCCTCAAGTATGGAGTAGTGGATGTCCGTAGACAAGGGGATAGGATCATCCTAGTCAAGGTTGTTGTGGGGGACCTTATCTTGAATGTCATTAGTGCTTATGCCCCACAAGTTGGACTCGACATGAGTACTAAGAGACAATTTTGAGAGGACTTGGAGGATATGCTTAGTAGTGTACCGATAGTCGAGAAGCTCTTCATAGGAGGATGTCTCAATGGCCATGTAGATACAACTAACGTAGGTTTTGAGGGGTTACACGAAGGTTTTGGGTGTGGCGATAGAAACCAGGAGGGCAAGGATATCCTAGACTTTGTCGTAGCCTATGACCTATTGGTAGCTAACACCCTCTTTAAGAAGAGGCTATCTCACTTAGTGACCTTTACTAGTGCTCAACATTCTAGTCAAATCGACTATATCCTGACCAGGAGAAGGGAGAGGGGGGCATGTTTAGATTGTAAGGTTATTCCTGGGGAATGTGTTGTTCCATAACATAAACTTGTGGTAGCCGACTTTCTTTTCCACGTGCGTGTGTCACGAGACAAGGGTGTTAAAACCGCAGGAACAAAGTGGTGGAAGTTGAAGGATGAAGCGCATCAATCATTCAAAAGGAGGATGATCGCGAAAGGACCTTGAAGCGAAGAGGAACGGATAGTATGTGGGTGAAGATGGCGACTTACATTAAGAAGGCGGCTAGGGAGGTGCTTGGGTGGACAAAAGGTAAGAAACTTGTAGATAAAGACACTTGGTGGTGGAATGAAGATGTACAAAAAGCTATTAAGAAGAAGGAGTCTTATAAGAGCTGGCATCATGAGAGAAGCGCAAGTAACATGGCGAAGTATAAAGAGGCTAAGAAAAATGCAAGGCGTGTTGTGAGTAAAGCAAGGGGGCAGGCCTATGATGCGCTATATGAGAGGCTAGAGACAAAAGAAGGCGAAAAGGATATATACAAGATGGCGAAATTTCGCGAGAGAAAGGTGAGGGATCTCAACCAAGTCAAATGCATTAAGGATGAGGCAGATCAAATTATATTGAAGGATGAAGAGATTTGGAACAGATGGCGGAACTACTTCAATGGACTATTCAATGACGGGAATAAGAGCATTAGGTTCGAGTTGGATGACTCATTTGATGACACCAACAGACGATTCGTGCGGAGGATATAAGAGTCTGAGGTTAGAAAGGCCTTAAAAGGGATGAAAGGAGGAAAGGCCCTCGGCCCCGATGATGTCCCTATTGAGGTGTGGAGATGTCTGGAGGATGTAGTAATAGTATGGCTCACTAAACTATTCAACCACATTTTTTAGTCAAACAAAATGTCTGAAAAGTGGTGGAAAAGTATTTTAGTACCCATCTTCAAAAATAAAGAAGATGTTTAAAGTTGTACTAATTACCGAGGAATTAAGTATGAATCATACTATGAAGCTCTGGAAGTGAGTGATTGAACACCACTTGAGGAAAGTGACCAATGTCACTAAAAACCAGTTTGATTTTATGCCTGGAAGATCCACTATAGAGGCGATTTTCTTACTCCGTCAGCTTATGGAGGGGTATATGGAGCAAAAGAAGGATCTACATATGGTGTTCATTGACTAGGAGAAGACATACGATAAGGTACCAAGGCCGGTCATGTGGTGGGCGCTAGAGAAACACAAAGTCCCAACAAAGTACATTAACCTTATCAAGGATATGTACGATAATGTGGTGACAAGTGTGTGCGTAAGAGATAGTGAGACCGATACTTTTCGTATCACAGTAGGGCTATACCAAGGACCAGCCTTAAGTCCATACACCTTTTCCTTAGTGATGGATGAGGTGTCGAAGGATATACAAGGGGATATCCCTTGATGTATGCTCTTTGCTGATGATGTAGTGTTGGTAAATGAAACTAGAGATGGTGTTGATAGAAAATTGGAGCTATGGAGGCAGACCTTAGAGTCTAAGGGGTTTAGACTTAGTAGAACCAAGACCGAGTATATGAGATGTAACTTTAGTGATGTCGGGTGCAAAGATGAAATGTTAGTTTACAAGGACAAGTAGTACCTAAGAGAGACACATTTCGATATTTAGGATCAATGTTACAAAGCAATTGTGATATTGACGAAGATGTTTGCCACAGGATCAAGATCGGGTGGACGAAGTGGCGACAAACATCTGGAATCTTATGTGATAAGAAAGTTCCACAAAAATTGAAAGGAAAATTCTATAGGACGGTAATCAGACCTGTGATGTTGTATGGAGCAGAATGTTGACCAATTAAAAGGTAACATGTCCAACAAATGAGTGTTGCGGAGATGCGCATGCTACAGTGGATGTGCGGTCACACAAGAAGAGAAAAAATTAGGAACGAGGTGATACGTGATAGGGTAGGGGTGGCACTGATTGAGAAGAAGCTAGTCCAACATCACCTACGGTGGTTTGAGCATATCCATCTGAGACCTCCAGAAGCACCGGATAACAGTGGGATTATAAAGAGTAGAGAAAATTTTAGGAGGGGTAGAAGTTGACCAAGGTTGACATGGCAGGATGCAGTGAAACGAGACTTAAATGAATAGGACATACATAGAGATTTGGCTCATGATAGGATTGCATAGAAATTAGCAATTGATGTGTCAGTATCTTAGTTTATTCGAATTTTGTTACTCATATCTGCTTTCTTATTAATCCATTTCTAAAATAAATAAAATGTAGAATCTTATTGTGTTTGTATTTTTTTACTCTCATCTTATTTTCTATTACTTTTCTTCAAAATTGTTGGGTTTCATTTCTAGCGGACCCCAACTTGTTTGGGACAATGGCTTGGTTGTTGTTGTTGTACTCTTTTCAAGAATACTCAACCACTCAAAGCTTCATAGACGGCTACTGAACTTAATTCCTCCACTCTTCGAGCACCTTGTATGTCTGAAAAGTATAATTGAATAGCTTAGGCATGCGATTCTCATGTGTTCAAGACATCTCCACATCTCAATAGGAACATCATCACGATCAAAGGACTTTCCTTCTTTTATCTTTCTTAAGTCTCCTTAACCTCGAACTCTTGTATCCTTCGCCAAACCGTCTGTTGATGTCATCAAAGAAGTCATGCACCTCGAGCATAGTGCTCTCATTCACATCATTGAATAACTTATGAATGTAATCTCCTCATTTGTTATTAATCTCTTCATCCTTCACTAAAATCATATTTGCCTCATCTTTGATGCATTTACTTGGTTGAGATCCCTCTCCTTTCCCTAACAAAAATTTGCCATATAGACATAGGGCATGGTTGGTTTGGTTGTTGACTAAATTTGCCACAAAATCTTGCCTAAGGTGACTAGGAGTGTGGCAAAGAAAATTGGCCGACTAAGTTTAGGCAAAGTGTGCTAAAAATTTATGTCTATGACGTGTGGGGCAAAATGTGGCAAAGTTAGTCAGACTTAGTTATGGCTAGAACCAAAAAAACCGACTAAGAAAATTGTGGTTGATTAAAGTTAGGCGTGGCAAATTGTGGTTGTTATCCAAACAGGCGCATAGTTATTAAGGCGGCAAGGTGACCGTCCCCTTTTTACCTTTTAGACGATAAGGCGTAAGGTGAGGTGATGCCTTAGTAATATGTAAAAATAAGAGATTATAGGAATGCAGTTCTAAATTCTAAATATATAAGGATGAAAGTATCAATTAGCAAATAGTTGTTCAACATAAACCAACATAGACTATAAGTCCAACATAACTAATAGATAGTACTAGATAACCACTCTCATCTCTCAAGTTTGTCTCAATATCCATCGTCGAACTCATCATGAATTGTAGGATCACTACAACAGAGAGGGAGCAGAGGGGCAGCAATAGCATGCAGGCAACAAGCAGCCAAGCACAGGCGCACTTGGGCAACAAAGCAGCAGGCACAGGCCACGGTGGTGAGCAGGCACAGGCACAGCACAAGCAGCAAGCAAAGCGCAGCAACAACAGGCACATGGACATTTGGGCAGCAACAGCAGGCAAGCATCCTCACCTTAGCACCTTGCAGACGCCTTAGGACGCCTTGGGCAGAAGATTAAGGCGACAAAGACGCCTCAGCCTCAAAAACCGCCTTACCGGCATTACCGCTTAAGCGACACCTTAAAACAATGCAAATAGACATATAGTAATATGTCCTTTTCGCCTTCCTTTGTCCCTAGTCTCTCCTATAGCACATCATAGGCCCGCCCCCTTCCTACAATCTCAGTTGGTCTTAAATTTTTCTTGGTCTTTTTGTACTTCATCATGTTGTTTATGCTTCTATCATGATGTCAACTCTTGTAGCACTCCTTATAGCCTTTTGGACTCCTCATTCCACTAAACCTTAAGCAATCAGGGTTAAGCTAGCTCATTGCCTGAAAGTGGAGCTCGTACCATGTGCCCTTAGCTTCATCTTGTCATACCAAGCACCTCACTAGCTACCTTCCTAATGCAAGTTGTCATCTTTACACACATGCTATTTGTGCCTCTTCACCCTAAAGTCTTGTGATAATCCTCTTTTTAAAGGATTGTTGAGCTTCTCCTTTTAGCTTCCACCAATTTATTCTTATGATTTTGACACCTTTGTCTTGCAAGGTAACATGCCCATGAAAAACTGCTTAAAATGATAATTTTTAACTTGTGCAAGTTATTTACAAATTAAAAGAGTGATTAACATTAGAAAAGAAGTCCTCGTCTATTTATGTCAAGAAATAGTTCTTTCAGAAGGTTGATAAAAAAGAAAGAAATTTCAGGTATTATCATGATACTTAGAAAGAGAAGAATGACAATCCTACTTCACTTATGAACCATAAAATGGGATAAGTAGACAAACTTGTACTGTTTGTATAGTCCACATCACTAAAGGAATTGCTTTCTTTCCTCAGCAGTTAGTCAATTACTATGCATTCAGCACCATACGCTACCTGTTCTTTGAAGATCACCACAGCAGCATCCAGGAGAAATTCTCTTGCAAGTTCAGGGCTCTTAGCATGTTTCTGAGGATGAGCAGCATCACTATCAGGATCATTCCCATCTCTGTCCATAGCATCATATTCCTGCTCATGTGTGTGTCTGATCAGATTATCTGAATTCACAGAACACTATGCTAAAGTGTTGAGTAATAAGTAATCTGATCATGTTTGATAATAATTATGTACAATAGAAGCCACTTACACCCTCTTCCTCTGCTTCTTCAGCATACTCAAAGAAACTACTAATACTTTCACCTTTGATCATTGTCACAAATCCATCCCCCACAATCAGCCTGCGGTGAACACATGATTGACCCTTCAAGGCATGTGCCTTCACACAGAACTGTGTGCAGTTGCCATTCAGCCTCCATGCCTTTAGTGTAACAAAATAATCTTCAAACTGATCAAGATCAAGGCCTTTCCTGTGGACTTGCCCCTCCAATCCAACACTTTCAAAGTCAAGAATATCAGATTTTCCCTCATCGGTTCCAATAGCCCACTCAAAATTACGGTAAGACCCATCTTGCTCTAATAAAGATTGGTGCCAATCAACAAGAACAGCATCCTCGGAAACCTATAAATATGCAAAGCAGATGTTATCAACTTTAAGGGATGGTAACTACTCATAAGCAAGGAAAATCTCCTGCTACGCAACAAAGGGAGAATGAAAGGCATTCTGAATCTTATGTACAGTATTCACAGCTATATAATTTGCTAGCCAAGGCACATTCCCCAAGAAAAGGAAAAAGAGAGGAATCAAAAGAAACCATAAACTCAATATAGAGATGTCAGGATGGTAAGGAAAGCACGCTGACCTCGCACATGAAAGCTGTATCTGCAACACAGAACCAACTAGTGCAGCGAGGTTCCTTTCGCGTGCGCTTTAGTTCCTTCAGCTCCTTGAATTCATGAATAACATTCCTTCTGCAGTCTCTGCAAAACCTCTTGCTGTCAAACCTGTTACATAGAAAGTTCATAAAAAATGTTAGATCAAATATATTGTAAATGCATCAAATATTCAAATGTCAGAACATCCCAACAAAAGCTTGCTATTGATAACACATGTAAAGTCATGCAGGCGAGAAGCTTTAGCTTTAAGATAGTCTGTCACATCTTCAAAAAACATGGTGGAGTAATATACATAAAAGATGGGAACCAAGTTATAAAAGCGCTCAGTTGACAAAAAATCAGAGAATTTCACACGGAATATGTTAGTAAGTCCAGTGCTTAGGCTTAGATTAGTTCAGTCACTTTGTTTCTGAATAAGTCTGTCAGTGTGGACAGAACATGTATGATTCAGTTTTTAGAGTCATGGATCAGTTAGCCGTTGATAAGGCTATTGGTCAGAGTAGAACCAGTCTAACTGGATTAGTTAGGACCAGGTCTGCAGAACTGATCAGGCTGTTAGGTCTGATCCTGCTGTCCAGGAAGATTAAGTCTTGTAAGTTGTAACAGCCTCATGGCTGCAGCATAAATAAAGGGGTTCACCCACTATTAGCTGCTAAGTTAGCAGCTCAACTTCTAGTGTTCAAGTGAAGAACAGAGGAGAGGAGAGGGAGTGACTTAGATCAGATTTGCCAACAATTGGACTCGGAGCACAGGTTCTGTTCCACGGGCATGTCGCAGAACGGGCGGCGATCCCCGTCCCCCATCAGGCGACGCCTGCAGTCGCCGTCCCCCATCCGTCGCCGTGGGCGCAGCTGGCGCCCACAAAGCCCTGCTCCGGCGAGGATCGTGCGGGTGGTGAGCGACCAATTTCCACTGCTCACGAAGACCAATTACTCCGATTAGTCGTCAATGATGCAAGTGATGTTGCGCGCGCGTGGACTGCGGACGGCCATCAGCATCGGCACCGCCGACGAGATGGAGGATCCGCTGGCCATGGAGGCGCAGCTCCGCGGCATTCCACTAGAGATGGCATCGACATTGGCGGCAAAGCCATCTGCCAAAGCCGCCTGGAATCATATGGAGATGTCCAGGCTCAGCTCGGACCGTGCAACGACAGCGGCGGCGCAGCGAGGATGGTGGCAGTACAAGGATGTTGCATTTCTTGACGGCGAGTCGCTTGACGACTTCGCGCTGCGCCTCAGGAAGATGGTCCGAGAGCTGGAGATCATCGGCGACCCGGACGACTCCAAGAAGGTTGCCGCCAAGTATCTCAGGGTGGTGCCGAATAAGTATGAGAAAGTCGTTGTTGCAATTGAGTCGGTCTTTGACATCTCGGCGATGTCAATTGAGGAAATCATCAGCCGCCTTCAAGCAATTGAAGGTTGTGGTGATGAGGAGGAGGACTCGACACACGGGGCAAGCAATTGCTCACGGAGGAGCAGTGGCAAGCGCTATTGAAGGAGAAGCAAAGGCAGTCCAGGTCCGAATCGGGATCCAACAAGTCCAGATCGAATAATCGCAAGTCCAGACCAAAGAAGAAGACCCTCAACGATACCTGCCACAATTGCGAGAAGAAGGGGCATTGGGCGCGCGATTGCCTAGCTCCACGGCAGGAGCAGACAAATCTCGCACGCAAGGACGTGTTGGTGATGTGCCCAAGAGGCAATCATAACAATTCGGGTTCAGGCCTATTGGATATTTGATCCATAAGCAATTAGGGTACTAATGGGCCTGCGACCTAAAAGCCCATTAGTACGCCTATAAATATGAGAGGTAGGGTTAGGGGCTAATCATCCCACCACGTGACAGCCCTTGCCGCCACCCCTCGCAGGCCTCACGCCGAGACCCTTACCGCGCACGCGGTGCTAGCACACCGGTGCACGGCGTTCCTCTCCGTACGTGTGGACTCCGTGGAGGCGTTGCTGCTACTGCTGCGCTGATCGGCTACGACGATCATGATCGTCTACCTACTGCTGTGACGAGGACGAGGAGAAGACGAACGAGATCGTCTACTTCCCTTACACCGACGCGCATCAACGTTCCGCTGCGCTGCGCGTCTAGTGGTAACGATCCATGACCTCTGTACTCGCATGTTTCCTGGGTGATGCGGTAGAGTTGCTAGAGTAGCTTACCGCTGATTCCCTAACAGTGGCATCAGAGCCGACTTGCGTAGTTTTTGGTCTGGATCTACTGCAGACATGTTCATACGATGAATTTTTCGCACGGTTTTTGGGGTTTGGAATTGGTTAGAGTAGATTGCGATCGTATATGACTAAAGGGTCAGTTCGTGCTTCTTCTCTGCTGTGTGCGCAACCTGTCCCTACCGGCTGGAATCACCATCGGGACAAATCGCGTACATAGCTAACAGATTGAGCCAACAGACCACGGTCATGAGTCGCGATCTACTCATGAATAACCGATCACATTGAAAATTTGAGATATTCTGAATGTCTCGGATTCGGGGTGATTTGATCAATCCGATGAGATTTTCATAGTGATTTCATAGATGCGATCTATGTAATTCCGGCTAGCGGGACCGCCGTTTTGCTGTCTGCTATAGCGATTACATAATATCGTTTTGCGCTAGAAACCGTTCTACGCTTAACTCGTTTTTGCAGGGAATGATGTGAATGGTATGGCCTAATGTGATGCGATAATCTGTGTGTAATATTCGTGCGGCCTGCGTGCTGCAAAATTAACACAACCGGGTTGAGGTTGTCACATAATTGTATAACGACCTGCGTGTCGACCTGTGATGCTTGATCTCTCTTGTAATTTATTTGGTAGCTATTAGTTGTATTAGCTTCTTTTATTATCATGGAGATGTCCTCAAGCATGGTGGAGATGGAGATCACCACAAGAAGGGAGGCATGGCAGCTCAGATCTTAATGGAACCATGGCGATGGAGACCATTATGATTCTAAAGGCCATACTATTCACAATGTGATATTATCATATGCCTGTGATGCTACTTTCTTTTCATGCTCTTCATATGGTGGATGTTTTGTCATGATAGAATAGCTTCCCTCACAAAAGTTGAGCATTTGATGCCATTTACCAATAGCTGCACCTATGTTATTTTGATCGTTGTGTGGTAGGTTTGCCGAAGCAAAGTACCATCATCTATCATAATTCATAGGGTGAATGTTGGACATTCACATGCATAGTGTTGGTTTACTCAACAAAGCTATCAAAACGGTTTTGGACTTTATGGCATAGAGTTGGGAGCCGGGGCATTGGATGTCACCCAACAAACAAGAGTCATATAGGGATATGACTAACAATTGTTGTTTAACTATGTCACTATTTTCCTAGCCGTGAAGCCAAAGCTCACTAGGAATTAGTGAATATGGATCTTGAACCACTATATATCGTTAGAGGGAAGACGATGATAATATAGTGGTAATATCTTTTATTAAACTGTTAATAGAAGATTGGTACATAACATAGTGCTAAACCTTGCATATTTATTTTTTATTGTAGATCATGTCTGCTAGTAACAATTCCGGTTTCAATTTGCGATTTGTGCTCGAAAAGGAAAAGCTCAACGGAGCTAACTTTATCGATTGGTACCGCAACCTGAGAATCGTTCTCAAGCAAGAGAAAACCGAGTACGTTCTTCTGCAGCCTTACCCTGATGACCTCCCAGCTGATGCAACTAATGCAGCACGTAGAGCTTATACGAAGCATTGCGATGATGCGCTTAATGTAAGCTGTCTCATGCTTGCCACTATGTCCCCTGATCTGCAAAAACAGTATGAGCATACAGATGCTTATTCTATGATTGAGGGACTGCGTGGAATGTTTGAGAATCAAGCAAGAGCTGAAAGATACAATATCTCAAAGTCCTTGTTCTCATGCAAGCTGGCGGAGGGTAGCCCGGTCAGCCCTCATATAATCAAGATGATTGGTTACATTGAAACTTTGGGCAAACTTGGTTCTGAACTCAAGGATGATCTAGCTATTGACGTTGTTCTCCAGTCGCTCCCACCGAGCTACGAGCCATTCATATTGAATTTTCAAATGAATGGCATGGAGAAAACTTTGGCTGAATTGCATGGGATGCTTAAAACAGCCGAAGAAAGCATTAAGAAAAATGCTACTCATGTGATGATGGTACAAAAGGAGAATAAAAAGAGGAAGCGTGTGACGCATCCTAAAGGCAAAGGCAAGGGAAAGGTTCCCGATGAGCCTTCAAGCTCGAAGTCTAAGCCAAAGGGCAAATCTGGCCCTTCTCCTGATGATGAATGCTTTCACTGTCATGGTAAGGGACACTGGTCTAGGAACTGCAAGAAGTACTTAGAGGATATGAAGAAGAAGAAGGGAAGTGAGACTTCCGCTTCAGGTATAAATGTTATAGAAATTAACATTGCATTATCTTCTAGTGAATCATGGGTATTTGATACCGGATCGATGATTCACACTTACAAATCATTGCAGGGTCTAAGTGAGACTAGAAGATTTGCAAAAGACGAGTTGGATGTTCGTGTTGGCAATGGAGCAAAGGTTGCGGTCATAGCTGTCGGAACTTACCACTTGTCATTACCCTCAGGATTAGTTTTGGAATTGAATAATTGTTATTGCATTCCTACTTTGAGCAAGAACATTATCTCTTCTTCGTGTTTAGAAGAAGTTGATGGTTATGAGATTGTAATAAAGAACAAATGTTGTTCTATTTATTACAATAATATTTTCTATGCTCAATGTCCATTGGTGAATGGATTATATGTTCTTGATCTTGAGGATAAAATTGTTTGTAACATTAATACCAAAAGGGCTCGTCATAATGATCTAAGTCCCACTTTTATTTGGTATTGTCGCTTAGGTCATATAAATGAGAAACGCATTGAAAAACTCCATAAAGATGGTTTACTAAGCTCATTTGATTTTGAATCACTTGACACATGCGAATCTTGTTTGTTTGGGAAGATGACCAAAGCACCCTTCACTGGTCAAAGTGAGAGGGCGACTGACTTGTTGGGACTTATACACACAGATGTATGTGGACCAATGAGTTCAATTGTCAGAGGTGGTTTTCAGTACTTCATCACATTTACCGATGACTTTAGTAGATATGGTTATGTCTACCTAATGAGGCACAAGTCTGAATCCTTTGAAAAGTTCAAAGAATTTCAAAATGAAGTACAGAATCAATTGGGCAAGACAATCAAATTTCTACGATCTGATCATGGGGGTGAATATTTGAGCCATGAATTTTATGATCATTTGAAACAATGTGGAATTGTTCCACAATTGACTCCACCTGGAACGCCTCAATAGAATGGGGTGTCCGAGCGGAGGAACCGAACCTTGTTGGACATGGTTAGGTCGATGATGAGCCAAGCAGATCTTCCACTATCCTTTTGGGGTTATGCTCTTGAAACTGCTGCGTTTACACTAAACAGAGTCTCAACTAAGTCTGTTGAGAAGACACCATATGAGATGTGGACCGGAAAACGTCCCGGATTGTCTTTCCTCAAAGTTTGGGGATGTGATGTTTATGTCAAACGTTTGACGTCAGACAAACTCACTCCAAAATCAGACAAATGCTTCTTTGTGGGATATCCTAGGGAAACCAAAGGGTATTATGTTTATAATAAAGCAGAGGGTAAAGTGTTTACCGCTCGCAATGGTGTCTTCTTGAAGAAAGAGTTTCTCTCAAAAGGAGTTAGTGGGAGCAAGGTGCATCTTGAAGAAATTCAAGAAATACCTGAAAATATTTCAACACCCACCGATCCTATACAGGATGTACAAGATGTTGTGCAACCAGTTGATGAAACACCAGCCCCATGAAGGTCTACGAGGGTACGTCGTGCGACTGAAAAGTTAACGCTTCTAACCACGGAGCAGCATGACATGGTATTGTTAGACAATAATGAGCCCACGACCTATATTGAAGCAATGATGGGACCCGACTCTGAGAAGTGGCTTGGAGCCATGGAATCTGAAATTGAATCCATGCATGAAAATCAAGTTTGGAACTTGGTTGATCCAATCGAAGGTGTGAGACCTATCGATTGTAGATGGATTTTCAAGAAAAAGACTGATATGGATAGAAATGTTCACATCTATAAAGCGCGATTGGTAGCGAAAGGTTTCAAACAAATTCAAGGTGTTGATTATGATGAAACTTTCTCACCCGTTGCAATGCTTAAGTCTGTTCGGATTCTTCTAGCAATTGCTGCATATTTTGATTATGAAATATGGCAGATGGATGTCAAAACAGCCTTTCTTAATGGAAGTCTGACTGAGGATGTGTACATGACACAACCTGAGGGTTTTGTCGATCCTAAAAATGCTAGTAAAATATGCAAGCTTCAAAAGTCCATCTATGGACTGAAGCAAGCATCTCGGAGTTGGAATCTGCGTTTTGATGAAGTAATCAAAGGGTTTGGTTTCATCAAGAACGTAGAAGAACCTTGTATTTACAAGAAGTTTAGTGGGAGCACACATGTATTTCTGATCCTATATGTAGATGACATATTATTGATCGGAAATGACATTCCAATGCTTGATGATGTTAAATCCTCATTAAGAAAAAGTTTCTCAATGAAGGATTTAGGAGAGGCAACGTATATTTTGGGCATAAAGATCTATAGAGATAGATCTAAAGGGCTAATTGGATTAAGTCAAGATACATATATTGACAAGATATTGAATCGGTTCAATATGCAAGATTCCAAGAAAGGTTTATTGCCAATGTCACATGGCATTACTCTAAGCAAGAGTCAGTGTCCTTCGACATCTGATGAGCAAAAGAGGATGAGAGTGATTCCTTATGCTTCGGCTATTGGATCCATCATGTATGCCATGCTATGTACACGCCCAGATGTATCTTATGCTCTAAGTATCACAAGTAGATATCAATCAGATTTTGGTGAGGCTCATTGGACCGTTGTCAAAAACATCCTTAAGTACTTAAGAAGAACTAAGGATGCATTCTTAGTGTTTGGAGGTGAAGAAGAGCTCGTTGTAAAAGGTTACACCGATGCCAGCTTCCAAACTGATAAGGATGATTCTAGATCGCAATCCGGTTTTGTATTCTGCCTCAATGGAGGGGCAGTGAGCTGGAAAAGTTCCAAGCAAGATACAGTAGCAGATTCAACCACAGAGGCGGAGTATATTGCAGCTTCTGAAGCTGCAAAGGAGGCTGTTTGGATCAGAAAATTTGTTTCTGAGTTGGGTGTTGTTCCTAGCGCGTCCAGTCCTGTAGATCTCTACTGTGACAATAGTGGAGCCATCGCACAGGCAAAGGAGCCTAGATCACACAAACGATCCAAACACATACTACGACGCTATCACCTCATTCGAGAGATCATCGACCGAGGTGATGTGAAGATATGCAAGGTGCACACGGATTTGAATATTGCAGATCCGTTGACAAAGCCTCTTCCACAATCAAAGCATGAGGCACACACGAGATCTATGGGTATTAGATACTTACATCAGTGATCATAATGTGTAGTGGGAGACTTGTGTCACAGCTATGTTTATGTACTATTAAATAAATTGTTATATGAGTAATCATTATCTACATTGATAATCAAGTATGTGACTTGTTCGTGAAACTCTTTGTTAAAAGTAATGTTACTCTAGATGATCCCTAGTCTATATCATTATATGAGATAATGATTGCATACAGACTAGCACATGTATTAATTGATGATCACGTTTCACGGATCATAGATATAGAGATATCAAATTAATAATGTGAACACATGTTAGTGAACATGGTGTTGGATTGACCCACTCCAAGACACTGCTGGGATTGTTATTTCCATATGTGCCATCAGTTGGTCTTGAGTGATACACCT
The DNA here is from genome assembly GCA_036927565.1 of Tuctoria greenei. Taxonomy (NCBI): domain Eukaryota; kingdom Viridiplantae; phylum Streptophyta; class Magnoliopsida; order Poales; family Poaceae; genus Tuctoria; species Tuctoria greenei. Next base: position 181,007,884 of record JAYESD010000002.1, read on the forward strand.
GCTAGATCCTTAGACCTGAGATCGCCATTGTTTCTCACTATGCGTAGTTGTGTACTTTGAGACTACCAAACGCTACTCCGTAACTGGGTAGTCATAAAAGTAGTCTTCGGGTATATAATGAAACATAGAATGTGATGTGCGCGGATCAAGATGGGATTTGCCCCTCCTAAATAACAGGAGAGATATATCTGGGCCCCTCGAGATATTTGGATTTGAAAGTGCATGGCCATGCCAAGGTGATTAAAGGTTAATCACAGTGACTAAAAGTTAGTCACGGAATGAATCCACTATTTGATCGAGTGAATGGTCGAGCTATCACAAGGATGGCACGCATCTCGCCTTGAGCTTGACTGGTATCGTGAGGCAAAGGGATTAGCATGTTGAATGTATCTAGGTTCGGCCGATATGATCTTTATGTACAGTCGGGAGTCAGTATGTCCTGCTAGGTACCTCTACTGACTTGTGGTTGGAAATGGTTTCCATTCACAACCGACTGCTCATGAACCTAACGGGTCACACACTTAAGAAGTTGGAATATCGAAAATCTTGGCTAGATGATTGTCTCTAGTGCAAGTGGGAGATTGTTGGTGATGTGCCCAAGAGGCAATCATAACAATTCGGGTTCAGGCCTATTGGATATTTGATCCATAAGCAATTAGGGTACTAATGGGCCTGCGACCTAAAAGCCCATTAGTACGCCTATAAATATGAGAGGTAGGGTTAGGGGCTAATCATCCCACCACGTGACAGTCCTAGCCGCCACCCCTCGCAGGCCTCACGCCGAGACCCTTACCGCGCACGCGGTGCTAGCACACCGGTGCACGGCGTTCCTCTCCGTACGTGTAGACTCCGTGGAGGCATTGTTGCTACTGCTGCGCTGATCGGCTACGACGATCGTGATCGTCTACCTACTGCTGTGACGAGGACGAGGAGAAGACGAACGAGATCGTCTACTTCCCTTACACCGACGCGCATCAACGTTCCGCTGCGCTGCGCGTCTAGTGGTAACGATCCATGACCTTTGTACTCGCATGTTTCTTGGGTGATGCGGTAGAGTTGCTAGAGTAGCTTACCGCTGATTCCCTAACAGGACGAAGAGTAGAACCTGCTGATGGCATGAATCACCGAATTCGTCATTGTTGGATTGTGTATGTGGGGTTTATTAGGCCAGGCCCATGTATCTAGCCCTAGAGGCTATATGTACCCTTGACACTCATTTGTGAAACCCTAATCCAATTATTTTCCCACTGATATGGTATCAGACTAGGTTTTCTCCTCTCCCTCTCCCTCTGGATGGACTGGCCGCCCCCGCCCCTGGCTGCCGCTGGCCGTCGCGTCGCCGTTGGCCTTCGCGCCACCGCCCCTGGCCGCCGCGCCGCCGTTCTCTGCCCGTGGATCCACTGCCCGGGATCTGCCGCCCCCCACGGCCCTGCAGTCTCGCCGCCGCCCCTGGCCGTCGCGGCGCCGTCCCTGGCCGACGCCCCGCCCCTAGCTGTTGCGCCGTCGCCCCTGGCCACCGTGCTGCCACCCAAGGCCGTCGTGCCACCGGTTTTCGGCCATGGATCTGCCACTGCTGCCGCCGGGCCCGGATCCGCCGCCCCCCACGGCCCTGCAGTCTCCCCTACACCTGCCGGCCTGCCGCCGACCGCCCCCGCCCCTGTGCCAGCCGCCGCTGCCGCGGCCTGGCCTGCTCCGGCGCCATGGTTCGCCGCGCCGCCGTCCTAGACTGCCACGCCGCCGCTGGCTCAGATCCGGCCGTGGTCGGCTCCGATGCGGCAGCCGCCGCCGAACCCGCCGCCACCGGGTATTGGGCCGTCGTCGGCTCCTGACACTCGGTTGTTGCCGGTCGTGCTGCTTGCACGCGCACCGCCGAGCGCCCCAGCTGTCGTGCCGCCGCCGGCTGCCTAGGCCGCTCCGCCGCCGGCCGCATTCCTCTGTGCGCCACCAGTCGGATCCGCACCGTCGATCCCCTGTGCGCCCGCCGCAACTGCCCCTTGCGCGTTCGTGTCGGCCGCCGCCGCCGTCCCCTTCGCCTGGCCGGATCCAGCCGCCACCTGGGCCGCGCTGCCGAGCCACCATGCGGCTAGCTCGTTCGCTATGGCCTACTGGGCTTCGGGGAACCCAGTCCGCCAGCCTGCGTTTTCGGTGCAGCAGCACACCTCACCTTTGACTTGGGACCGCAGTCGATCGCGTCCTCTTTCAGCGCGCTGAGTCTCCCACCACCCGGTCCTGACTGGGTCGTGGACTCCGGAGCTTCATACCACACCACTCCTGACGCCGGTATACTCTCCTCTACTCGCCCTTTGCACCCCTCTTCTCCTTCATCTATCGTTGTTGGAAATGGATTTGTTCTTCCGGTCACCTCAGTAGGTGACTCGGGTTCGCCGGGTTCCTTTCAGCTTCGTGATGTTCTTGTTGCTCCTGACATCATTCAGCACCTTCTTTCCGTTCGTCGTTTTACCACTGACAACGATGTTTCCATCGAGTTTGATCATTTTGGTTTATCTCTAAAGGATCTTACTACCCGATGTCTTCTTCTCCGCTGTGAGAGTTCGAGGCCCCTGTACACATTGTGTCTTCCTGCTTCCGCTTTGCCTACGTCGTTTGCCCCGACTACGACAGCCTCTTCGACCACCTGGCATCGTCGGCTTGGCCACCCTGGTGCTGATGCTATGTTGAAGCTGTCTCGTAGTTCAGTGATTTCTTGTGCTCAGGGTACTCATGAGCCTCTTTGCCATGCTTGTCAGTTGGGTCGACACGTTCGACTTCCTTTTCTGCATTCTGTCACTCGTGTCGAACGCATCTTTGATCTGATTCACTGTGATTTTGGACATCGCCTCTTCTCAGTGTTTCTGGCCATAAGTATTACTTGGTAGTTGTTGATGATTTCTCGCACTATTCGTGGACTTTCCCCTTGCGAAAGTCTGATACGTTTGTCACTCTCTCTCACTTCTTCGCTTGGTTATCCATCCAGTTTGGGCGTACGATCCGGGCGGTCCAGTGTGACAACGGAAGCGAGTTTGACAACTCTGCGTTTCGTGACTTCCTGCTCTCGCACGGTGTTCAATTGCGTATGTCTTACCCATACACTTCCCCCCAGAATGGCAAGGCTGAGCACATGATTCAGACCACCAATGATGTCATGCGCTCTCTGATGTTCCAAGCTTCTACTCCTGCTCGCTATTGAGCGGAACCCTTCACACTGCCACCTAAGGTGATTAGTGCTCCCACCCCTCACTTCGCTTTGTACGACACTCCTCTTTACGACCACCTTCGAGTCTTTGGGTGTGCTTGCTACCCTGACCTCTCTGCCACGGCCCCCCATAAGCTTGCGCCTCACTAGACTCGGTGTGTCTTCCTTGAGTACTCCCCCGACCAAAAGGGGTACCGGTGCCTTGACCTTACTACCGGTCGTATCTTGATCTCTCGACACGTCATCTTCGACGAGTCCTCTTTTCCCTTTTCTGCTTCGTCCTATGACTTTGTTGCGGAGTTGGATTCTTTCTTCTCTACTGACCCTGAGGCCGCTCCTGTACAGCGACCTTGTGTTTTACCTCCTACAAGTTACCCACCCGTTGTGCCACGCGCGGCACCGACATCCCTGACGCCACCAGCTGCGCCACGCGCGGCACCGACGTCCCTGACGCCACCAGCTGCACCACGCGCGGTACCGGCGCCGCCAGCTGCACCACACGCGGCCCCGACACCACCAGTTGCGCCATGTGCGGCCCCAATGTCCGTCTCGCCGATCCTCACTGGCGTCGGGTCATGGAGGAGGAGTATGCGGCCCTGCTTGCTATCCGGACATGGGACTTGGTACCCTGTCCTGGTCGTGGCAATGTTGTCACGGGCAAGTGGGTGTTTATGCATAAGAGAAAGGTGGATGGGTCTCTGGTACAAAGCCCGGTGGGTCCTTCGAGGCTTCACTCAACGCCCCAGTGTCGACTACGACGAGACTTTCAGTCTAGTCGTGAAGCTGGCGACGGTTCGGACCGTTCTTTCGATGGCTCTCTCACGTTTTTGGCCCGTCCACCAGTTGGACGTCAAGAACGCCTTCCTCCACAGCACGCTAACGGAGACGGTGTACTGCAGTCAACCAGCAGGGTTCGTTGATTCAGCTCGTCCAAACATGGTATGTCGGCTGAACGAGTCCCTGTACGGTCTGAAGCAGGCACCCTGGGCTTGGTACAGCCGGTTCGCCTCCTTCTTGGTCTCGCTCGGCTTCGTAGAGGCTAAGTCGGACACCTCGCTCTTCATTTATAGGCAGGGTCGCGCAGGGCACAGCAGGAGACGTCAGGGACGTCGATGCCATGCGAGGCGCAGCGGGCGATGTCGGGGACGCAGGTGCCGCGCAGGGCGCAGCAGGCGACGACGGGACCTCGCGTGGCGCGGCAGGCAGCGTCTGGGAGCCCGGAGCACCAACACGACCTTGTCGCTGATGGACAAGAGCAGGGTTAGCGAAACGGGACGACGAGGCCGCGTGTGGCACAGCAAGCGGCGTCGGGGACGCCGGTGCCGCTCGTGGCCCAGTGGGAGGCGTACCTGCAAGAGGAAAAGGCCAAGATAGCTGGATAGGAGAAACCTCGGGGTTAGTAGAGAAAAGGGAATCCAGCTCAGGGTCAGAGCTAGAGGAGGAAGTGAAGGGAAAGGACTCGTCGAAGACGACGTGTCAGGAGATCAAGACACGGTGGGTAGTAAGATCAAGACTCGCACCATCTCCTTGGCATTTGGCACTGAGCTGCTTCAGGGCCTCGAAGTGAAGGTGCCCAAAGCGCTCGTGCCACTGCCATGCCTCATCCTCCCGACGAGTGGCAAGACAGACAGGCTGTGCTACCTGCACGTTAAGGACATAGAGTCGATTGGTGCCTCTAGTTACCTTGGCAAGAAGGCGACAATGGCGATCCCAAATCCTCATGGCTCTGTCCTTGATCTCCATGCGCGAACCACTCTCATCCAGCTGTCCCAAGCTGATGATAGAGTTTCTCAATGCGGGGATGTAATAGACTCCGACGAGCAGCTTGTGCTCACCGGACTCGGCGCTGAGGATGACGGAGCCAACACCCTTGATCTCCACGCCGGAGGCATCACCAAACTTGGCGGAGCCTCAGACATTGGGATCAAGCTCGGTGAAGAACTCTCGTCGACCGGTCATGTGATGGGTGGCGCCGGTGTCGAGGCACCACCCGTCAGTCTTGTCGTTGCTGGAGCCGTCGTCGAGGAAAGCGCGTGCTCTCGGGTCATCAAGATGAAAGAGAGTTGTTGCGGTCGATGCCACTAGAGGTGGCTTGATGCTTCCGTGTGCCATGAGCAAAGTTGGCTCCTCCTCCACCTGTACAACGTGGGCATCCTCCTCCACTTGTGCGACGTGGGCCTGGCCACGTCGTAGCTATCGACACTCCCTGGCCTAATGACCAAGCTTGCCACAGTTGTGGCAGGTGTCGTCTCGTGTCAACTTGTGGTTGCCGGCGGCACCGCCCTGGGCGCCTCCGTGGGCACGTCCTTGCGCCCCGGCCAGGGCACCTCCGCATCCTTTGCGCGGCTTGCCGCGCTTGCGGCCGCCTGTCAAGGAAGAGGACTACCCCTTCTTCCGGCCACCTGGCCAGCCTCTCACTGCTCGCGAGTGAGATGAAGCTTCCCGCCAATGGTGATAGGACCCGAGAGAGGTTGTGGTTCGTCGCTGTCGACGACCTTGAGGCGACCTATCGCCTATCGCCTCTTCGATCGACATCGTGGAGAGGTCCAACAGAGACTCAATCGAGCGAGCGATCTGCTTGTACTTCTCGGGGATGCAACGGAAGAGCTTTTCGACAGCTCTCTCCTCGTCGTAGGTGTCGTCGCCGAATTGCACCAACTTCTGCAACAAAGTGTTGAGACGGAGAGCAAAGTCATCAACGTCCTCACCTGGCTTAGAGGCCAGGTTCTCCCACTCCTTGCGAAGCGCCTGCAGTGTGGTCTTGCGGGCGCGGTCGCTGCCGATGTGTGCTGCAGCGATGGCGTCCCAAGCCTCCTTAGCAGTCCGCTTCTTGGAAAGCGAGAACTACATCTCAGGCAGGACTGCAGCAATGAGGGCATCCAGCGCCCGTCGATCCTCGTAGTAGTCGACGTAGCCGTACAGAACTGATTCCCACATATGTCGCACCTGGAGCCGTACCCTCATCACCGCAGCTCACTCGACGTAGTTGGTCTTGGTGAGGGTAGGCCACCCACCGTCGGGAACGACGTCCCTGACAATGGCCTGGACCCCGTGGTGTCCATGGTACCTGTCCAGGGAGGGAGAACCACGCTGTCTGTAATGGTTGTGTTCTCCGTCGATCCAGTCGCCGCCGCCGGGAGCGCCACCGACGCGTCCGCGCCTGTATGGGATGCAGCTGTCGCGCCCATGGCGGCGTGCGGCTGCTCGCTGCACCTCCCGTACTCGTGCCGCCTCCCTCGTCGGCCTGAGCTCATCGTCGACACCGCCGTCGACAGAGCCGCTGGAGCTACTGCCGCGCAGAGCCTCCAACTCCACTGCCTCCGCACGCGCTACAGCCGCCGCCGCCGCTGCTTCCACTTCTGCCCTCGCTGCTGTCAATTCCGCCGTCGCCAACTTTGCTGCCAGTGCCGCCGTCGCCGCAGTCTCTGCCGCCGCTCGCTCGCGCTCCTCTGCCGTGGCGACCTCCGTCTGTCGCGCGCTCGAGGCGACCGAACACTGAGACTGTCCGTCAGACATCGCGCACTAGTGGGGAGCTGGTGTGTGGGGAAGAGGGATGAGCTAGGGCAGCCGGTGTTCCTGCTACCGGTTGCGGACCAATAGAGGCGCGGGAAGGAGATGAGCAAGAGATGTTTAGGCTACAGGATAGAACGGCTCTGATACCAAGTGTGAGTAGCTGAATTTTTACTCTCATTGAAGAGAGGATGACATTAGAGAGTTGAGGCAATTTTCTTGTCTATTCCTCACACAATGCCATGCTAACTGCTGTCCTAGCTGCTCTAAAAGCAGTCCAAGATGTTGTCCTAATTGGGACCACAAAGACCATGCAAAAATGCTAAAGTACAAGAGCATTCAAAGATGCTAAAGTGCACAAGAGTTATTCCAGCAGAGGAGAGAGGGGCTAGGGTTAGGGTTTCATCTCCTGGACTAGTCTGATACCAAATTAGAGGGAATAGTATATTCCATTAACATGACAAAGGGTTACATATAGGGTTACAATACTTGGGGGCCAAGAAGCCTCACCCAAAATGACTAAAATACCCCTACCCCTAATACAAGAAGAAAGAAATACTGAAATTGTCTAACACTTAGGCTTAGATTAGCTCAGTCATTTTGTTTCTCAATAAGTCCGTCAGTGTGGACAGAACATGAGTGTGATTCAGTTTTTAGAGTCCGGGATCAGTTAGCCGTTGATAAGGCTATTGGTCAGAGTAGAACCAGTCTAACTGGATTAGTTAGGACCTGGTCTGCAGAACTGATTCGGCTGTTAGGCCTGATCCTGCTTCCCAGGAAGATTATGTCTTGTAACAGCCTCATGGCTGCAGTATAAATAAAGGGGTTCACCAACTATTAGCTGCAAGCAGCTCAACTTCTAGTGTTCAAGTGAAGAACAGAGGAGAGGGGAGGGTGTTGCGATAATCTAGGTTTCTAGAAGATAGAGGCGCGTCCAAATCTGGACACACATAGGCCCTGTTTGTTTTCACTTTTCTGTATCGATTATCTGGTAAGCATGATTATCTGATGAGTCTGTGGACAGGTGAAGCAATTGCCTGAGGTGGGTAGGGTGTTTGGGTAACCTGATTATTTTGAGTGGTTTATTCCTTACCTGTGTGTAAAATGACCTGCATGCCCATGACGTCAGTTGTCCAGGTTATTTTTCTTCCGTCTGTACGTCACCATGTGCTAAGTACCTTTTTTTTGTTCTTTTTATCCCAGCGCCATCTGTACGTGACCATGTGCTAAGTACCTTTATTTTATGTTTTGATGCTGACAACGAGGAACTGCACTCAAGGTGGACGACACCATCGACTGCGGCCGCGGGGGGCTCATGCGCGGGGCGAATCGTGGTGGAGGGTGGCGCCTTTTCTGTACCGCCGCTTGGACGGCGGCGCCCGAGATGCAGCGACGGGAGCGAGCGCCGTCTCGCCTGTGCGATGGGAGCGAGCGCCGCCTCGCCTCTGGTGGCAGTTGTCGAAGGTTACGGAACGAGTCGGGCACGGGTGGAAGGGTATCGAGGGAAAAAACGCTTTGCTTAATTTCAGACCTTGGTTCCACCTTGCGTTCCAGGAAATCAGGCCTCCAGTTGTTTTTTGGGCCCTCCCATTAAGCGGCTTAGGAGTTAAGCAAGAATTAAGCAAAGTGTTTGGGTGAGTTTTTTTGCTTATTTTCATTGATAAGCGGATTTTAAGAGGAAACAAACAGGGTCATAGAGTTGTTAGGGATAGAGTCCTAAATCAAGATGAGAGTAGTTTAAAAGAGTCTATCTCGTATTTAGGAGGAGATTTATATGTAATAGGGTCTATAAAAAGGTGGGATTACCTGAGGAATAAACAAGAAATTAACTCCGAAATTCCAACAATTGGTAATCAGAGCAAGGTTGATCAAGGGCGACTTACCTCCTCAACGCGAGTCCGACGAGGATCCGGCGAGCCTGGTTGCAGATCCGCTGAGTAGGGCGCAGATCCAGCAGGGTAGCTCGTGGATCTGGTGACGGGCAGCGCAGGGTGGCCGTTGAGGAAGTGGCAGACGAGGTGGCTCGTCGCTCTGCGGTACGACGCGGGTTGAAGCAGCTTCCGACGACTGCGACGCGTCACAAAGCAGTCCAGGCGGTAGACCGAAGTATAGTTGTGGAATAGCTACAGAGGCCGCAAATCACGACAGAGGACGGCAGCGCGGGACGTGGAAGCGGAGGCGGCGGCGGGCGTCAGCACGTGGCTTCAGAGTGGAAGGCAGTAGCGAGCGTCCTAGGGTTCGGGGTTGTCGATCAAACACTCGAACATATCAGGGCCTGGTGGGTTCTTGGGTTGCGGTGTTGTACTGGCCGAACAAAGGGCAGCGGTTCAAGTGGTGGTGGGAGTTGGGCCAGGCTGAATACACACCGTGAGGACTGGGCTCAAATCGAGTTGGGCACGATGCTAGGGTTTGAAGAAAGGAATATTGTGTGCTGATCTGATTTGTAGGTCAGAGATGCGACATGGAGTAAAATGGCGTTGCAATATCCCATGCTAACAAAGACCAGCTATATAGCATGGGCTATTAAGATGAAGGTGTTTTTGAAGGCGCGGGAGTATGGAAAGTTGTGGATGCGAAAAAAGTGGATAATTTTGATCCAAAAATAGATCGATTGGCTCTTGCAGCCATCTACCAGACTATTGATGAAGATACTCTCATGCGAATCTTTGAGAAAAAGACGGCAAAAGACGCTTGAGAGATGATCAAAACAAAAATTTTGGGTGAAGAACATGTGATGGAAGCGAGGATCCAGACTCTCCGGAATGAACTTGATATGTTGCGCATGAACCTCCATCGACGACTTTACCACAAGAGAGATGATAATCGTCACAAAGATTCGTGGTCTTGGTGGAGAAGTTGAAGAAAGTTATATTGTAAAGAAATTGTTACGTGGTCTGCCTTCGAAATTTCCCCATATTGCATGTACTATTGAGCAATTTGTTGATATGAAGACGATGATTGTGGAGGAACTCGTTGGCAGACTCAAAGAGCATGAAGAACGAGTGAATGGCTTTAACAACCAAGAGCATGAAGAGAAACTCTATTTAACAAGGGAGTAGTGGAAGACAAGAGAGGGAAAGGATGAAGAGAAGCTTCTTTTGACAAAGGAAGAGTGGAAAGCAAGAGAGGAAGAAGAATAAAATAGATAAGTCAAAAGTTCGATGCTTCAGCTGTCAAAAGTTTGAGCACTTTGCGAATGAGTGCCTCGGTAACAAGGAAGGTGAGAAGGCGATTTTTGCCTGGGGGGGGGGGGGGGGGGGGGGGGTTGAATTATTTTGATCTCGCATTGAAGTATGCTCGAGATGGATGCGTCCATCTCAAGGAGTGTAGTTCTGTCCACCCCAGGGTGTAGTTGTGCCACCTAAATTCGTGCTCGAGATGGATGTGTCCATCTCAGGGGGTGTAGTTGTGTCCACCCCAAGGTGTAGTTGTGCCACCCAAAATTAGGTGTGTTCGAGATGTAGTTGTGTCCATCCCAGAGTGTAGTTGAGCCCGCCCAAAGTGTGTAGGATGGAATAGGTGTCTCTCCGTCCTAAGTGTGTCCTAGAAAACAAGATTAGGGGGTGAATGTTGAGATAATCTAGTTTCTAGAAGGTAGAGGCGCGTCCAAATCCGGATGCACATAGAGTTGTTAGGGATAGAATCCTAAATCAAGATAAGAGTAGTTTAAAAGAGTCCATCTCGTATTTAGGAGGAGATTTATATGTAATAGGGTCTATAAAAAGTCGGGATTACCTGAGGAATAAACAAGAAATTAACCCCGGAATTCCAACAGAGGGAGTGACTTAGCTCAGATTTGCCAACAGAATACAGGAGAACATAGAACTTCTATGAATTCAGTAATGTAATGTCATCATGCTCACTGATAAGAAACTAATAATGCTTGGAAAAGAAAACGATAATTCAGCCTCTTGGACATGCATTCTTTAGAATTTTTATAGAGAAGCCATTGAAAATTACGCCAAAAGTATACTATTCCATATACATTTAAAATGGTGTTTCTAACACTACCAAGAAGGAACCAACTCATCTAACAAGTCCATAAATCAGTAGAACAATCAGTAAATTTATGCCATAAGATTTTCATATACCTTTAAAAGATATTTCCTATAAATATCAAGAAGTAAATCAACTCATTACGAAACTATATGCATATATCATTCCTGTTTGTGAAAGCAAATACCCTGACGATACACTGTACTGTAGGAAAAAAAACAAATTGAAGCATTGATTTGAAACATGACCAAACAAAAGCAGTCTGTTACTCCTACCTGTGCATTAGCCTTTCAATGAAGTCTTCTTCCTTCATCGTTAGCAGAGATGATCTAGTTTCATCACCCAGTGCTGACCAAAAATCCACCAGAGTATCACAAGAAAGGCGCGCTGTGTGCAATGCACATGTGTCTCTTGTTCCATGGCCCCTGCCACAGTTAGGTATCACTGGGCTAATCCACCCTCTGGCACCCCCACCACATGCATCAGGGTAAAGCATTTCACGCTCACGTTCCCTTGATCGTGCACTGTCAAAAACCTAGTAAAAACAGTGAAATTCGTTAGATAAGAAGTTCAGCACGGCACTGTAAAGTTTCACTTAAAAGATAATGGGAAAATTCATGAAAAGCCGTCATACAGGGGAAAAAGGAAGAGAAAAAAGAAAAACACAAGCTACAGTTTAGGCTTACATTCTGGAGTACATGAAGAGACTTTGCATTTATGAAGCAGCTAAGAACTGTCAGGATGCCATCCTTTGTTGTTGAAAGGCCTCCCCACAGATGAACTGATGGGTCCTGAACTTCTTCTGCTTCAACTTCTCCAACCCTTGGCTCTCCCAAACCTTCTTGATGCAATGACTTCCCATACATGACGATTTGTGCAAAACATTCCAGAAGCAGCCCATTGCACCTTGAACAGTACAGGTTCTTGCGGGCATGCTCAATGAGGGTCTGTTTATCGAGTCTGAGAAGCTCATTCCGTTGGTGAGATGACAGGGCACTCCAAAACTGGAACACGTCGAATTCATAGGAATGAAAAAGAAAATCAGTTTATCTGTCAGCAAATATTGAAACTTTACATAGCTCAAATAGCATGGGAAAAATGAATATCCATTACCTCAAGTTTTATAGTGAATTAGTTGATGGGTACCTTCAATAAATCAATTGTGACTAGCAAAAACTTCAAAGCAAAATTGCATGCTGATCATAACCATTAATGATCAGTTTTCAGTGCTGCATAAGTTCTTGAGAATATGGAACTCCAGCTTAACCAAACAAAATAGAGCATTGCTTCACATTAATAGCTAGCGCCACTTAATCCATTACCATTTATAAACTCAGGGCAATTGGAACCTTTCTAAAACAGGAATCTATGTTCCATTAATCAATACTCAACCTTCCAATTACTACCTCAGACGGAACTTGCAAGAAAAAAATTTGGCAAAATAAACATACAAAAGGAATCATGGGATGTCATACCTGCAATTTTACCTGAAATAAAATGTTTTACTTTAATCTATAGCTACATAATGATGCAATGGAAGGTGGGACAGGACAATACATAAACCTTATGTACACGGTGTGACAGTCCCACATAAGCGTAGCGGCTAAAATGTAGGTGGTAATGTCTCCCAAGTCCATATTGCCTAACTAAGAGTCAATAATTAACCTTCAAAATTTGGATATCACTGGTATGGTCAGTTAGTGCAGCAGAACTTCACCAGTAACGGTTCCGGTCCACTCATCCATGCATCCAAACAGGACAGACTAATCATATCCTTGAGTTAAGTGGCTTGTTCTTCAAGAAGACTGAGTCACTCTCTGAATATGGTTTGACACCACCAATCGGTTAGCACAGCAGTAGCAATGACGGTTTCTGCCCTCAGTTTATCCAACTGTCCGTACAGGACAAACCACCCAGTCCCTCAGTCGAGCCGACACGTTCCCCATCCAAGCCTTAATAATTACTATGTAGCATTCAGGATGTTTGAACATCTCTGGAACGTTAGTGCAGCAGTGGCGGCATCAGTAACGGCTAGAGCATTCGACTCTCCAGGCATGACAAACCAATCAGAATTCTTCATTCAATCAAGGCACCGAGAAGCTGGAAGCAATGCAACATAAGCATTATCACGATCAGATGGCAGCTGAGAAGCTGGAACAATCCAACCTAAGCTGCCTATCATGGAATCCTCCTACAGAAGATCTACAAAGCAAAGCCACCCCCTTACAATACAGACCGAACCAACGCTCCACAGAACCACCACACGAGCGGCGCTGGTCGTCGTAGCACGGGCTCGTACACGCGAATAATCCCGCACGGGGAGCAGGGCGGCTGCCTCAGATACGAAAGGGTGGCTAAGGCACGGGTCAGCGGTCGGGCAGATTCGATCGGGGAGAGCACGGGCAGGGCGGCTTGCGGCAGTACCTTGTATAGGCGGTCGAAGGTGATCTCGTCGCGCTGGCGCGACCAGATCGCCGAGCACGGCGCCTCTGAGACCATCGCGGGCGCCAGGTCGCTGGTGGGGCGGTTGGAGGCGGTCGTCGTGTCGGCTGCTCAGCGACGAGCGGCGGCGGCGTGCGATCTGGCGGCCATCGGCGACGACAAGGAGGAGGGGTCGGGAGGGGGATCTGAGACCAGTGGCGAAGGGTTTGCCTTCGATAAACTGGTGAGGTGGAAGGGAGTAGTAAGGAGTCGAGGAGATGAGGTCAGGGTGTGCTGGCTCTTTTGCGACGAGGTAAAAAGAAGGCACCGACTAAGGTGCAATCACGCTTGATGTGCAAGCGTGCAATCTCGTGATCCCAGCTGCCAGATGAAAATCCTAAGGTGGCTTGATTTTTTGCACATAAATCCTTCCACAGTGGCTCGCCAATTTTGCACATAACCCCTCGAACCGAGCCGTTCGTTCTTCAGAGCTGATGCCCCGCCGCCGGTACTCGCCTTCCTCTGTAATTGCTGGTCTCGCCTGCCGCCGTCATTCCAACCCGTCCTCCTTCCCCTGCGGCCTTCACACGGTCTTCCTCCGGTCAAGCCCCGACTCTTTCGACGCCTCCCTCGCCAATCACCTCTAGCGAGCGATCTGGACCCAACTCGAGCTCCTTCCCGGCACTTCCACTGCTAGTAATGTTACGGTGTCAGTCACCGTCGATTCAGTGGGTGGGTGGCTGCTCTAGCAGCACCAACATTGTGACCATCAATGACGAGGTCTTGCCAGGAACGGGCTGTCCTTCATTTTGCACGCCTACTGGTGCTCGTGCTCGACATGCTAGGTAGCCGCTCGGGAGTTGGACGAGGCACGTCGGTCCCTCGTCGGAGCAGTGCCGCTCACAGCGTATCCACGTGTCTACCTTGCGTGTACGTGCTGGGAACGAGAGGAGGCGAGAACAGGATCCTTCGAAGCCGGCGGCGGCGTTGGATGTGCCCGATCTGGGCGGGGGTCTGTGTATGCAAGAATAGATCGGGGCGGTGGGGCATCGGTTCCAGGGGATTATCTGCAAAACTGAAAAACATATGTGCAAAAAATTAAGGCACCGTAGGATTTTCATCTGGCCGCTGGAATCACGAGAAGCGTGATTGCACCCTAGTCGGTGCCTAAAAAGAAAACACCGAAACGAGCAATTAATGTGCGGGAAACAAGTGGAAGTGGAAAAATGAAAAGAAGAGGGTACGACGACGACGATATTTGATAGAGGCCGGGGATGCAAATATTTTTTCTTTTAACGGGGCAATTAATGTGCGGGAAACAAGTGGAAAATGAGAAGAAGGGGTTGGCGACGACGACGATATTTGATAGAGGCGGGGGATACAAATACTTTTTTTTAACGGTGTGTTTGATTTGGAGACAAAGTGAGTTGGGTTGAGTCCATCTCGGTTTTTAGGGATAGGATGATCCTATTTTTTGTTTGTTCGAAGGAATGAGACGATCTCTGTTTTTTGTTTGGTTGAGGAGATGAAATGGGATGAAAATTGCCGACGTCTTATGTATGTTGACCGACCGTCACTTGATCATTTCGTCAAACAACTTGTGGACGAGCATGAGCGGTCGTTCTGCATCCGAAGAAGCACTTGTAGACACCAGCTGCTAGCTTGTACATGCTCGTGGGGTGGCGGGTGTATGGCATGAGCATGACGCATCTGCTGGAGAGGAGCTTCGAGAAAACAAGCTGGACCCGGAAGGCCGGAACGCAAGACAGAGCTGGCACGAAAGCTGGGCCTGCAGCCGCGTTAGGCTTTGTTTGGATAAGTTGAATCCACTTGTGTTGAAGTGGATTGGAGTGGAAAATGAACTAATTTTCATCTGAATACTCTCCAATCCACTTAGATTGGAGTGGATCCACTCCTATCCAAACAAGGCCTTAGGGGGGGCTGTCTGGTTCCAGAACCGCCACGCATGGTGGAAGACCAAGCAGCTCGAGCACGTCCTTCACCGCGCGAGCCTGGAGCAGGACGGCGCAATCGACGACGAGTGCACCACAAGCCTGGAGTTGGACGGTGTCGGTGTTAGCTAGCGACATGGCACCGTAGGGGGCCGAGCAGCGTGGCATCGCAGGAGACCGGCAGCGGTAGCCACGTCGTCCTTGGCGAGCAGCGTAGTCGGTGGTGATGAGCTGCGCGACGTTAACGACGACGGAAGGCAGGGGAGCGGCGCATCCAGCGGCCTGAAAGAGTGGCGTGGGATGACAGGGCAGTGGCGCAATGTGGAACGGCCGATGGCACAAACGGAGCCGAGGACGAAAGGGTGACAGAGCGCACGCGCGGGAAGTGGAACGGATGCTGATGCCGTCCAAGTGGGATGGACCGGTCCGTCCAATTTTGAGAGGATGGGTCTGTCCCGAATCTGAGCAGAATATTCTCTTTTTGGGATAACTCCATCATATATGTCTCTGAAACAAACACCACTAAAGTGGGTTCATCCCGTCCAGTCCTGCTTCGTCCCAGGAACCAAACACACTCTAAGAAGGGCTACGCGGTTTTATCATGCTCGGCCAGGTGCTTTGATTGATATCATCATCCTTTCTATTTTACTTTTCCTTTCTTGGAGGAGAAATATGTACTGCCTCATCATTCTGATTTTGTTGTGGTTGGTTAACTTAAAATTAATCTAACAAGCAATGTTGGTGTAATGAAAAAGAGGGCTCCCATTTCCCTCCAATTGAATATCTGGGTATTTGACCCACCGCCCAAGCGGTCAAGTCCGTGTAAGCGAATCAATATCAATCCAACCATAAAGCAAGTTGGAAGCACCCATGACTTGGCCCAAACTCGCCTCCCCTGTGAGTTGGAAGTCGCTCGTGGGGAGTAATTGTTTTTTTACCTGAACCCCCGCAGATCGGAAATAACCTTTCAGAGTTGGGTTCCCCTGACCCAGCCAGGTTAGGATCTCTCTCAAGCAAGGCCAATGGCTCCACCAATCAAGTCAAGGCTCAACAGAACCGAAGAAGTATATCGGCGACTGTCACACACTCGAGTGGGCGGTCGAGTCGACTGATGATAAGATAATTCCGTATTTGGCACACCCAAGACGTGTGCAGGTTGAGCTGTTGTAACCTATATTAGGCGACGCGCGTTATAAGGGGGTCCTATTGAGAGACCCGCAAGAACTAGATCTATTATTGATACTCCTTAAGCATCACATTTGACAGTCAATTCACCTTATAAAATGTATGAAAAAATGAGAACACAACATAGTCGTAGAGGTTATTTACTAATCATTCCACAAGTGTTGATGTCTATGCGTATGCAGGTACATTATATCTCAGAATAATGAGAATTGCATAGATCAATCCTAAAAAGATGCTTCCAGCTGATCAATCCTAAAAAGAAACTGACATGTGGCACCACATGAATCCATGAGCTCATTTTCAGAAGTATCTGAATCCTGACGAATTATGTTTGTCTGTACCCTACGTACCAGGTACCCCACGATACCACAAAAAGTGCAAGAAAGTTCCACCCGTCAGAGTCGAAGGCCCTTGCAGGTCCCACATGTCACGTTGCACCGGACCCGCTCCCCTCACATGGCTGGCTCCCGGGTTAACACGTGTAAAATAAGACCAGAACAAAACTCCCAATCAAGGGAAGCTCCAGCAACTACGCGTGTACAACAGACCCAGACCTAGCCCCCGCCAGAAAGAAGCTCTGGTACCGACACGTGTACAACAACCCCGGACCTACCCTACCGCAAGGGAAAGTTCCGGATCTGCCACGTGTGGAGCCTCCGGACCTTCGTCACCAACAGAAATACAAGTTGAACATGTCCATTATAGACATTCAAGGACGGTTAAAGCGGTAGTTACAAGGTATAATAATGTGTAATTAATGTTATATTAATAACACACGATCAGTGCACCGTTAATAGGGGTAACGCTGCCATGAAGGCATGTTACCACACTATTAATTATACTTAATACTCTTTAAACAGTGTATTAGGTCATTAAGCACGCCAGGACCACATGTCGGGCCAGACCAGCTTTGTAATGGTCAGTCCTTAGAACTATAAAAGGGTTGCATCGCATGAATGTAGAGGATAAGCGGGATAATCTAATCTGATTGGATTCAACCTGATCCTAGCGAACGTACTCGCTCAATACAATTACACAAACCCCATGGAGTAGGGTGTTACGCTCAAGCGGCCCGAACCATATAAATCTTTGAGGCCATCATCTTGATATTGATCTTTGCGTGCTCCAACTCCAAAAGAACCTCCGCGGGCTGCTTCTCAGCGGGTCCAGAGGAAGTGTCGTATCAAACACTTCAACATTTGGCATGCCAGGTAGGGGGGCCCCAAATCCCAAGAGCACAAGATGGTGAATTCAGCTGCTGGATCCTCCAATGGCAACCACGCTGGACAATCTGCTGGAGGCAACCCCTCTAACGTCCAACAACCAGCAGGTGTCGTTGTTCCAACAAGCGCTGTGGCACCACATCCACCATTTGTTCCAGCAAACAATGGTGGACAAGATGGAGCATATGCGTCGATCACTGCATCGACAAACAACAATGCATGCGCTTATTGCTGCTCGAGCTCTTCTACAATGCCCACCGCCTCCAGGTGCACCCCAGGGTGTTATGGAGCAGTGGAGGGCTGATGTTGATCATCTGTTTGCAGCTGCGGCTGCAGGCATTAGCAACCAAGGTCCTCCCCCTTCGGGGCGAGCACCTTCATAGCGACAGACCATGTTCGGCCGACTTGGTCCGCAAGTCTCACAACAGAGGAGACGTGTTGCATCTCAGCAGGTGACTTCGTTGCCTCCCGGGGCACGACACACCCACACGATTACCAGGATTCCAACTCATGATCTACAGTCGGAACTAGATCGCTGTTACCGGCAACAAGACGGTTGTGTCCACATTGATCGCGCTCGTGAGAGGCGAGAAGCTCGGGACAACCCTACTCCTGAGGGAGTAGGAGGAGGTTGTTCTGCCCTGGCCATGAACTTACGTATGGTCAGGTGGCCACAGAAGTTTCGGCCCCATTTACCAGAGAAATTCGACAGGACTGTCAACCCCGCTGAATTTCTTCAAATCTACTCTACTACCATACTGGTAGCGGGGGGTGATGGGGATGTGATGGCCAATTACTTCCCGGTGGCCTTAACTGGGACTGCAAGGTCCTGGTTCATGAGTCTTCCACCCGACTCCATTAATAGTTGGGCGGAGCTATGCCAGCAATTCACTGCCAACTTCGAGAACTCCTACACCTGACCCGGCACTGAACTGGACATGTTTGTCGTAAAGCAAACATCGAGGGAATGGCTACGGTCCTTCATCCAGCGATTCTCTCATGTACGAAATACCATTCCTTCAATCTCGAGCTCCTCTATTATTGTTGCATTCAAATAGGGTGTTCGAGATAAGAAGATGCTAGAAAAGTTGGCCATTAAAGAAGTTACCAGCGTCATGGAACTCTTCAGCCTAGCTGACAAATGTGCTAGCTCCAAGCTAGCTCCGCAGGTCAACCAGAAGTCCTCCAAAACTGAAGCCGCTACCTCCGATAATGGCAAGAAGAAGAAGAAGCCCAACGGCAAAAAGAAGTCGTCGGTCGACGCTCCAGCTGCTGTTGCTGCAGCTCCTGGAAGCCGGGGGCCATGCCACGAGAAGCGACCTTGACCTTCATCAGAGGACAGCAACAGTTCCAAAGCATGGTGTCCAATTCACAAGACGAACCGACACAGCTTGGAAGAATGCCGGGAGGTCCAGAACCTTGCCGGGCGCTATAACAAGCATCGGGAAGAAGCTCCTTTCCGTCAAAGGGAAGGAAAAAAAGTCGACGAAGCTCCGGCTGAAGAGGAACTAGGTTTATAGGACCCTAAAAACCATCTATGGTGGTTCTTGCGACATCACCTCACGTCGCATCCTCAAGACAATGCGACGGGACATGGCCATGGTAGCTCTTGCTGCTAAGGCAGAACCACATCGGAAGTGGATGGATACACCCATCATTTTTGATGCTTCAGACTACCCCCAAAACATGATCAGGGCTGATCAACTACCGTTGATGGTGTCACCCACCATTAACAATATCCAAATCCACCATGTCATGGTAGATGGAGGTTCCGACCTAAACCTCATAAGCATCGAAGCTTTCGTTAAGCTTCGAACCTTTCGTTAAGCTTCAGCTCTGGCCTCTGGACCTTCACCCATCCTGACCTTTCTCCGGAGTAGGTCCGGGAATCATTACTCCTCTTGGTTCCATTACACTCCCAGTGACCTTCGAGACCCGGGAGAACTATAGAACTGAGAAATTGATCTTCGACGTAGCGTAGATCAGTCTGGCTTTCAAAGCCATTTTGGGCAGGCCAGCTTTATACAAGTTTATGGCTGCTGCTCATTATGGTTATTTGGTGTTTAAGATGCCAACACCCACGGGCGTTCTTCAGATCTGTGGAGATCGTACCGCAGGAGTTACTGCACTAGAAGAACTCTATGCGCTTACCACAGCGCAAGAGGAAGCATCCGGTAAGGAGCCAGCCGTGAATCCTCCAAGCATTCGTCACAAAGGCTCTACATCCGCACCTCGTGTGCAACCAAGCGGCGATGCCGACATTCCCATCAAAGTCGTCCAGATTGGTTCGGATGTTGCTCAAACTACTCGTATATCGAGGGGGTCTAAACAACAAATAGGAACTCGCGCTCATCACTTTCCTCCGGGATAATGTCAACGTGTTTGCCTGGCAACCGTCACAAATGCCTAGTATCCCTAGGTAGGTGATTGAGCACAATCTGAAGATTTACCCAGACGCTCGGCCTGTACACTAGAAGCCCCGGAAGCAATCAATCGAGCGGCAAAACTTCATCCGATAGAAAATCAAGAAGTTGCTCGAAGCTGGATTCATCCGGGAAGTCTTCCATCCAAAATGGCTGGCAAACCCAGTTGTAACCAAGGTTGGTGGGAAGCTTCGGATGTGTATCGACTACACCACCTTAAATAAGGCATGTCCAAAAGATCCATTTCCACTACCTAGAATAGACCAGATAGTGGACTTCACCTCCGGGGGCAAACTACTGTGTTTCTTAGATGCATATTCTGGATATCATCAAATCCAAATGTCTAAGGAAGATGAAGAGCATACTGCCTTCATAACAGTAGATGGATTGTATTGTTATCTGCCATGCCATTCGGTCTTAAAAATGTTGCTTCAACATTTGTGCGAGCCATGTAAAAAACATTTGGAGAGCTAATTAGAGACTTGGTGGAGGTGTATGTTGATGACATCGTCGTGCAAATCAAAAAACAAGGAGTCACTCCTTGACAACTTACAAGTTGCGCACTACGCGCACCAAGTTGAACTCGGACAAGTGTGTCTTCGGGGTTAGCTCTGGAAAGCTTCTGGGGTTCTTGGTGACTCATCGAGGAATCAAAGCAAATCTGGCGAAGATCAAGGCTATAGAATAAATGTGGCCCCCAACCCGCATTAAAGATGTCCAAAAGTTGACTGGATGTCTAGTTGCGCTCAGCCGATTTATATCAAGACTGGCAGAATGGGCGCTACCCTTCTTCAAACTCTTGAGGAAGTCCAGACCATTTCATTGGTCTGAAGAAGCAGAAAAGGCGTTCCGAGAGCTGAAACAACTCCTCACCACACTACTAATATTGGTAGCTCCAAACCCTGGTGAGCCTTTACTGCTTTACATTTTGGCAACCACTGAAGTTGTCAGTATGGTCCTAGTCCCGGAAAGACCGAAACCACATTCAGTCCAGGAATCCAGACCCCTCTGGGAGGGTCCGAAACCACCTGAAGACATGTCTGGGTCTCAGCTCCCAGACATGGAACATCGAAATGAAGTACTAAGAGATCAACCTCATTCTTTTGAGGAGGTTTCCAGTGAGATTCGGGTTCAACAAGAAGGAATTCTGGACCCCTCTAGGAGGGTTCAAGAAGCACAACCTGAGGGTCCGGGACCCTCCAGCAGGGTCCGAGTCAATGGAGAGGAAGCTCCGGGTCCTTCTGAAAGGGTCCGAACCATTCAGCGCCCTATGTACTTCATCAGTGAAGTACTCCATGATGCCAAGACAAGATACATTGAGGTGCATAAACTGCTTTACGCAGTTCTTATCACCTCAAGAAAGCTTCGCCACTACTTCCAAGCCCACAAAATATCAATGGTAACTTCTTTTCCACTACGTGCAATTTTGCATAACCCTAATTCTACTGGGAATATTGCAAAGTGGGCAGCGGAGCTGGCATAATTCAATCTAGAATTCGTGTCGAGACAAGCAATCAAAAGTCAAGTCTTGACTGACTTTGTGGCAGAATGGACCCCCTCTCCATCAAACCTTGGGGGCCACAGTGAGTAGAAACCAGAGCTCAAAGTTCCAGTATTCACTGAGCCTCACTGGACCCTCTACTTCGATGGCTCCGTGCAGAAGCAGGGGGCCGGAGCTGGAATCCGTCTCGTGGCTCCTACCGGAGAGAAGGTCAAGTACATGGTACACCTTGATTTCAAGGCAACCAATAATATGGCGGAGTATGAAGCCCTCATCTATGGACTCAAGGTGGCACTATCTTATGGTGTAAAACAGCTGTTGGTGAAGGGAGATTCACAACTCATCATCAAACAAGTGAAAGGTGAATGCTCCTGCAACAATTCTCAATTAGTTGCTTATCTCCTTGAAGTCCAGAGGCTTTAGAAGGACTTCGAAGTCCTAGATCTCCATCATGTTCAATGCCTTCATAACTCTGAAGCCGATGAACTCTCGACGAAAGCCTCAACCGGAGCTCCGACTCCTGACGGAATCTTCGTCCAGAGGTTGTCAAAACCAACAGCTCAGCCTGCCGAACTGAGCGAAGGGGGCGAGACCAGCACCTCGAAGCTGGCGGTCCCGATGGCCCTGTTACCATGGCGTTCACCAAGGGTCGTAGGTGCTCCCGGAAGCTCCGAGCAACCCAGCACGCAAGACTCAGAAGCTAAAATTAGCTCCAATGCATGGATCTCGGAGATCCGGAGCTACTTGAAAGACAATATCCTTCCTGAAGACAGTATATCCGCTGACCGGATTGTTAGATTGGCTAAAAGATACACATTGGTAGAAGGGGATCTCTACCGATGTTGTTCCAATGGCATCCTAATGCGGTGCATTGCAAGAGAAGAAGGTCGCGATCTCCTCGTGGAAATACATGGAGGCGAGTGCGGGAACCACACATCTTCTCGCACACTACTCGGTAAAGCATCCCGGCATGGCTTTTACTGGCTTACAACACTTCAGGATGCAGTTGAGCTAGTGAAAAAATGTGAAGCGTGTCAGTTTCACGCCAAACAGATTCACACACCGGCTCAATCACTACAAATGATAACTCCTACATGGCCATTCATTGTGTGGGGCATGGACATCTTGGGACCCATCCCAAAAGCCGTTGGAGGTTACATGTTCCTATATATCGCCATCGACAAGTTCACCAAGTGGACGGAAGCAACTCCAGTAGTAACAATCAACAAACAATCAACAATAAAGTTGTTGAAGTCCATTATATGCAGATTTGGAGTTCCAAACAAAGTCACAACTGACAAGAACTCAATTTACAAGTGCTGCATTCCAAGAATATTGTGAAGACCTTGGTATTCAACTTAGCTACGCTTCAGTAGCTCATCCAGCAAGCAATGGCCAAGTAGAGAGTGCAAATGCAGAAATCTTAAAAGGACTCAAGACGCGCACATATGAGCGCTTGACAAAGCACGAAGCTAACTGGATTGAAGAGCTTTCGTCCACATTATGGGCAAATAGGACAACACCTAACCGGTCAACTGGGGAGACTCCATATTTCCTGGTGTACGAAGCTCAAGCAGTCCTTCCTCCGGAGATCACCTTGGGGTCCCTCTGGGTCCGGACCTTCGACGAAGCCACGCAGGACCAGCTCCGGCGTGAAGACCTTGACCTCGTCGATGAGGGAAGGGGCCAAGCAGCTGTTCGGAATGCACCTTATCGCCAAGCGCTCTGGCGCTATCATCAAAGGCATGTGCGTGATCGACAACTTGAAGAAGGTGACCTAGTGATTTGGAAGATACTAAGCCATGAAGGGATGAACAAACTTTCTCCCAGCGGGGAGGGTCCCTTCCAAGTCATTAAAGTATCCCGACCAGGATGCGTTTGCTTGGCAACAAAGGATGGGACCCCGCTCCCAAATCCTTGGAACATCGAGCACCTCCGTAAGTTTTATGCTTAGAATCACAGAGGTGAGTCTGTAATTACACACAATGCATGTTGTAGAGTCATTATACAGAGACGAGCAAGTCCCCCGAGAGAACATCTGGACCCCTCTGGGAGGGTCCGGTAAGTTCAAGTAACACTTGAAACAGTCACAACAC
Source organism: Tuctoria greenei (assembly GCA_036927565.1). Taxonomy (NCBI): domain Eukaryota; kingdom Viridiplantae; phylum Streptophyta; class Magnoliopsida; order Poales; family Poaceae; genus Tuctoria; species Tuctoria greenei. The sequence continues at coordinate 181,031,384 of JAYESD010000002.1, forward strand.
TAAAAGTGTAACTACTTGCTCTGGGCTAGTACAAGATGTATAACACATTTAGCATAGTCCAGCACCCTAAGTGTGTCCTTGTCTCCCCTGTAATTTGGACCTATAATGAAAAGCATTGTTGTGTGAAAACAGACTTCACGTGCATCTACTTTTTGTACAAGGCTCAATATATCAAATTATTTTTACCCCACTTGTCTATAATGAAGTTGTGCAAATCTTTTTGAGCTTTGTCCCAAGTAATTCACATGCATTACAAGCCTTATTGATAGTCTTTTTGGATCTTAACACTGCTATATAGTCTACTTGCCTGAACGCCAAGCCAACATAGGTCCAGAGTGTGCTATCGACTTAGCCTAGTCTTGCACCCTAAGTACGTCACTCTACCTACACCCCAGCAGGACTCAGTAGGGTGAGTACTTGAAAGTTGCCTAGAGGGGGGGTGAATAGGCTAATTGATCTGCAAATGACTCAATAAAACGAGATTAAATTACAGGAGGCGGACTAGTCCGGTCAGGGGGCGGACTAGTCCGGTCAGCCTGCGTGAATAACCCTAAAAAGATGTTTCTAGCAAGTTTTAGGGGATTTTCTCAATGCTACAAGTGAGTGTATGTTTAAGTCAAGTTGAGCAACACCCTAAACAAGAGCAAGTCAAGTTTCCACAAGTTTGTAGCAATGCGGAATATGAAACGAGACTACCAACTCTAGAACAAAGTAATCAATAGAGTAAATGCGAAGAACACAAGGAGACAAGGATTTTATCCCGAGGTTCGATCCCACACAAGGAATCTACGTCCTCGTTGAGGAGTCCACAAAAGGATCGGGTCCAACAACCCTTCCCTCACCAAGTTTACCGCACGGGCCTAACTTGGTTCTCCACTAATCACAACGGTGATTACAAAGTTCGTTGGGGCTTCTCACAAACTGAGGCTCCCACACCACAAAGATGATCAACACAGTAAAGCAAACTCAATACACAGCCCACAAAGACTCAACGAGTGCAAGAGATCAAACCGGGAGCACAAGCGCGATGTTCTTCCTCTTCTCCACCTCACTAAACCCTAATCCACTCAAGAATTAGTTTTAGAGGGAAAGTAGGCAAGAAAGAGGCTTAGGAGTGCTCCAAGTTGGCTGTGGCGGCGCTAGGGTTTGAGTTTTTCCAAGGTTGTTTGAAATGAGGCCGGGGGTCCCCTTTTTATAGAGGTCCCAAGCCCAATCTGCTGATTTCAGCAAAAGGGCGGACTAGTCCGGCCACTGGCTCGGACTAGTCCGGCCTAGGGGACCACTGACTCCTTTGTCAGGTCCCGACAGCTGACACACGATCGTCACGCTACCCGCCAAACTTCAAATTCAAACGGTCACTTCCAGAACGGACTAGTCCGGTCAACACCGGACTAGTCCGATCACACACAGAGCCTTCTGCTCCGGGTGAAAACGGACTAGTCTGAGGACCACGGACTAGTCCGGCCCCTGGGGCGGACTAGTCCGGTCCTCCCAGACTTAGCCATAGAAGCACCTTTTCTTAGCCAACCCGGACTAGTCCGGCCCCACGGGCGGACTAGTCCGTTATCACTCAGGACCTCTTGGTCCGGTCCAAAACGGACAGGTCCGTGGTTTTGGGACTTCATCCCAAAACCCACTCACAGCTAGCCGGACTAGTCCGGTCACAAACGGACTAGTCCGATCTCAGTCAGACCCTTCTGGTCCGGCCAGAAACGGACTTGGCCGGCCAGGGACGGACTAGTCCGGCCACCTGCACGGACTAGTCCGGCCCTACGACCAGACCACTCAACCACTCATTTCTTTCATAGGTTTGACCTCTAAACCACTTTGAGCTCCCAAACTTGATCTCAATGCACTTGACACACACACCCTCCTATTTCTACGGCTAGTCTAACTCAATCACGCTAGAAACCCTAGTTTCTACGCTTCGAGTTGACTCCGTTTCCTTCCTTTTCCTTTTTGAGGGTTTGCGTCTCCGATTGAGTCCATACCTGTGCTAAGATCACTTGAGCTCATTAGCGACTTAATTGTCGTCATCAATCATCCAAAACCCACGGGGAACCTAGATGCACTTTCAATCTCCCCCTTTTTGGTGATTGATGACAACACATTAAGTCCTTCACAAATAAGAGTGTAAAGTTTGGTTTTCATACCATGTGTGCGTATGAATGACTCCCCCTTGATGTATGCAACATGTAAAAGAGGTGGAGGAGTTCTTTCATACCCACACACGTTATGGTGGGGTGCCTACGTGATGTGCTCAACAGTTTGTGTCAAGACATGAATAACATCAATACATTCATAAGATTGACAATAAGAGCAATATATTGATAGTAAGCAACATTAACGAGTCTTGCACAAATGTAAAAGCATAAATATGTTACAAGATAAGTTCAACACCACAACACACACCCACAAAAGATTAACTGCCCCTTAACTCTCCCCCTTTGGCATCAAGGCACCAAAAAGGAAAAGAAGGGAGGAAGCTAAGACCTAAGAGCTAGTCCTCATCTTCGCCACTTCCACTCTCCGTGGCCTCGGAATCTTCGACGTCGTCCTCATCATTGACATCGTCGTCGTCGTCGTCGGAGTTCCTTGCCGAGGGAGCAGCCCGAGAGGAGCTTCCATCCTCTTGGAGCTGGGCGAGCTCATCGGCGGTGAAGGTGGGGAAAGGAGTGATCTCCCCATCACTCACCTCCGGAGAGGACATCGGGACCTCCAGCTTGTCGCACACCGCCTTAAGGTACTTCTCTTGGCGCTTGTGTGCCTTCTGAGCGCGAATCTCTTGCTTCCGGCACGAGGTGAAGATGGCCTTGAAGCACTTGAAGAACGCACTCATGGACTGAGGCGGAGGCGGAGAAGGAGGTGCCATTGGGCGAGACGGAGGATCTGCATTCTTGCGACGAGGAGGCACCGGCACATTTGGCGGCTTCTGGGGGCGCAGAGGTCGGTGCGATACATCCTTGACAAAGGACACGCCCGATACCTTCTCAATGAGGCACATGATGTAGGGGGCATACCCGCACGCCCTGTTGGGAGTATGCGAGATGTTGAAGATGTCGTCGAAGATGTAATCGACGAGGTTGAACTTTTCTTCCCCATCAATCAGAAGTAGAAGGTGCCTCAGATTCCCTTGAATCACCCCAGCATCGCCATCCTTCGGTGCTATCGTCCGCCTGAGTATTCTGTTCATGATGCTGTAGAAGGGCTTGATGTTTCGAGCGAGTCCGGCATCAAACGGGAGGTGGCTTGGATACATGTAAGCCAGCTCCTCACGATCCACAGCCTTGAGGTTCGAGATAATGATCTCGTGGTCCATGTGAGCCTCAAGACCAAGGATCCTTGCAAACTCAGCATAGGTGACAGAGTATTGCTCACCATGAGTCATCCAGGTTATCCTTCTGTCACCTGAGCTTGAAAAGTAGATTGTGGAGTAGAATTGAAGAATGATTTCCACATTCCAATCATATTTGAAGCCCATGATCTTCTTGAGATCATGGCGCTCAGCAGCTTCAATCACAGCATCAAAAGCAGAGTGCTCCTTCTTTGCCATGTAGTCCCAGTCCACCCACTGAGCCTCTATCACTGGCCTCTTCATTTGTTGGTAGACTAGCCTGTAATAATCACAGTGGAAGTCACACCAAAATCTGGGATCTGCCGTGCTCCTCTCATACTTGTAGACTTTTTCTTCCCTCAGCCGCCTGGCCTTTTCAGACCCCTTGCCATGAAATACATTGGCCGACAGTTCCTTCTGCCGGTTGGGATTCCTTTCCGGTGTGTGGACTTCAAGGGGGCCAATAGAGGTGGCCTTCCCCTTTTCCCTGATCACAACCCCTCCGGGTGCCTTCTTGGCTGGCACCTTGATGGAGGGCTTCTTCTTCTTCGGCTTGACTGGAGCCGGGGCTTTTCCCTTCTTTGGGTCGCGCTCGACCCTAGGGACAGCCTCTTCTTGGGCTGGCTCCTTGCCCTTAGCTTTCTCGCCAACAGTGACGAGCTTCTTGCGCTTGGGGGCGCTGGCCTCAGCAGCCCTGGAGTTGTGGGCCTCCCTATCCTCTCTTTTCTTCTTCCTCAGCTCATGGAGGGATTCCGCGGTGGCACGAGCAATGGCTTCATCCTCATTGTAAATGCTCGCAGCCACCTTGGATGCTTCGAGTGCTTTGAGCTTTCTTTCCTCCTTGGCCTTCTGCGCCTCAATTAGCGCAGCCTTAGTCCGAGCCTCGGCAATTTGGGCCTTGGTACGCCCCTCGAGGTGGACACGCGGAGGAGAGCGCTCGGAGTTCGACATTCTGTAAAAAGATGGAGGAAGGAAGATATGAGCCTAGGAAGAAGAAGTATTGCCGAAAAGATCTCGAGAACCAACTAGAAGTAGGGTTTGCCCTGTGCAGACCGGACTTGTCCGCCCCAGGGACGGACTAGTCCGCTGGCCGGACTTGTCCGCCTGGTGGCCGGACTAGTCCGGGTTACACAGGAAGAACCCTAACCCTAATCAATTCATCGAAAAATTTGTGAATCAATGCGCAATACTCCTAGGCTATGATCGCAAGGATGTATGGAACAACATTAACGAAGATGTTCCTATCAAAAACTTGAAGAATCAAGAATGGGGCTAGTTTTTGAGGAACGGTGAAATACCTTCAAAAATCCGCTTGATTCGTCGAAATCGGCGTGGATCTCGAAGGTGGAGCGCGGGGAAGTGATCCCTAACTCCCAAAGGCTTCGATGCGCGGATTGGAGTTGAGTTTTGGTGGATGGAGCGCAAAATCGCCGATTTGGGGGCGGTTGTGCGCGTGTGGAAGTTTGAGAGGCAAATGAGAGAGAGAGAGAGAGGGTTTGGGCCGCCTGGGGGTTTAAGTCCCCAAGGGCCGGACTAGTCCGGTTGATGGGCCGGACTAGTCCGGTCTGCGGACCAGACCCAGACTAGTCCGGGTCCGGACTTGTCCGGTGAAAGGCCGGACTAGTCCGGTGTGCGGACTAGCCGCGGACTAGTCTGACCCGGACTTGTCCGGCCTTAGGGGCGGACTAGTCCGGTTCAGTTGGGCTGAAAAATATTATATTAGGGTTTTGCCCATAGAGATAAGTCCTTTTGAACGAATATAGCAAGGAAAACATGACAAGCATGATCGTGAGCCAATAAGGAACAACTTATGAACATTTTCATGAAGAAAATAGATTTCTCAAACAAATTTGAGGAGAAATCGACATAGAGAGGAGTTTTTCGAAATGTGGCTCAAAAATATGAGGAATGGTGCTTTAAGCCACGTTTCGAGAATCCAACACATTGAGCTCACTTCTTAGCTCACAGAAACGCTTCTCGTCAAGAGGCTTTGTGAAAATGTCCGCAAGTTGATGTTCCGTCCTCACATGCGAAATCTCAATGTCTCCCTTCATTGAGTGATCTCGCAGGAAATGGTGTCGAATGTCTATATGTTTGGTCCTAGAGTGTTCCACCGGATTATGGGCTATCTTGATTGCACTCTCATTGTCACACAAGAGTGGAATTTTACGCAAGTTAATCCCATAGTCCCTAAGAGTTTGTCGCATCCAAAGAAGTTGTGCACAACAACTTCCGGCCGCAACATATTCCGCTTCGGCGGTGGATAGAGCAATAGAGTTTTGCTTCTTGGAGGACCAAGACACAAGAGATCGACCTAAGAATTGGCACGTACCCGATGTGCTCTTCCTATCAACTTTGCACCCCGCATAGTCCGCATCGGAATATCCAATGAGGTTAAACTTGGATCCTTTGGGGTACCAAAGTCCTAGGGTAGGTGTGTGTACAAGGTATCTCAAGATCCTTTTAACGGCGGTCAAATGACAAGCCTTGGGTGCTGCTTGAAAGCGTGCACACATACACACACTTAGCATGATATCGGGCCTAGATGCACAAAGATAGAGGAGTGATCCGATCATAGACCTATATAGCTTTTGATCCACACTTGGACCGTCCTCATTTAGGTCTAGGTGTCCATTTGTCCCCATAGGGGTTTTGATGGGTTTTGCTTTGTCCATGTCAAACTTTCTTAGAATGTCTTGAGTATACTTAGTTTGACTTATGAACGTCCCTTCTTTGAGTTGTTTCACTTGAAATCCTAGAAAGAACTTCAACTCACCCATCATGGACATTTCAAACCTTTCCGTCATTATCTTGGAGAATTCATCACAAAACACCTTATTTGTGGAACCAAATATGATGTCATCCACATATATTTGGCACACAAAAAGATCCTCATTGAAGTGTTTTGTGAAAAGGGTATAATCCGCCTTTCCTATCCTGAAACCATTTTCAACTAGAAAGTCTCTTAGGCACTCATACCAAGCTCTAGGAGCTTGCTTGAGGCCATAAAGAGCCTTTCGTAGTTTGTAAACATGGTTAGGATAGTCTTGATCTTCAAACCCTGGAGGTTGCTCTACATAAACTTCTTCCTTGATTGGTCCATTAAGGAATGCACTCTTAACATCCATTTGGTAGAGTTTGAAGTCATGATGAGTAGCAAAGGCTAGTAGTATCCGAATGGACTCAAGCCTAGCTACGGGGGCAAATGTCTCATCAAAGTCCAATCCTTCAACTTGTGAGTATCCTTTTGCCACAAGTCTTGCCTTGTTCCTAGTTACCACGCCGTGCTCATCTTGTTTGTTGCGAAACACCCACTTGGTTCCAACAACATTAGCTTGGGGGCGCTTGACAAGCTCCCAAACCTTGTTCCTTTCAAAGTTGTTGAGCTCCTCTTGCATGGCAACCACCCAATCCGGATCCCTTAAGGCATCTTCAACCTTATGTGGTTCCAAGGATGAGACAAAAGAGAAATGCTCACAAAAGTTTGCAACACGTGAGCGTGTTGTTACTCCTTTTGTGATATCTCCTAGAATGTTGTCAACGGGATGGTCCCGTTGAACACTTTGATGAACACGAGGATGCGGGGGTTGACCTCTTGAATTACTTGGTTCATCTTCTTCACTTTGGTCTCCCCCTTGATCCAAGCCTCCCCCTTGATCCTCATTCTCATTATCACTTTGGGGAGCTTCTAGTGGATCTTCAACTTGTCCAATGGGGATTTGACCTACTTCATAATGATGATGGTCACTTGGGCTTTGAGATGGTTCTTGTGGGCGAACATCTCCAAGTGCCATTCTCCTTAGAGCTTCTAGTGGAGGTTCCTCTTGATCAAGGGCATGTTGATCAACTTGCTCCACTTGAGAGCCATTGGTTTCGTCAAACACCACGTCACGTGCTACTTCAACAATTCCGGAGGATTTGTTGAACACACGGTACGCATGAGTGTTTGAGTCATATCCGAGCAAGAAACCCTCATCGGACTTTGAAGCAAACTTTGAAGTCCTAGGCTTCTTGTTGAGGATATAGCACTTGCTACCAAAGACCCGAAAGTAAGAAACATTGGGTTTCTTACCAATGAGAAGCTCATAAGGGGTCTTCTTGAGGAGGCGATGAAGGTACAATCGGTTCACGGCATGGCACGCGGTGTTAACCGCTTCCGCCCAAAACCGGTCCGATGTTTTGTACTCATCTAGCATCGTCCTTGACATCTCAATAAGCGTCCTATTCTTTCTTTCGGCTATGCCATTTTGTTGTGGAGAATAGGGAGCGGAAAACTCATGCTTGATGCCCTCCTCATCTAGGAACTCTTCTACTTGCATGTTTTTGAATTCGGTGCCATTGTCACTCCTTATAGCCTTTATCCTTAAGGTGAACTCATTTTGAGCTCTCCTTAGGAATTTCTTGAGGACACCGGGAGTTTCACTTTTGTCATGCAAGAAGAACACCCAAGTATATCTAGAGAAGTCATCAACGATGACTAGACCATACTTGCTACCACCAATGCTAATGTAAGCAATGGGGCCAAAAAGATCCATATGGAGCAACTCCAAAGGTCTAGTTGTTGTCATGACATTCTTAGAGGGGTGTTGAGCTCCTACTTGCTTTCCCGCTTGGCAAGCACTACATGGCCTATCCTTTTCAAATACTACATCCTTTAGGCCACGAACATGCTCACCCTTAAGGAGCTTTTGAAGGTTCCTCATTCCAACATGGGCTAGCCTTCTATGCCAAAGCCATCCCATGTTGGCTTTAGCCATTAAGCATGTGTCAAGTTGAGCTTTATCCGTGGTGAAGTCCACAAGATAGAGCTTTCCCTTGAGCACTCCCTTAAAGGCTATCGAGTCATCACCTTCTCTAATGACATTCACTCCCTCACTAGTAAACACACATTTATATCCTCTATCACATAGTTGTGATATGGATAGGAGATTATAGTCAAGAGAATCAACATGCAACACATTTGATAAAGTATGTAATGAGGAGATAGAAATTTTACCGGAGCCAAGGATTTTCCCTTGGCTATTGTCCCCAAAGAAGATTCCTTCACTTGGGTCCTTATTCTCCTCATACTCTATGAACATGCTTCTCTCTCCGGTCATGTGGTTGGTGCATCCGCTATCCAACACCCATTTCGATCCACCGGAGGAGTATGCCTACAAAACAAGTTTATGCCTTCCTTTTAGGTACCCAAGCTGAGTTGGGTCCTTTCACGTTAGTAGTTAGGCATTTGGGCACCCACACGCAAGGCTTGGGGCTCTTGCGGAGTGGCCCAACATATCTAGCAAACACTTTGCCGTGTTTGTTCCTCTTTAGCACATAGGATGCATCAAAATCATGAAATAGAGGATGCAATTCAGATTTAGGCAATTTGTTGCTTGAGAGTGAGTTCTTTTCATTTTTAGTTTGGGATGAGCTCCCCTTAACAAAGACAATCATGTCTTTGCCATACTTGGAGGTTTTGGTGTTATGCCTTGCACCTCTAGTATAGCCAAGACCATCCTTGACATGGGGTGGTCTTGTGTTGGTGAATGCACTTCGTGCATATGCCACCTTTTCCTTGTCAAAGATGGCACCCTTAGGTGCTTGTTTGCCTTGTGCTAGGTTGAGTTCATCCTTAAGTTTAAGGATCAAGTTGGAGCACTTGCAAGGTGATGTTGCCTTGGATGAGGCCTTGGAGGAGGTTGAGCTCTTGAAGGAAGAGGGTACATTGTTCTTGAGTGACTCAATTTGAGTCTCAAGGATCTTGTTAGCTTTTGACAAGCTTCCAAGTTCATCCTTGAGCTCAATTGACTTTTCCTCAAGACTTGAACACGTTTTCTTGCAAAGTGCAAGTTCGTGTTCCAATGCCTTGCTCTTCTCTCTTTCGAGCTCAAGGAGCTCATCAAGCTCTTGACATCTCTCCTTCTCAAGGATGAGCATGTCCTCCTGTCTATTGATGAGATCTTCCTTCTCAAAGATCTCATCCATAAGCAACTTCATCCTACGCAAGGTGCTTTTGCTTATGTCCTTAAACATATGCTCATTTTCACTAGCACTATCAAAATCATCATGTGAGGAAGTTGGGGAGGAAGGATGAGATGTTACCTTTCTCTTTCCTTCCCTTGCCATAAGACAAGTAGGCTTGTGGTCGTTGTTGAGGTTGGGGAAGAGCTTGCCTCCCTTGGAGTTCCTCCCGATGGCTATGGTGGCCATCTTCTCTTCTTCTTCTTCTTCGGAGGAGGACTCATCGTTAGAGTCCCACTCCTTCCCCAAATGGGCTTGTCCGGAGGACCTCTTCTTCTTGAAGAATCTCCTTTCTTGAGGCTTCCCTTCCTTCTTCTTCTTTGTTTCTTCGTGTGGGCAATCAGCGATGAAGTGCCCATACTCGCCACAGTTGTAGCAAGACCTTCTTGATTTGGGTCTTGCTCTTTCCTTTCCCTTGCCTTCATGGTTGTGCCCCCCTTTCTTCCTCCTCATCATTCTCTTGAATTTGTTGATGAAGAAGGCCTCCTCCTCATCGGTGTCGAGGCTCTCCTCATCACTTTCTTCTTGCTCCTTTGAAGAGGGCGTTGCCTTGAGTGCAACGTTCTTCATCTTGGAGGCGGTGAACTTTTGGAGGTCGTTGTAGAAGAGCGCCTCCTTCTCCATGATTTCATGATTAATGATCCTCCCAAGGACCTCCTCCGGGGTCATTTGAGTGAACCCCGGACTTTCCCGAATCATGGAGCATAAAGAGACGTTCCTAGGCATGAATGCCCGGATCATCCTCTTCACCACCTCGTGGTCGGTCCACTTGGTGCAGCCATAAGATCGGCTCTTGTTGATCAGCACCTTTAGCCGGTTGTACATGTCTTGGGGGGATTCACCATCCAAGATGGCAAATCTCCCAAGCTCTCCTTCGATGAGCTCGATCTTGGCCTCCTTGACAACTCGGTTTCCCTCATGCGCCGTCTTGAGGGTGTTCCATATGTCTTTGGCCACTTCAAGGCCATCGACACGGTTGAACTCATCTCTAGAGAGAGATGAGATGATCACACCCGCAGCTTGAGCGTTGCGGTGGATGAGGATGGCTTGCTCTTGAGTTATGTTGTCCTCATCCTTTGGAATCTCCACCCCGGTCATGACAATTTGCCACAACGCTGGGTTGAGTGACACGAGGTGGATCTTCATGTTATGTTTCCACATACCGTAGTCCGTTCCATCGAATTGGGGAGGTTTCCCCAATGGGATGGACAGGTAGTGGTTGTTGGCGGCAAGGCGTTCATAGTTGAATCCTTGCCGGTTGTAGTTGACTCCACCACCACCGCTTGATTGGTTTGATGGATCAATCTTGGAAATGTTCAACTTCTCCCGGAGCTTCGCCTTGAGTTGGCGAGTCTCCTCATCGTCCGTTGGCTTATCTTGATAAGCCAACGTCTCCTCACGGGTCGCCTCGTAGTTGCTGCTCGATGCATCGTCATTCACCACTCCGGCCATCTCTCCGAGTTGTTAGACTCTTTGTGGAGAGTCCCGCTCTGATACCAATTGAAAGTTGCCTAGAGGGGGGGTGAATAGGCTAATTGATCTGCAAATGACTCAATAAAACGAGATTAAATTACAGGAGGCGGACTAGTCCGGTCAGGGGGCGGACTAGTCCGGTCAGCCTGCGTGAATAACCCTAAAAAGATGTTTCTAGCAAGTTTTAGGGGATTTTCTCAATGCTACAAGTGAGTGTATGTTTAAGTCAAGTTGAGCAACACCCTAAACAAGAGCAAGTCAAGTTTCCACAAGTTTGTAGCAATGCGGAATATGAAACGAGACTACCAACTCTAGAACAAAGTAATCAATAGAGTAAATGCGAAGAACACAAGGAGACAAGGATTTTATCCCGAGGTTCGATCCCACACAAGGAATCTACGTCCTCGTTGAGGAGTCCACAAAAGGACCGGGTCCAACAACCCTTCCCTCACCAAGTTTACCGCACGGGCCTAACTTGGTTCTCCACTAATCACAACGGTGATTACAAAGTTCGTTGGGGCTTCTCACAAACTGAGGCTCCCACACCACAAAGATGATCAACACAGTAAAGCAAACTCAATACACAGCCCACAAAGACTCAACGAGTGCAAGAGATCAAACCGGGAGCACAAGCGCGATGTTCTTCCTCTTCTCCACCTCACTAAACCCTAATCCACTCAAGAATTAGTTTTAGAGGGAAAGTAGGCAAGAAAGAGGCTTAGGAGTGCTCCAAGTTGGCTGTGGCGGCGCTAGGGTTTGAGTTTTTCCAAGGTTGTTTGAAATGAGGCCGGGGGTCCCCTTTTTATAGAGGTCCCAAGCCCAATCTGCTGACTTCAGCAAAAGGGCGGACTAGTCCGGCCACTGGCTCGGACTAGTCCGGCCTAGGGGACCACTGACTCCTTTGTCAGGTCCCGACAGCTGACACACGATCGTCACGCTACCCGCCAAACTTCAAATTCAAACGGTCACTTCCAGAACGGACTAGTCCGGTCAACACCGGACTAGTCCGATCACACACAGAGCCTTCTGCTCCGGGTGAAAACGGACTAGTCTGAGGACCACGGACTAGTCCGGCCCCTGGGGCGGACTAGTCCGGTCCTCCCAGACTTAGCCATAGAAGCACCTTTTCTTAGCCAACCCGGACTAGTCCGGCCCCACGGGCGGACTAGTCCGTTATCACTCAGGACCTCTTGGTCCGGTCCAAAACGGACAGGTCCGTGGTTTTGGGACTTCATCCCAAAACCCACTCACAGCTAGCCGGACTAGTCCGGTCACAAACGGACTAGTCCGATCTCAGTCAGACCCTTCTGGTCCGGCCAGAAACGGACTTGGCCGGCCAGGGACGGACTAGTCCGGCCACCTGCACGGACTAGTCCGGCCCTACGACCAGACCACTCAACCACTCATTTCTTTCATAGGTTTGACCTCTAAACCACTTTGAGCTCCCAAACTTGATCTCAATGCACTTGACACACACACCCTCCTATTTCTACGGCTAGTCTAACTCAATCACGCTAGAAACCCTAGTTTCTACGCTTCGAGTTGACTCCGTTTCCTTCCTTTTCCTTTTTGAGGGTTTGCGTCTCCGATTGAGTCCATACCTGTGCTAAGATCACTTGAGCTCATTAGCGACTTAATTGTCGTCATCAATCATCCAAAACCCACGGGGAACCTAGATGCACTTTCAGTACTAAAAAGGCATGCACATCTAGGAAGATTATATCAAAATGCTTGTTATCTTGTTGAGTTTCTTCAGATCTAAAGTCCAAATAAAAACAATAAGTCACAACCAATTTATACACAAGAGGACGAATTTTACCTTTTCTCTTGCCTTTAATGTGCAGGAAAAGCAAAAATTCACAGCAATAGTGGACGATGCCGGAGCTACTAACCCCCGACATCCTCCAAGATGGGTCTTCTGTCAACGTTTAAAATGTTGACAGTGGATGACGTCGGAGCTACCAAGCTTCGACCATCCCAGGGGGCCTGTCTTCGACGCCTCAGAATGGAAGACTTCGAACCTAAAATATAAAAGTGTGAAGCATTCAAGTCGTCAACATACTGCCACAACCTTTGGTACATGTACACATTTCAATTGTACACATGTACCAGGGGCCAACAAGATACGTCACAGTATATTGAAGACAAAGTGAAATTCAAGGAAAAGAGGAGGATTTTATTAATCAAAATTACTGGATTACAAAATTGGGATTACAAGGGACAAAAGGAGAAAAGTACTAGCTACTGGAGGATCTAGGTCCTGTGGAAAAACGAAGTAACCTTCTCAGCAGCTTCTTGGACACTAGCCCTGGCGGCAACCTCCTCCTCCGCGATGATTCTTTCAAAGACCGCATCAAGGGAGAACTGGTGGTCTCGGCTCCGGTAACATGCCAAGACATACTCAACGACGTTCTTAGCCAAGCATTTACCCTCTGTCTCTAGTTGATCGGCAATGACGTCACCCATCGCGTCGAGTTTGTTGCCAGCAGAGCCAAGTGCCGCTACCGTCTGGTCCAGCTCCTGCACCGGGTCCTCTGGACGTACTGGATTGAAACCAAGAGGCACAAGGGCCCCGTCTGCACGCCCCAGGAAGTCCCATACCATCAAGGACTCAGTCGACTTTGAGCTCCGCAACTCTTCCAGTGACCTCCGCGCGGTCGTAAGCTCTGAACCTTCACGGGCAAGCCGCTCGGCCAACTTAGCATGCTGTTGCATGTTCTCAGCAACTTGCTTCTCCCGGTCGGCCAGCTTCGTCTCCCGGAGGTGGATGCAGTTCCGCCTTTTAGCTAGGTCCTTTTCCCTGCCCTTGACTCTCTCCTCCCTAGCGGCAACGTCAGACTCTCTTTTTGAGAGCTCTTGCCCCACCTTTCAATTCTTCTTCCTCTCTTCCTCCTTCCATAGATCCAGCTTTTTGCTGCGATCTGCCAAATTTTTCTCACCCAGAGTCAACTTCTGGGTGACCTCCGCCTCTCTCCTCACCACATCCTCCTGCTGCCCCAGGAGTTTTTCTTCCCTCGCCTCCAGGTCCGCTCGACGCTTCAGGAGAGTTTCATTCAATTCAGTGAGCTTTTCGTAACGCTCGTCAGCAGCGTCACATCTCTCCTTGGCTTGCTCCAGGATTTCCCTGGAGTTAGCATCGAGCGCCCAGATGGCGGCCTCCTTCTCTTCCATTAACTTATCCTAGTATTCTAACCGGGCCTTCTCCCCCTTGATCCATTCCTTCTGGTCAGCCAGCCTTGTCTGAGCAAGTCTGGTCTCAAAATGGAGTCTGTTGCGCCAACGCCTCAAGGTGTTGCGCTCCTCCAAAGCTTTGCTCTCATGATCGAAGGCAAGTTGGACCTGCCGGAGGCTTGAGCAGGCGTTGTCTATGGACAACACCAGAGGGATAGGTTCTGGGCCTGCTGGGACCATTTCTGCAGGCTCAAAAGGGTTCTCCATCTCAAAAATTGAGTCCGACTCTACAATAGTGGTCCCCTGGACTCCTACAGCACTAGGGCCGCTCTCCTGGAGCCCTTCAGCGGCAGCAGAAGAACCCACTGGCGGAACTTCCACCTTCGGAGCAGTTGAAGGCGCCGCTTCAGGGTATTCAATTGACAGTTCCGAAGTTGGAGGACTTGTCGCCAGTCCTGCAAGCTGCTCTGGCTCCAGCCCAGGCACCTCCGGGACCACCACCTCCGGAGCAGCAGCTGGAGCTTCAACTGGGGCCTCAACCGCCGCTGGCTCGGGCTCTGGCACGGTGACCACGTCCGGCACAGCCTCCGGACCTCCAACTACCTCCGCCAGTCGCCGGACCTCCAACCACCTCTGACTCGGCCGCCGAACCCTCTACCACTTCCGGCTCAGCCACCGGATCTTCAACCGTTTCCGGCACAAGGGCTGGAGCTTGGGTTATTTCCGGCTCAATAGCTGGGGCTTCAGCTACTTCTGGCTCAGCAACCAGGGCTTTGGCAACTTTCGGCTCGAAAGCCAGAACTTCTGGTATCACCGGTGCCGGAACATCAGCCTCTGCCGACAGGGGTACATCTTCAACTTCTCTCCTGTGGTCCGGCGCTACCACAGGAGCTTCAGGTGAGGACTCTGAGTCCAAGTTCATGACAGGTGGCGTCGGAGCTACCGCGAATTCCACCTCCGCTTGACGAGGAGGCTCAGCACTCGAAGTCGGTGCTTCGGCAGGTGCAGCCCCAGCCGTTGCAACAGGTGCTGAAGCTCCGAGTCCTTTCTTCGACACCCTAGAAAAGAAAGGAAGAGAAGATTAAGAACACATCAAAAACAAGACTAGCATTTTAGGGTGAGCAATCAATGCTTACCTTGGGATGCTACCATCCCAGTCACCTCGGAACCTCTTCTTCTGAGGCCCGAAGCTAGAGCGCACCAAATATGGTGAGACAAGTGCTTTGGTCCTTAGTTGAGGAGCACTCGCAGCCGCCGGAGTTCTTTCGGCCGGAGCTTATCTTCGCCAGGAAGAACCCTCAGACCTAGAACTTCTAGATGGCACTGAGGCCAGGGTCGCCTGCTCGGAGCTTACGCCTCTTGAAGATGTTTGCACTGGAGCAGGGGTAGCTACAGAAGACCTCCCCCTCAGGAGAGAAGTAGTCGTCGTGGAAGGAGCAGGTCTGCGGACCTCCCGTCAGCGTGCTTCAACTTCCTCTTCTGGCTGGAAGGCTCAGCTAGTTCTTTGCCCTTGCCTTTGCCGACGTCTTCAGTCCTTCGGCTCGGGGCAGAGGTAGGACCACCCTCGGAAGCTCTGGGAATTGCCAATCCGGTGGTCGGACGCCTTTCTACCTCGCCAAGGTCGTCAAGCACCGGCATGCTCCTCCGGAGCTCCCTACTGAATTGTGCCTCCATGTTCAGGGGGAGGAATGCTGCTGGCAGAGCCAAGTCATATCCATTGACGTTAATCCCATACTGGAATTTCTTCAAATGAAACTCCAAGGATTCATCATCCAAGTTGGATTTTAGGCTGGTTTCAATCCGGTCGTCATCCATCACGCTGTTGAGGGCGCACGTGAGCTTCTCCCTCTTCTTCAGTGGAGCCCACCTGTTGACCAGACAGTTGCAGAAGACCATCTGGGGGAGTCACTCCACCCTCCACGCACTCGCGGATCCTGGTCAAGACAGGGTTGAAGGCATTTGACAGCACCAAAACCACATTCCATGTGTCAGTGTCAACATTGGGGAGACCTTCAGGCAGCTCCAATTTCTCGTGCTCCTCTGTCGTGACGATGATCCAATCATTCTTCCAGTAGTCCCACTTGCCGAAAGGAAACAACTTCAAGTATTTGTAGGGGAAGTTCTTGCGCTTCACAAAATAGTAGAAGCCAAGAAACTCGGACCCCTTGCCGGTGGTGTGGATGGTGAAGAAGGTGCAGAAAAGCTCGACGCAGGGGGGAATACCCACCCACATCTCGCAGAAGTGGACGAATGTCGCCACAAGAAGAAGAGAATGAGGGCCAAGGTGGTATAACTGCAGACCATAAAAGTCTCGCAGCACAAAGAGGAAAGAAGAGAAAGGTGGAATGAATCCCACCATGGCATACGCTGTGAAGTACACCATATCGCCATCGCGCTCCTTCTTGAACGGGAGCTTGCCGGCGCAAACCAAATGATTGAAGGAGTCACTGGACCACCCCATATAGGTCCGGACCTTCTTCACATCATCATCGCTCTTGAGGCGGCTCTTGGGGAGACCCAACTCCATCGCGGCAAAGTGGTGCAAAGGAAGGGAAACTAGGCGGAGTTTGAGAGGCTGTGAGCGCAAAGATGATCAAAGGCGTAAAGAGTCCTCAAACTGTGCGTACTTTCCTTCTTAAGTAAGCCACCACAACGCTTGGATGGAAACCGCAATGAGATCGAAAACACTTTTCAAAAATCTACCCCGTCAATGAAGAGTGGGCTTGGGTCCACCCCGACGAAGAGATCGAGGTCCTTACGCAAGGCCAACCGTTGCCATGATGAGCGGCAGGAAACCCAAAGTCAGCGCTCTGACAGGGCGCGCAGAACCGATACGGTTTTTGTATTGGGAACCGACGACCTTCAATTGCGTGAGATCCGCACTCAAAGATCTCATATGCCGTATTCATAACAAGCCACGCATCAAAGGTTCACTCTCGGACCGTCACTCTATCGACGCATCAGAGGACATTTTGAAAATCAAAGCGCGGGAATCGAGAATGGCCCCACCTCCGGCAGAACAACTTAACCCAAAGGGTTTCTCCTAGAGGTGGGCTCGGGGGCCACTGTCGGTACCCTACGTACTAGGTACTCCACGATACCACAAGAAGTGTAAGAAAGTTCCACTCATCAGAGTCGAAGGCCCTTGCAGGTCCCACATATCACGTTGCACCGGACCCGCTCCCCTCACATGGTTGGCTCCCGGGTTAACACATGTAAAATAAGACCGGAACAAAACTCCAAACCAAGGGAAGCTCCAGTGACTACGCATGTACAACAACCCCGGACCTAGCCCCCATCAGAAAGGAGCTCCGGTATCGACACGTGTACAACAACCACGGACCTACCCTCCTACAAGGGAAAGCTTCAGATCTTCCACGTGTGGAGCCTTCAGACCTTCGTCACCAACAGAAATACAAGTTGAACATGTCCATTAAAGACATTCAAGGATGGTTAAAGCGACAGTTACAAGGTCTGATAGTGTGTCATTAATGCTATATTAATGCACACGATCAGTGCACCGTTAATAGGGGTAACGCTGCCATGAAGGCACGTTACCACACTATTAATTATACTTAATACTCTTTAAACAATGTATTAGGTCATTAAGCACGCCTGAGCCACATGTCGGGCCAGGCCAACTTTGTAACGGTCAGTCCTTAGAACTATAAAAGAGTTGCACCGCACGAATGTAGAGGACAAGCGGGACAATCTGATCTGATCGGATTCAACCTGATCCTAGCGAACGTATTCGCTCAATACAATTACACAAACCCCGTGGAGTAGGGTGTTACGCTCAAGCGGCCCGAACCACGTAAATCTCTAAGCTCATCATCTTGATATTGATCTTTGCGTGCCCCAACCACAAAAGAACCTCCGTGGGTTGCTTCTCAGCGGGTCCGGGGGAAGTGTCGTATCAAACACTTCGACAACATTGGTCAAGGCCGACATAATTAAGTCTAAAACTGACGTAAGTTACTTAATTACTTTGGTTTCCACTTATATACGTCGGTTATTGGCTGACATAATGGTTTAGTCATAATTAGGGTAACTTACGTCGGCGACCCACAACCGACGTAAGTAACTTTCGAGTTGGGCCAGGGGACTTACGTCGACCCGCAGATGGCCAACGTAAATAATTTCATAACTTACTTCGGCATGGTCAGGCCGACGTCAGTTAACCTGGGCTCGTAAGTTAACATGGGTTAACTTACATCGGTTTTGCTATAGCCGACATAAGTTATGTTTGCAATTTTTTTTTTCAAAAAAAACAGAAACATCCTACCTCGAACGATGACGAGCTCACAAAACAACAATACACACATATATTGATTAAGAGCAACAACAAACAATCCACAAATTATTGCAAATACATAAATCACAACACAAACTCTGAACGGGCTACACGCTAGCCCCTCGACTACCTTCAATGGCGAAAACCTCATCTCCGCGCGTCCCTCCGGGTGCTGGTACTTGTGTCGAAGGAGTTTGCGCATCTATCGCTGAATCCTACAAAGAACATTAGAGTTAGGCATGTTACAAATGCATCTCACACTCTTCCTCTCTCTCTCTAACTTCCATCCTCTCACTCTCTTCCTCTCCCTCTCTCTCTCTCTTCCTCTCACTCTCTTCCTCTCCCTCTTTCTCTCCCTCTCTCTTTTTCTCTCTTTCTCTCACACTCTCTTCCTCTCCCTCTCTCTCTTTCTGTCATTCTCTCACTCTCTTCCTCTCCCTCACTTTCTCTCACTCTCTTTCTCTCTCTTTCTATCAGACTTTCTCTCTTCCTCTCCCTTGTCTCGTTCTCTCATTCTCTCACTCACTTCCTCTTCCTCTCTCTACATACATCTCCTCTTTCTCTAACTCTCTTCCTCTCTCTATCTCTAGCATCCTCTCTCTCACTTTACCCTCTCTCTAGCACCCTCTCTCTCCCTATCTATGTCTCTCTTACTCCACCTCTATCCCACCCCTCTCTCTCTCAACCTATCTCTGTCTCTCTTACTCTACCTGTATCTCACTCACTCTCTCATCCTATGTTCTACCTCCTTCTCTTCCTATGTGAAATACTGAAATGAATACGGTAATATTAAAGAAAGAGTTTGTTACGTAGATGTGTCGGGATCACTTGCGGCAGCGGAAACGGGGGAACCTCGATCTGTGTTGACAGTTCCTACGCAGGGCCGGCTCTATATTTTAGAGGGCCCTAGGGCGAGATCCAGAGCATGGGCCCTTAAATATATATATATATAAGTTTATAAATATCAATTTTTACTTTTAAAGAATATAAACATATATATTATTTGTTTGAGATATCTAATAAAAATATTAACACTTGATTAGTATTATATTATGATATAAAAACGAAAATATATTAAATAAAGTATGCTAGAATGAATGTATGATTACCTCAAATAAGAACCAAATTACAATAACTTTATGACAAGGATGTTTCAGTGCTTTCACAAAAAATAGTTCTTCGACCATTCCTAATACAAAATCATTTAAACTAATATCGAAATCAATATCGTCCAAGACATCCTTATCAATAGTACAACATATAACGTGGCTGTTGCTGTCATGCAGTTTAGCTTGCTTTTCTTGCATCATCGCTGGTGCAATTAAGAAACATATTGCCTCGCTTGTTTTACTGCACTCAGGTGATTTAAGCAGAAGCTCACCGCTCAGGTGATTTAATCAGCAAACAACTGAAGAACAAGCCAACGACAGCTAGTACTGGTGTTTTTTCCCGTACCCTTTTACCTTTGCCGGACTGCGGAGGCAAGAACTTGAAAGAAACAACACTTTTACTGCAGGTGAGCTGGGCCGTCTGGCATTGCTGTGACCACTAAGTGTACTGCCATGTATACATACCGCATACGATCTATATATGATCTATTTTATGTTTGTTAGTGAAAATTTTAAACCCTACAACATGTACAGGTATAAAAAATTATGGGCCCCCTTCCGGTCTAGGCCCTAGGCGGTCGCCCCTCACGCCTAGGCCCAGAGCCGGCCCTGTTCCTACGCACTACTAACAATTCATCTCTAGCAGTGGTACCAAAAATGCTTGTTAATAGATTTTAGATTATACATATAAATCCGCAAGCACACGGAACTATCGATGTAGAATTTCCCCTCTAAGAGTATTCCCAAAGGGTGTCATTTATATTCTCCCAAAGGAAGGCTAGATGGAAGTAAAACAATCATCAAGTGGAGAGGCTAGGTTGATCTAGGCAAGGTTCTAGCAAGGATGGATAAATAATAAATTGGAGTAGTGTGACACACACCAAAGCATTCTATCCTAAGGTGATACATGGGTAAAGTGGCACTAGGCTAAGGGTTAGGTAGAGACTCCTACTATGCTTCTAATGTACATATACATAGTCTAAGTTAGTTACTAATGATCATGTCAATTATGAATTCTCATGCTAAGTGGATTAACACATCGGGCACAGGTTTACCCCTAGCAATACTAGGACGACTCCCGCCAAGAGCCCGTGGCATACCCGAACATGGAGGATTACAAAGGACAGATAGGATTGTCACCACCGACGGCCTACCTCTTCAATCTGTGGGTCTACGAGACATTCAACGCTACTCTCTATCCTAGCACCATGCTAGCGTATTAAGTAATTACCTTAGAAGCCTAGGCACAAGCCATCCAAAGGCAATGAACTAAATCATCGTTGAACCAATGTTAATTCATAGCATAAGTGATTCATGTTAACATAATCATATCATAGCTAATTAGACTATAGTGGGAATTTGTAGTGTTTATGATGATATAATGACAATGGTATAGCATAATCATAAATACTACTCCTACCACATACATGGAACCCACAATCAAACAAGAAATGTTTCATCCAAGTATATGAACAATGGAAGACTAAAGATAACATCTTTATTAAAAATAAAGTCACAAATAAAAATAGGAATATAAGAGCCATATCTTTCCCAAGTAGGAATTGGGAAGAGACTCCTTCTACTCCTCTCCTACTTGGACTATGGACTAGAGACTCTCCTCTCTACAGCCTATACTCCTCTAAACCTATGGAGAGTAGTGGATACAATGGATGGATACCCAAGTGGTGTGTGTTGAAGTGAGGGGTGAGGCGTCCTATTTATAGCTTGGAGAAGGGGCGGTGTCCGCCACCAAAAATGCGCAAATCAGTCACCCATGACCTCTTCAAGCCAGGAGGAGCCAACACGTGGTGTTTGACCGCGTTTGGCGCCAGGACCTAGTCGGCCGACCTGGTCTTGGCTCCTTTTGCGGTGTGATTCCTCCAGGTCCCTGCCAGGTGGGTCCCATTAACTGATATTGGTGCTACACCATTGGATGGCCTCAGATACTTCTGTTTGTGGGATATTTGATCCATGTGGTGCCACATATCGTCGCTTGATTAGCTGGAATGATATTTTATAGGATCCATCCCCTTGTTTCACTTTAATTCTGCATAAAATCTCTGCATGCCCTACTTTCTCCAAAGACAAGTGGAAATAGGTTAAATAGAAAGGTGATGTGTGCAAGAAATGATATTTCCTTCATATAATTTAGTTTTACTGACGGGTGAAATTGGTATATAATAGCTGTCAACAAACTCCCTCAAGCTTATCCTTTGCTCGTCCTGAGCAAAGTCAAGACTTTAGGTTGATGATCAGGAGTTGCTACAATGTTCTATTTTTGAAAAGTACCATGTGCACAACAAAATACTCTACCTAGTATTGCAAAAATTGGCATGGTACTTCACCTATCTTAGGTCATTATGGGGCTTATGCCATCTCCTATTCATAGGTGGTTGAAAGATAGAACAACAAATGGAGCACACATATCCTAGAAATCAAGTTCCACTCAAATTTCGGAGAGTTCAATTTAGATTTTAAGTATCTCAATTTAATTCTCTCGGTCTTTCATTTATGTGTAGTGGAAATGTATCCTCACCAAGGCATTGTGCCAAAATTCATCTTACCTCTACATAAGGTTTGTATGTGGAGCTTGGTAGGGAATATAGTAGGCATATTTGCAACACATAATATTGCTAAGTCAAAAGAGCAAGCCTTAGCATAAATCAATTCAAAACAATTTGATTCAATACTTGTGCTCGTGTGATGGAAAGGAGTGGATGTGGATGTTGAGATGCCTCCTTTTTTAGTGTACTCTTTTATTTTGCAGGGATGAAACATGGCTACTTTTTCTTTCTTTTTTCTTTTTTTTCTCATGCTTATGATGTAAGCATGCATTTTTTTCTTTTTCTTCTTTTTTCTTGTAGCCATGTCTTCTACTCCCTTTTTATGCAATAAATTTTGGAGAGAGTACTAAGCGTGAATGATATGGAGTTTCTATTTTTATTGTGGAATGGTGGTATGGTGGAATGTTGCTTACTTCTAGTGTAGAAGTATATTATGTGCAAGTGAAGTCTTGAATTCAAAAAGTAATGAATGAAATCTCACATAGGTCTATACTAGTTTGATAAAGCTCAATGTGAAGACAAATAGCATATGCATAAGGTCTATCAATGTAATGTATCATATGGCTTTGGTAGGTATTTTCAATCAAATGAGAGTAACTTAGATCTTTTTAGAATTTCTCCGGAAATCTAGGTTTCACTTTCAAACTAGGAATAGCGGCCCTATCACTATATCATATCTCACAACAATTTAGAGTGGATTAAGCTTTTGCTACCCACAATTTCCAAATCAAGGCAGAAGCAATTTTAGCCAATAAGAGCAATATGTTGGAGAGTAGTAAGTTGTAAACTAGGGACTCAGGAAAATTAAAACAGAGCAACTATTCATCATTTCATCTATGTGAGTTCCAAACCATTCTTACCGCACATCATTTATTTTATTGAAAAACAAATCTATCCTACATTTTTTTTATATGCAAGGTGGATGATGGGTGAATGGAAAATAAATATGCGAAGGGTGTGATACAATTTTCCTCATGTGGGGGTCCTCCACCAAGCTTGTTCTTCACTCACCTCCGTGATGAGGGTTGAACCCTTGATGACGGAAGTATGCCACGAGATCGGCTTGTTGTCGTTGTAGCGTGGAGTTGAGGTTGATGAATTGAGCGTCCATGTGTTGTTGCCAGTCTTGAGTACCTTGGACATGCACTTGGAGAGTGTTGTAGATGCCACCCATTTTCACTTCAAGCTCTCCCATACGTCTAGTGAGATCCGTCATTCCTTGGCTATAGTCATGATGACTTCTAGCTGAAGAGGAATGGCATCTTCTCATGGACATTGGAGGGAAGCTGCTAGAGCTTGAAGTGGATAGGGGCGGCTCCCATGTGGCACCTGGCCACCCATTCCAAGATGGACTTTTGGTCTCATACGATGGAGGTTGAGTCCATCCGGGTGCATCACCCGTTGGGTTCTCTTCCTCTTCATACTCATGGACCATGGAGGTTATCGGGGGCATGACCGCTCTCCTTGTACGACTTCTAGTTATCATGCCAGAGACATTACTTCTTTGTGCTTCCTCAATAGGAAGAAGCTCAATGGTTAGCCTCCAGCATTTGTACAAATGATAATCCGGTTAGGTAACCGGATTTCATTGACAAAGCTGAGATAATAAAATAACAAAGAGCCATCTATATCATGCTTAAGGGTATGTACTTGCACTAAATAATATTCATCAATCAATTCTCTTTCATTTTTAATATACTCAAATGAAGAATATTCTAGTGCTCCTACCCTAGTAGCAATACGAGTAATCAATGAAGTGCATTCAATTGACCCTGTTCTTGAAATGTAATCTAACCATTGTGAGCAACTTTTATCTTTTTAATCATGGCAAATAAAATTTTCAGCTTATCATCACACACTATTCTTACATCTCCTCTATGGAACATAGTCATAGCCACCCATCTATGCATGAAGCGTAAAGTAGGGTTGTGTAAGTGGCTATTCCTGGGTGCAGTACATCTGACCTCACAAGTTAAATCTTGCCAAAAACTATGTTTGTTAAACTTAGGCAAAGCGTCTAAATCTAGCAAACATTGTCTATGGAAGCCTAGAATTTCACTTAATTCTTTCCATAGGATGTTGATTCTTTTTGAAATAATCTAAAAGTAATACCATCAAATCCTATTTTGAGTGTTCAAAGGAATTGTATGGAGAGAAGGCGAGAACCTCTCTCCTTTATGTGACCAAAGTTTTCCCATCCTAGTGCACACCAAATGGAAAAGAATTCAGAATCCATACCTATTTTGGATATCAAATCCGGATTATAAGCTTTCGTATGAGAAAACTCACGATCTTGGAGGAGCTTGCGTGCTTGATCTTCAATTTCACTTTGTATGTCGATGTCATCATCATGAATAAGTTGATGAGGGTTGCTCCTCTCACCCATGGGAGTGTCCTCACCTACACTCCTCCTCCGTGAACTTGGTGTAGCAACAGAAGAGGGGTGTACACTTGAGTCTCCACCATGGCTTGAGCTTGCAACCTCCTTCCTCTTTCCAAACAACCTCTTCATCCCTTTATTGACCACAACAAACAAGAACACAACAATGCAAAAACTCGAAAAATGTGATGAAACCCCGACGAATTTTCCCTTGAAGAACTTGAGAGCAAATTGCAAATGCAAGCAAAAACAAATCTTTTTGAGTTGGGAATTGATCAAGAGCACTTCAATGGAGAGCAAGAAAAACATTTCAAGGAAGATTGACTTTGGGGAGGTATGAAATGAAGTGAAGTGTGAGGAGAAGTGCCCCTCACGGCCATCATTTATAGTGTGCACTCCACAACGGTCACTGTACCAAATGTAGCCATTGGAGGAGAGAGAGCCAAAATGTCTCCTTCCCCTAGTCGGCCGAACAAGGGGGGGGTCGGCCGAACTAACAAGTGGCCCCCTGTTATCCCTTTTGGCAGGTGGCTCCTCAATGGCTATGGGATTAGCACGTTGGTGAATTACCACTTTTGTAGCTCAGAGAAATTGTTTTCCGAATATTTTTTTTCAAAACCTAACAATTTTCTATTTGTGAAAATAAAGGAATAAAAATGATAGTTGAGAATATAAGATTCTGAACTTACTAAGAAAATCAAATATGCAGTGGGGAAAATCAAACTAAATGGGGAAAACCAAATGAAGAGAAAAGAAAAACAAAGAAAAGGATAACTACCAATTTAACCTATTGGCTAGGTCTCACCCCCGTGGGATGAGATGGACATTCCTCCTTCATTTTTTGACATCCATGCCTGGAGGGATGGGCTCGGACGACTTGTCTTGCTTCTTCCGCAATACCTTCTTTGGTGGCTTGGTGGACATGGGCCTTTGGGGAGGCCCGAACTTCTCCGTCTTCTTGGGGTGTCGGCGTGGACGATAAGGCGTGTTCTCTGCATAAATCAAATTACTCATGAATGCCATGAGCGGGCCCACCTTTGGAGGTCTGATTTTGTCCTCTTGTATGTGTTTATTATTCGCCCCAATGCATATCATGGAGCATTGCTCCAACTTTGGGCGAAAGATAAACTTCTCCTCCTTGCCATTGATATGGAAGTGGATTTCACCAGCTCCCACATCTATGCGAGCCTTTGCGGTGCTTAGGAAGGGTTGCCCAAGAATGAGTGGCGTATCCTTCTCGACCTCCATGTCGAGCACCACAAAATCCACAAGTATGAAGCAATTCCGGATTTTCACCGAAACATCTTCAGCGATACCCGCCGGATAAGGGATTGAAGAATCAACCAGTTGGAGCTGCATTGGTGTTGGAGTAAGTTCCATGAAGTTCAGCTGGTCGAAAACCACCTTGGGAATCACACTCACACTTGCTCCAAGGTCACAAAGGTCATTGTCAAAGTGGTGAGCCCCAATTGAGCATGAAATTGTAGGACATCCAGGGTCTTCAGCTAGTTGCCTCCTTGTAGAGAAATCATGTTGACATTCTCTACTGGAGGTTCGAGCTGTCCTGGAATTTTGCCATTCTACATAGGAGGAACAACAACTGCCAGTTGAGCCAATTGAGTTTCCAATATCTTATTAAAACTCAATTGATTATTGAAGGCTGAGGATAGTCCTTTAATCTTGGCACCAATGCTCTCCAGGTTCTTGTCATTGGACGACAACTTATTGGATATGGCCTCATTGATTTTTAGATGGCCAGTGGTAAGTTTTCTCAAGTTGGGTTGATTTCCATTGTTGCCATTGTTGTTGTACCCTCCTTGAAAGAATGGGCGTGGTTGGCCCCACCCTTGACCTCCTAGACGATAGCCATTGTTGTTTTCATTGTTGGCTACGTATAGGGCATCCTCACAGGTTTCTGGGCAGTCATTGCCCAAGTGGCCCGTGTTGCCACAGACTTCACAAGTGATGTGAGAGTCTAAGGCATAGACATTGCCACATACCTCACCATTGCCTTGTCCATCAATTTTCTTCATAAGGAGGTCCAATTTGGCAGCAATCACGCCCACCTCCCTCAAGGTGTGCATGCCTCGCTGGCGGGTATGGAGACACTCGTCGCCCCAACCCATGTTTGACACCATCTTATCAATCAAATCTTTGGCTTTGGACACCGCCAATGAGAAGAAGGCACCTCCAGCGGCAGCATCAACATGGTCATGGGCGGAAGGGATCAGCCCGTTGTAGAAGTTTTCGATGATGATCGAGACATCCATCCCATGGTGGGGACATGCTAGGATGTACTCCTGAAGCCTTTCCCAAGCATCCGGAATAAATTCCTTGGCATTTTGTTAGAAGCTGGAAATTCTTCCACGTAGGGCATTGGTCTTTCCCAACAGGAAAAAACTTGGTGAGGAATGCCATAGAACATTAATCCCAAGTGTCTACAACACTTTGATTTGCGTAGAACCACTGTTTCGCTCTCCCAAGAAGAGAGAATGGAAACAGCCTAAGATGGACATCATCAGGAGATACGTCCTTCAGCATTAGGAGATCAACATCCGGAAATAATGGATCTCTCAGAAGGTATTGAGGATCTTCAATAAAGTTTTCCGACAAGCGGAAACCAGACATACACGACTCTGTTTTCACATAGAACGCGAAAACAAAAAAGGGGCATCATACTAAAACCTACCAGGGTCCTATCCTATTCACTCAATCATGCAATACTTCGACTGCCTTCCCCGGCAACGGCACCAGAAATGCCTGTTGACAATTCCTACGCACTACTAACAATTCATCTCTAGCACTAGCGCTAGAAATGCTTGTTAATAGATTTTAGATTATACATATAAATCCGCAAGAGCACGAAAACTATCGATGTAGAATTTCCCCTCTAAGAGTATTCCCAAAGAGTGTCATTTATATTCTCCCAAACGAAGGCTAGATCGAAGTAAAACAATCATAAAGTGGAGAGGCTAGGTTGATCTAGGCAAAGTTCTAGCAAGGATGGATAAACGATAAATTGGAGTAGTGTGACACACACAAAGGCATTCTATCCTAAGGGGATAAATGGGGTAAAGAGGGACTAGGCTAAGGGTTAGCTAGAGACTCCTAATATGCTTCTAATGTACATATACATAGCCTAAGTTAGTTACTAATGATCATGTCAATTCTGAATTCTCATGCTAAATGGATTAACACATCGGGCACGGGTTTACCCCTAGAAATACTAGGATGACTCCCGCCAAGAGCATGTGACATAGCCGAACGTGAAGGATTACAAAGGACAGATAGGGCTATCACCACCTACTGCCTACCTCTTCAATCCGTGGGTCGACGAGACATTCACACTACTCTCTATCCTAGCACCATGCTAGCATATTAAGTAATTACCATAGAAGCCTAGGCACAAGCTATCCTAAGGCAATTAACTAAATCATCGTTGAACCAATGTTAATGCATAGCATAAGTGATTCATGTTAACATAATCATATCATAGCTAATTAGAATATAGTGGGGGTTTGTAGTGTTTATGATGATATAATGACAATGGTATAGCATAATCATAAATACTACTCCTACCACATACATGGAATCTACAATCAAACAAGAAACGCTTCATCCAAGTATATGAACAATGGAAGACTAAAGATAACATCTTTATTGAGAATAACGCCACAAATACATATAGGAATATAAGAGCCATACCTTTTCCAATTCGGAATTGAGAAGAGACTCCTACTCCTCTCCTACATGGACTATAGACTAGAGACTCTCCTCTCTACAGCCTATACTCCTCTAAACCTATGGAGAGTAGTGGATACAATGGATGAATACTCAAGTCGTGTGTGTTGAAGTGAGGGATGAGGGGTCCTATTTATAGCTTGGAGAAGGGTCGGTTCCTGCCACCTAAAGCATGCAAATCAGTGACTCATGACCCCTTCAAGTCGGGAGAAGCCAACACATGGCTTTTGACTGCGTTTGGCGCCAGGACCTAGTCGGCCGACTAGGGGGGTCGTCCGACCGGGTCTTGTCTCCTTTTGCGGTGTGCTTCCTCTAGGTCTCTACCATGTGGGTCCCAGTGACTGATATTTGTGTTGCACCATTGGATGGTCTCAAATACATCTGTTTGTGGGACATTTGATCCATGTGGTGCCACGTGTCATTGCTTGATTGGATGGAATGATATTTTATAGGATCCATCCCCTTGTTTCACTTCAATTCTGCATAAAATCCCTGCATGCACTACTTTCTCCAAAGACAAGTGGAAATATGTTAAATATAAAGGTGATGTGTGCAAGAAATGATATTTTCTTCACATAATTGAGTTATATTGAGATGTGAAATTGGTGTATAACAGCCGTCAACAATCTGCTGACCATTCTGTCGAGCAAGGGCCTGCCATTGCAAAATATTAGAAGATATTATATGTTACCGAAATGCTATGAAATTAAACTAGAGTAGTTTAAATTACTTACCTGCATCGTTTCCTGCATCTGAGCCATGTACATGGTCGTGCCCTCCTAAAAGGCCTTCCACCTCTACAACTTCGCCTGGGTCTGCGTCAGCGAGTCCTTCACAGCATTGAGCTCTAGCTGGTGTGCGAAAGACGGCCACCTGATGGCCCAACGGACGAGGCATGCGTCGATGTGGCGCCTTTCAAAGGTCACGCCGACCTCGAGTCGACAACTCCATCAAAAATGGCAAACCCGCAAAAGAATGAAAAATAGTAAGTAAAAGAAGGTAGATTGAAAAATAAATAAAATAAATGACCAACTCACCGTTCACGGGCCTTCCCGCATCCGCTCGCGTACACGGCTTGGGGGTCGATCGGCACGTTTTTCCTATTGTAATTTTCACCGTGTATCTTCACAACCTCTTGTGTGCACTTTTCCTAAAAAACAAAGAAATCTTGTAAGCGTGTTAGTAATAGTATTAGTGATAATTAAATTGATGAATTTTAAAAACTTATCAGTCGATCGGCTGCGACCTGACTGCACTGCCCAGGCTGGGTAGGGTCACTTCCCTTGTGACCTCTCTTCCAAACCTGGGTCGGGGTCGGCTCCTGACTAGTCTCTCACTCTTGTATGGCTGTGTTAGTGGGACAAATATATTATGAACACATAAATGAACTTAAAATGTACTTACCATGCGTTTAGCCAAACACAAGTAGCCATCGCCGCCGTAGTTGTGCTTGCCCGCGGACCCTCGACACTCTCTTGCCTTTATAGACTTAGTGATGAAAGCATCGCTAGCCCTTGGTACGCTTCTGGTCGACCCTGTAACCAGAAAATACTAACTTGCACATATTTCATATTTCATCAATGTAGTTAACATACATAGGTATTGTAATTATTTAACAATAAAAACTTACCTCCGCGTACTGCTCCTCTATCAAGTACGTGTCGGAATCCTTCCTAAATGGACCCCGTTCCTGCCGCTGCTGATGTCGCTTCTAGTACTCGTTCACGACCTGGATTCGGGAGTAGGACAACGCGACCCTCACAAGCTTCCGAGCATTGTGGTGGAACACGCTTCTCGCGTGCTCCTCCATGCTCGATTCGTCTAACTAGTATCTCAGTAATAAGCAAACAAACATTTAAGTGATATGCATTAAGAATTTAAATGAGAGTTGAAAATTTAAATAGTTAAACTTACCATAAAATTGTTCCACACGGCCCAGGTACAATGAGGCTAAGAAACATGAACTCATACTTCATGCAAAAAATCGGTGGTAGGTTGTACGGAATGACAAAGACAGGCCAACAGGAGTATGGTGTGGTGTTTGTGCTAAACAACAAGAATCCATCCGTCGCCAACTAGATGCGAACATTTCTCGCTTCACGGCCGAAATATGGATTGAACCGGTCTAGTGCCTTTCATGCCTCACCGTCGGAAGGGTGCGTCATGCTCCATTGTTCTGACATACACCTTCTTTGCTCCATCTCATGTGTCTGGCAGTTTTTTTCTGAAAAGAACAATCGCTTCAACCTAGGTGTCACGAGTAAGTCATGAAGCTTCTTACGTGCGACTTGTGTCATGACAATATCACCATCATTATTAACAGCTTCGACAAACCTCAGTTGACCACATTTTAAACATTTGTTCTCATTGGCATTCTCTCTCCAGAAAAACATGCAGTTGTTCGGACACACATCAATTTCTCATAGTTCATACCGAGACTAGAAAGAATTTTCTTCACCTGATACATATCTTTAGGCACTTTGTGGGGATGTGGAACGATATCGATCAATAATTTGATGAGGTCATAGTAGCAGTTATTTGAAAAGAAGTACTTAGACTTATTCGCCATAAATCTAGTCATGAAAGTGAGGAGGGTCATTTCAGTGTGTCCATGCGGCAGCTCTTCTGAAGCTTTGAGAAGCTCGAAGAACTTTTCAACCTCCGCTGTAGGTGGATCCTCTGTAAGATCTGGTTGTATAGCTTCCAGCATCTCATCCATCATATCAACCCCTGTGTCATTATCATTGTGCGCTTCCACTTCTTGTACAACTTGAGAAGCTGTCTCACCGTGAAAGGTTCACAAGTCATAATGCGACACGTAACCGTTTCGACACAAGTGTATCGAAAGTCCCACTTTGTCCAAAAACTTCCCATTCTGACATTTCGTACATGGGCACCGCACCTTATCGATATTTGACAATAAAAAACCTCGTTCTACAAAAGCTTCTGTCTTGGCATACCACTCATCTGAGTGATCACCTTAGTCCTGCTCTTCCAATCAGTATACATCCAACTGCGGTCTTCACCCATGTTTGACTCCGCAGTTTAAAGCCAGAGAAATTATGGTTACTTCATACTTTGTTTAATATCACAGCCCTACATCTATTGGAAAGGATAGGTCTTAAACCAACCCAAGAGTGACTGAGGCGGTGTGCTTATGACAA
Source organism: Tuctoria greenei (assembly GCA_036927565.1). Lineage (NCBI taxonomy): Eukaryota > Viridiplantae > Streptophyta > Magnoliopsida > Poales > Poaceae > Tuctoria > Tuctoria greenei. The sequence continues at coordinate 181,062,617 of JAYESD010000002.1, forward strand.
GGCGCGTGTTATGGATCTGGACGAAATTTTGGTAGCACGACGCCGTTGTTCTCCAACTGCACGCCCGTAAATGGTGCAGCAGAGAACAACAGGGTTATGCCGTCGAAATCTCATCCGGATCCAGACCCACGTCTCGTCACAAGACACGCCCCCTCGGTCACTCCCACGCTGTCCAAAAAAGGGACAATTCCGAATCGACACGCCTCACATGCATAACACATGTGAGACAGACCGGTTCGAAATGGGTAAAGCATGTTGTATAGGTTGCGTTAATTTTTCATTTTTGAGTCATTTCTGAGGGAGAGACACAGAACTGGGTTAGCCATCCTATGTTATAAATATTTGGGTCCGCCTTTAACAGTCAAACGGCTTTACGAGACAGTCATCGTACTTTATGCTCCGCGGGATCCCGCCGTCCACGCGCGGGAGCTTTTGCTGTCGTGGTTGTCACTTTTCGTCTCCGTGCTCGTCTATATGCATAAGTGACTACTAAATGGTTGTGTCGGGCCATAAATGGGCTCTGTCAGGTCGAGCCAGCCGAGAGCCCGTTTATATACATATCATAAATAAACACTCAAGCAATCAGAATATTTTAAAAAGAATTAAACAATTAAACAACTAATTAGAAATAAACTATTAGTAAACAATCAAACAAATAATTAATTAGTAAATAAACAGACAGCGGGAGGAGGAGGGTGGCGATGGCGTGGAGGAGACCCAGGTTGGCTGGGGAGGAGGGCGGCGTCAGCGACTAAGCACACGACCGCTACTTCGATGAGCACGTCGAGGGCGATGTGCGAGAGATCAATCTTGTCTCAAGTCATTCCTTGTGCTATGTGTATCAGTGTATATATATAGACAAAGAGGAAGAAATACTTGAGGAAGGAAAGGGAGGAAAGGAAAGAAGAAAGCCCGGAAAAGAAAAGATGAAAGAAAAGGAAAGATGAAAGAAGAAAGCTCGGAGAAGGAAATAAGAAAGCTCGGAGCTGGTTCATCGGAGCGGGCAAGCAAGGCGGGCAGCGGGGGCAATGGGCAAGCAAGGTGGCAAGCCTGGCGGCAGGCAGGCGACCGGGTAGGGTGGTGGACAGGCCACCTTGAGCTCGAGACGGCATAGGGGCTGCTTGCAGACATGCTGAGCGACCTGGGCACCTGCACCATGCTAGACTTGCGCGTGGAGTGTTAGGGCATCATATCTAAAGAAGCAAGTAAGCAAAGGGGGAGGAGGTGGGATCAGAAATCGGCACCAGTAGCAGGAAATTGAGGTGAAATTAGCGGGAGGAGGAGTTTCCCATGCCGAAGGGAGTGAAGGGATTCATGCCAGGGCCGAGCTCGCGGGTATTCTTGTGGAGTATCGGCAAAGTTGAAGCCTGCAACGGGTTGTGGCAGTATATACCGAAGTGAAGTCATTGGGGAGTAAGATTTTCAATATGGGAGAATGTGGGGGGGGGGGTAAGATTTGGAATTGTAGTCCTTAATTGAGACTTCAGTACTTAATTGAACACACATAATCTATTGTATCATGAGCATGGTATTGTAATCAAGTTTAAAAATAAGTACTCCTCTGCCTGACCGTTACTCCAATTAATTTAAACATTTGCTAAACAATTGCGAATCAAGTTTGAAACTAATTGCTAAACAATTGCTAAACATTGCATAAACAATTGAAACTAATTACACCTAATTGAAACTAGTTGCTAAGTAATTGAAAAAAACAACAGTGCACCGTCGGCCATCAGCGTGGGGGCGCCGGCGGCTGACCACGGTCGTAGACCGACGGGGGTAGGGGCGGGAGGCACATACCTGGTGGCGACCAGTGAGGGAGGTGGCGAGGACGTCCAGCAATGGCGGTGAAGGCTCCGGTGCACCAGCTTGGGTGCAGTGGAGCTTGGGCATGGCGTCGATCGGGCGAGGGCGGCGGCACCAGGGTGGCGGCAGTGGCACTCTGGTGGCATCGGTGCTTGGGTGACGGCGGTGGCGCTCGGGTGGCGGCGGTAGCACTCGGGTCGCGAGCATGTGTAATGGGGTGAGCATGGCCCACACCGGGTAGGGTTAAGTCCCGAAAGTACGTTTGTCGCCTAACTTACGTTGGTCTAGGGTTGGGACGACGTAAGTCGTGCGTTAAGTTTCATCGGCCTGTGCCGACATAACTAGTGGGCTAAATGTCATTAGTCCTCTTACTTACGACTGATGTGGACCCGTGGCTGATGTAAGTTAACTAATGTACGTTGGCTGCCGCCGGCCGACAAAAGTTTGCTTACTTACATCGGCTGGCTGACGTACTTTATCTTGGCCGACGTAATGTTTTAAGTTTCCTGTAGTGGAGGGAATCTGTCAAAGTGTGTGATCGACACTTCCCCCAGTACTACTAGATCGTAGCTCGCAGAGGTTCGTGATTGGTTGGGGCGCGCGTGAGATTATGAACAAGACAGTGACACGAGGAGTTTTACGTGGTTCGGGCCACCTGAGCGTAACACCCTACTCCACGGGATGTGTGTTGTATGTATGAATGTGTGGCGCTTGTGAGCGTGTGAACTTCCTTGTCCCTGTACCGTGTAGCGCAACCCTTTTATAGTCTAAGGATTGGCCGTTACATTGTCAGCCTGGCCCGACATGTGGCCCTGGCGGTAGTTAATTGCCTAATACACAATCTAATACACAATCTATGAATATTAAGCGTAATTGACAGTGTGATAACGCGCCTTAATGGCGGCATTACCATTGTTAAGGGTTCTCTTATCGTGTGTCATTAATATGGCATTAATGACACGTAATCTGGTCTTATAACTGTAACTTTAACTGTCCCTTGAATGTCCGCGCCATTAGAGATCCGCCAGTCTCTTCGTTGCTGTCTTAGGTCTAGAGGCTCGACATGTTGCGACTCCGGAGCTTCCCATCGTGTGGAGGCATTTCCGGAGCCACTATACACGTGGCAGCACCGGAGCTTCCCTCTACTGGCGGTTAGGTCCGGGGTCTCTAGACACGTGACAAGACTGGAGCTTCCCTACAAGGGGAGTTAGGTTCGACCTTGTGTTACACGTGGCAGTGCCAGAGCTACCCAAACGAGGGAGGCGGGTCCAGTGTTGTGCAACCCATGTAGCCTTCAGAGGTCTTAAACTCGGACGGGTGGAACTCCTCTGTGTTTCTTGATGTATCATGGGGTACCCAGTACGCAGGGTACCAAAAGTGGCCTCCGGTCCCACCACTGAGAGTAACCCTTTGGGTTAAGTTATTCTAGCAGAGGTGGGGCCATCTTCGAATCTTGAGCTGTGGCTTCAAAGGTCTTCTGATTTGCCGTTGGGGTGATGGTTCACTAGTAAACCATCGTCGAGGTGGCTTCTTTTGAATGCGGCAAGTGAGATCCTTGCGTGCGGATCTCATGCAATTGAACGTTCTCGGTTCCCAATGCGAAAACCGTATCGGTTCCGTGCGCCTTGTCAGGCTGCCGCCCTCGGGCTTCCAACTTCCCATCATGACAACGGTTCACCTGGGGTAATAAATTCGTCCTTTCCGCCCGAGTGGACCCAGGTCCATTCGTCATTGACGGGGTAGATTTTTTAAAATGTGATCTTGATCTCATTGCGGTTTCCATCCAAGCATTGCGGATGCTTACTTAAGAAGGAAAGCTCGCACAGTTTGAGGAATCTTTACGCTTTCAATCGAACTTGCGCTCAGAGCCTCCCAACCTTCGCATAGCCTTTCCAACTTTCGCTCTGGTTTGCCGCGATGGAGTTGGGTCTTCCCCGCAACAAGATCAAGACTAACGAAGAGATGTGGAGTGTCCAGACCTACATGGGGTGGTCCAACGACTCTTGCAACAAGGACATCCACTTCGGCAAGCTTCCCTTTAAGAAGGAGTGCACCGAAGAGGTGGTGTACTTCTCAGCGTACGCCATGGTGAGTCTGATCCCACCATTTTCGAGCTTTCTCTTGATGCTGCTGGATTTCTACGGCCTCCAACTTTATCATCTCGGCCCCCACTCCCTCTTGGTGGTGGCGACCTTCGTCCACTTCTGAGAGATGTGGTTGGGCGTGCCTCCGTGCATTGAGCTGTTATGGACCTTCTTCACGATCCACACCACCGGAAAGGGGACAGAGTTGATTGGCTTCTACTACTTCGTGAAGCGAAAGAATTTCCCCTTCAAGTACTTGAAGACCTTCCCCTCCGGCAAGTGGGACGATTAGAAGAAGTATTGGGTGGTCATCACAGTGGAGGAGCACAAGAGGTTGGAGGTGCCCAAGGGCCTCCCCAATGTCGACACTGACGCGTGGAACATAGTTCCCAAGCTGTCGGAAGCGTACAAGCCCATCCTAGAAAGGATCCAAGAATGCGTAGAGGGAGGAGTGACCCCCAAATGGTCTTCGGCATTTTCTTGGTGAACAGGTGGGCTCCGTTGAAGTCTAGGGAGTGGCCCACATGGGCTTTCAATAGTGAAATGGATCATAACCGAATTGAAGTCAGTTTGAACACCAACTTGGATGATGAAGCTTTGAAGATCCATCTCAAAAATTTTTAGAATGGAGGTATCTCCCGCTATGCCCTGGCTCCACCGGCTGCCTTCCTGCCTCTGAACATGGTTCCAGAGGTTAGCAGGGAGATCCGGAGGAGAATGCCGGCACTGGATTACCTCGGTGTGGTCGAGAGGTGCCATACCTTCGGGGTTGCAATCTCCAGAGCTTCAGAGAGGGTGGCCCTCACTGCTCCAAGCCGGAAGGATGATGACACTGGTCAGGGCAAGGGAAAAGGCAAAGGCAAGTAGCCTGCCGAATCTTCCAGCCGGAAGAGGAAGTTGAGGCATGCTGATGGAAGCTCTATCAGGTCAGCTCCGTCTTCAACAGCCCCTTCTCCCTGGCGAAGCAGATCTTTGGCAGCCACACCTCCTTCGATTTTGGCATCCTCAAGGAGCACAAGCTCCAGCAAATCGACTTCGGCTCCGATGCCAGCTGCGGACTCTAGGTCTGGTGGTCCTTCCCAGCCGAGGGAGGTCCCGGCTGAGAAGACTCCAGCTGCAGCGGTTAGCTTCCAGCCGAGATCCGAAGTTTTTGCCTCACCGGATTTGGTGGGCTCTGACTCCGGGCCTCAGAAGAAGAAATTCTGTAGCGACTGGGGTGGTAGCATCCCCAGGTAAGCATTGTCATCTCACCTTGAGGTGCTAATCTTGTTTTTATCATGTCTTTAATTTTCCCAATCTTTTGTTTCCAGGTTGTCTAGAAAGAAGTTCGAGGCTTCAGCACCTGCTGCAGCTACAGAGCATGAGCGTGCGGAAGCTCCGACTTCAACCCCTGTGCCTCTCCGAGTAGTGGTAGAAGACACGACAGCTCCAGCGCCAGGTGTCGTGGACTTGGATCCAAAGGAGACGCCAGAAACTCCCGTGGTAGCGCCGAACCACCGGGGAGAAGTTGATGAAGATGCGCCAGCGGTTGAAGCTTTGGTAGGAGACGGAGATGGCGGAAGCTCCGGCGTGTGAGCTGGAGGTAACAAAAGATCCGGCGCTTGTGCTGGAAGTTGTTGAGGATCCGTCGGTTGAGCCAGAGGTGCCCGTAGTTCTGGCATATGTGCCGGAGATTATTGAAGCTTCAACACCTGAGCCAGATGTAGTGGAAGTGTCAGCGCTTGAGACAGCGGTGGTGGGGGTTCCGGACGAAGCTTTAACGTCTGCCCCAAAGGTGATTACTCCTGAGGCGTCCATGTTCGAGTCGGAGCACCCGGTGGAGTCAGTGGCGGGCCCTCCACCTACAGAGCCGTCAGTTGAAGATCCGGTGGGGGGACCTTCGGTGTCAGCCCCGGAGGTTGGAGTTCCCTACGCGGGACTCTCCTCAGCGTCAATAGAAGTAGAAGAGCTTCTGGGGGCGGCCCTAGTGCTGCAGGACAGCAGGGGACCACACTTGTGGTGTGGGACCCAATTTTTGTGCTTGAAGACCCCTTGGAGCCAGCGGAAATGACCCTGACAGGCCCGAAGCCTACTCCTTTGGCATTGTATATCAATAAAGCTTGCTCAAGCCTCCGTCAAGTCCAGCTTGCCTTCGACCACGACATAAAGGTCCTCGAAGAAGAGCGCCACACCTTAAGGCGTTGGCGCAACAGACTTCATTTCGAAACCAAGCTGGCGCAGACAAGGCTTTCTGACCAACGGGAGTGGGTTGAGAAGGAGAAGGCCCAGATGGAATATTGGGGGCAGTTGCTAGAGGAAAGGGAGGCCTCCATCAGGGCCCACAACACTAAGTCTCGGGAAATTCTTGAGCATTCCATAAAGAGCAATGATGCTGCTGACGAATGTCAAGACAACCTCAACACGTTGAACGAGATTCTCCTGAAGCGCCGAGCGGACCTTAATGAGAGGGAAGAGAAGCTACTGGAGATGCAGGAGGATATTTTGAAGAGAAAGGGGGAGCTCGCCCAAAAACTGACTCTGGGAGAGTAAAACTTGTCAGACCGCACCAAGAAATTTGATCAGCGGTGCAAGCAGGAGGAGGATAAACACTGGAAGCTGGGGCAAGAGCTCTCAGAAAGAGAAGCTGATGTTGCCACTTGAGAGGGGAAGGTGAGAGGCAGGGAGAAGGACCTGGCCAAATGGCGGAACCGCATCCACCTTCGAGAGACGGAGCTCGCTGACTGTGAAAGGCAAGTGGCTGAAAGCATTCAGCAACATGCCAAAGAGGTCGAGCACATCGCCCGGGAGAGTTCGGAGCTTGCTGCGGCCAGAAGGTCACTGGAGGAGCTGCGTACCTCGAGGGAAACTGAGTCCCAGGAGGTGCGGGATTTTCTGGGGCATGCCGACAGAGCTTTGGTGCTGCTTGGCATCAGCTCGGTACGTCCGGAGAACCCAACACCAAAGATGGACGAGACACTGGTGGCACTTAGCTCTACTGGCAGCAAACTTGACGTGATGGGTGATGTCATCGCCGACCAACTGGAGACAGAGGGGAAATCTCTGGCCAAGAAGGTCACCGAATATGTTTTGGTGTGTTACAAGAGCTGAGACCCCTAACTTTCTCTAGATCCGTCTTTGAAGGACCCATTGTCAAAGAGGAAGATGCCGCCAGGGCCAGCGTCCAACAAGCTGCCGAAAAGGTTGCCTCATTTTTCCACAGGACTTAGAGCCTCCAGTAGCTAAGACCTTTTTCCTTTGCCTTTTACTGTAATCCTCATTTTGTAATCTAGTACTTCCGAAGAATGAAATCCACTCTTCTCGAGTGAATGTATTCCATGAAATCCACTCTTCTCGAGTGAATGAATTCTATTTTATGTTTGTCTTCAATGCATTATCCTTTATCTTGTTGGACCCTTGGTAGATGTGCACAATTTGATTGCAAACATGTACCAAAAGGATTTGACAATATCTTGATGACTTGAACACTCCGAACTTATAGCTTGAACACTGAGCTCTTAGGTCTGAAGTTTTACCTCCGACATCTCCAGGGACCCTTTGTGACGTCAATGGTGGCCCCCCTGGGAGTTGACAGAGCTTGTTAGGTCTGACGGCGCCCACTGTTAATGCGTAAAACATTGACGGCGGGCCCCCTGGGAGGTGTTGGAGCTTGAAAGGTCCGACGGCACCCACTGTCAACGCATGAAACGTAAACGGCGGGCCCTCTGGGGTTGTTAGAGCTTGGTAGCTTCTATGTCACCCACTGTCAGTGCGTAGAACGTCGACGGTGGGCCCCTGGGGTTGTCGTAGCTTGGTATATTCGACATCACCCACTGTCAATGCATAGGAACGTTGACAGCGGGGCCCCTATGATCGTCGATGCTTCCCGGCTTTGACGATATCCACCATCAACGTAGATTACGTCGACAGCGAATCCCCTCGGGGTGATTTCTTCACCATCTTTGCTTGAATCTTCATTATGCTTCACGTCGATGGCGGGCCCCCATGGGAGTTGTCGGAGCTTGTTAGCTCCGAGGATGCCCACTTTCAATGTTAGAAACGTTGACGGCGGACCCCCTTGGGGGATGCCGGAGCTTAGTAGCCCGACATCGTCCACCATCGTCATGAGTTTTCATTTTTTGTGCGCATCAAAGACAAGAAAAACCATAAATTCATCCTCTCATCTATAACTCTTTTGCAGCTTACTGTTCTTATTTGAATTTTAGATCCAAAGGAACTCGATATGATCACAAGTACATTGCTACAATCTCCCCAGATCCGAATGCCTTCTAGACCTGCCCTACTGAGGCCTGTTGGAATTTAGGTAGAGTGGCGTACGTAGGGTGCTTGACCAGGCTAAGTCGATAGCGTACTCCGGACCTGACAATAGCTTTGGCGTTCTGGCGAGTAGATAGTCTAGCAATGCTAAGATCCACAAAAATTGACAATGTAACTTGTAGAACATATGAAAAACTTTGGACTAAAGCTTAAAAAGAATTACACAACTTCATTATAGACTAGAAGGAAAATGATAATAATAGAAAACGAGCCAATACAAAATTAATGCACGTGGAGTCTGCTTTTGCACAACAATGTCTTTCATTATAGGTCTGGATTACAGGGGAGACAAGGACACACTTAGGGTTCGGAACCAGGCTAAGTGTGCTATACATCTTGTTCTAACCCGGTTAGGTAATCCACACTTTCAGTACATGGATTGAGTTAAATGTTGATTGAACTGCCCAGACCCCCAGGAGGGGTCAGGATGTTCTCCCAGAGGACCTACCCGACTCTGTATATAGACTCTATAACTTACATTGTGTGTAATTACAGACTCATCATCGTGAAACTAAGCATAAAACTTATGGAGGTGCTCAATGTTCCAAGGATCGGGAAGCAGGGTCCCATCCTCGGTAGCCAAGCGAACGCATCCAGGATGGGAAACTTTGATCACTCGAAAGGGACCTTCCCGCTGGGGGAAAGTTTTTTCATCCCTTCATGAGTTAGTATTCTCCGCAGCACCAAATCGCCTTCCTCGAGCTGTCGGTTGGGCACATGCCTTTGATGATAGCGCCAGAGCACCTGGCGATAATGTGCATTCCTAAACGCTATTGGGCACCTTCCCTCGTCAACGAGGTCAAGGTATTCACACCGGAGCTGGTCTTGTGCGACTTCATTGAAGGTCTGAATCCGGAGCGACCCCATAGTGACCTCCGGAGGAAGGACCGCTTCAGCTTCGTACACTAAGAAGAAGGGGGTCTCTCCAGTTGATCGGCTAGGTGTTGTCCTGCTTGCCCACAGTGCGGACAGAAGCTCTTCAATACAGTTGGCTCCGTGTTTCTTCAGGCGCTCGTATGTGCGCGTCTTGAGTCCTTTCAATATTTCTGCATTTGCTCTCTCGGCTTGGACATTACATGCCGGGTGAGCTACTGATGCGTAGCTGACTTGTATGCCGAGGTCTTCACAATATTCTTGGAATGATGCACTTGTGAATTGGGTTCCGTTGTTAGTGATGACTCTGTTCAGAACTTCAAATTTGTAGACTATGGACTTCAAGAACTTGATAGCAGACTGCTTGTTGATAGTCACAACTGGAGTTTCTTCCAACCACTTGGTGAACTTGTCGATGGCGACATACAGGAACCTGTAATCTCTGACGGCTTTTGGGAAAGGTACCACAATGTCCATGCTCCACATAGCGAATTGTCATGTAGGAGGTATCATTTGCAGTGACTTAGCCGGAGTGTGAATTTGTTTCGCGTGGAACTGGCACGCTTCACACTTTTTTACTAGCTCAACTGCATCCTGGAGTGTTGTAGGCTAGTAGAAGCCATGCCAAAAGGCTTTACCGACCAACGTGCGGGAAGACGCGTGGTTCCCACACTCGCCTACATGGATTTCCGTGAGGAGCTCGCGACCTTCTTCCCTTGCAATGCACCGCATTAGGACACCGTTGGCACCACACCGGTAGAGATCCACTTCTACCAACGTGTATCTTTTAGCCAATATTACGATCCGATCAGCGGATGTACCATCTTTAGGAAGGACATTATCTTTCAAATAGCTCCAGATCTCTGAGATCCACGCATTGGAGTTAACTTGAGCTTCTGAGTCTTGCATGCTAGGTTGCTCGGAGCTTCCTGCAGCACCTACGACCCTTGGTGGACGCCATGGTATGAGGTGCCAGCTTCGAGGTGCTGGTCTTGCCCCCTTCTCTTAGTTCGGCTGGCTGAGCGGTTGGTCTTGACAATATTTGGACAAAAACTCCGTCGGGAGCCAGAGCTCCGGTTGAAGCTTTTGTCGATAGTTCATCAGCTTCAGCATTGTTGAGACGCTGGACATGGCAGAGGTCTAGGACATGGAAGTCTTTCTAGAGCTTCTGAACTTCAAGGAGATAAGAAGTGAATTGAGGGTTGTTGCAGCTGCATTCACTTTTGACTTGCTTGATAATGAGCTATAAATCTCTCTTCACCAGCATTTTTACGTCGTATGAAAGCGCCACCTTGCGCCCGTAGATGAGAGCTTCATACTCCGCCATGTTGTTGGTTTCCTTGAAGTCAAGGTGCACAATGTATTTTACCTTCTCCCCGGTCGGAGCGAGGAGAAGGATACCAACTCTGACCCCCTGCTTCTGCACAGAGCAGTCGAAGTAGAGGGTCTAGCGAGGCTCAGTGAAGATCGGAACCTTGGGTTCCGGCTTTTGCTCACTAGGCCCCCAAGATTTGATGGAGAAGGTGTCCACTCCGCCACGAAATCAGCCAAGGCTTGACTCTTGATAGCTTGTCGTGGCAGGAATTCAAGATCGAGTTTTGCCAATTCCGCTGCTCACTGATGAAATACACTGGGTGCTGGACGGTCCGGACCCTCCCGGAGGGGCCTGAACCTTCTTTTTCATCAACCCGGACTCTCCAGGAGGGGTCGAGACCTTCTTGTTGATCTTCTCGGACCTTCCTGGAGGGGTCCGGAACTTCTTCTTGTTCAACCCGGTCCCTCCCAGAGGGGTCCGAATCTTCTTGATCAGCCATGTGAACTACCTGAGATGAGAGAGGTTGATCCTCTAGCATTTGCCTTGAAGATCCGTGCCTGGGGGTTGGGACCCAGACTCACCTTCAGGTAGCTCCGGACCCTCCCGGAGGGGTCTGGGCTTCTGAACTAGAGATGGCTCTGATCTTTACGCGACCAAGACCATGCTGACAACCTCCGTAGTTGCAGAAATGTAAAGCAGTAGAGGCTCACCAGGGTTCGGAGCTACCAGAATTGGTCTTGTGGTGAGGAGTTGTTTAAGCTCTTGGAACACCTTTTCTGCTTCTTCAGACCAATGGAATGGCCCGAACTTCCTCAATAATTTGAAGAAGGGAAGTGCCCGCTCCGCAAGTCTTGAGATGAACCGACTCAGCGCGGCTAGACATCCAGTCAGCTTCTAGACATCGTTGATGCGGGTTGGGGGACGCATGTCTTCAATGGCCTTGATCTTTGCCGGGTTTGCCTTAATTCCTCGGTGGGTCACCAAAGATCCGAGGAGCTTCCCGGAGCTGACCCCGAAGACACATTTGTTCGGGTTCAGCTTGGTGCGCGTGATGCGCAGCTTGTCGAAGACGGCTTATAGGTTGTTAAGGAGTGAATCCTTGTTCTTGACCTTCACGGTGATGTCATCGACGTGAACCTCCACCAAGTCGTTGATGAGCTCTCCAAATGTTTTGTGCATGGCTCGCACAAAAATTGAAGCAGCGTTTTTGAGACCGAAAGGCATGGTAGTGTATCAGTACAATCCATCTATTGTTATGAAGGCAGTATGCTCTTTATCTTCCCTAGACATTTGGATATGATGGTAACCAGAATATGCATATAGGAAACACAATAGCTCACACCCGAAGGTGGAGTCCACTATCTGATCTATTCTAGGTAGTGGAAATGGGTCTTTTTGACATGCCTTATTCAAGGTGGTGTAGTCAATACACATCCGAAGCTTCCCATCGGCCTTTGGTACAACGAATGGATTTGCCAACCAATTTGGATGATGAACCTCTCGGACGAAACCAGCTTCGAGCAGCTTCTTGATTTCTTGTCAGATGAAGTTGTGCCGCTTGACTGATTGCTTCCGGGGCTTATGGTGTACTTGTCGTGCATCGGGATAAATCTTCAGGCTGTGCTCAATCATCTCCATAGGGATCCCAAACATTTGTTACGGTTGCCATGCAAACAAGTCAACATTCGCCCGGAGGAAAGTAACGAGCGCGAGTTCCTATTTGTTGTCCAGACCTCCCGATATATGGGTAGTCTGGGCAGCATCAGAACCAATTTGGATGACTTTGATGGGTACGTCGGTGTCGCCGCTTGGCTGCATGCATGATGCAGAGGTTGAGCCTCTGTGATGAGTGCTCGGAGGTTGAGCAGCTAACTCCTTACCGGATGCTCCCACCTGCGCTGTTGCAAGCGCGTGGAGTTCTTCCAGCGCAGTGACTCTTGTAGTGTGATCTCCGCGAATCTAAAGAACGCCTGAAGGTGTCGACTTCTTCAACACCAAATAGCCGTAGTGAGTTGCGGCCGTGAGCCTATACAGGGTAGGCATGCCTAGTATGGCGTTGAAGGGCAAGCTGATGTGTGCGACGTCGAAGACCAACTTCTCGGTCCTGTAGTTCTCCCGAGTCCCGAAGGTCACTGGGAGTGTAATGGATCCGAGAGGGATGATGGCTCCCGGACCTACCCCAGAGAACGGACATGAGGGGTGAAGGTCCAAGAGTCAGGGCTGGATCTTCACGAACGCTTCATAGCTCAAGAGGTTGAGCGCCGCCCCTCCATCTACCAGGACATGGTAGAGCTGGACTTTGTTGATGGTTGGAGACACCATCAATGGCAGTTGGCCAGCTCCGATCATGTTCCTGGGGCAGTCTGTAACATCAAAAGTGATGGAAGTGTCCATCCACTTCCAATGTTGTTCTGCCTTGGCGGTAGGAGTTGCGGCAGCCATCTCTCGCCGCATAGTCTTGAGGATGCGATGAGAAGTGAAATCCCGTGACCGTATATAAATGGTGTTGAGGGTCTTTCGACGCTCATTGTTGGATACGTTAGAATCATTGTCGACTGTGTTGTACACAACCTTCAAGACCTTCTTGGGGTCCTGGAAGCCTAGCTCCGTATCAGCCGGAGCTTCATCCACGTTTTGTTTTCCTTCCTGCTGGCGGAAAGGGTCCTCTTCCCGGCTCTTGTTGTAGCGCTCGACAAAGTTCTGTACCTCCCGACAATCTTCTAGACTGTGTTTGTCCGTATTGTGGATTGGACACTACATCTTTGGACTGCCGCCGTCTTCTGACGAACGTCGAGGTCGATTTTTGTGGCCTGGCCCCCGACCACCCGGAGCTGCAGCTGCCGCAGTAGTAGGTGTGCCGGCCGACAGCTTCTTCTTGCCGTTGGACTTTTTCTTCTTCTTTACACTACCGGAGGTAGTGGCTTCAACTTTAGAGGACTTTTTGTTAGCCTCCGAAGCTGACTTGGAATGCATTTCCCGGCCCTCTGCAGCCCAGGCGCACTTGTCGGCCAAGCTGAAGAGTTCCGTCACACTGGTGACTTCTTTCATCGCCAGCTTCTCCAACATTTTCTTATCTTTGACACCCTGTCTGAATGCCACAATGACAGAAGCATTGGAGATGGAAGGGATGGTGTTTCGTACTTGAGAAAACCGCTGGATGAAGGATCGCAACGATTCTCCCGACTTTTGCTGTACAGCAAAAAGGTCCAGTTCTGTACCAGGTCAGGTGTAGGAGCTCCTGAAGTTGGCGGTGAACTGTTGGCATAGCTCTTCCCAACTATTGATGGAGTCAGGCGGTAGGCTCATGAACCAGAACCTGGCCGTCCCAGTTAGAGCCACGGGAAAATAATTGGCCATCACAGCCTCATTGCCACCCGCCGCAAGAATGGCGGTGGAGTATATCCTCCTCCTACTTTCTATAGTAGCGGTCAAGCTCCCACCGCAGATCATGCATCGAGAGTCTTGACGCGGTGTGAGTGCGACATGCCCCAAAGGGCAGCGATGTCGCCTGCTGAGACACAACACGTCTCCGGTGTTGTGAAGCTTACGGACCAAGTCTTCCAGACAAGATCCGATGTTGAGAAGGTGCCTGCCCTGAAGGGGGAGGACCTTGGTTGCTGCGACCATCGGCTGCGGCTACAACCAGATGTTCCACATCAGCACGCCACTGCTCCATCGCATCCTGAGGTGCTCCTGGCGATGTTGGACGTTGGAGAAGAGTAAACACAACAATTAGCGCATTCTCGGGTTGTTGTGCGTCGATGCAGTGACCGACGCGGAGGACCCCATCCCAATGTCCATCATTGTTAGCCAGAGCAGGTGGTGGTGGTGGTGGTACGACGCCCGTTGGGACAACAACACCCGCTAACTGTTGCACGTTGGAGGGATTCCCTCCAGCAGGTTGCTCAGGGTTGCCGTTGGACAATCCTGCAACGGAATACACCATCTTGAAATCTGAATGCCCCCCTACCTGGTGTGCCAAATGTCGAAGTGTGCAATCGACACTTCCCCTGGTACTACTAGATCGTAGCCTGCGGAGGTTCTTGATTGGTTGGGGCGCGCATGAACTATGAACAAGACATTGAAATGAGGAGTTTTACGTGGTTCGGGCTGCCTGAGCATAACACCCTACTCCTCGGGATGTGTGTTGTATGTATGAATGTCTGGTGCTTGTGAGCGTGTGAGCTTCCTTGTCCCTGTACCGTGCAGCGCATCCCTTTTATAGTCCAAGGACTGACCGTTACATTGTCAGTCTGGCCCGACATGTGGCCCTGGCAGTAGTTAATTGCCTAATACATGATCTGTGATTATTAAGCGTAATTGACAGTGTGATAACGCTCCTTAATGGCGGCGTTACCGTTGTTAAGGGTCCACTAATCGTGTGTCATTAATATGGCATTAATGACATGTAATGATGTCTTATCACTGTAACTTTAACTGTCCCTTGAATGTCCACGTCGTTGGAGATCTGCGAGTCTTTTGGTTGCTGCTCTCAAGTCCGTAGGCTCGACACGTGGCGGCTCCGAAGCTTCCCATCGTGAGGAGGCAGGTCTGGAGCCACTGTACACGTGACAGCACTGGAGCTTCCCTCTACTGGGGATCAGGTCTGGGTCACTAGACACGTAGCAAGACCGGAGCTTCCCTACAAGGGGAGTTAGGTCCGTCCTTGTGTTACACGTGGCAGTGCCAGAGCTACCCAAACGAGGGAGGCGGGTCCAGTGCTGTGCAGCACGTGTAGCCTTTGGAGGTCTTCAACTCGGACAGGTGGAACTCCTCGATTTTTCTTGCGGTATCATGGAGTACCCGGTATGCTGGTTACCAACGTAGGTTACCAACATAATCCAACGATCAATCACCCGATAAACATCAAAGGGCCCACCTAGAGGAAGCACACGACCAAAGGAGAACGTGGGGTGAGATCAAACTAGGGCTTTAGCCAAACCAGTCTTCACCCCCTCAAACTCAATCCACTTCTATGTGTCACACTCCTGTGGTGCCTTGAAGGCGGCCATGACTACTTCGTGTGCAAATTATGACGGGAACCGACTTAGAAACTTGTATGAATAGGACTCTCACTCACTCTTCTTCGCACACTACAAGTTTGAGTTTAGTAACTTAACTGACAACCAGGAACACCCGCCAACTATTGTTCTGTATCTTGTGCTACATTGAGGGGGTACAATGCAAGACTTGCTATAGTTGATGGTAAGAACAGTTGAAGTAGAAAAGCTATGTAGAATATTTTTTAAGCAAAATTGCTCCCACTACGATGCTCGAATAATGATTAGTATCATTCGCATATTACAATACATGGAGATTTGGATCGCCCTCAGGAGTTGGGAGGTTAAGAATGTTGATCGGTAATTGTCGGTACCCTGGGTACCATATACTCCTTGGGATTGCAAAGATCTCAAGGAGAAGTCATCTACTTGATTTGAAGACCTTCGAAGGCCCACATGTCAGACATAACCGGACCCGCTTCTCCAACATGGTTAGTCCCAGGGTCGCCACGTGTACTATCAAACCAGAGCTACCGCCCATGAGGGGGAAGTTCCGGGCTATGTACCGAAATGGCACCCCCGAACCTAACCCCAGACCGAGGGAAGCTCCAGAATTGACACGTGTCGGGTAACACCGGACCTATCTGTTCCCCACAGTGTGCTCCGGCGCTGCCACGTGTCCAACCGTTGGATCTTCAGCCTCTAACCTCCGGAAGACTCCACAACGGCTCCAGATCTTCAAAGGGGAATCAAGGACTTCAAGACCCGATCAAGTGTCATTAATACTATATTAATGACACACGATCGGACGACCTTAATTACCAGTAATGGTGCCGTCAAAGCCCACAACTCAGTCATTAAGGGCAATTAAACGTGTTGAATGTGTATCAATATCAGTAACCGCCGGGGCCACATGTCGGGCCAGGCTAACTTGTAATGGCCTGCCCTTGTACTATAAAAGGACAGGCCGACGATACATAGGACACACTCTACGGAGACACGCTGACTTTACACTCTCAACTGACGTTGAGATCATACATCCAATACAACACCAACACACCCCGTGGAGTAGGGTATTACGCTCAGGCGGCCCGAACCACGTAAATCTTCGTGTCCCTTGTGTCACTCGAAATCTCACCTTCTGGAATCTCCGCGCGCCCATACCGAACCTCAAACTCCTCTAACACTTTAGTAGTGTCGGGAGATCTGCCGGATCAAAACCACCAACAATTGGCGCACCAGGTAGGGGGACCAGAGATTTCAAGAATGGTGAACTCAGCCGCTGGATCATCCAATGGTCATCCCGCTGTTCAAGCTGTTGGGGGTAATCCCTCCAATATGCAGCCACCAGCAGGAACCACGGTTCCAGCAGGAGTCACACTTCCACCACCGTCGCCTCCACCAGCAAATCAAGCTGGACAATGCGATGGTGCACTGGCGTCAATCACTGCGTCGGCGAATCTTGACAACCCGGAACACGCGCTTCATGCATCACGTGCTCTTCTTCAGCGCCCACCACCTCCGGACGCATCCCGGGATGCAATGGAGCAGTGGAGGGCCGATGTGGAACACTTGGTTGCAGCAGCAGCCGACCGCATCAGCAACCAGGGTCCTCCTCCTTCAGGACGGGCCCCGTCGCAGCGACGGACCTTGTCTGGCAGACTTGGTCCGCACGTTTCCAACAATAGGAGACGTGTTGCATCACAGCAGGTGACGCCGTTGCCCTTCGGGGCACGACGCACTCACACGGTATCAAGGCTTTCAACTCATGACCTCTGGGCGGAGCTTGATCGTCGATATCGCCAACAAGACAGCCGAGTCCATATTGAGCATGCTCGTGAAAGACGAGAAGCTCAAGACATTCCTTCTCCTGAAGGAGTAGGAGGAGGCTGTTCAGCCCTGGCCATGCATCTGCGTATGGTCAGGTGGCCACAGAAGTTCCGGCCTCACCTGTCAGGGAAGTTCGACAGGACCGTTAATCCTGTCGAATTTCTTCAGATTTACTCCACTGCTATCTTGGCAGCTGGAGGAAATGAGGCCGTAATGGCCAATTATTTCCCAGTGGCTTTAACTGGGACCGCCAGGTCCTGGTTTATGAGCCTTCCACCCAACCCCATCAGCAGTTGGGAGGAGTTGTGCCGGCAATTCACCGCCAACTTCGGGAGTTCTTACACCCAACCAGGCACCAAACTGGACCTTTTTGCGGTTGTGCAAAAAGGAGGAGAATCCCTGCGATCATTCATCCAGAGATTCTCTCAGGTACGAAACACTATCCCTTCTATCTCTAGCGCCTCTGTCATTGTGGCATTTAGACAGGGAGTGCGGGATAAGAAGATGCTGGAGAAACTGGCGATCAAGGAGATTACCAGTGTCATGGAACTCTTCAGCTTGGCTGACAAATGTGCCAGAGCTGCAGAGGGCCATGAAATGCACTCCAAACCAACTCCGGAGGATCACAAGAAATCCTCCAAAGGAGAAGCCGCTACTTCCGGGAGTGGCAAGAAGAAGAAAAAGACCAACGGCAAGAAGAAGTTGTCGGCCGGTGCATCCAATGTTGCAGCTGCTGCAGCTCCGGGTGGCCGGGGGCCACGCCCCGAGAAGTGACCTCGACCGTCTTCTGAAGACGATGGCAAACCCAAGGTGTGGTGTCCAATTCACAAAACGGACAGCCACAGTTTGGAAGACTGCCGGGAGGTCCAAAACCTTGCCAAGCGCTACAACAAGCGCTGGGAAGAAGCTCCTTTCCGACAGAGGGAAGGAAAACAAAAAGTTGACGAAGCTCTGGCTGAAGAGGAGTTAGGTTTTCAGGATCCCAAAAAGGTCCTGAAGGCCGTCTACACCTCCGTCGACGATGATTCCGACGTCTTTGGCAACGAGCGTCGGAAGACCATGAACACCATTTTTGGTGGATCATGGGACATCACCTCCCGCCGCGTCATCAAGACTATGCGTCAGGACATGGCTGCTGTAGCTCCTACAGCCAGGGTAGAGCCTCATCGGAAGTGGATGGACACAGCCATCACTTTTGATGCTTCGGACTACCCTCGAAGCATGGTTGGAGCAGGTCAGCTACCTTTGATGGTATCTCCTACCATCAATAACATCCAACTCCACCATGTCATGGTAGACGGAGGTTCGGGGCTCAACCTCATAAGCTTCGAAGCTTTTACCAAGCTTCAGCTCCGACCTTCGGATCTCCACCCCTCCCGACCTTTCTCCGGAGTAGGTCCGGGAGCCATTACCCCACTCGGAGCTATTACCCTCCCCGTTACCTTTGGGACCCGGGAGAAGTATCGCACCGAGAAGTTGGTCTTTGACGTTGCTCAGATCAATTTTCCCTTCAATGCCATCTTGGGTAGGCCTGCCTTGTACAAATTCATGGCAGCTGCTCATTATGGTTACCTGGTGTTAAAGATGCCAACACCAGTAGGCGTTCTTCAGATCCGCGGAGATCGTACTGCCGGAGTAACTGCTCTGGAAGAACTCCATGCGCTTACTACGACGCAAGAGGAGGACTCCAGGCAGGAGCAAGCTCCAAAACCCCCTAGCATTCATCAGCGAGGCTCGACTTCTGCACCTCGTGTGCAGCCAAGCGGCGACACCGACATTCCCGTCAAAGTCATTCAAATCGGTTCCGATGCCGCTCAAACCACCCGTATATCGGGGGGATTGAACGACAAATAGGAACTCGTGCTCATCGCTTTCCTCCGGGCTAATGTCGACGTGTTTGCCTGGCAACCGTCACAAATGCCTGCGATCCCCAGGGAAGTGATTGAGCACAATCTGAAGATCTACCCCGACGCCCGACCTGTGCATCAGAAGCCTCGGAAGCAATCCATAGAGCGACAAAACTTCATTCGACATGAAGTGAAGAAGTTGCTTGAAGCTGGATTCATTCGAGAAGTCTTCCATCCAAAATGGCTGGCAAACCCAGTCATTGTGCCCAAGGCCGGCGGGAAGCTTCGGGTGTATATCGAATACACAACACTAAATAAGGCATGTCCAAAAGATCCATTCCCATTACCTAGAATAGATCAGATAGTGGATTCCACCCCCGGGTGTGAATTACTATGTTTCCTAGACGCATATTCTGGGTATCATCAAATCAGAATGTCTAGGAAAGATGAAGAGCATACCTCTTTCATCACAGTAGATGGATTGTACTGTTATACAACCATGCCATTTGGTCTCAAGAATGCAGCTTCAACCTTTGTACGAGCTATGTACAAAACCTTTGAAGAACTCATTAGAGACATAGTGGAAGTGTACGTCGACGACATCGTGGTCAAGGTCAAGAACAAGGAGTCACTCCTTGACACCTTGCAGGCTGTCTTCGACAAGCTGCGGGTCACCCGCACAAAGCTAAATCCAGACAAGTGTGTCTTCAGGGTTAGCGCCGGAAAACTTCTTGGTTTCCTGGTAAGTCACCGGGGCATAGAAGCTAATACGGCGAATATCAAAGCCATTGAAGACATGCGGCCACCAGCCCGCATCAAAGATGTCCAAAAGCTAACTGGATGTCTAGCAGCCCTCAGCCGGTTCATTTCAAGACTGGCAGAACGGGCACTTCCCTTCTTCAAGTTATTAAGGATGTCCAGACCATTCCAATGGTCTGAAGAAGCAGAAAAGGCGTTCCAGGAGCTAAAACAGCTCCTCACCACCCTACCAATTCTGGTAGCTCCGAACCCTGGTGAGCCTTTGCTGCTTTACATTTCAGCCACTGACAAAGTCGTCAGTATGGTCCTGGTTGCGGAGAGACCAGAACTACCCCATACTCAGGAATCCAGACCCCTTCGGGAGGGTCCGGAGGATCCTGAAAGCGAGTCTGGGTCACAGCTCCCAGACTTGAATCCACAGAAGTCACTTCAGAAGACCCAGACCCCTCCGGGAGGGTCCAGGTCGCTTCTGAAGAAGCTTCGGGATCCTCCAGCCAGGACCCGGAGGTCCTTGAAGAAAATCTGGATACCTCCGGGAGGATCCGGGTCAGTGAAGAGGAAGCTCCGGGCCCCTCCGGGAGGGTCCGGACCATTCAGCGCCCAGTGTACTTCATTAGTGAAGTACTACATGATGCCAAGACTCGATACCTAGAGGTGCATAAGCTGCTCTATGAAGTTCTTATTGCCTCCAGGAAGCTTTGCCATTATTTCCAAGCTCACAAGATCTCAGTGGTGACTTCTTACCCACTTCGAGCAATCTTGCATAATCCCAACTCAACTGGGAATATTGCAAAGTGGGCAGTGGAATTGGCCGAATTCGATCTCGAATTCATTTCAAGGCAAGCAATCAAGAGTCAAGCATTGGCAGACTTCGTGGCGGAATGGACTCCCTCTCCATCAAACCCTGGGGGCCCCAGCGAGCAGAAGCCAGAGCACAAGGCTCCGGTCTTCACCAAGCCTCACTGGACCCTCTACTTCGATGGCTCCATGCAAAAGTAGGGGGCCGGAGCTGGAATCCTCCTCCTCGCACCAACCGGGGAGAAGGTAAAATACATGGTACACCTTAACTTCAAGGCGACCAACAACATGGCAGAATACGAAGCACTCATTTACGGACTAAGGGTGGCACTGTCATATGGTGTCAAGCAACTGCTGGTCAAGGGAGATTCACAACTCATCATTAAGAAGTGAAGGGTGAATGCTCCTGCAACAATCTCCAGCTAGCTGCTTACCTCCTTGAAGTCCAGAGGCTTCAGAAGGACTTCGAAGTCCTAGATCTCCACCATGTCCAGCGTGCCCACAACGCTGAAGCCAACGAACTCTCGACAAAAGCGTCAACTGGAGCTCCAGCTCCCGACGGAACTTTTGTCTGGAGGTTGTCAAAACCCACAGCTCAGCCTGCCGAACTGAGCGAAGGGGGCAAGATCAGCATCCCGAAGCTGACGGTCCCGATGGCCCTGTTACCATGGCAGCCATCAAGGGTCGTAGGTGCCGCCGGAAGCTCCGAGCAACCCAACACGCAAGACTCAAATGCTCAAGTTAGTTCCGATGCATGGATCTCGGAGATCCGGAACTACTTGAAAGACAACATCCTTCCTGACGATGATGTATCCGCTGATCGGGTAGTCATATTGGCTAAAAGATACACGTTGGTAGAAGGGGATCTCTACCGGCACGGTGCCAATGGCATCCTAATGCGGTGCATCACAAGGGAAGAAGGCTGCGAGCTCCTCGCAGAAATCCATGGAGGCGAGTGTGGGAACCACGCGCCTTCTCGCACGCTGGTTGGTAAAGCCTTTCGGCATGGCTTCTACTGGCCTACAGCACTCCAGGATGCAACTGAGCTGGTGAAGAAATGCGAAGCATGCCAATTTCATGCAAAGCAAATTCACACACCGGCTCAGCCCCTATCTGCTATCAACCTTTTGCAGTCCATTGTATGCAGATTTGGAGTCACAAACAAAATCATCACTGATAATGGGACCCAATTCACAAGCTCTGCATTTCAAGGATATTGCGAAGGCCTCAGCATTCAAGTTTGCTACGCCTCCATAGCTCACCCAGCAAGCAATGGCCAAGCCGAGAGAGCAAATGGTGAAATCCTTAAAGGACTCAAAACGTGCACCTATGAGCGCTTGAAAAAACATGGAGCCAACTGGATTGAAGAGCTTCCGCCCACTTTATGGGCCAACAGGACAACTCCAAACCGGTCAACTGGAGAGACACCCTTCTTCCTGGTGTATGGAGCTAAAGCAATCCTTCCTCTGGAAATCACCTTGGGGTCACTCCGGGTCCGGACCTTCGACGAAGCCACGCAGGACCAGCTCCGGCGTGAAGACCTATACCTCCTTGAGGAGGGAAGGTGCCAAGCATCTGTTCGGAATGCCCGATACCGACAAGCCCTTCGGTGCTATCATCAACGGCATGTACACAACCGACAGCTCGAGGAAGGCGATCTGGTGCTACGGAGAATACAATCCAGAGAAGGGTTAAACAAACTCTCCCCCAGCTGGGAGGGACCCTTCCGAGTGATTAAAGTATCCCGTCCCGGAAGCGTTCGCTTGGCTACCGAGGATGGGACACCTCTCCCAAATTCTTGGAACATTGAGCACCTCCGTAAGTTCTACACTTAATATCACGGAGGTGAGTCTGTAGTAACTTGAGGTGTATGTTATAGAGTCATCGTACAGAGTCGGGTAGTTCCTCTGGGAGAACAGCCGGACCTTTCCTGGATGGTCCGCAAAGTTCACGCAACACTTGTCGCAGTCTCAGGACTAAAATTGTGTCTAGCTACCCTGGGTCAAACGAGAAATCAAACATGCTTAGCCTGGTTCCGTACCCTAAGAGTGTACTCGTTTCCCCTGTACCCTGGAGCTATAATGAAAGACATCTTCATGTGAAACAGACTCGTGCATTTATTTTGTACAGGCTCACCGTTTTTTATTTTTCTCTTTCTTGTCTATAATAAAGTTGTGCAATTCTTAAGAAATTTTAGCTCGACCAGTTCATGTACAATTCGAGCTGTATTGTCAATTCTTTTGGATTCAAACATTGTTCATGGCCCACTCGCCTGAATGCCGCCAAGCCAATCTAGGGCCGGAGTGTGCTATCGACTTAGCCTGGTCAAGCACCCTAAGTACGCCACTCTACCTACACCCCACCAGGCCGAAGTAAGGCGGGTCCAAGTACAATTGGATCTGGAAGAAAGAAGGCAATGCATTCGGTAGTATTCAGAATTGTGTTTGACCTAAAACTTTCTTGGGAATCGTAAGCGGCGTTGAAGTTATAGGCAAGGAGCGAATTTTACTATTTTTCTTGGCTTCAGTGTGCAGGAAAAATAAAGAATCCACGTTGATGGAGAAAAGCCGGAGCTAACAAAGCTTCGACTCCCCCTAGGTGGCTTGTGATCGATGTTAAACATTGAAAACGAGCATTATCAGAGCAACCAAGCTCCGACTATAGACAATGCCGGAGCTTCTAAACTCCAGCAACCTTAGGGGGCCTTCACTATCGAAGACTTCGGACCTACACTCTACAAGTTCGAAGCAAATGAGTCTTCAACAAAACACAATATCCTCTTGGTACATGTTCACAATCAAATTGTGTACATCTACCAGGGGGCCAAGTGAAGACAAAAGTGTTGAAGACAAAAAGTGAAATTCACAAAAATTTGGGGATTTCATTCATCTGGAGACAAGGTATTACAAAATTGAGGAAGAAAAAGAGAGAATACAAGTGGGAGCTACGGAGATGGTCCTAGGCCCTATGGAAGAACTGGGCGACCTTCTGAGAAACCTCTGACACATTGGCTCGGGCGGCTTCACCTTCTCCTTCGACGGGACCTTCAAGCACCTGGTCCAGAGGGAATTGGGGATTCTGGCTGGTGTAGCACGTCAGCACATACTCTGCGACGTTCTTCGCCAGGGATTGCCCCTCAACCTCCAACTGGTCCGCGATGACGTCACCCACCTTGGAGGGTTTGCTACCCGCCGAGCCCAGTGCTTGCAACGCCAGGTCCGACTCCGACTCCGGATCATTCGGACGCACGGGACTGAAGCCCATCGGTGTTAGTGCGTCATTGGCCTTGCCCAAGAACTCCCAAACGTGTAGGGAGTCTGCAGCCCTCAAGCCCTTCAGTTCTTCCAAGGATCTTTTGGCAGCCACCAGTTCAGAATTCTCGCGAGCGAGGCGCTCAACTTCTGTGGCGTTTTGCTGAATCTTTTCAGCAACTCGGTTCTTGAGTTTTCCAAGCTCCTCCTCCCGGAGGTAGATCTTGTTCCGGTGGTCAACCAGGTCCTTCTTCCTGCCCCTTACTTTCTTCTCCCTGGCAGCGATGGCACACTCTTGCTCGTAGAGTTCCTGCCCTCACACCCAGGCCTTCTCCTCCTCCTCGGTGCAGTGCTCTTCCAATTTCTTGGCGCGCTCTTCGAGGCCCTTGTCAGCTAGAGCCACCTTTTCGGTGAGCTCCTCCTCCCTCCTCAAGACGTCATCCCGCAGCTCTAGGAGTTTCTGCTCTTCATCTTCGAGCCTTTTCTCCCTCTCCTCAAGTGCCTCCCGGCGCTTGATGAGAGTAGTGTTAATGGCCTCAAGCCTTTCTTGGCGTTCATCAGCCGCACTATTAGCTGCTTTGGTATGATCATAAATGGCCCGGGATTGAGCATCGAGGGCGCGAGTCATGCTCTCCCTGTCATCCAATAATTTGCCCCAGTATTCCAGGCAGACCTTCTCCCGCTTAATCCACTCTTTGTCATCTGCTAGCCTTTACTGTGCCAGCTTGGTCTCGAAGTAGAGCCGGTTACGCCACCGCCTAAGGGTTTGGCGCTCCTCTTCAAGAGCCTTGCTGTCGTGGAAGAATGCCAGCTGAACTTGACGCAGACTAGAGCAGGCGTTGTCAATAGACAATGACAACAGGATAGGTTCCGGAACTACTGGGGTCTCCTCTCCTGGTTCCAGCGGGTTTTCAGTTATAAAAATTGGGTCCCACTCCACAAGAGTGGTCCCCTGAGCCTCTATGGCACTAGGGCTGTCCTCCGGGATGGCCTCAGTCGCCATCGAGGAAGGTCCCGCTGATGAAGTTCCGACCTCCGGAAGTGGTTCCAAAGGCCCCGCCGCCAGGTCTTCATTTTCCCCCTCAAGCAGGGGGCCAGCAACCTCTTCTGGGCACTCCGGCTCAGCCGCGGGAACCTCCGGCGTTGTCATTCCCGAAGTAGGGGCTGCTTCTGGCTCCGGCCTGGGCACCTCCTCTACTGGGGGCTCGAGCGCTGACATCTCTACAACAACCGGCTCGGGAGCTGGAAGGTCTTCAACATCAACCAGCCCTGCGGCCGGAGCTCCAACAACGACCGACTCTGCGGCCGGTGCTTCAGAGGTACCCGACCCAACTGCCGGGACTTCCTCAACATCCGGCGCGCACGCCGGGACTTCAATTACCTCCGGCTCAACTGCCGGGGCTTCGACAATTTCCGGCTCTGGGGCCGGAATTATTGCTTCCTCCGGCTCAATGGCCGAAGCTTCCATCATCTCAGCACCCAAACCTGGAGCTTCAACCTCCGGGGCAGGTGCCGCTGGCGCATCTTCTCTCCCGTGGTCCGGCGCTACCACGGGAGTCTTGGGGGATGAGTCGAGGTCCATGACCACGACAGCTGGCGCCGGAGCTGCCGCAGCTTCAGCCACCACTTGGGGCGGCACCGGGACAGGAGTAGAGGCTTCCGCCCTCACAACTTCAGCTGCTGTGGCTGAGGGTGGAGCCTCACTCCTCTTCTTGGGAACGCTGCAGATGAAGGATGAAGAAATTTAAAAAACAGTTACTACAAAAAAAACAAATGTCTGAGATAAAGATTAAAAATTACCTCGGGAGGCTTCTACACCAGCTTGCGCGGAACCTCTTTCCCGGGTGTTCTGGGCTGACCATAGCCGCCACCGGCGTGGAAGCTCCGGAAGGCCCCCCGGAACTCGTTGCAGTCACGGGCACTTTCTTAGTCGAGGCTCCCCTTGATCGGGAAGAACCTCCGGACCTAGAGGCCTCAACCGGCCCCGGTGCTGGAGTCGCATGCCCGGAGCTAGCACCCAGGGAAGACGCCGCTGCGGGTACAGTCGCCGCAGTTGTAGAAGACCTCCCCCTCCGGGGAGAAGGAGCTGATGCAGAGGTTGCAGGCCTGACAGACCTTCCTTCGGCATGCTGCAGTTTCCTCTTCCGACTCAAGGGTTCTTCCGCCCGTTCCTTGCCCTTGCCGACGACTTCGATCCTTGGCTTCGGGGCAGGGTCGAAACCACCTTCGGAAGCCCCAGGGATCACCACCCCGGAGGTCGATCTTCTCTCGACGACACCAAGGTCGTCAAGCACCGGCATTGTCCGTCGGAGCTCCCTGCTGAACTCTACTTCCACGTTCAGAGGGAGAAAGGCTGATGGCGGAGACAAGTCATCTCCCGCAACGTCGATGCCGTGCTGGAACTTCTTGAGATGTAACTCCAAGGTTGCCCCCGCCATGTTGGACTTCAGTCCGGTCTCGACCCGGTCGTCGTCCATCACGCTGTTGAGGGCCCAAGCGAGTTTTTCTCTCCTCTTCAGCGGTGCCCACCTGTTGACCAGGAAGTTGCAAAATACCGCCTGAGGAGTTAATCCTCCCTCCACGCACTGGCGGATCTTGGTCAGAGCAGGGTTGAAGGCATCTGACAGCACCGGAGCTTCACTCCGGACTGTAGTGTCAATGTTGGGGAGGCCTTCGGGCAGCTCCAGCTTCTCGTGCTCCTCTACTCGGATGACTATCCAGTCCTTCTTCCAATCATCCCACTTTCCAGAGGGAAACGACCGGAGGTACTTGAATGGGAACTTCTTGCGCTTCACGAAGTAATAGAAGCCAAGGTACTCATTACTCCTACCGGTGGTATGGACGGTGAAGAAGGTCCGGAAAAGTTCAATGTAAGGGGGGATGCCCACCCACATTTCACAGAAGTGGATGAAGATAGACACAAGAAGAATGGAGTGGGGGCCAAGGTGGTATAGATGCAGACCATAAAAGTCTAGCAGCATCATGAAAAAGGAGGAAAAAGGTGGGATCAACCCCACCATGGCGTACGAAGAGAAGTACACCATCTCGCCGGCATGCTCCTTCTCGAACGGGAGCTCTCCTCCGGCGCGGACCAGACGGTTGAAGAAGTCCGGGGACCATCCCATGAGGGCCCGGACCTTCTGCAAGTCACCTTCGGTCTTCAAACGACTCTCGCGGAGACCCAACTCCATCGCAACACAGCAAGGCAAGAGAGGAAAAGCGAGCACAAGTTGGGAGTTTGAGCGCAAGATCAGATGAGAGGAGTAAAGAACTCCAGACGGTGCGCACTTTCCTCCTTAAGTAAGCCCTCGCAACGCTTGGATGGAAACCGCAAGGAAGTCGAAGATACTACTCAAAAATTCCACCCAGCCGAAGACAAGAGGGCCCGGGACCACCCCGACGATCAAGTCGAGATTCTTACCCAGGCGAACGGTTGTCATCATGAGGCGGGAAGCCCGAAGGCAGCGGCCTGACAAGGCGCGCGGAACCGATACGATTTTCGTATCGAGAACTGGTGACCTTCAATTGCGTGAGATCCGCACGCCAAAGATCTCATTTTCCGCACACGGGATATGCCACACGGCAAGGATTTAACTCCAAACTATCACCAACGGCACATCCGAAGACCTTTGAAGACTCAGTTCAAAACTCGAAGGATGGACCCACCTCCGGCGGAATGACTTCACCCAAGGGGTCTTCCCCAGAGGTGGGCCCAGGGGCCACTGTCGGTACCCTGGGTACCATATACTCCTTGGGATTGCAAAGATCTCAAGGAGCAGTCATCTACTTGATTTGAAGACCTTCGGAGGCCCACATGTCAGACATAACTGGACCCGCTTCTCCAACATGGTTAGTCCCAGGGTCGCCACGTGTACTATCAAACCGGAGCTACCGCCCACAAGGGGGAAGCTCCGAGCTATGTACCGAAATGGCACCCCCGGACCTAACCCCAGACCGAGGGAAGCTCCGGAACTGACACGTGTCGCGTAACACCGGACCTATCTGTTCCCCACAGTGTGCTCCGGCGCTGCCACGTGTCCAACCGTCGGATCTTCAGCCTCTAACCTCCGGAAGACTCCACAACGGCTCCGGATCTTCGAAGGGGAATCAAGGACTTCAAGACCCGATCAAGTGTCATTAATACTATATTAATGACGCACGATCGGACGACCTTAATTACTAGTAACGTTGCTATTAAAGCCCATAACTCGGTCATTAAGGGCAATTAAACGTGTTGAATGTGTATCAATATCAGTAACCGCCGGTGCCACATGTCGGGCCAGGCTAACTTGTAACGGCCTGCCCTTGTACTATAAAAGGACAGGCCAACGATACATAGGACACACTCTCCGGAGACACACTGACTTTACACTCTCAGCTGACGTTGAGATCATACATCCAATACAACACCAACACACCCCGTGGAGTAGGGTATTACGCTCAGGCGGCCCGAACCACGTAAATCTTCGTGTCCCTTGTGTCACTCGACATCTCACCTTCTGGAATCTCCGCGCGCCCATACCGAACCTCAAATTCCTCTAACACTTTAGTAGTGTCGGGAGATCTGCCGGATCAAAACCACTGACAACAATGCTCGATGACCACTATGGGTCATGACCAGCGTGTTATATAGCAATGAGGAGGTACATCAGTGGCGTACAGGGGGGCACAACTTCCTCTAATCTAGGGAATGGAATATATCTTAACAAATATACCCTAGCTAACAATGGAATGGGATATATCTTAACAAATATACCCTAGCTACCTATGGAATAAATCTTTACCAGTTAATACCCCCCTTATATCTGGACGTTGCTTAAGTAAGTTTAGATTGCTCCGTAGATAAGTGAACATCGGAGCTAGAAGCGCTTTTGTCATGATATTTGCCAATTGATCTTTAGAAGATATGGTTCGGATATCAAGTTGTTTCACGGCAACACGCTCACGTACGAAGTGGTAATCAACCTCCACATGTTTCATGCGCTGATGGAAGATTAGATTTGCAGTGAGATATGTTGCACCAATATTGTCGCACCATAGTCTGGGATGTTGCAACAAATAAATCCCAAGTTCTCGAAGCAAAACTTGTATCCATATAACTTCAGCTGTAGCATCAGAAATACCTTTTTATTCGGCCTCATTGCTCGATCATGAGACTGTTGCCTGTTTTCGCGAACTCCAGGCAATGAGATTTCCACCAAAAAATATAGCGTAGCCACCGGTACTACGTCGGTCATCCATATTGCCAGCCCAGTCAGCGTCCGAGAAGGCACTGAGAAGCATGGAGCTAGACTTTGTAAATCAAACAACAAGATCAATGGTGTCCCGAAGATAGCGAAGAATGCGCTTCACTGCAGCCCAATGAACCGTAGTAGGTGAGGACATATATTGGCACACCCAATTAACAGAGAACAAAATATCGGGTTGAGTCAAAGATAGATACTAGAGATCGCCAATGATACCCTGATATCTGGTAGCATCTTTAGGAGATAGAGAATCACCATCCTTGGAAGCAATCTTCTCCACTACATGAACCACACACTCTCATTCTAGACCGCCTTATCCAAGAAATTCCAGCCACATACAACATGGAAGCCACAATGCTTTAGGACATTCATGTGGTCCTTGAATATCCGGATGTGTTTCCCGACGACCTTCCGGGTATGCCACCAGATAGGGACATCATGTTCAAGATTGAACTTATTCTGGGAACCACGCCTATCTCTCGAAGGCCTTACAAGATGGCACCAAATGAGTTGGTGGAATTAAAGGAGCATTTGAAGGACCTCCTGGACAAAGGTCTAATATGCCCAAGTTTATCACCTTGGGGCTGCTCCACATTGTTTGTGAAGAACAAGGACAAGGTGTTACGTCTATGTGTGGACTACCGTCCGCTCAACACCGTGACCATCAAGAACAAGTATCCACTACCGCACATCGATATTTTATACGATCAATTAGTGGGTTCTAAGGTTTTATCGAAGATGTATCTTCGGTCCAGATATCATCAAATAAAAATCTGACCGGAGGATATACCAAAAACGACATTCTCGACGAGATACGGGCTCTATGAATATCTCGTCATGTTGCTCGGACTCACCAACGCGCCAGCTCACTTCATGTATTTGATGAATTCAGTGTTCATGCCGGAGTTCGATAATTTTGTCGTGTTCTTTATCGACGACATCCTGGTTTACTCTATATCAGAGGTAGAACATGCCAAACACTTGCATATCGTGCTCCAACAATTGCGAGATCACAAGCTCTATGCAAAATTCAGCAAAT
Source organism: Tuctoria greenei (assembly GCA_036927565.1). Lineage (NCBI taxonomy): Eukaryota > Viridiplantae > Streptophyta > Magnoliopsida > Poales > Poaceae > Tuctoria > Tuctoria greenei. Next base: position 181,092,779 of record JAYESD010000002.1, read on the forward strand.
GCAAATTTTGGATCAGCCAAGTGCCATTTCTTGGTCACATTATTTCTGCAGAGGGCATCACTGTTGATCTAAGCAAAATTGTGCAAGTGCTGAAATGGGAGCCTCCAAAGTCCGTTCATGAAGTTCGCAACTTCCTCGGGTTAGCAGGATATTATCAGAGGTCCATTCCTAGCTTCTTAAAAATCGCTAAACCAATGACGGAGCTGCTGAAAAGGGGACTAAATATATTTGGAGGAAGGCATGTGAGGATGCATTTCAAGCATTGGTGAAGCATCTCACAACAGCCCCAGTGCTAGCTCAGCCGGATACGATCAAATCTTTCGACGTTTATTGTGATGCATTAGGCATTGGTCTCGACTGTGTAGTAATGCAAGAAGGCCGCGTGATCGCATATGGATCACGGCAGCTCCAGAATCACGAACAACATTATCCAACTCATGACCTTGAGCTCGCTACCGTGGTGCTCACTTTGAAAATGTGGAGGCACTACTTATTGGGTAATCTAGTGCATCTCTACACCGATCACAAGAGCCTAAAATATATCTTCACTCAGAAGGAGTTGAATATGCAATAGCGAAGATGGTTAGAGCTGATCAAAGATTATGAGATTGAAATTCACTACCATCACGACAAGGCGAATGTGGTTGCCGATGCGCTAAGCCGCAATTCTCACGTCAATAATATGTCCATCACACTGATGGAGGAGGATGAGCCGAGTTTATACTTGGTTCCATAAGGAGCGTTATATAATCTTGCTCTCATTCCTACCATACGATAGGAGATTATGGAAGCTCAAAAGAAAGATGTGGGTATGTCACACATTCGGAGAAGAATGAAAAATGAGGAAATGAAATGCTTCTGGAGTGAAGAACATGGTACTCTATGGTTCAAAGACTGTATAGTGGTACCCCGTGATATGGAACTTTGGAAGAAAATCATGGACGAAGCTAACTTGTCCAAGTATTCTATTCATCCGGGCAGCAACAAAATGTATCAAGATCTGGAAACTAGATTTTGGTGGACATGGATGAAAAGAGAAATTGAAAAGTACGTATCTGAGTGTGATACGTGTCGGTGAGTGAAGCTGACCACATGAGGAAAGCCGGACAGCTGCAACCATTGAACATTCCAGCATGGAAATGGGAGGACATTAGTATGGATTTCATCGTCGGATTACCTCTCACGTTTCACAAGCATGATTCGATTTGGGTGATAGTCGATTGACTAACTAAATCAGCTCACTTCCTTCTAGTGAATACCAATTATCATGCTCAGAAGTATGTCGAGTTGTATATTGCAAGAATCATGCGCTTGCATGGAGTTCCCCGCACAATTATCTCATATCGTGGTGCGCTGTTCGTTCCTCGCTTCTGGGAGCATCTGCACGCGTCATTGGAAATGAAACTGATCCGAAGCTCCGCATATCAGCCGCAAACCTACGATCAACTGAACGGGCTAATCAAGTTCTTGAAGATATGCTATGAGCTTGTGCCATCCACCACGGTAAAAATTTGGATGATCATCTACCGTTAGCGGAGTTCTCATATAACAACGGCTATCAAGCTAGCATTAAGATGGCGCCATATGAAGCTCTCTACGGCTGGAAATGTCGCACACCACTCAACTGGTGTTAATCTGGCGAGCGAGTGATATATGGCATTGATCTTGTGAATGAAGCCGAGGAACGAGTGCGAGTGATCCAAGCCAATCTCAAGCATGCTCAATCTCGTCAGAAAAGTTATGCGGATAAAAGACGTCGACCCCTCCACTTCAACATCGGAGACCACATTTATCTCCGTGTCTCTCCAATGAAAGGGATTCATCATTTCGGAGTGGAGGGAAAGCTTGCTCCACGATTCATCGGTCCATTCGCCGTCATTGAAAAATGCGGACCCATGGCTTATCGTTTGGAGTTACCAACATCACTATCTGGGATTCATAATGTTTCCACATCTCTCAGCTGCGGAAGTGCCTTAAATCACCGGCAGAAATCCGCACCGAAAACATTAAAGCTCTCCAACCGGGTCTCACTTACTCTGAGTATCCGCTTTTATCGACGAAAAGACTCGCGCCACAAGAAACCGAACTTTATGGTTTTACAAAGTCTTGTGGAGTAACCATACCGCTGAGGAAGTGACATGGGAAAGCGAGAACTATCTCCGATCCAACTATCCGGATTTGCTATCATCTCATATCCGGTAATATTTTACCTCCGTCTCTTTCATTTGTAATCTCGGGACGAGATTCTTTTAAGGGTGAGGGATGTAAAAGCCCTAAAATTCATAGTGCAAAGTTCAGCTAGAAGAATTAAAAATTTGAATGGGAAAAGAAATAAAAAAGAAGTGGGAAAATGAAGGTGAATTAAACCCTACTAGAGGGAATTCAAAAATTCAAAATAGGTACTGTTCAAACTAACTCAAAATGGACATTTGAGTTCACCACTAGCTTGCAAATATTTTGGATAGCATCCCTGTCAAATTTCATAGCATTTGAAGCACATTTTCTATTCAATTCAATGTGTACATTGAATTCTATTCAAATTAAAATTTGAATTTGAATTTTAAATGAGACCTGGTCAAATATGAAATTAAACTTTAAAATCAAATTCTAGACCTTCAATTTAGACTACCATAAAATATCTGGCAATTTTGGAAGAAAGTTGGTGACTGAATTGAAGTGTACGGAGAGGATGAGCTTGAGCAGGCAGTGGGACCCACTGGTTAGCCTCCCAAATCAATTGAACCGCCATTGCTGTGAGAGTGCCGCGCTCCCAGTTTTTGGCGGCGCACATGGGCACACTCAAGTGCTCCACCGGTGGAAACCTCCTCCTTATCACCTCCTCCACTGCCTCCCTACTCTCTGTTCTTCACTCCACAGCAAAAGCGTTGCCCTGTTGTGTTGCCACCGTAAGAACAGAGCATGGCGGCAGCTCTCTGTTCCAATAAAAAATCCAAGGTAACTAGTGAAGATTAATTGTTCCCCTTGCGTTTTCATTTGCTCAACAATCATGTGCAGCTCCCTAACCCTCTCCTCGAACTGCTCGAGCTTTCTCTTCATCGTACGCAATGATTTGGCGGCCGCCGAGATTGCCGCCAAGAAGAAAGTTCTCGGTCTCACCGTGGAGCCGGGGCTAGAAGATGTGTTTCGGTCTACTTCCCACAGAGAAAAGAATCACCAGCAACTCTATTGTCTCACGGTGAAAACCATTCTTCCTTTCCTCCCCTATCGACTGCTTCGTTCCAGTTTTACAGTAACCTGTACATATGGCAATATTATTTAGGTTTTAACCTAATTCGGATTACGTCCTGCATCCCAGCTTGAGTTAGTTTACAAATATGTTCTATATAGCCATGCACATCTCCCTGAGAAAGATTCTTGGAAAACCATAGTTGAATCACTCGGATTCATGAAGTTTTCCCCTTTTCCCACCATTCCCGACCTAGGTCATCAGAGGAAGCTCGATTGCAGCCGTTTGCACTTTGATTGAGGTTCACTTTCAGGTTCTTGGTACTAACAGGAAGGTCCCAAACAAACCATGAGGAAAATAAGGCACCCTAGAGCTATTGCAACCTCACCGGACTGGTCACGACCGCTGCCGCCGTCGAGCACGAAGCTCCGGCCTCTTTCGGTTTTCCCCGACCACTCCATCGTGCTCAGCACATGTTTTTAGGCACAGGTGGCCGGTACCAGGTGGGAAGATGCACGGGGAAGCAGTTCTGGTGGCCCTCACCGTCGTGCGCCGCCGCGCCACCCACGGGCGCCGCCCATGTCGCGAGGAAGAAGATGGCCCGCAGAACCCACGCATCAGTCTCTGTCGTTCCTTCGCGGGATTAGCTGTGGCACAGATCTGCTGTGGCTGCGTAGGTTGTTCCATGGCCCCGCGTGTGGCCATCACCTTAGTGGTACTTTATATCAAGTGGGCTTGGGTGCAATTGATTTGAACATTTATTTTGAAAATAATTCCTAAATTCAAGCCAACTTCAAAATACAATTACTCCTAGTAGAATTGCTCAAATAATTCCAAATAAATTCTGGTAGACTCATCTTGATCCTAATCTTGCAATGGTGCAATTGGTTAGACATGAAAGCCCAAAAATGTTTATAATTAATTCCTTTGAACTAACTGCTTGGGAAATTAATTACTCCTGTTCTGTCAAAAATTCCCAAATTTGGTCAGAACTCTCTTCCAAATATCCTTGAGCTCCACTAAAAATGTCAAGTTAATTGGAGTTCATTTAATGTACCTAACAGTGTCCAATCTTCAAATTTCATTAAAAATTGAGAAATATACAAAAACATTTCCAGATGTTATCACACACTTGTAAAATCAATTTCTCACTGTAGGGAGCTCATAAAATTGCAATTTTTGTATAGAACCAGTGAGACCTCCTCTACCAAGATTATCCACTTTTAGCCATGACAAAGCTCTAGATTTAATACCAAAATTCAGAGAAGCCATTTACTCGTTGGAATTTTAGAGACAACAAGCTCCCTTTAACATCTCCAATTCTTGGTCCAGATCTTCCTCATAGAACCTAGTATCCACTGTTAAAATCCCAAAGCAAATTAAAGTCATCTTCCTATCTGATCAGTGTTTAGAATGTCTTCTATATAGTTTCAATATCACTCATGTACTTTATATATTGCATATCATATAGCTACCAAGATCGAGGAGGAGCCGGAGCCCTTGGAGAGCATACCACCGGAAGCTAACTTCCCATCTGATTCGTAGCCAGGCAAGCCCGATTTGAATTTAAGTGCTTTTGCAAAGTTTTGATTTGTATCACTTATGTGTAGGGTGAATTTTGTGCATTAGGGCTAAGGTGCTTGTTACTCCACTTTCATGTCCCACAAATCCCATGGAGTATTGGTTAGGTCTATAGCTTGATGAGTAGAAAATGCCATGCTAATGTTTTGAGGAATCCGGTAGAAGTTGAGTAGTTGGAATCTACTCGCGAGATAGGGTTTATATCACACGGGATTGGTTTGAGTATAAGAATGGTTTATGGATATGAATTTGAGACTGAGTAATAGGATAGGATGCAGTGAGACGTGGTCTCACCTGCATAGCCTTGCTTGTGTTGATTGAGGACCGATCCGTGTGCGGCCCCGCTGAGCAAGTTTGAACTGTGCTGGATGCATATTGGGCATATGGAACCCAGGAAACCAATGTAACTTGATAACTCGGGTGTCGAGGCATAGCCCACTATCAATAGGGGTGGGTTGAGGGCAACAAGGTTTAAACCTGCCGGCGGGCACAGACACGCTCCGTGCTGGGACCTTATGCTTGCGATGGTGGGACCGGTTCGACGTTTGAGTTTCTTGTGAAAGGTTGTTGTGTATGATGTCGTGAGGAGAACCACACGCTTCTTACGCACGGCTGTGCGTGACATGTTATCCAGGTGTCTATTGATTGCAATCACCGTCCCTCGCGGTTATTTGAGTACTGCTTGTTCACTGTGTCGTGACGTAGTAAATACTGAAGAAGCTAGAAGAATATGATGTATTGAATTATTATTGCTTTGCAACTATGATTTCTATAGAATATGCTCACTAGAGTTACTTTTATGAATTTTTAACTTGCTGCTAACAGTTTGTAAAACAAGGATCAACATGTAGGTGATTCATTTACTGTAATATCTATTCCTATGTTAAGTATCCCTGAATGTAGAGTTTCATGCTTAGGTGAGATGCCTTCGTGCTCACGGTTGCTATATTAAGTTGTGTGCAGGTGAGACATATGAGGAAGGGCCGGAGGATGAGACGATGTCCACGCCGGGGTATACTGCCGAGTGGAAGCCCTACACGCCGCTGTGATCTGTTGTGTGCTGCTAATGTGTAGTGTCCACGGGCTGGACAACTGCACTTTTGCATAGCTAGGCTGAGAGTTTAGCTATGAGTATGACTTCCGCTGTATATTAAGTATTGCAAAAGACTTCTGTTGTTTTTATAAATAAAACTTTGAATTTTCACGTATTCTTTTCGTGTGTGCTGTTGGGTGCCGCATCGCACAACACCACCCTATGCGATTCTTAGAATGTGTGGACCCGGTCCTCGCACCAACCACGAGAGACGGCCACTGATAACAGGAGCCGAATAGTAGTTGGCTTGATAACTGGACTGAAGGTGTCATCATAGTCTATGCCATACTGCTGCTTGAACCCTTTAGCAACTAGACAGGCTTTATAGCAATCAACAGAGCCATCTGGCTTTTGCTTGATTTTAAACACCCATTTACAGTCAATAAGATTAAGTCCAGCACGAGGAGGAACAAGATGCCATGTATCATTTTTCAATAATGCACGAAATTCATCATCCATTGCTTGGCGACAGAGAGGGTCTTTAAGAGCTATAATATGAGATGTAGGCTCAAGAATAGAGGACCGTAACACAGAGTATATGACAGTGCCATCTGTCTGCTTCTTGGGTTGCCAAATGTTGTTTTTCAGTCGAGTGCCATACTGGTGTCCATCAGCAGGACCCATAGTCTGGGCAGGAGCAACATACGCCACAACTTCCATAGTAGGGACGAGCGCGACATCTAGGACTCGCGAATCAGCTGGCGTTGAAGTGTCTGCTGCATGGGAGACGACTTGGGACCCATCGGCCGTCAGAGCCAAATCCTCGGGAGGTTGCATGTTGCCAGGAGATGCCGGCGCTGGACTGCCAATCATGGGCTCATTGTTTGAGGAGGATCTGGCTGGCTCTTGCCCAGTTGGGAGTGGCTGCAATCTTGAAGTTGATTGCCATGGATCTTCTGCGTGCATGGGGTTAGAAGGCAAAGGAGCGCACATATGGTCGTAACTCAACATAACACTGCTGTTATCCAAATGCAATTCATGTAAATTTTAATTAGAGGATCCTGAATTTTGTGGGTCTCGGCGGAAGGGAAAGACGTTCTCGTCAAAGATGACATCCCTAGAGACATAGACCCTACCATATTCACGGTTAAGGCATTTATACCCTTTATGCAAGGAACTATAGCCAAGAAAAACACATTGTTTGGATCAAAAGGAAAGTTTGTTCTTGTTTTAAGCACACAAGTGAGGCCAACAAACACATCCAAAAATGCACATCATAAAGTAATTTGGAGGTGTATGAAAAAGATGCTCTATCAGACTTGTGTTGTTGATGACTCGAGTGGGCATACAATTGATTAAATAGGTGACAGTGAGAAAAGCATCGTCCCAAAACTTTATTGGCACGTGTGCATGAGCTAAAAGAGCGAGGCCCGTCTCAACAATGTGTTGGTGTTTACGTTCTGCCGACCCATTTTGTTGGTGTGCGTGTGGACATGAAACATGATGGGCAATGCCAAGGGATTGAAAGAATGTATTATGCATTTTCTGATACTCCTCTGCCCAATCAGATTGAATACGCTTGATATTGATGTCAAGAAGACGCTCAACATGATATTTAAAATGCATAAAAATGCGAGGTGTTTCAGAATGATCATGCATCAAATATATCCAGGAGAACTTGCTAAAATCATCAATAAAACTGATATAATATTTAAAACCACCAATAGAGCAAGGCGCAGGGCCGCAAACATCAGAAAAATGAGTTCTAACGGAGACGAAGAACGATGAGCCAAGCTAGTATATGGTAATTGATGACTCTTAGCAAGTTGACAAGCATCACAAATAGAGGACAAGGACTCTTTAGAACATGTAATTTTATTCAAATTCAAAATAGATCGCGCGACTTGTGGGGAGGGATGTCCGATTTGCGCATGCCACTGTGAGTAACTAATGGATCTAGCTGCAAGAGCGCTTTTGAGAGTAGGAATATCTTGCGCCTTGATGGGATAGATGCCTGACTCACACGGCCCGTCCAACAAGCTTCTCCTCGATTGTCAATCCTTAATAGAAAAATGCCAAGGATGATATTAAAAAAGGCATCATTATCATGAGAAAATTTATGGACGGAGAGGAGATGCTTAGCAATATCACGGACATGCAGAATATTACGTAACACAAGAGGACAAGCAACAATGTTAATTGAGGAATGACCGACATGCATAATATGCAAACATGAGCCGTTGCCAACTTGAACTTGGTCGCTGCCGTGGTAGTGCTCGCGGAGGGCAAGAAGATCGAGATCGCTTGTTATGTGGTCGGTGGCGCCCGTGTCGATGTACCAATCCATGTCAACTTCGGAGGAGGTAGACACCAGGGCCGCCGAGGGAGGATCTTCATCAAAGGATTCATCCATTCTATACCAACAGGAAATTTCCTTGTAGCCCACCTTGCCACATATTTTGCAAGTAGGACGTGGAGAAGAGGAGCCTCGTCGGTCACCGTTGGGACGAGGGGGTGCGCCACTGCGGAAACAGTCGCGATCGCGATTAGAGCGGTTTTGCCCCTAGTTTGGTCGCCGCCGCGCCCGACATAGTTGGCCGAGTGAAAGCATCTAGGCCCCCATGAGGTATGGTTTTGGTGATTAATGACAACCGTTGGATATTACTAATGAGTTTGTGGATGCAAGGTCTCTCATATCACTCATCACACTTAATGAAATCTATATGCATATCATCTACTGCTCATTGGATACAAGAGACCCCTAAACAAATTACTTTACAAGGTCAATCGTTTTTTATGAAGACTAAAAGAAAAAGCTCATATGTCAAATTTATTCCATCGAAATTGACAGCACTCAAGACTTGGTCATCATCAGAAGAACATTTCAAACCAATGTCTAAGAGGTCACTCGAACAAATTCCAAAAGAATCACTTAGAACAACTCAAAGCAGACAAAATCAACTCACCGGATCAACCGATGTATCCAGAAAATACTACATCGGTCGAGTTGGCTCAACAGCAGAAAAAGACCTCAGACTTGAGTACACACCGGATCATCTGATGATGAAGCAAGTGTTACATAGGTCTATCACTCCAGTAAGCAATTTCCCTGGACCAAGTGTAACACCGGACCATCCGATGTACAATTATAACTTATCGGTCAATCACTCCAGTAAGCATTATTTCTGGACCAGTTCTGGATGAAGTGTCATCGGATCATCCGATGATAAGGCAAGTGTTACATCGGTCGATCAACGATCATATCTGATACAGTGACATCAGCTAATTTGGATTCGACCGATGACAACTGAAGGGAGAACATCGGATCATCCGGTGTTCGCAGAACAGTGATGTCAGCCTACTTTTCCGACGGCTATTTTGTGGAAGCTGGCTATTTATACCCCTTCAACCAGTCATTTCAACAAGTCTTGATACCCAGAGGTACTCTACACATTACCAAGCATTCAAGACATTGAGCTACCACTTCTACATCATTTACACCACTTGTCCACCAAGAGATAGGCTAGAACTTGCTAGAGATGATGCTTGTGTCCTTCCATTCTTGGTGATTGGAGTCTCTAGTGTAGTGAGAGCTGTAAGGGAGTGTCTCTTGGTGATTGCACTCACCGTGTAATAGTCGATGATTGGAGAGAGCCTTCCAGAGCTTGCCAAGTCGGTTGTGGAAGCCCGGAGGATCAAACTTGTACAAGGCTTGAGATCCACCTTGCCGGGTTGGCGAACGAGACTTTTAGTGAAGATCCCTGGTCTCGGTGACTTGGGAGTGGCTATACCCTTTGGTGGGTGCCACAACGTGGATGTAGGAAGATCTTGAGGATCTTGCCGAACCACGGGATAAATCACCGTGTCCTCGTGTCTCCTCGGGAGTTTGCGCTTTCTTCCTCTCCCGTTACACTTATGCATTTCATATACTGCAATCTTATCACTTAAATGCATAGGTTGTTTGCATAGGGAATTGGGCTTTTAGTTGTCAAGTTTTTATTGCTTTAATTTTTGAAAAGAAGCCCAATTCGCCCCCCCTCTTGGTCATTCGATCCTTACAATTGGTATCAGAGCTTGGTTGCTCATTGGATCATTCTAGCTTCACCGCTAGAGAGCTAAAATGACCAAGATTGGGGGTTCGGTTCCCATCTTCGAGGGCAAGAACTTTGCCTATTGGAAAGCATGCATGCGTGCTTATCTAGAGGCTATTGCTCTCGAGGTATGGGAAGCGACCCATGCGGGGTTTGGTGAGCACAACTATATAGGTGATCAAGTTAAGTGGGATGCAAAAGCTAGAAATGCTATTTATGAATGCATTAGTCAAGATGTGTTTGCTAGGATTGCTAACAAAGAAAAAGCTTGTGAAATTTGGGCTTGCTTGATTGAAATTCATGAGGGTTCTTCTTGTGTTAAAGAACTAAAATATCATATGCTTAAGGCCAAATATGATGAGTTCAAAATGCTACCTCATGAAAATGTCAATGAAATGTTTTCTCGCTTGAATGTGCTTATTGAGGAAATTAATGCCCTTGATATTGCTTCTCTTGGCAAGGGACTCATCAACCGCAAGATCCTTATGCTCCTTCCTAAGCCATAGTACAACATCATCAACTCCATGCTTCAAAAGGAATCTCTTGATCACATTGAAGTTTCAGAACTTATTGGAGAGATTCACGCTCATGAGATGAGTGTGCTTGGGATGATGGAGGAATCATCTTCAAAGACAATTGCTCTAACGGCTTCCACCAAGAAAACAAATCTCAAGAAAAAGAAAGTGGTCGAGCCTAGCTCAAGTGAAGAAGAGCAAGCATCAAGTGAAGATGACGATGATGAGCTTGCATTGATGATGAGAAAATTCTCTCGCTTAAACTCCAAGATTGCCAAGAAGGGATACACCTTTGATCCCAAAAAGAAAGACTTTCTACCAAGGAGAGATGACAACAAGACTTGCTATAATTGTGGTGATCAAGGCCACATCTCCTATGATTGTCCAATACCGGACAAAAGAAGAGAGAACCACAAGGGCAAGCATCGCAAGCTTGAGGATACTGAGGATGATGAAGAGGACAAGCCCAAACCAAGATTCTTTGGGAAGAAGAAGCATGACAAAAGCAAAAAGGCAAAACTCTTCCCAAAGAAGAGAAAAGGTCCACAAAAGGTGTTCATGTGTGAGGCAAATGAATGGATCACCAACGTAGAATCTAGTGATGAAGAGAGTGAAGCGGAAGAAGAGAGCTTGGCCGGCCTTGCCATTGCCAACAATGATGATTCATATCTTCATCCACCTCCCATGTGCCTCATGGCCAAAGGTAACACCAAGGTATGTGATGACTCTAGCAATGATGAGCTTTCCCCCGATGACTTAACTTCATTGATAAATGAATACCACACTATCATTAAAAGGGAAAAGAGTAAGGTCAAGGCTCTTGAAGAAGCTCGTGCTAAGCTTGAGAGTGCTAACCTTGATTTGCTTGACAAGTATGAAAGCATACTTAAGGAGCATGACACGCTCAAATCTCATGTCAAGCAAGTTGAGGAGGATAAGGATCAAATCAAGCTAGATCATCATGAGCTTGACTTAGCACACCAAGCACTCTTGGGAAAGCACAACGAGTTAATCCAAGAGCATCAAGTACTTAACCTTGCTTATGAAGTTATTAATCAAGAATTGAAAACTATAAAGAAAGAAACCCTTAATGATAAGGTATCTATTGTTTCTCATGCCACTAATGTCTTGCATAAGTCTTTGCCTTTGAAAGAAAATGCTAGGGAGAAGGATTTGATGGATGAAATTAAAAGTCTCCGCACTAGTGTGGCAAGACTATCTAAGGGAGAAGTCAAGCACAAAGAAATCCTCTTCCAACAAGCAAGGGCCTTCAACAAGAGAGGACTTGGATCCTTCCCGGTGCCTAACAAAGGAAAGGTGTCCTCACCGGAGCTTAGAACAAGCTTCATCAAGGAAGTTGGTTCCTATTGCCAACATTGTGATGTCACCGGTCACCATACAAGCGAGTGTCCTCTTCCTAACCGGCCTTCTCCAAAATTGCCTACTATACAAGTCTACCTTTAATGATCATTACTATCTCTTAAGTAAAGTAGATGGCAAGGTGAAGGCAAGGTTCATTGGGAAGGACATGAAGGGCATGAAGGGGAAGCTCCCCAAGCAACTTTGGGTCCCAAAAACACTTGTATCACACATACAAGGACCTAAGTTGGCTTGGGTTCCTAAAATCAAAAATTGAATTCATGTGTGTAGGTGAACTACAAAGCCGGAGTAAAGCATTGGGTACTCGATAGCGGGTGCACTCAACACATGACCGGCAACGATGGTATGTTCACCACCATAGAAAACCCCAGCAATCATGAACAAGTCACCTTTGGTGATAACTCCGGGGAAGGTAATTGGGTTAGGTAAGATTGCAATTTCAAATGATTTATCTATTTCCAATGTATTGTATGTTAAGTCACTTAGTTTCAACTTGCTTTCTATTGCACAATTATGTGATCTTGGACTAACGTGCACCTTTAGCAAGAATGATGTTGTTGTGACTAGTGAAGCAAGAAAATAACTAATCTTCAAAGGGTTTTGGCATGGACATCTCTACTTAGTAGACTTCTCCAACAAGGATGCTAGCTTGACCACTTGTCTTTTCACCAAGACAAGTTTGGGTTGGCTATGGCATCGACGCATAGCTCACATTGGAATGAGCAAGCTCAAGAAGTCATTCAAGCTCGGGATGGTGAACGGCGTGAAGGATGTCACATTTGAGAAGAACAAACTTTGTAGCACTTGTCAAGACGGGAAACAAGTTGCTTCACACCACCCGATGAAGACAATGGTGTCAACCTCCAAGCCACTTGAGTTGCTCCACATGGACCTCTTTGGACCGTCCACATATCAAAGTCTTGATGATAATCTCTATTGTCTTGTTATAGTTGATGGCTACTTTTGCTATGCTTGGACTTTGTTTCTAGGTGACAAGAGTGAAACTCCAGAAGTGTTCAAGACCTTCGCTAACCCTGCTCAAAGGGAATTTCAACTTCCCATCATCAAGGTCCGGAGTGACAACGACACCGAATTCAATAACTACAACATTGGGGAGTGGTGTGATCGTGAAGGCGTAAAGCATGAATTTTCAGCCACATACACTCCTCAACAAAATGGTGTCGTTGAAAGGAAGAACAAGACTCTCATCACTCTTGCACGAGCAATGCTTGATGACTATGGCACGTCCGAGAAGTTTTGGGCCGAAGCAATCAACACGGCATGCCATGCCACAAATCGGGTCTATCTACATCGACTACTTCAAGATACCCCGTACGAACTCCTCATTGGGAGAAAGCCCAACATCTCCTATTTCCGAGTCTTCGGGTGCAAGTGCTACATCTACCGCAAGAAAAGGCTCGGTAAGTTTGAAAGAATGTGTGATGTTGGTATCTTTCTTGGTTATGCATCAAACTCAAAATCATATCGAGTATTCAACCAAACCTCCAGTTTAGTTGAGGAAAGTTGTGATGTTGAGTTTGATGAAACTAATGGCTCCCAAGAAGAGAGTTTTGGTCATGATGAAATAGATGATGAGCCTCTACGAGAAGCTATGAAGAATATGACCATTGGAGACATCAAGCCTAAAGTTGAGGAGAGCCATGATCAAGGGGGAGCTTCAAGTTCCAACATCAACACATCTATGGCACCTCAAGTTGATGAAGAAGAAAAAGATGATCCATTGCCGACACAAGATTCACAAGCCACACAACATCAAGAAGAAGAAGAAGTCCATGATCAAGTCCAACCACAAGAATAGAAACATGCATCACCACCGCCAAGTGCTTCACAACCACTTATGAGGCATGGACGCATCTCCAAGGCGCATCCGATTGATAAAATTATCGGTAGTCCGTCAAGGGGAGTAAGTACACATTATCGCCATTTCGCTACGTTTTGTGAGCACTACTCGTTTGTTTCATGTGTAGAACCCACTCACATTGAGGAAGCGCTCCAAGATCCAAATTGGGTGATGGACATGCAAGAAGAACTTAACAACTTCATCCGCAATGAAGTTTGGGTGTTGGAGGACCGACCCAAGGACAAGAACGTCATCGAGACAAAGTGGGTGTACCGCAACAAACAAGACGAGAACAGTGTTGTGATCCGCAACAAGGCAAGACTTGTGGCCAAGGGTTTCTCGCAAGTTGAAGGATTAGACTTTGGAGAGACATTTGCTCCGGTCGCTCGACTAGAATCTATCCGTATACTTCTTGCTTTTGCATCACATCATAACATAAAGCTTTATCAAATGGATGTGAAGAGTGCCTTTCTTAATGGTTATATTAACGAGCTTGTTTATGTTGGACAACCTCTCGGGTTCGAAGATCCGAGGAATCCTAATCATGTGTTTAGGTTGCACAAGGCGCTCTACGGGCTCAAGCAAGCACCTAGGGCATGGTATGAACGACTACGGGATTTCTTGATCATGCAAGGATTTAAGATCGGGAGGGTGGACACTACACTCTTCACCAAAGACATCGACTGAGAACTATTTGTTTGTCAAATTTATGTCGATGATATTATTTTTGGTTCAACTAACGAATCTCTTAGCCATGAGTTTGGCAAAATGATGTCTAGGGAATTCGAGATGTCGATGATTGGAGAGCTCAACTTCTTCCTTGGATTTCAAATCAAGCAACTTCGAGAGGGGACCTTCATCTATCAAGAAAAGTATACCAAGGACCTCTTGAATAAATTTGAGATGGGAGATTGTAGCTCAAGAAGTACTCCAATGGCAACAAATTGTCATCTCGACGCGGATAAGGACAGTAAACCTGTTGACCAATCTAATTACCGTTCTATGATTGGTTCATTACTTTATCTTACCGCATCTAGGCCCAATATCATGTTTAGTGTATGCTTGTGTGCTCGCTTTCAAGCGGCACCTAAAGAATCGCATCAGAAGGCGCTCTTTAGGATACTTCAGTATCTCAAGCATACTCCAAGTGTAGGCCTGTGGTACCCCAAAGGTGCTAAATTCCATCTCTTGGGTTACTCGGATTCGGACTTTGCCGGATGCCGTGTGGATCGCAAAAGTACCTCCGGAGGGTGCCACTTGCTTGGGCGTTCCCTAGTATCTTGGTCTAGCAAGAAGCAAAATTCCGTTGCTTTTTCCACTGCGGAAGCGGAATATATAGTGGTCGATGCATGTTGTGCCCAAATCTTTTATATGAAGCAAACCCTTTTGGACTTCGGTATTAAACTTGGTTGTGTGCCTCTCCTTTGTGACAATGAAAGTGCGGTTAAGATTGCTAAAAACCCCGTTCAACACTCCCTCACTAAGCACATTGATATTCGCCATCATTTCTTGCGGGACCATGAAGCTAAGGGAGACATCTCCTTGCGAGGTGTTAGGTCCGAAGAACAATTGGCGGATATCTTCACTAAACCACTTGATGAGAAAACTTTTTCTAGACTAAGGAGTGAATTAAATGTGCTAGATGCATCGAACGTCATGTAAGTTGCCATGGTCATGTAAGAATACATCACATATAGGTCTTGTCTAACTTTCAAAGGATAGGGGTGAGCAAGGGTTAGCTTGGGATGGAGGTTCTTTTGGGTTTTCCCAAGTCTTGGAGAGTGGCTCTCCCTGAAGAAGCCTTTGAAAGGTTCAAATTTGGCAAGATGGATTTAATTTATGCCTTGCATAATGCCTGCCATATAGACTTGCACTCACGTTTAATTTCCTGCATTATAAATTATTTGGCATTGCATACGATAGATTTTCACAAAGGGGAACCCACTTCATGAGAAAGAGACTTGTCTGAAATGCAATATCTCAACTCATATGATGTGGAAAGAACAAATTGTTAGGTGCGTTAATGCCTAAAGGAACATGCTCTAAAGAGATAGAAGTCTTCATCCTCTAGCTCACGGAGCATGGGCCTTACATTTTATTTGGATTTCTTCCTTGATTTTTCCGGTGTTCTATTTGATTTAGGGCTTAGCCAAGTTATTGGCAACTAGTATTTTTTAGGGGTTAGGGGTTGCCCAAAAAGTCCTAAACATGTGTTTCTATTTGTTTGAGTGTTTGAGTCAAAGGACATATATGGGATGTTGCTGTTTTGTAGTCATCGGATTATCCGATGCTTAGGGCAGAACCATCATTAGATCAGTTTGTGCTTAAATTCAAGGGTCAGCTCAGTCAGAAAGTCAAATCCATCGATGAGTTCATTCTGAGAAATATCGGAGCATCCGATGTTCCCATTTCTGGAGTTGTGCCAAATTCAACCGATGCTAATCGTTTCCTTGTCGGATCATCCGATGCCGAAGGTGCCTCTGGAATACCCTTACTGTACCATTCCACCGATGCATCTCTCAGCTGACGTCGGTTCATCGGATGTTAAAATTTGAGCTAGGGTTCGGGCCCCACCTATTTAGCGCCACTTCGCCTCTTTTTCATTTTCTCTCTCCCTGACACCTCCTCTCCGCCACCGACGCTCTGCGCCCTCACCTCCGCCGCCGCCGCCCTCCGGCCACCGCCGCCCTCCGGCCGCCGCCGCCCTCCGGCCGCCGCCGCCCTCCGCCCGCCGCCGCCCTAAGCGCCACCGCCACCCTGTGCCCCAAGCACAGCCGCTGCCCTCCACTGCCGCCCTTCACCGCCGCCGCACCATCGCCGCCGCCCTAAGCGTCGCTAGCCACTCCACGCGCCCAGCCGCCCCATTGTTGTCCCGCGACTTCGCTGCTAGGGTTCGCCGGGCCGCGTCATTCTTTGCATCACCGTCTCGTGCGACCGGCCTCGTTGTCCTGCAATCTCATTGTCGCCGTCGTCACTCGTCTCCTCGAGATGGATCGTGACAAGAAAGGAAATGGCAAGGCTATTGAGGAGCCGGCAGCTAAGAAGCAGAAGCTGTCGAAGGAGGAGAAGAAAGCTTTGATGGCCGCTCGCGCCGCTAGGGAGCGAGAGCGTGGCCAAGGAGGATCGCTGAGGATCCGAGAGGCCCGATAGAGGCATCCTCCGGTGCCTGAGGAGCCAGAGGAGTCTGAGGAGCCTGAGGTGCCGCTTGTTTGCTGGCGCTCAGTCAGGACCCGTGGGGGTCATCCAGCTGCAGCCCGAAGACAGAGACCCTCTGCAGCTGAGCTTTGGGAGGACAGGGCAGCCCAGAGATGGACACCAATGTCTGGGTTGGTGAGGGTGTCCGCCTGACCGACTACAGGAAGTTGAAGGCAAAGCAGCTCAGGAAGCTCAGATGGAGCATTCTACTTGAGGAGTGGTTCCCGCAGCCCAGAGAGTCACTTGTGGACAGTCGCTTCTGGACCCTAACACAGGCGTTGCTGTACAAGACTTACAGACGTCGGGGCCATAAGCTCTTCCAGCATAACTTTCTTGACTGGGATCAGCTCACACTTGCAGCCGGGACAGAGATTCGCCCTTACTTTGAGAGGTACAGAGGGCTAGTGGAGCTGATGTCTTACCAGTGGGGTGCATTCGTGGAGGACTGGGTCCGAGTGTTCTATGCCACACTCTACGTTTCAGAGGGCCGCAGATCCATTGACTTCATGTTTATGGGCCGACACCTGCTAGGAGTGGATCTCCATGACACCTGCCTGCACGAGAGAGTATATGGACAGGCTGACCCACCGAGGAGGCCACTCACTGGAGGTGTGGCACCACCTTTTGAGGAGATACGATCACTGTTTTCTCAGCCCTTCTCTCCTGACCAGTCGAGGGTACCAGCTCTACTCACTCCAGCTGCACGCACTGTGCACCTTGCCTTGCACCGCACGCTTCCACTGAGGTCCGGATACCTTGAGGGGTTCACCAGTTTGCAGCAGACCCTCCTGTTCTATGTCATGAATGGGATGGAGTTCGACATTGTGGATATCCTTATCTGTGAGATGGAGGATGTTATAACAGATGGAGTTGGGATGATGAGGCAGCTTGTGTTCGGCCATTGGATCAGTCACTTACTCTACCTGATAGCTCCAGAGGGGTCCGCTGTACGTGACAGTCTCACCAACGAGAGCATCACTCGGTTCGGACACTACCGTGCTCCAGCTCCTGGAGATCGCCGTCTTGGCCGCCCAGTTGAGCGTCAGGTCTGAGCTCGACTTTCTGAAGAAGATTGGTCAGATCTGGAGAAGGAAGATGAGATCCTAGCACAGGCTGAGGCTCAGGGTGGGGATCTACAACACATTTGGTCAGAGAGTGACACTAGTGATAGTGTCGAGGAGTACTTCCCACCTCCTCCCTCACCCAGGCAGCACGACGCGGAGGCTGGAGGCTCGACTGCACCATCACCTACTCCACCTCCGGTGTCCGAGGCACATGTCTCTCAGCCATCTAAGCTCACTTCTCTACTTCAGCAGATGGTTGAGCAGCAGCGACTGGATCGGCTTGCAGCTGAGCAGGTTGCGCGTCTTTTGGAGCTCCAGGAGCAGCAGCAGGAGATGCAGCGCCAGATAGCCCACGAGAGGCGAGAGGACACTGACAGGCTCACTGGACTGATTGATCAGATGCATCAGCGTTCTCTGTACCAGCAGCAGCAGACGCAGCAGGCCATGATGGGCATCCTGGGGTTGATCACCAACCTCTACACTCAGACTAGGATTGCCCTGCCTTCACAGCTTCTGGGTCTAGCTCCAGGTCCGCCTGTTCTGGCACCAGTTTCAGCACCAGTGCCGACCACGCCGATACCGACGATCAGCATGTCACCACTGCTAGCTCCAGGCGCACCCATTCACCCTCCCTTGCCAGCTTCGACACTCTTCCAGCAGACTCCGGCTTCAGTTGTCAGTGCCCCACTACCTGCAGTCTAGACTCAGCAGGCACCGATAGTAGCTACCGCGGCACCAGTCCCCTCCACTCCAGCTTCAGCAGCAGTAGACAGCAGCTCCGACGACAGCACCCCCGACGGCGACCAGTTCGTCATCGCCCCGAGCACTCAGGGTCCTTAGGCACTCAACTTCCCTTTTTGGTGTCTTGATGCCAAAGGGGGAGAAGAGTCAGGGGGAGGGATAGCTTTGTCCTAGGGGGAGTCCTAGTTGTAGGGGGAGTATCTTTTTGGGAGTTTTTGTAATTTGGGAGATTTGCTACTCTTTTGCTATTCATTGAGTATTCGTGTGCCTCTTATTCTCTTGTGCTTTATTGATTGTTTTTGAGCCTTCAAGTTTAATGTGCAAAATCTTGTACTTATTGCATATTCTTTTGAGTATCGTATTCTTAAAGTTCATTACTGTTATGCTTTACTCATTGTGTTGTCATCAATCACCAAAAAGGGGGAGATTGAAAGCATCTAGGCCCCCATGAGGTATGGTTTCGGTGATTAATGACAACCGTTGGATATTACTAATGAGTTTGTGGATGCAAGGTCTCTCATATCACTCATCACACTTAATGAAATATATATGTATATCATCTACTGCTCATTGGATACAATTGGAGACCCCTAAACAAATTACTTTACAAGGTCAATCGATTTTTATGAAGACTAAAAGAAAAAACTCATATGTCAAATTTATTCCATCGAAATTGACAGCACTCAAGACTTGGTCATCATCAGAAGAACATTTCAAACCAATGTCTAAGAGGTCACTCGAACAAATTCCAAAAGAATCACTTAGAACAACTCGAAGCACACAAAATCAACTCGCCGAATCAACCGATGTATCCTGAAAACACTACATCGGTCGAGTTGGTTCAATAGCAGAAAAAGACCTCAGACTTGAGTACACACCGGATCATCCGATGATGAAGCAAGTGTTACATCGGTCTATCACTCCAGTAAGCAATTTCCCTAGACCAAGTGTAACACCGGACCATCCGATGTACAATTATAACACATCGGTCAATCACTCCAGTAAGCATTATTTCTGGACCAATTCTGGATGAAGTGTCACCGGATCATCCGATGATAAGGCAAGTGTTACATCGGTCGATCAACGGTCATATCTGACACAGTGACATCAACTAATTTGAAATTCGCCGATGACAACTAAAGGGAGAACATCAGATCATCCGGTGTTCGCAGAACAGTGATGTCAGCCTACTTTTCCAGCGGCTATTTCGTGGAAGCTGGCTATTTATACCCCTTCAACCAGTCATTTCGACAAGTCTTGATACCCAGAGCTACTCTACACATTACTAAGCATTCAAGACATTGCGCTACCACTTCTACATCATTTACACCACTTGTACACCAAGAGATAGGCTAGAACTTGCTAGAGATGATGCTTGTGTGCTTCCATTCTTGGTTATTGGAGTCTCTAGTGTAGTGAGAGTTGTAAGGGAGTGTCTCTTGGTGATTGCACTCACCGTGTAACAGTCGGTGATTGGAGAGAGCCTTCCGGAGCTTGCCAAGTCGGTTGTGGAAGCCCGGAGGATCAAACTTGTATAAGGCTTGAGCTCCACCTTGCCGGGTTGGCGAACGAAGACTTTTAGTGAAGATCCCTGGTCTCGGTAACTTGGGAGTGACTATACCCTTTGGTGGGTGCCACAACGTGGATGTAGGAAGATCTTGAGGATCTTGTCGAATCATGGGATAAATCATCATGTCCTCGTGTCTCCTCGGGAGTTTGCGCTTTCTTCCTCTCCCGTTACACTTATGCATTTCATATACCGCAATCTTACTATTTACTTAAATGCATAGGTTGTTTGCATAAGGAATTGGGCTTTTAGTTGTCAAGTTTTTATTGCTTTAATTTTTGAAAAGAAGCCCAATTCACCCCCCCCCCTCTTGGGCATTCGATCCTTACACCGAGGAGCTGACGTGAAGCTGGAGTGCCGCCTGATGCTTCAGCTGGCGGGCTTCAAAGGCGACGAGGTGGGCGTAGGCCTCGTCAAGCGTGATGGGGTCCTTGGTCATCATCGATGTGACGTATGGGTGATACTCGGAAGGTATCCCGACGAGGAGATATGCGAGGATCTCATCATCACGTATGGCAGCGTCTGCCGCCGCCATTTCGGTGGCAATATTCTTGATCTTGCCAAAATAATCTGCCGCCGACATATTTTTTTCTGCGTGGTGGTGAGCTCAACACGGAGTTGAACCGTGCGTGCGCGAGTCGATGAGGAGAACATCTTCTGGAGAGAGTCCCACACCTCCTGGGACGTCTTGGCAGCGACAACATCACGGAGGACCTCCTCGGACATGGAGGAGAGGAGGCCGCTGGGACCTGCTGGTCCGTGTTATACCAGGACATGTAGTCCGAGTTGATGATGAGCTTGGCGCCGGCGGCCATCGACGCGGGGATTTTTTTGCCGGGGCAGCTTTGGTGCCGTCGAGGTACCCTATCAGATTGGTGCTCCGGAGATACGGGAGCAGCTATGCACGCCATAGAAGATAATTTGATTTCGTGAGTCTGATGGTCACAACATGGTGGAGGGGGGTGACGTTGGAAGACATGATGGGCGCATGAGCTTCTGTTGTGGTGAAGAGATGAGGGGAGGTGGCGGAAGAAAAAAAATTTGCTGGTCGATCGATTAGAGTCTTGGTTGTGATACCATGTTGATCGGCAATGCTCAATGACCATTATGAGTCATGGCCAGCGTATTATATAGCAATGAGGAGGTACATGGGGGCGCAACTCCTCTAATCTAGGGATATATCCTAGCTAACTATGGAATGGAATATATCTGAACAAATATACTCTAGCTAACTATTGAATGAAATATATCTTAACAAATATACCTAGCTAACTATGGAGTATATCTTTTACACTTAATAAAGAATGCCTTGGTTCAAAAAAGCAATGCAACATTGAGAACTTATTGGAGAAGTTCTCCCACCAGGCCAAATGGGAGAGGGGAAAGGGGATCCCCTTGCGGAACATCATGCTTACAAAGAAAAGGACGCCCATGGACAATATTGAGTAGGATTTCTGCAGATCCTGAGCTTAGAATATTTTGAACCCATGAAATCCATTCAGAAGGGAAGCCTATGGACCACAACTTCGGATTTGGATATTTGATACTGATGAACAAATTCACAAGCCCAGGTCACGCAATCTTGAATGGAGCGTTCTCTGATGCAACCACACTGATACGGTGTAAAATGGGGATTCACTTCCAATCGAATTGCAGCCAATCAGACCCTAAGAGAGTTTTGGCGCCAAGGTTCTCACTCGTTTGCAAATTGGTACAAACACAATTATCGTTTTTGATGGGCAATGCCACTACAAAATACATTTTAAGGATGAATATGTAAAAGGAACTATGTTTTCCATTAATTCGAAATGAAAAACTACCTAGCAGTTGTGGCAGATATGGTCATATCATTAATACTGCATGACTGAGTACCAGTGGATCCTTCTTCATTTCCTACCCTTAAATTGAAATATGCTGGATGCTTCGGCTCAGGCAGGGTCATTGTTTTGTTGCTTAGCATTGCAACAACATCTAACATGGTGGGTCGATCAGCGGCATTCTCTTGTACACACAACAGTGCAATGCTCATGCACCTCATCATTCCCAATGAGTTACACTTGGGAACCAACGATGCATCAATAACTTCGTCCCATCTTCCCTCGTCGTGTAACTGCCATGCCTGTTTGAGATTGCATCAAGCAATAATATAGGTAAGACACCAGAAATAAGAAAAATAGTTTTAAACAGTATTTGTGTGTACTTACATATCCAAGGATATTGATGAAATCTCCACATTGACGGCTATCAGAATTTCTTTTTCCACTAAGGATCTCAAGAACTAAAACACCAAAGCTGAACACATCGGATTTGACAGAGAAGAGGCCCTCAGAAGCATACTCTGGAGCCATATAGCCACTGAAAAGATATATAATGTTATTCACATTAATGCAAGGTTGTTGAGTATGATGAATGTTTGTAACTGAATTATCCACACAAAACTTACTATGTGCCAACAACTCTTCGTGTAATGTCCGTCTCTGTGGAGCTAAATATTTTTGCTAGCCCAAAATCTGAAATCTTAGGATTCATTTCACTGTCCAACAGAATGTTACTTGGCTTAAGATCTAGGTGGATGACTCGCAACCGGGAGTGCTTGTGTAGGTAAAGAAGTCCCTCCGCTGTTCCTTCAATTATCACAAGACTTTTGTTCCAATCCAATAAAGATTTCCTATTTTCATCTGCATATCAGTTATGGCCAGCTATCTAGGGACAGGCCCATGGCTGCTGGGAAACAGTACCATCAGAATAATTTCGATCCCTTTTAATTATCTATAACAAATCATATCAAACCTGAATTAGAAATTGAAATACATACTGAAGATAAAGAAGTCCAAGCTTTTGTTTGGCAAGTATTCATAGACCAATATTTTCTCCTCTCCATGAGGGCAACATCCCAAGAGCCTGACCAAATTCGTGTGTTGGAGTTTCGCTATGAGTTGTACCTCATTCTTGAACTCTATGAAACCTTGTCCGGAATGCTGAGGCAAGTCTCTTCACTGCTATCTCTAATCCCTCAGGAAACTTGCCCTGTTAGACAAAAGGTTATTCAAAGATCTATATTCTCATCAATGAAAAAAACCGCTAAGTGAAAACCTTTGCTTGATATCTTTGTAGCGAAGTACTTCTAATAAAAGACGACCTTGCGAAACGTAATTGGCATGAAGATAAAAAAGTGTTGTTATTGTCATCATGAAGAAACAACCAAACACTTATTTTTAAATGCCAATTTGCAAGATCTATATGGTCAATCATCCAAATAGCTTCATATTTGTACCCACCAAACAGTGTTGCCAATATATTTGATAATTGGTTGAGTGAGATGGATAACAAGTATAGCGATTGTCAGTATATGGTCACTTTGGCTATATAAAAATGACAAAGTGTTCAATAAAAAAGATCATCTTCATTGCAGATTAGACATATGCACTTCTTTGCTCTGTTTATGATCACCCTTACAACGTCCAGAATGCAGAGAGCAAAGGTTTCTACATGGTTAGAGCAAGTGGCGAGGAATATCTTTATTCCACATGGATGGAAGCGTAACCTTCGAATAAATTATTCCTCGCATCACACACTATTTAGAAATGAAATTTGTATGGTATTTTTTCATTTGTATTATGGTTGCGTGTATAAGCAGGTTGTGAAACTCTATTGTATCAACCTAATGCTGACGAGTTTAATAAAATGCTCATTATAAAAAAAGGTTATTCAAAGATGCAAAATTAATCCGCACTTCCCAGTTAGCAAGTAATAAAAGAAAACTTAACCCATGCTCAATTTGCACTTCATTATTTTGTTCGTATATAAATACACTATGATTAGCATTCCAGCACACTAATTTCATAAGAGTTAAGTGCATCAATAATCCCTAAACATGTCTGGATGTGTCATCCGAGTCTAAAGTACAAATAATACCCCTCTAGCTGTTAACATAACTATTACTTAAGTTTTTTTTTCATATTCATTCTATCCCCAGATCAATGTTACCATATTTCATATTGGAAGCTATTATTTGACAATATAATGGTGTCGTCCTCGATAAATAAATGTAAAATCATGCTAGAATAAGTCAAATAAGCAACACAATAGATATTTTTTAATTTAGATGCAGATGTCACACTTTAGCAAGTTCTTGGACTCGAATACAACAACAACAATAAAGCCTTTGTCCCAATCACCTTGGGTCAGCTACATATGAAACCCAACAATTTTACTTAATTTAAAAAGATAACAAAAAGAAGATAAGAGTAATAAAATGCGAGTAAACTATAAACTAAGATTCTAGCACATGAATTGCTAATTTCCATGCACTCCTATCATGAGCTAAATCTCTAGGTACATTCCAATGCGTTAAGTCTTGTTTCACCGTCTCTTGCCATGTCAACCTTTATCGTCCTCTACCCCTCCTAATATTTTTCCTACCATCTATAATCCCACTGTCAACTGTTGCTTCTGGAGGTCGTCGCTGGATATGCCAAACCAGCAAAGTTCATGGACTTAAATATGCATCTTAAGTGTTTGGTGACTTACATGATACTCTAAGACAAGTTTAAAGATAATCAGTTTATTTTACTAAAAATAAAGCTCAAGTAATAGTTATCTCAAAAAAATAGAGACATTTTCGGTACTTTGAATTCAGATGACATATTTTAATAAGTTTATAGATCGAAATCTCCATTTTAAAAATTTATGGACCTAGATGACGCACCCAGACAAGTTCAGCGACCGTTGATACACATTATTCATTTCATAGCAATGTATGATGAAGATTCAACAAGGCAACGACTAGAATGCAATCTGTGTTTTGGTACAATCGTGCAATCAACCATCCCTATTTATAGGATCTTCATCCTACAATTGTTGCATATTTTTACTTAACCCCTTCTATCTAAGTGCATCATATGTAGGGGGTTAAATAAAATTTTGTAACAACCGTAAGATGCAGATTCAATAGATGAGAATATATGATTGCACGATTGCACCATATCTCAGATTGCATACTAGTCGCTCCCGATTCGACAGATGCAACCTATTTGTTTATATTGATTGGATAATCAGGATGATTGATGGCGTCATTACATGTTTACCTTATATACAGAACCAAATCCACCTTCCCCAAGTTTGTTTTCTTCAGAGAAGTTACTTGTAGCTTCCAATATCTGATTAAAGCCAAAAACCGAAAACTCAGAGAGCTCTGCTTCCATTTCCCAATCGTGTTCATCTCCTCTTACCAAGTTAGTACGCTTCTTTCCTCGTAATCTCAGTTTACCTGAATAGTAGCAGAAACTGAGAATTAATCGCTCTATGCAGATTTATCTGATGGCCATATCTATATAATTGGACGTACATCAACACTATGATGTACACTATTATGTGATTAATGATTACATACTCACCTTTTGTGTACCTCCTCATTCGCCAACGACGGTAAAAGATGGCGCAGAGCGCCACTACCGCTAGAGGAGATGCCACGATCAAGGCAATCACCCAGGGCTTGCTACCACGTCCTAGATAATTAAGTTATGATCATCAGCAAGCAGTAATTTTAACTAAAACACAGGTTATTCTTTGTAATCATGTAAGAAGTAGACATAAATGGAAATTATTTTGAACTCCATCACATACTTTTATTTGTTGCCGGAGGCGGAACGGGTTGTGCCGGAGAGATCGATGATGGCGTGATCCGCTTCATGGATCTGCCGTCGAAGAACCTGATCATCTCGAACCTGAAGTTGCACCGCATCACGAGGACCCGTCCTCCCACGCGCACCGACGTGGTGGCGTTGACCGTGCTGATGATCCGCCGGAGGCACGCCAGGCAGTCGGCCGCGGAGAGGTCCGGCGTGCACTGCGCCAGGGAGTAGAGCGTCGCCTTGGTGCTGCTGGTGGCGTCCATGAACGTCGTGGCGAACCGTGTCGGCGCATCCGCGGCCAACTGGGCCGTCTGCGTTAGCATTCGGCGCACGTGGGCGCCGACGAGGCGGGCATTGCCAGTGATGTTAACCTCTTTCCAGAACTGGAAGAGCGTCGCGTTCTCCGTGATGTCAGGCGGGGCGGCTAGGAAGTCTCCGGGTGAGAAGCGGAGGATGCAGTCGTCGTCATAGACAGCGGCGCCCTTGTCTAAGGGACACATTTGCTGTGTGTACTTGAACGAGCCGGCCACGCAGGAGCTGCAGCCCGTGACGTTGGTGGTCATGTCGCCGCGGCAGACCGCGAGCGTGTAGACGGCGTTGGTATTAGAAAATAGGAGGCAATTTACTGAACAATTTCGGAAGAACACGAGAAAACCAGCAACGATCGGCAGACAGCCGGGACGAGAAATAACGCGTACCGATTTGAAGCCGAACGCACCGCTGTAGATCCGACGGCGAACAGCCGCTGCAGGCATTGGTGACGACGTTGAGCCGCAGCGCCCGATCTCCTCGGTAGACGAGCCGTGGTGAAGAACGCGAGTAGTCGCACGGAGCGCTTCCCAAAAACCTTATTCGCCCTCTCCCGGTGCAGGATCGCAAAGGCGAGCGGTTCCGAAGACCTGCTCTCTCAATCGTCGGTGCACGCTGGCGCTCGGGATGGAGTAGACTAGAAGGCGGCGTAAGGAACGCGAACGTGAGAACGATCTGATCGTGGGATACCCTCTGCCGCACGGCGCACACCCGTATTTATAGAGTCCCATGGAGGCGGTACGTATGCGATCCGGAGGGTCCGGATCCGAACTGACTCTGCAGTCGTAGACGCGTCCGTCTCCAACGACTTGGACTCTGACTCGGTAGCCCCAAAAATTCGGAAGCCCAAAAGCCCAAAGCCCAATTTAATTTTCTACAAAAATATAAAATTTGGGCTCGGCTCGAGGCTCGAATTCACACGAACGCGCGCGCGCGTGCGGGGCGGGACGAGACGGGGCGGGGCAAGGCGTGGCGTGGCGAGGCGAGCGAGCGAGGAGGAGGAGGAGGAGCGCGCGTGTGCCATCCCTCTCTTCCTCTCTTCTCTCTCACTCAAGGAGTGGAAGAGCAATCTCCCTTTTATGTAGGAGTTGCTCCACTTCCACTTCCCATGTGGGACTAAACACTTAGCATCACTCCCTCTTGCCCTAATGGGCCTTTGAGATTTATTGGGAATTAATTCTGAATATTATATGGGTCAAGCCCATTTATTCCAACAATCCCCCACCAGATCTCAAAACCATTAGGAGAGAGGTCATTCTCGTTCCTTGTTTGATATACTAGTCTTTCGGCAGAGACTGTGAAGTTGAACTTCTGCCTAGATCCTCAAGTTTCATCAGGTCACAACTTGAACAATGGACTACGCCTTGAATTGCAAGTTTTGTGTGAACTGACTTCACCTAAAGACCATTACCAGTACTTGACTACCAGTAGTCTACCCCGCGGGTGGAGCATATGCGTCATACTCCCTGATCTCTTCATGAACTTTCCAGAGAGCACCCAAATCTCACAGAGTGCGACGTTAGACAGTCGGAGCTCATATAGGTGTGTTTCCTTCAAGACTGCCCTGTAGGACGACATCTTCGCTACACATAGACAACAGAAACACATTAAGGCAATTCGCCAACCTGCCTTACAGTTTGAGAGTACAAGTGTGCATCTTCACATAGAGAGGGTATAAAGGAAGTACTCTCCTCGGTGAACCACTAGCTTGTTTTCCCATGTCCTAATTCACGGGATCTCTGATCACATAGATTAGGTTACTACTATGGTGTCACATCAATGGGTCTCAAACCCATCTCTCTCGATGCACTTTCTATCATATTACGTGATAGACCCTTCGTAAAGGGATCTGCCAGGTTTTTGTCTGTTTGTATGTACGAAACAGTAATAACTCTGGAGTTTCTCATTTTCCTGACAGATTTTAAACGTCTCTTGACGTGTCTTGATGATTTTGCATTATCCTTAGAACTGGTAACTTTGGCAATCACCGTCTGATTGTCACAGTTCATAAGGATTGCCGGCAATGGTTTTTCAACTATAGGCAAATCCATCAAGAGCTCTCGCAACCATTCTGCCTCTGCAGTGGCTGTCTCTAAAGCAGTGAGTTCTGCTTCCATGGTTGACCTCGTCAAAATGGTCTGTTTGAAAGACCTCCATGATATAGCGCCACCAGCTAAAGTGAACACATAGCCACTCGTGGCATAGAGTTCATCAACATCAGAGATCCAGTTCGAATCACTATAACCCTCAGGCACAGCCGGATGCCCAGTATAGTGAATTCCATAACTCATTATACCTCTCAAGTAGCGCATAACCCTTTCAAGTGCATGCCAATGATCTGTACCTGGGTTTGACATGAACCTGCTCAGTTTGCTCACAGCAAACGAGATATCACGACGGGTTACGCTAGCTAAGTACATGAGTGAACCGATCATCTGAGAATATCTGTGTTGATCTCTTTTGACTCTTTCTTGTTCTTTCTAAGTATCACGCTGAAATCATAAGGCGTTGGAGAAATCTTGCTATCCATAAAGCCGAACCGGCTCAAGATTTTCTCAATATAGTGGGATTGACTTAAAGTAATTCCACTCTCATCCTTATTCAGCTTAATGTTCAAAATAACATTAGCTTCTCCCAGATATTTCATATCAAAACACTTTGATAGAAAAGACTTGACCTTAGAAATTATATTAATGCTCGTACCAAAAATGAGTATATCATCCATATACAAGCATAATATAACGCTATCGCCCCCACCATGGCGATAGTACACGCACCGATCAGCCTCATTAATGACAAAGCCAGCAGATGTCAAAGTACTATCGAACTTCTCATGCCATTGCTTAGGTGCTTGTTTCAGGCCATACAAGGATTTCAACAATTTGCACACCTTTCTCTCTTCACCTTTTACTACGAACCCATCAGGCTGTTCCATATAAATTTCCTTTTCCAACTCTCCATTAAGGAAAGTTGTCTTCACATCCATTTGATGGATGATTAGACCATAAGAGGCAGCTAGAGAAAGTAGTACACGAATTGTCGTAATTCTGGCGACAGGTGAATAGGTGTCAAAATAGTCTTCACCTTCATTTTGAGTATAGCCCTTAGCAACTAGTCTTGCCTTGTACTTTTCAATAGTACCGTCAGGCCTGAGCTTCTTCTTGAACACACACTTGCAGCCTACTGGTTTGCACCCGCATGGCCGTTCAGTTAACTCCCAGGTTCCATTGGAAAGAATTGAGTCCATCTCACTATGAACTGCTTCTTTCCAGTCATCTGCATCAAGTGATGCATATGCCTCTGCTATGGATCCAAGAGTATCATCCACAAGGTACACAATGAAATCATCACCGAAGGATTTTGCAATCCGTGATCTCTTACTCGACTGAGTTATTTCATTGTGTTCCTCCCCTAGGACATTCTCAAACAGTGTATCAAGAAACTCGCTAGTTGTGGTGGATTCAGGACAAATTTCAGAAGAGATCCTAGCAGTGCTATGCATATCTTTCATAGGAAAAATATATTCAAAAAATGTTGCATCACGAGATTCCATAATAGTATCAACATGCATATCAGGTACCTCAGATTTAACTACTAAAAATCTATATGCGATGCTCCGATGAGCATAGCCTAGAAAGATACAATCCACTGTCTTTGGTCCCAACTTGCGTTTCTTGGTAATTGGAACATTGACCTTTGCCAAACATCCCCAAGTACGCAAGTATGATAGTGATGGTTTTCTCCCAACCCACTCCTCATAGGGGGTTTTCTCTTTATTCTTGTTTGGAACGCGGTTTAGGACATGACATGAAGTCAATAGAGCCTCCCCCCACCATGCCTTAGATAAACCAGACGTGTCTAACATGGCATTCACCAAGTTACACAGTGTGCGGTTTTTCCTCTCAGCTACCCCGTTTGATTGCGGTGAATAGGGAGGCGTCCTCTCATGTATAATACCATGTTCTGCACAAAAATCATCAAATATTTTGGGAAAATACTCACCACCACGATCTGACCTAAGACATTTGATCTTTCTCTCTAATTGAGTTTCTACTTCAGATTTATAGATTTTAAAGTAGTTTAAAGCTTCATCTTTAGTTTGTAACAAGTAAACATAGCATAATCTAGTAGAATCGTCTATTAATGTCATAAAATATTTCTTTCCACCTTTTGTTAACACACCATTCATCTCGCATAGATCAGAATGTATGAGTTCTAATGGTGCCAAGTTTCTCTCCTCGGCTGCCTTGTGAGGCTTTCGAGGTTGCTTTGACTGCACACAACTATGTCACTTAGAACCTTTGACAATATGAATTCCGGAATTAATTTGAGACTAGATAGCCGATTCATTAAACCAAAATTAACGTGACATAAACGAGAATGCCAAACACTTGCATCATCATTAATACTGCCACAAATATGGTTTACTGACTTATTATTAAACTCCAAAAGAGAAAAGCGGAACAGACCTCCGCATTCATAGCCTTTACCAATAAATTGTCCATGCTTAGACACAACTATTTTATTGGACTCTAAAACTACTTTAAACCCATCTCTGCATAGAAGGGTACCGCTAACAAGTTTCTTGTTCATAGTAGGGACATGCTGCACGTTCTTCAGCTGGACAATCTTTCCCAAAGTGAACTTCAGATCGACCGTGCCAGCACCACGAACAGAAGCATGTGACTCATTCCCCATTAGGACTGCGGAATCCCGGACGAACTGGTAAGAAGTAAACATGTACATGTCAGAACATACATGAACATTAACACCCGTATCAAACCACTAAGATGGTGTTTGAGAAACAGAAAGAACAGTAAAGGAATTACCGTACCCATCTGCATTGCTGGATGTCACGATGTTGACATTCTTTTTCCTTTTGCGATCTGCCCTCTCAGGACAGTTCTTGGAAATATGTTCCTGCTCACCACAGGTGTAACAACAGCCATCATTGGCTTTGTTTGACTTCTTCTTCTTGAAAGCAGTAGTTTTGTTTGGCTTGAATAGAGACTTGTTTCCTTTGTTCTTGACATAGGGTTTCTGCACCATATTAGCATTGGCGCTAGATTGACCCTCGCCTCCTTTCTCAGTAGCGTCCTTAGCCCGAGCCTTCTCCTCAACATCAAGAGATGCTATCAGGTTTTCAACTGATATTTCCTGTCTCTTGTGTTTGATGGCTGTGGTGAAGTTCCTCCACGATGGAGGTAACTTTGCAATAATGCACCCAGCCACAAATTTGTCGGGTCAAGGACACTTAAGAAGATTGAGCTCTCTCGCGAGCACTGTATTTCATTTGCTTGTTCAACTACAGGAAGGTTGTTAACCATCTTGTAGTCATGAAAATTCTCCATAATATACAGTTCACCGCCTGCATCGGCTGCACCATACTTGACGTTAGGTGCATCCCAGAGCTCCTTACCATCTGTGACTGTCAGGTAGACATTACAGAATTTATTATCAAGAACACTTAAGATGCATCTTCTTAGGGCAGAATTGGTTTCCTCGAACTTTGTCTGTTCTTCAACAGACAAAGGACCTTGAGGCCTGCCCTCGGTTACCCAGAAGATCTTAAAAGATTGGAGCCAGAGTGTGGCCTTAACTTGCCACATCTTGAAGTGCACGCCAGAGAATTTCTCCGGCCTCAGTGCATCGGCCAAAGTCATCATGTTCAACCCAGGAAATTGCCTAATAAGGTTTTTGGATTGTTAGAAAATAGGAGGCAATTTACTGAACAATTTCGGAAGAACACGAGAAAACCAACAACGATCGGCAGACAGACGGGACGAGAAATAACGCGTACCGATTTGAAGCCGAACGCACCGCTGTAGATCCGACGGTGAACAGCCGCTGCACGCGTTTGTGACGACGTTGAGCCGCACCGCCCGATCTCCTCAGTAGACGAGCCGTGGTGAAGAACGCGAGCAGTCGCGCGGAGCGCTTCCCAAAAACCTTATTCGCTCTCTCCCGGTGCAGGATCGCAAGGGCAAGCGTTTCCGGAGACCTGCTCTCCCGATCGTCAGTGCACGCCGACGCTCGGGATGGAGTAGATTGGAAGGCGGCGCAAGGAACGCGAATGTGGGAACGATCTGATCGTGGGATACCCTCTGCCGCACGACGCACGTCCGTATTTATAGAGTCCCACTCTGACTCGGTAGCCCCAAAAATTCGGAAGTCCAAAAGCCCAAAGTCACAAACACACGCGCGTGTGCGGGGCGAGGCGAGGCGAGCGTGCGAGGATGAGGAGGAGCGCGCGTGGGCCATCCCTCTCTTCCCCTCTTCTCTCTCACTCAAGGAGTAGAAGAGCAACCTCCCTTTTATGTAGGGGTTGCTCCACTTCCACTTCCCATATGAGACTAAACACTTAGCACCAGCTTTTGAGATTTATTAAAAATTAATTTTGAATATTATATGAGCCAACCCATTTATTCCAACAGTTGAGGGCTCGGCCAGCGGTGGTGGTAGCAAAGAGCTCCGTGGAGGAAGAGGTGTTGATTGGGACGGTGCCGGCGAGCAAGTTGAGGTTCGTCTGGTAGGTGCTGTTGGCCGTGTAGTTGCCGCTGTTGCCGCAGACCTTCCCTATCGCCGTCGCCCACGGCGGCATGAAGAGGAAGGCAAGGATGATGAGCAGGACCCTCGCCATACCTATTCACGGTACTGACGTACTGCGAAGAACCTGACGTACTGTTCGACTGGCCGAGTTGCTTCGTTTCTCTTGTCTTGTTTGTTTATACCCATCGTATCAGTTGGGAAAAGAAAAAAATTGAGACAATCAAGCACGGCGTCAATTGCAAACTTCGATCAGAAGTGAGGGAGTCAATACCAAACCTTGAAATCGTCAAACACGGCGTCAGAAATTTAATTTATTGACAGTTGGTGTTCCTAGACTACTATACTACTACAACACAAAAACAGTAGTATGGACCAGTTCAAAACTGCCATATGATACAAAGAATAATTGATTAATTATGATCTGCCCGGAGGCAGTACATATATATAGCGAAGCCAGAGGCAAGTCCTGGGTACAAGGTGGTGACAGTCCTAGACCTGTACACTTCTATTCTAGCACTCCGTCGTAGTCTAAATATTTAGACTGAATCAAAACTCAGTAAAAATGATGTTGGAAGTCCTTTGTGAAGATAACAGCATACTGAGACCTAGTAAGCACATGAAAAATACGAATTGCCCCAGCAGCTATCTTGGTGCGGACGAAGTTCAAATCAATCTCGATGTGCGTAGTGTGTTGATGTTGCACCAAATTACTCGTGAGAAAAACTGCATTTACATTGTCGCAGTAGACCAAAGTAGTTTTCCAGAGTGGACAGTGAAGTTCCCCAAAAGCTGGCGCAAGTCTCAGCCACAACATTAGGAATAGCACCATACTTGGCATAGCTCAGCACTGTTGGTGCTGCACCTAATTACTCGAGAGAAATTTCATTTATATTATCGCAGTAGACTAAAGTAGCTTTCAGAGTGGACAATGAAGCTCCACAAGAGGTTGCGTAACCGGGAAGTCTAAGCCACAACATTAGGAATAGCACCATACTCGGCCTCAGCAGTGGAGCGGGATATCATCTGCTAACGCTTCAAAGACCATGATACTAGATTATTGCATAGGAAGCACCATAACAAGAAGTGTAACGACGTGTGTCGGGACACCCGGCTCAGTCAGCATCAAAATTTGCCACCGCATCAGTAACAGAGGAGCAATGCAAATGCAAAACCATACTCAAGTGTGCCTCTTTCACCAATCCTAGATGTGGCTCAAGAGGATCATGCATGTAGACAAACCTACTGCACGACATATGTAATATCAGGACGAGTGAAATTAAGATGCTACAAAGCTCTACAAGACCACGATGATAGTGTGCGATACACACACACAAACACTGAAAGAAGACCCGAAAGTTCTCCCTGTATGCGACGGAATCGGAGGAAACCAGGCTGCCTAACTTGGCTCACCTGGGTTACATGTTGATTTCTTAGATAGATGGATACAAGAGATAGAATCCTGGCTGTTACACGTATGGACTCTCAGCCAGAGATCTTAAACAGAAGACAACCTCCTTTATCTATTAGTTACAAGCTTATCTAAACTACTTTATCTCTGATAATTAATCCGGTGCTTAATGCTTCTGGAAGGTCTTCATGCGTACGTGATTTTTATGTGGCCGAGACTCCTTTTCTCCAACACCCCCCTCAATCTCAAGTTCCCATGTTGAGATTGTACTGAAACTTGACTTGTTTTTGTGAAGACAAAAGTTTGGTAAAACCATCTGCTATCTGATCTTTAATGGATATGAACTTGACCTGCAGCAGTTTATTTGCAACCCTTTCTCGAACAAAATGATAATATATTTCTATATGCTTTGTTCTAGCATAAAACACCGGATTAGATGTCAAGAAGGTTGCTCCAAGATTATCACACCATAATATTGGAATTCTATCCTGAGAAATTCCCAATTCTTTTAATATAGTTTGAATCCAAATTACCTCAGAAGTTACATTTGCCAATGACTTGTATTCTGCCTCTGTGCTTGATCGTGAAACAGTAGGCTGCTTCTTTGCGGTCCAGTGCACTAGGTTCGAGCCTAGATATATGGCAAGCCTCCTGTGGATCTTCTATCATCTGGGCATCCTGCCCAATCAACATATGAACAATCATTAATTTACAGGGAACTGCCTTTGGTAAACTTGGTACCTTGACTGATGGTTCCTTGTATGTATCTCAAAATTCGCTTGACCATGGTCATATGAATATCCGTAGGACAATATAAGAATTGACATACATACTTTATTAACAGAGAAGGCTAAATCGGGCCTGGTGAGCGTCAAGTATTGTAGTGCACCTACAATACTTCTGTACCGAGTAGCTCCTTGGGCGCCTAACAACTGTCCACCAAGAGCTGAAAATTTTCCTGTGGCAGATAATGGAGTGCTCACTGATCTACGGTTTCCATGCCTGCTCTTTTTATTAATTCAGTGGCATACTTTTTTTGTTTTAGCATGACACCTTCCCTGCTGTGTTCCACTTCAATACCTAGTAAATAGTGAAGATTTCCCAAGTCCTTTAGTGCAAAATCCTTCTTTAAGTTCTCCAATAGTGTCTCGACTGCATGTTCCGAAGAACTCACAACCACAATATCATCAACATAGATTAGTAGATAAACCCTGCGTACCGGGTACTCCACGGTACCACAAGAAGTGCAAGAGAGTTTTACCTGTCAAAGTTGAAGGTTTCCTCAGGACCCACATGTCATATTACATCGGACCCGCATCCCTCATATGGATAGCTCCGGGGATTGACACGTGTAATGTAAATCCAGAGCTAAACTCCCAACACTGGGAAGCTCCACGATCTACACGTGTATAACGACCCCGGACCTAACCCCCAGCAGAGGAAAGCTCCGGTGCCGACACGTGTATAGCGGTTTCGGAGCTACCTCCCCGCAAGGGGAAGCTCCGAAGCTGCCACGTGTGGAGCCTCCGGACCTTCATCACCAACGAATACATTGGCGGATCTCCTTCAGCACGGACATTCAATGGACAATTAAAGTGACAGTTACAAGACCTGATTACGTGTCGTTAATGCTGTATTAATGACACACGATCAGAGCACTGTTAATAGAGGTAACACAACCATTAAGGCACATTATCACACTATTAACCATGCTTAATACTCATAGACAGTGTATTAGGCTATTAAATACACCAGGGCCACATTTCAGGTCGGGCAAATGATGTAACGATCAGTCCCTGGACTATAAAAGGACTGAGCCGCATGATACAGAGGAACAAGTGGAAAAAAAGCTGAGCCATACACTACGCTTCCTAGTGATTCTCAATACAACAACTCACACCCCGTGGAGTAGGGTATTATGCTCAGGCGGCCCGAACCACGTAAATCTCTGGTGTCACCATCTTGATCCTGATCTATGCGTGCCCCAACCGAAACAAGAACCTCCGTGGGCTACACTTTAGTAGTACCGGGGGAAGTGTTGTTGCTACACTTCGACATTTGGCGCGCCAGGAAGGGGTTCCCGAGATCTTAAGATGGTGAATTCCGCCCCAGGATCTTCGAACGACAATCACACTGAACAACCTTGTCAATACCCTGCGTACCAAATACCCCTTGGAACCGCGAAGAGTGCAGAGGAACTCCACCTATCTGAGTTGAAGACCTCTGAAGGCCCCACGTGTCATACGGAACCGGACCTGCCTCCCTTCTATGGTTAGTCCCAGTGCCGCCACGTGTATCGTAAAACTGGAGCTACATTCCATACATGGGAAAGCTCCGAACAACCAGACCTAACCCCCGACAGAGGGAAGCTCCGGTACCGACACATGTACAACAACACCGGACCTACTCGTCCAAGACAGTAAGCTCTGGAGCTGCCATGCGTCCAACCGCCGGACCTTCAACCTCAACAGGCAGATTGGTGGACCTCCAACGGCTCAGACCTTCAAGGAACAATTAAAGCTTCAAGACCCGATTATGTGTCATTAATGCTATCTTAATGACACACAATCTAGGACCCTTAATACCAGTAACGCCGCCATCAAGGCGCGTTATCATGCTGTTAAGTGGAATTAAGTATATTAATTTGTATTAAGCATCAGTAACTGCCAGGGCCACATGTCGAGCCAAGCTGATGATGCAACAGCCAGTCCTTGTACTATAAAAGGACTGATCGGGCGATACACAGAGGGAGGCTTCCACACGTGCTCAAGACACTCTAGTCTCTGATACTCAAGCGCTCAGACGCTTAGTACAACAGCAACACACCCGTGGAGTAGGGTATTACGCTCAGGCGGCCCGAACCACGTAAATCCTCGTGTCAAATTGCCATCTTACTCTGAATCTCCGCGCGCTCACAACCAAACTAGGAAACTCCGCGGGCTGCTAACGGTAGTACCGGGAGAATTGCTGGAATCACCCTCCGAAAGTTGGCGCGCCAGGGAAGGAGCGCCTGAGATTCAAAGATGGTGAATTCTGCTGCTGGATCATCCAACGGTAACCATGCTGTGCAACCTGCTGAAGGCAATCCCTCCAACATGCAGTAGCAAGCAGGTACTGTGGCTCCAGCAGGAGTCATGCCACCACTGCCACCATCCGCTCCGATGAATCAAGCTGGACAGCGAGATGGGATGTCTGCGTCGGTCACTGTATCGGCGAATAACAACCCCGAGCACACGCTAAATGCTGCGCGTGCTCTTCTCCAACGTCCATCGCCTCTAGGAGCACCCCCGGGTGCGATGGAATAGTGGAGAGCTGATGTGGATCATCTGGTTGCAACGGCAGTCGATTGCATCAGCAATCAAGTCCCCCCCCCCCCTTGGGGAGGGCCCCATCTCAGCATCGGACCTTGTCGGGTAGACTCGGTCCACAAGCTTCACAGCCCAGGAGGCGTGCTGCGTCTCAGCAGGCGACGTCGCTGCCTTCCGGGGCGCGACATACTCATACGATAACGAGGCTTTCGACTCATGACCTCCGGGCAGAGCTCGATCGCCATTACCGTCAACAGGACGACCGCGCCCACATCGAGCGTGCTCGCAAGAGGTGAGAGGCTCGGGACAGCCCTGCTCCTGAAGGAGTAGGAGGAGGCTGTTCTTCCATGGCCATGCACCTACGCATGGTCAGATGGCCGCAAAAGTTCCAGCCTCACCTGCCGGAGAAATTTGATGGGACTGTCCATCCTGCCGAATTTCTTCAAATCTACTCCACTGCCATCCTTGCGGCTGGGGGGAAATGAGGCCGTGATGGCTAATTATTTCCCTGTGGCTTTAACTGGGACCGCCAGATCTTGGTTCATGAGCCTCCCGCCAGCCTCCATCAATAGTTGGGCGGAGTTGTGCCAACAGTTCACCGCCAATTTCGGGAGCTCATACACCCGACCAGGCACGGAACTGGACCTTTTTGCTGTCAAGCAGAAAGGGGGAGAGTCCTTGCGATCTTTCATCCAGAGATACTCCCAGGTACGAAATACCATTCCTTCCATTTCAAGCACTTCTGTTATTGTAGCATTCAGACAGGGCGTTCGAGATTAGAAGATGCTGGAGAAGCTGGCGACCAATGAAGTCACCAGCGTCACGAAACTCTTCAGCTTGGCAGACAAGTGTGCCAAGGATGCGGAGGGCCGTGAATTGCACTCTCAACCACCTTCGGAGGCCAAAAAAAAGTCCTCCAAGGGTGAAGCCGCTACCTCCGAGAGTGGCAAGAACAAGAAAAAGTCCAACGGCAAGAAGAAGCTGTCGGCCGGCACACCTAATGCTGCAGCTGCTGCAGCTCCGGGTGGCCGGGGGCCACGCCCCGAGAAACGACCTCAGCTATCGTCTGAAGACGGTGGCAGCTCCAATATGTGGTGTCCCATACATAAGACGAACAACCACAACCTGGAAGGCTGCCGAGAGGTCCAAAACCTTGCCGAGCGCTACAACAAGTGCCGGGAAGAAGCTCCTTTCTGTCAAAGGGAAGGAAAACAAAAAGTCGAAGAAGCTCCGGCTGAAGAGGAGTTAGGCTTTCAAGACCCCAAAAAGGTCTTGAAAGCTGTTTACACCTCCGTTGACGACGACTCCGACGTCTCCGACAACGAGTGTTGGAAGACCATGAACACCATCTTTGGTGGATCGTGGGACATCCCTTTCCATCGTGTCCTCAAAACAATGCGGCGAGACATGGTCTCTGTAGCTCCCACCGCCAGGGCGGAGCCTCATCGGAAGTAGATGGATACTGCCATCACCTTCGATGCTTCGGACTGCCCGCGGAACATTATCGGAGCTGGCCAACTTCCACTGATGGTATCTCCAACCATCAACAACATCCAGCTCCACCATGTAATGGTGGACTGAGGTTCGGGGCTGAACCTCATAAGCTTCAAATCCTTCGTCAAGCTTCAGCTCTGACCTTCAGATCTTCGCCCTTTCCGACCTTTCTCCGGAGTAGGTCCGGGGGCCATAACTCCACTTGACGCCATTACTCTCCCGATGACCTTCGGGACTCTGGAGAATTACAGGACCGAGAAGTTGATCTTCGACGTGGCACAGATCAACTTACCATTCAACGCCATCTTGGGAAGGCTAGCTTTGTACAAATTCATGGCTGCTGCTCATTATGGCTACTTGGTGTTGAAGATGCTAACACCCTCAGACGTTCTCTGGATCCGCGGAGATCGCACCGCCGGAGTTACTGTTCCGGAAGAACTCCACGCGCTTGCTACATTGCAGGAGGAAGAATCCGGAAAGGAGCAAGCTCCGAAGCCCCCGACAATCGTCATTGAGGATCAACTTCCGCACCTCATGTGCAACCAAGCGGCGACACCGACATTCCCGTCAAAGTCATCCAAAATTGATTCCGACACCGCTCAGACCACCCGTATATTGGGAGGTCTGAACAACAAATAGGAACTCGTGCTCATCACTTTCCTTCGGGCTAATGTCGACGTGTTTGCCTGGCAACCGTCACAAATTCCTGGGACCCCTAGGGAAATGATTGAGCATAATTTGAAGATTTATCCCGATGCTCGGCTTGTACATCAGAAGCCTCAGAAGCAATCAGTAGAGCGACAAAACTTCATACATCAAGAAGTGAAGAAGTTGCTCAAAGCTGGATTCATCCGGGAAGTCTTCCACCCAAAATGGGTGGCAAACCCAGTCGTTGTACCAAAGGCCGACGGGAAGCTTCAGATGTGTATCGACTACACTACACTGAAGAAGGCATGTCCAAAGGATCCATTCCCACTACCTAGAATAGATCAGACAGTGGATTCCACCTCCGGTGTGAATTACTGTGTTTCCTAGATGCATATTCTGGGTATCATCAAATCAGAATGTCTAAGGAAGATGAAGAGCATACTTCCTTCATCACAGTAGATGGATTGTACTGTTACACTTCCATGCTATTCGGTGTCAAAAACACTGCTTCAACGTTTGTGCGAGCTATGTACAAAATGTTTGGAGAGCTCATCAGAGATGTAGTGGAAGTGTACGTCAATCAAATCATCGTCAAGATCAAGAACAAGGAGTCATTTCTTGACACCTTGCAAGCTGTCTTCGACAAGTTGCGAATTACCAAGCTGAACCCAGACAAGTGTGTCTTTGGGGTTAGATCCGGAAAGCTTCTTGGATTCTTGGTGAACTACCAAGGAATAGAGACGAATCCGGTGAAGATTAAAGCTATTGAAGACATGCGGCCACTAGCCCGCATCAAGGATGTCCGAAAGCTGACAGGATGTCTAGCTGCCCTCAGCCGGTTCATCTCAAGACTAGCGGAACGGGCGCTACCCTTCTTCAAATTATTGAGGAAGTCCGGACCATTCCAATGGTCTAAGAAGCAGAAAAGGCTTTCCAAGAGCTAAAGCAGCTCCTCACCGCTCTACCAACTTTGGTAGCTCCAAATCCTAGTGAGCCACTTCTGCTTTACATTTCGGCAACTGACGAAGTTGTTAGCATGGTCCTGGTTGCGGAAAGACCAGAACCATCCCTAGTTCAGGAATCCAGACCCCTCCGAGAAGGTCTGGAGCTACCTGAAGGCGAGTCTGGGTCCTAGCCCCCAAACCCGAATCCTCGAGGTGAGACGCCAAAGGATCAACCTCCTTCAAATGAAGGAATTGCTATTGCTGAACAAGAAGATCCGGACCCCTCCAGGAAGGTACGGATCACTTCAGAAGAAGCTCCGGGTTCCTCTAGCAAGAACTTGGAGGTCCCCGAAGAAGGTCCGGACCCCTTCGGGAGGGTCCGGGTTGATGAGGAGGAAGCTCCGGGCCCCTCCGAGAGGGTCCGAACACTCCAGCGCCCAGTATACTTCATCAGTGAAGTACTTCATGACGCCAAGACTCTGTACTTAGATGTGCATAAGCTGCTCTATGCAGTTCTTATTGCCTCTAGGAAGCTTCGTCACTACTTCCAAGCTCACAAGGTTTCAATGGTAACCTCTTATCCACTGCGTGCAATCTTGCATAACCCTAACTCTACTGGGAACATTGCAAAGTGGGCAACAGAATTGGACGAGTTCGATCTTGAATTCGTCCCAATACAAGCGATCAAGAGTCAAGCATTGGAAGACTTTGTGGCGGAATGGTCCCCCTCTCCATCAAATCCTGGGGGCCCAATGAGCAGAAACTGGAACCCAAAGTTCCAGTCTTCACTGAGCCTCATGGACTCTCTACTTCGACGGCCGGAGCTGGAATCCTTCTCCTCGCTCTAACCGGGGAGAAGGTCAAATACATGGTTCACCTTGACTTCAAGGCAATCAACAACATGGCGGAGTTTGAAGCACTAATCTATGGGCTCAAAGTGGAACTATCATATGGTGTCAAGCAGCTGTTGGTAAAGGGTGATTCGCAGCTCATTATAAAACAAGTCAAAGGTGAATGCTGCTGCAACAACTCTCAACTAGCTGCATATCTACTTGAAGTCAAGAAGCTTCAAAAGGACTTTGAAGTCCTGGATCTTTGCCATGTCCAGCGTCCCAACAACACTGAAGCTGACGAACTCTCGACGAAAGCTTCAACCGGAGCTCCGGTTCCCGACGGAACCTTCGCCCGGAGATTGTCAAGACCAACAGCTCAGCCTTTCGAACTGAGCAAAGAGGGTGAGACCAGCACCTCAAAGCTGGCGGTCCCAATGGCCCTGTTACCATGGCGTCCATCAAGGGTCGTAGGTGCTGCAAGAAGCTCCGAGCAACCCAACACGCAAGACTGGGAAGCTTAAGTTAGGTCTGATGCATGGATCCCGGCGATCCGGAGCTACTTGAAAGACAACATCCTTCCTGAAGACAATGTGCTGCTGACCGGATAGTCAGATTGGCTAAAAGATACACACTGGTGGAAGGGAATCTCTACCGCCGTGGTGCCAACGACGTCCTAATGCGGTGCATTACAAGGGAAGAAGTCCGCGAGCTCCTCGCGAAAATCCATGGAGGCGAGTGTGGGAACCACGCGTCTTCCCGCACGTTGGTCGGTAAAGCCTTCTGGCATGGTTTTTACTGGCCTACAGCACTCCAGGATGCAACTGAGCTAGTGAAGAAATGCGAAGCATGCTAGTTTCATGCGAAGCAAATTCACACACCAGTTCAACCCTTACAAATGATACCTCCTACATGACCATTCGCTATGTGGGGGATGGATATCTTGGGACCTTTCCCAAGATCCGTCGGAGGTTACAAGTTCCTGTACGTCGCCATCGACAAGTTCACCAAGTGGTCGAAAGCAACTCCAGTTGTGACAATAAACAAGCAATCATCTATCAATTTCTTGCAGTCCATAGTATGCAGATTTGGAGTCCCAAACAAGATCATAACTAACAATGGGACCCAATTCACAAGCTCTGCATTCCAAGGATATTGCGAAGACCTCGACATTCAAGTCAGCTACGCTTCCGTAGCTCACCCGGCAAGCAATGGACAAGATGAGAGAGCAAATGCAGAAATCCTAAAAGGACTCAAGACGCGCACATATGAGCGCCTGAAAAAACATGGAGCCAATTGGATTGAAGAGCTTCCGCCCACCCCGTGGGCAAACAGGACAACTCCAAACCGGTCAACTGGAGAGACACCCTTCTTCCTGGTGTACGGAGCTGAAGCAATCCTTCCTCCGGAAATCACCTTGGGGTCACTTCGGGTCCAGACCTTCGACGAAGCCACGCAGGACCAGCTCCGGCGTGAAGACCTTGACCTCGTTGAAGAGGGAAGGTGCCGAGCAGCTGTTCGAAATGCACGATACCGCCAAGCGCTCCGGCGTTATCACCAAAGGCATGTGCATAACCGACAGCTCGTGGAAGGTGATCTGGTGCTACGGAGAATACAAACTCGAGAAGGGTTAAACAAACTTTCCCCCAGCTGGGAAGGACCCTTCCGAGTGATCAAAGTATCCCGTCTCGGATGCGTTCGCTTGGCAACCAAGGATGGGACACCGCTCCCTAATCCTTGGAACATTGAGCACCTCCGTAAGTTCTACACTTAATATCACGGAGGTGAGTCTATTATTACATATGATGTATGTTATAGCGTCATTGTACAGAGTCGGGTAACCCTCCGGGGGGACAGCCGGACCTTTCCCGGAAGGTTCGCAAAGTTCAAGCAACACTTGGCACAGTCTCAGAACTAAAAGTGTAGCTAGTTACCCTGGGTCAAACAATAAATGTAACACACTTAGCCTGGTTCCATACCCTAAGAGTGAACTTGTTTCCCCTGTACCCCGGACCTATAATGAAAGACATCATTATGTGAAAACGGACTCCATGTGCATTTATTTTGTACAGGCTCATTCTTTTTTATTTTTCTCTTTCTTATCTATAACAAAGTTGTGCAATTCTCAAGAAACATTAGCTCGAGCAATTCATATATAATTCAAGTTGCTTTGTTAATTCTTTCGGGTCTTAACATTGTTGAATGGCCTACTTGCCTGAACGGCAAGCCAATCTAGGTCCGAAGTGTGCTATCGACTTATCCTGGTCCTGCACGCTAAGTACGCCACTCTACCTACACCGTGGCAGGCCTGAGTAAGGTGAGTCCAGAAAACGATCGGACCTGGAGAAAATAACCAAATGCACTTGATTGTATATAGAATTGCGGTCGACCTAAAAATTTCTTTTCGGGAATAGTAAGCCACAAACGAGTTATAGATAAGAAATGAATTTTACTGTTTTTCTTGACTTTAGTGTGCAGGAAAAATAAAAATCTCATGATGATGGTGGATGATGCCGGAGCTATCAAAGCTTCGACATCCCCTAAGGTGGCTCGCTGTCGATGTTTTAAACATTGATAGTAGGCATCGCCAGAGCTATCAAGTTCTGACAAATCCAGGGAGCCATCCGTCAATGTGAAGAAAAGATCATAGAAGGAAACCCCAATGGGGTCTGCTGTCGATGCTCTACGTGTTGACAGTGGCCATTGCCGGAGCTACTAAGCTCCGACA
Source organism: Tuctoria greenei (assembly GCA_036927565.1). NCBI lineage: Eukaryota > Viridiplantae > Streptophyta > Magnoliopsida > Poales > Poaceae > Tuctoria > Tuctoria greenei. The sequence continues at coordinate 181,136,845 of JAYESD010000002.1, forward strand.
ATCCCAGAGGGCCAACTGTCGACACTCTACATGTTGACAGTGGTCGCTGCCGGAGCTACTAAGCTCCGACAACCTCAGGGGGCTCCTGCTGTCGATGACTTCGGACCTACACTCTACAAGTTTGAAGCACGCAAGTCTTCAACAAAATGCTACATCCTTTTGGTACATGTTCGCAACCAAATTGTGTACATCTACCAGGGGGCCAAGTGAGAAAAAGGTTGAAGACTAAAATGAAATTTGTAAATTTCTTGGATTTCATTCATATTAGGACAAGAGATGACAAAATTTGAGAAAAGAAGAGAAGATACAAGTGGGAGCTACAAAGAGAAAGTCCTAGATCCTACGGAAGAACGAGGCAACCTTCTGGGTAACCTCCGACACGCTGTCCTTGGCGGCATCTCCCTCTCTGTCGATGGGACCTTCAAGCACCGGATCTAATGGGAAGTGAGGATCCTAACTTGTGTAGCACACCAGGATGTACTCTGCGACATTCTGCGCAAGTGATTTCCCTTCAGTTTCCAACTGTTCCGCGATGACATAGCCCATCTTGTTGAGTTTGCTGCTCGCCGAGCTCAACGCCTTCAACGCCTGGTCCAGCTATGGCTCCGGATCATCCTGACGCACGGGAATAAAACCCAATGGCGTCAGCGCATCATTGGCTTTGCCCAAGAATTCCCATACTTGTTGGGACTCCTCAGCCCTTGAGCCTCGCATCTCTTCCAAGGACCTTTTGGTCGCCGCAAGCTCCGAACCCTCCCGGGCAAGGCACTCGACCTCTTTGGCGTGTTGCTGAATCTTTTCAGCAACTTGCCTTTTGTGTTTAGCAAGCTCCTCTTCCTGGACGTGGATCTTGTTCCGGCGGTCAACCAAGTCTCTCTCTCGGCCCCACACCTTCTTCTCCCTGGCAGCGACTTCGTTCTCCCTCTTGGTGAGGCCCTATCCTTGCTACCAGTCCTTCTTCTCCTCACTCTCGCAGAGCTCCTCGAACTTCTTGGTGCACTCCGCGAGGCTCTTGTCACCCAGAGTCAGCCTCTAGGCAAGCTCCTCCTCCCTCTTCAAGAGGTCATCCCTTAGCTCCAGGAGTTTCTGCTCTTCATCTTTGAGCTTTTTGTCCTGCTCCTCAAGAGCCTCCCGACGCTTGATGAGACTCTCGTGGATGGTGCTGAGCTTCTCCTGGCGATCGTTTGCTGCTTCATTAGCAGCCACGACCTGTTCATGGATGGCCCAGGACTGGTTGTCGAGGGATCGCACCATGCTTTCCCTCTCGTCCAGCAGCTGTCCTCAGTACTCCATCTGGGCCTTCTCCCTCTTGACCCATTCCTTGTCGTCAGCCAGCCTAGTTTGCGCCAGCTTGGTCTCGAATTGGAGCCGGTTGCGCCACCATCTAAGGGTTTGGCGCTCCTCCTCGAGGGCCTTGCTGTCGTGGTAAAAGGCCAGATGGACCTGACGAAGGCTGGAGCAGGCGTTGTCGATGGACAATGACAGAGGGATTGGCTCCGGACCCGCCGGGGTCCTCTCCGCTGACTCCAGCGGTTCTCCATAACAAAAATCGGGTCCCACTCTTTAAGAGCAGTCCCCTGAGCTTCCACGGCACTAGGGCTGCCCTCCTGGAGCGCCTCAGTCGCCGCCGAGGAAGGTCCAGCAATGGGAGCTTCTACCTCCGGAGTCGGCTCCGAAGGTCCTGCCGCCAGGTCATTAGCAGCTGATCCCTCAAGCAGAGGACCAACCGCTTCGTCTTGGCACCCTGGCTCAGGCGCGGGTACCTCCAGAACTACCTCCTCCGGGGCACGCGCTGAAGATTCGATCGGAGCTCAGGCCACTACCGGCTCTGATGTTGGTGCCTCCCCCGCCGCCGTTTCAGGCGCCAACGCTTTGACCTCCACCGGCTCGGGAGCTGGCACCTCCACGACAACCGGATCAGGCGCCGAAACTTCATCAACCACTGGCTCTACCGCCGGGGCTTCAATAACATACGGCTCTAAGGTCGGAACTGCAGCTATCTCCGGCTCTGAGGCCGGAGCGTCCATAATTACACCATCCAAAACCGGAGCTTCAACCTCCGGAGCTGTGCCAGTGATACATCTTCATTCCCGTGGTCCGGCGCTACCACGGGAGTATCTGGAGATGAGTCGAGGTCTAGAACCTCGACAGCTGGTGCCGGAGCTGCCGAGACATCAGCCACCATCTGGGGCGGCGTTGGAACTGGAGCCGGAGCCTCCGCCTGCACAACATCAGCTGCTGTCACAGGAACCAGAGCTTCATCCCCTTTTTTGGATACTCTGTGGATGAAGTACGAAGAAACTCAAGATATGATTACAACAAAAACAACCAACTAACGTAAAAAAGCAAATTTACCATGGGAGACTTCCGCTCCAGCTTGCGCGGAACCTCTTCGCTGGATGTTCAGAGCCCGACCCGGTCGCAACTAGGGTAGTAGCTCTGAAAGGCCCTCCGGAGCTTGCTGCTGTCGCCAGTGACGTCTTGGTTGGGGCCCCCCTCGATTGGGAAGGACCCTCAGACCTAGAGCCCTTAGCTGGCTCCAGAGCCGAAGTCACCTGGGCGGAGCTGGCGTTCTGGGGAGACGCCGATGCTAGAGTGGTTGTCGCCGTAGAAGACCTCCCCCGCCGGGGAGAAGGAGCTGCTGTGGAAGGAGTAGGTCTGACGGGCCTCTCGTCAGAGTGCTTCAACTTCCTCTTTCGGCTGGAGGGCTCAACCAACTCTTTGCCCTTGCCGATGACTTCAGCTCTCTGTCTCAGGGCGGAAGCAGGGACACCCTCAGAAGCTCCGGGGATCTCCAACCTAGTGGTCGGACGCCTCTCAACTTCACCGAGGTCGTCAAGCACCGGCATCTTCCGTTGGAGCTCCCTGCTGAACTCCGCCTCCATATTCAAAGGGAGGAAAGCCACCGGTGGAGTCAAGTCGTTGCCCTCGACATTGATGCCATGCTGGAACTTCTTTAGATGAAGCTCCAAAGAGGCGCCCTCCAAATTGGACTTTAGACCGGTTTCAATCCAGTCATCGTCCATCACACCGTTGAGGGCCCAGACGAGCTTCTCCCTCTTCTTCAGCGGAGCCCACCTGTTGACCAGGAAGTTGCAAAAGACCGCCTGGGGGGTCACTCCTCCTTCCACGCATTGGCGGATCCTGGTCAAGGCAGGGTTGAAGGCCTCCGACAGCACCAAAACTTCACTCTAGGCTTTAGTGTCAACGTTGGGAAAGCCTTCAGGTAGCTCCAGCTTCTCGTGCTCCTCTGCCGTGATGACAATCCAATCCTTCTTCCAGTCGTCCCACTTGCCGGAAGGGAACGACCTCAAGTACTTGTAAGGGCACTTCTTGTGCTTCACAAAATACTAGAAGCCAAGATACTCGTCACTCTTGCCGGTGGTGTGGATGGTGAAGAAGGTGCAGAAGAGCTCGACGCAGGGGGGAATACCCACCCGCATCTCGCAGAAGTGGACGAAGGTTGACACCAGAAGAATGGAGTGGGGGCCAAGGTGGTACAGCTGCAGACCATAGAAGTCTAACAGCATCAAGAGAAAAGTTGAGAAAGGTGGGATAAGTCCCACCATGGCGTACGCAGAAAAGTACACCATGTCGTCGGCGCGCTCCTTCTTGAACGGGAGCTTGTCGGCGTGGACTAGGTGGTTGAAGGAGTCACTGGACCACCCCATGTAGGTCCGGACCTTCTTCAAATCATCGTCGGTCGTAAGGCGACTCTTGCGGAGACCCAAGTCCATCGCAGCATGGCGGGGCGAGAGAGGAAAAGCAAGCAAAAGTTTGGAGGATTCGAGCGTAAGTTCAAATGAAGGCGTAAGGAATCCCCAAACGGTGCGCGCTTTGCTTCTTAAGTAAGCCCCCGCAACGCTTGGATGGAAACCACAGAAGGGCCAACGATACAGTTCAAAAACTTCACCCTGCCAATGACAAGGGGGCCCGGGGCCACCCTGACGATCAAGTCGAGGTCCTTACCCTAGGCGAATAGTTGTCATCATGAGAGGCGGGAAACCTAAGGGCGGCGGCCTGACAGGGTGCGCGGAACTGATACGGTTTTTGTATCGGGAACCGGCGACCTTCAATTGCGTGAGATCTGCACACGCAGATCTCACCTGTCGCATCTTGGAGATGCCACGCGGCGGTGGTTTAACTGAACCACCACCTCAACGCCACATCCAAAAATCCTTGAAGATACAACGTCAAAATCAAAAGATGGACCCACCTCCGGCAGAATGACTTAATCCAAAAGGTCTCTCCCAGAGGTGGGCCCAGGGGGGGCACTATCGGTACCCTGCGTACCGAATACCACTTGCAACCGCGAAGAGTGTAGAGGAACTCCACCTATCTGATTTGAAGACCTCCGAAGGCCCCACATGTCATACGGAACCGGACCTGCCTCCCTTCTATGGTTAGTTCCAGTGCCGCCACGTGTATCGTAAAATCGGAGCTACATTCTATACATGGGAAAGCTCCGGACTAGATACCTGTGTGGCACGCCCGGACCTAACCCCCAACAGAGGGAAGCTCCGATACCACAACTGTACAAAAGCACCGGACCTACTCGTCCAAGACAGTAAGATCCGGAGCTGCCATGCGTCCAACCGCCGGACCTTCAACCTCAATAGGCAGATTGGTGGACCTCCATTGGCTCGGACCTTCAAGGAACAATTAAAGCTTCAAGGCCCGATTATGTGTCATTAATGCTATCTTAATGACACACAATCGGAGGACCCGTAATACCAGTAACGCCGCCATCAAGGCGCGTTATCACGCTTTTAAGGGGAATTAAATACATTTACTGTGTATTAAGCATCAGTAACCGCCAGGGCCACATGTCGGGCCAGGCTGATGATGTAACGGCCAGTCCTTGTACTATAAAAGGACTGACCGAGTGATACACAGAGGGAGGCTTCCACACGCGCTCAAGACACTCTAGTCTCTGACACTCAAGTGATCAGATGCTCAATACAACAGCAACACACCCGTAGAGTAGGGTATTACGCTCAGGCAGCCCGAACCATGTAAATCCTCGTGTCAAATCGCCATCTTGCTCTGAATCTCCGCGCGCCCACGACCGAACTAAGAAACTCCGCGGGCTGCTAACGGTAGTACCGGGAGAATTGCCGGAATCACCCTCCAACAATCCTGCTGGAGGTAATCCCTCCAATGTGCAGCAGACAACGAGTGCCATTGTTTTGGCAGGCACTATGGCACCACAACCGCCATCGGTTCTGGCAAACAATGCTGAGCGACAAGATGGGGCATCTGCGTCGATCACTGCATCGATGAACAACAACCCTGAGCACGCACTCAGTGCCGCGCGAGCTCTTCTACAACATACACCACCTCCAGGGGCACCCCAGGGTGCTATGGAACAGTGGAGAGCTGATGTTGACCATCTGGTTGCAACTGCAGCTGCTGGCATCAACAATCAAGGTCATCCCCCTTCGGAGCGAGCACCATCACAACGACGGACCTTGTCAGGCCGACTTGGTCCACAAGTCTCGCAGCATAGGAGACGTGCTGCATCCTAGCAAGTGACTTTGCTGCCTCCCGAGGCACGACACACCCACACCATCACCAGGATTCTGACTCACGACCTGCGGTCAGAACTTGATCACCGTTATCGGCAGCAGGACGACCGCGTCCATATCGAGCGTGCTCGCGAGAGACGAGAAGCTCGAGACAACCCTGTTCCTCAGGGAGTAGGGGGAGGCTGTTCTGCCCTGGCCATGCATTTACTCATGGTCATATGGCCACATAATTTCTGGCCTCACGTACCGGAAAAACCTAACGGGACTGTCAACCCCACCGAGTTCTTTCAAATCTACTCCACTGCTATACTGGCAGCAGGGGGCGATGAGGCCATGATGGCCAACTACTTCCTAGTGGCTCTAACTGGGACTGCAAGGTCCTGGTTCATTAGAATTCCACCCGACTCTATTAATAGTTGGGCGGAGCTATGCAAACAATTCACTGCCAACTTCGGAAGTTCTTACACCGGGCCTGGCACTGAACTGGATTTGTTTGCTGTAATGCAAACAATAGGGGAATCGCTGCGATCCTTCATCCAACGGTTTTCTCAGGTATGAAATACAATCCCTTCAATCTCGAGCTCTTATGTTTTTGTTGCATTCATACAGGGTGTTCGAGATAAGAAGATGCTGGAGAAACTGGCAACCAAAGAAGTCACCAGTGTCACAAAACTCTTCAGCATGGTAGACAAATGCGCCAAAGTCGCGGAGGGACGTGAAATGCATTCTAAACCACCCCCAGAGGCCAACAAGAAATCCACCAAGATTGAAGCCACTACATCCGAAGGTGGCAAAAAGAAAAAGAAGCCCAACGACAAGAAGAAGCCGTCAGCCGGTGCACCTGCCATTGCGGCTGCTGTAGCTCTGGGTGGCGGGGGGCAACGCCCTGAGAAACGAACTCGAGCATCGTTAGATGATGGTGGCAGCTCTATAGTGTGGTGTCCGATCCACAAGACGGACATACACAGTCTGGAAGAATGCCGGGAGGTCCAGAACCTTTCCGAGCGCTATAACAAGCGCCAGGAAGAAGCTCCTTCCCGTCAACGGGAAGGAAAACAAAAAGTCGACGAAGCTCTGATTGAGGAGGAGCTAGGTTTTTCAGGACCCCAAGAAGGTCCTGAAAGCTGTCTACAGCACCGTCGATGACGACTCTGATTTTTCTGACAACGAGCATCGGAAGACCCTGAACACCATTTATGGTGGTTCGTGGGATATCACTTCTCGCCGCATCCTTAAGACAATGCGGCAGGACATGGCCGTTTCAGCTCCCGCCTCTGGGGCAGAGCCTCATCGAAAGTGGATGGACACTCCCATCATTTCTGATGCTTCGGACTGCCCCCGTAACATGATCAGAGCTGGCCAACTCTCGTTGATGGTGTCACAAACCATTAACAATATCCAACTCCACCATGTAATGGTGGACGGAGGTGCAGAGCTGAACCTCATAGGCTTCGAAGCCTTCGTCAAGCTCCAGCTCTGACGTTTGGACCTTCACGCCTCTCGACCTTTCTCCGGGGTAGGTCCGGGGGCCATTACCCCTCTCGGCTCCATCACACTCCCAGTGACCTATGGGACTTGGAAGAATTATAGAACCGAGAAGTTGGTTTTTGACGTCGCGCAGATCAGTCTGCCGTTCAACACCATTTTGGGAAGGCCAACCTTGTACAAGTTCATGGCCGCTGCCCATTATGGTTACTTAGTGTTGTGCCAACACCTACGGGCGTTCTCCGGATCCGCGAAGATTGCGCTGCAGGAATCACTGCATTGGAAGAACTCTATGCGCTTACCACAACGCAGGAGGAAGCTTCTAGTAAGGAGCCAACTCTGAACCCTCCGAGCATTCATCATAAAAGCTCTACCTCCGCACCTCGTGTGCAACCAAGCGGCAACACCAATGTTCCCGTCAAAGTCGTCCAAATTGGCTCCGATGCTGCTCAGACTACCCGTATAAGGTATGAACAACAAATAGTAACTCGCGCTCATCACTTTCCTACGGGCTAATGTCGGCGTGTTTGCCTGGCAACTATCAAAATGCCTGGGATCCCTTGGGAGGTGATTGAGCAAAACCTGAAGATTTATCCCGATACACGGCCTGTACACCAGAAGCCCCAGAAGCAATCAATTTAGTGGCAAAACTTCATTCGACAGGAGATCAAGAAGTTGCTCGAAGCCGGTTTCATCCGGGAGGTGTTTTATCCTAAATGGTTGGACAACCCAATCGAGGTGCCCAAGGCCAGCAGGAAGCTTCGAATGTGTATTGACTACACCACCTTAAGTAAGGCATGTCCAAAGGATCCATTTCCACTACCTAGAATAGATCAGATAATGGACTCCACCTCCGGGTGTGAGCTATTGTGTTTCTTAGATGCATATTCTGGATATCATCAAATCTAAATGTCTAAGGAAGATGAAGAGCATACTTCCTTTATAACAATAGATGGATTGTATTGTTATACTGCCATGCCCTTTGGTCTAAAAAATGCTGCTTCAACATTTGTGCGAGCTATGTACAAAACATTTGGAGAGCTAATTAGAGACTTGGTGGAGGTGTACATTGATTATATTGTTGTGAAGATCAAGAACAAGGAGTCACTCCTTGAAAATTTACATGTTGTCTTTGACAAGCTGTGCACCACGCACACCAAGCTGAACCTGGACAAATGTGTCTTTGGGGTTAGCTCTGGGAAGCTTCTAGGTTTCTTGGTGACTCACCGAGGAATTGAAGCAAATCCAACGAAGATCAAGGCTATAGAAGATTTGCGGCCCCCAGCCCGCATCAAGGATGTCCATAAGTTAACTGGATGTCTAGCTGCGCTCAGCCAGTTCATCTCAAGACTGGCACAACGGGCACTTCCCTTCTTCAACTCTTGAGGAAGTCCAGACCATTTCATTGGTCTGAAGAAGCAGAAAAGGCGTTTCAATAGCTAAATCAACTTCTCACCACACTACCGATTTTGGCAGCCCCCAATCCTGGTGAGCCTTTACTGCTTTACATTTTAGCAACCATAGAAGTTGTCAGTATGGTCCTGGTCGCGGAAAGACCAGAGCCACATCCAGTCTTGGAGCCCAGACCGCTCCAGGAGGGTCCGGTGTTACCTGAAGGCGTACCTGGGTCCCAGCCCCCAGACACGGAACCTCAAGGCGAAATGCTAGGAGATCAACCTCATTCTGCTGAGGGGGTTCACCTGGCCGATCAAAATGACTCGAATCCTTCTAGCAAGGTCCGGGTCGAACAAGAAGAAATTCTGGACCCCTCCGGGAGAGTCTAAGAAGCGCAACATGAAGGTCCGGACCCCTCCGGGAGGGTCCAGGTCGATGGAGAAGAAGCTCCGAGCCCCTCTGAGAGGGTTCGGACTGTCCAACGCCCAATGTACTTCATCAGAGTACTCCATGACGCCAAGACAAGATACATTGAGGTGCATAAGCTGCTTTATGCAGTTCTTATTGCCTCAAGGAAGCTTCGACACTACTTCCAAGCCCACAAAATATCAGTGGTAACTTCTTTCCCACCGCGTGCTATTTTGCATAACCCTAACTCTATTGGGAACATTGCAAAGTGGGTACCGGAGTTGGCCGAATTCGATCTAGAATTCGTGTCACGACAGGAAATCAAAAGTCAGGCTTTGGCTGACTTCGTGGCGGAATGGACTCCTTCTCCATCAAACCCTGGGGGCCACAGTGAGCAGAAACTGGAACCCAAGGTTCCGGTATTCACCAAGCCTCACTGAACTCTCTACTTTGACGGCTCCGTGCAGAAGCAGGGGGCCAGAGATGGAATCCTTCTCCTTGCTCCGACTAGGGAGAAGGTCAAGTACATTGTTCACCTTGACTTCAAGGCGACCAATAACATGGCGGAGTATGAAGCTCTCAGTTACAGACTTAAGGTTGCACTATCTTATGGTTTCAAAAAACTGTTGGTGAAGGGTGATTCACAACTCATCATCAAACAAGTCAAAGGTGAATGCTACTGTAACAATCCCCAACTAGCTACTTATCTCCTTGAAGTCCAAAGGCTCCAGAAGGACTTCGAAGTCCTGGATCTCCAACATGTTCAGCGTCTTCATAACGCTGAAGCTGACAAACTCTCGACGAAGACCTCAACTGGAGCTTCGGTTCCTGACGGAATATTCGTCCGGAGGTTGACAAGACCAACAGCTCACCCTGCTGAACTGAGCGAATGGGGCAAGACCAGCACCTCGAAGCTGTAAGCCCCGGTGGCCCTATTACCATGGTGTCCACCAAGCGTCGTAGGTGCTGTCAGAAGCTCTGAGCAACCAAGCACACAAGACTCAGAAGCTCAAGTTAGCTCCAATGCATGGATCTCGGAGATCCAGAGCTACTTGAAAGACAACATCCTTCCTGAAGACAGTGTATCCGCTGGCCGGATTTTCAGATTGGCTAAAAGATACATGTTGGTAGAAGGGGATCTCTAACAGCACGGTGCCAATGGCATCCTAATGCGGTGCATTGCAAGAGAAGAAGGCTGCACGCTTCTCACAGAAATCCATGGAGGTGAGGGTGGGAACCACGCATCTTCCTACACGTTGGTTGGTAAAGCCTTCCGGCATGGCTTTTACTGGCCCACAACAATTCAGGATGCAGTCGAGCTAGTGAAAAAATGTGAAGCATGTCAGTTCCAAGCAAAACAGATTCACACACCGACTCAATCACAAGAAATGATACATCCTACATGGCCCTTCACTGTGTGGGGCATGGACATCTTGGGACCATTCCCAAAATCCGTTGGAGGTTACAGGTTCCTGTATGTCACCATTGACAAGGTCACCAAGTGGTCGGAAGCAACTCCAATTGTGACAATCAACAAGCAATCAGAAATCAAGTTCTTGAAGTCCATTATATGCAGATTTGGAGTTCCAAACAAAGTCATAACTGACAACATAACTCAACTCACAAGTGCTGCATTCCAAGAATATTGCGAAGACCTCGACATTCAACTTAGCTACACCTCAGTAGCTCACCTAGCAAGTAATGGCCAAGCCGAGAAAGCAAATGAAGAAATCTTAAAAGGACTCAAGACGCACACATATGAGCGCCTGAAAAAGAACGGAGCCAACTGGATTGAAGAGCTTCCGTCCACATTGTGGGCAAACAGGACAACACCTAACTGGTCAACTGGAGAAACACCCTTCTTCTTGGTGTACGGATCTGAAGCAGTCATTCCTCCAGAGATCACCTTGGGGTCCCTCTGGGTCCAGACCTTCAACGAAGTCGCGCAGGACCAGCTCTGGCGTGAAGACCTTGACCTCGTTGACGAGGGAAGGTGCCAAGCAGCTGTTCGGAATGCACATTATCGCCAAGCGCTCCAGCGCTATCATCAAAGGCATGTGCGCAATCGACAGCTTGAAGAAGGTGATCTGGTGCTTCGGAAGATACTAACTCGTGAAGGGATGAGCAAACTTTCGCCCAGCTGGGAACATCCTTTCCGAGTGATCAAAGTATCCCGACCCAGGTGCGTTCGCTTGACAATTGAGGATGGGACTCCACTTCCTAATCCTTGGAACATCGAGGACCTCTGTAAGTTTTATGCTTAGAATCACGGAGGTGAGTCTGTAAGTACATACAATATATGATATAGAGTCAGTATATAGAGAAGGGTAGGTCCTCTGGGAGAACATCCGGACCCCTCTGGGAAGGTCCGGGAAGTTCAAGTAACACTGCATACAGCCACAGTACTAAAAGTGTAACTACTTGCCCTGGGTTAGTACAAGATGTATAACGCACTTAGCTTGGTCCTGCACCCTAAGCGTGGCCTTGTCTCCCCTGTAAATCTGGACCTATAATGAAAGACATTGTTGTGTGAAAACAGACTCCACGTGCATTTATTTTTGTACAAGGCTCGATATATCAAATTATTATTTTTATATTTCTTGTCCGTAATGAAGTTGTGCAATTCTTTTTAAGTTTTAGTCCAAGTAATTCATATGTATTACAAGTTTTATTGATGGTCTCTTTGGATCCTAACATTGCTACATAGTCTACTTGCCTGAACGCCAAGCCAACATAGGTCCGGAGTGTGCTATCGACTTAGCCTGGTCTTGCACCCTAAGTACGCCACTCTACCTACACCCCGGCAGGCCTTAGTAGGGTGAGTACTAAAAAGGCATTTGGGTCCATAAAGATTAAGTCAATATGCTTGTTACCATATTGTGTTTCTTCGGATGTAAAACTCAAATAAGAATGATAAGTCACAAACAATTTATAGACAAGAGGACGAATTTTACTCTTTTCTTGTATTTAATGTGCAGGAAAAACAGAAATTCATAGCGATGGTGGACAACGACGAAGCTACTTAGCTTCGACATCCTCTAAGGGGGCCCACTATCGACGTTTAATATGTTCACAGTGGGTGACCTCAGAGCTACGAAGCCCCGAGAACCCTTGGGGGGGCGACTTTCAACGATTCGTGCGTTGACATTGGGCGCTACCGGACCTATCAAGCTCCAATACATTTTATACGTTGATGGTGGGTACCGTCGGAGATACCAAGCTCCGCCAATCCCAGGGGGCCTACCGTCAACACGTTGGAAATAAAGACTTCAGACCTAAAATCTACAAGTACGAAATGTTCAAGTCATCAATATGCTGTCAAATCCTTTGGTACATGTACACACTTGAATTGTGCACATATACCAGGGGGTCGACACGACAGAGCACATTATATTGAAGACAAAACAACAATAAAGTTAAGTTCATAGCAAAGTGGATTTCATTAATTCGAAGCACTGGATTACAAAATTTGGATTACAGCAGAAGGCAAAAGGAAAAAGTACTAGGTACTGGAGGATCTAAGTCCTGCGGAAGAATGAGGCGACTTCCTTGACAACTCCTTGGACGCTGGCCCTGGTGGCGTCCTCCTCTTCAGCAACGGGACCTTGGAGCACCGGGTCCAAAGAGAATTGGGGATCTCGGCTCACATAACACGTCAGCACATACTCTGTGACGTTTGTAGTCAGAGATTTCCCCTCTGTCTCCAGCTGGTCGGCAATGACATCACCCATTGCGTCGAGTTTGCCGCCAACAGCATTGAAGGCTACCAGTGCTCGGTCCAAGTCCAGCTCTGGATTGTCCGGACGTACAGGATTGAAGCCTAGTGGTGTCAATGCATCGTTGGCTCGTCCCAAGAAGTCCCATACTTGGATGGACTCAGTATCCTTCAAGCTCCGCAGCTCCTCCAGTGACTTCCGGGCGGCCGTAAGCTCCGAACCTTCCTGAGCGAGGCGCTCGACCAATTTGGGATGTTGCTGCATATTCTTAGCAACTTGCTTTTCACGATCGGTCAACTCCGTCTCTCGGAGGTGGATGCAGTTCCGCCTTTCCGCCAAGTCCTTTTCCCTGCCTCTTACCTTCCCTTTCCTGGTGGTAACATCAGCTTCTCTTTTCAAGAGCTGCCGCCCCAGTTTCCAGTACTTCTCCTTCTCCTCTTTGGTCCATAGATCCAGCTTTTTGCTGCGATCTGCCAAATTCTATTCACCCAAAGTCAACTTTTGGGTGACCTCCGCCTCCCTCTTCACAATATCCTCCTGCTGCTCCAGGAGCTTCTCTTCCCTAACATCAAGGTCTGCTCGGGGCTTCAGGAGAACCTGGTTCCATTCGTTGAGGTTTTCGTGATGCTCATCAGCAGCATCATGCCTCTCCTTGGCTTGCTCAAGGATCTCTCTAGAGTTAGCATCGAGCGCCCTGATGGCAGTTTCCTTTTCCTCCAGCAGCTTGTCCTAGTATCCCAACCGGGCCTTTTCCGTCTTGATCCACTCCTTCTGGTCAGCCAACCTTGTATGTGCAAGCCTGGTCTCGAAGTGGAGTCTATTGTGCCAATGCCTCAAGGTGTTGCGCTCCTCCTCCAGGGCTTTGCTCTCATTATCAAAGGTGACCTGGACTTGCCTGAGACTTGAGCAGGCATTGTCTATGGACAGCGCCAAGGGGATAGGCTCCGGACCCGCTGAGATCAACTCTGCTGGTTCTAGAGGATTTTCCATCACAAAAATTGGGTCCCACTCTACAAGGGTGGTCCCTTGAGCCTCTGTGATACTGGCTCCACTTGCTGGGAGCTCTTCAGCCGCTGTTGAAGAAGATCCTACTATGGGAACTTCCACCTCTAGAGCAGAAGTCGAAGGCCCTACTTCTGGGTCTTCAGTTACAAGCTCCGAGGGTGGAGGACTTGCCGCCACCTCTTCATGCCGCTCTAGCTCTAGTCCAGACACCTCTGGGGCAGTTGCCTCTGGGGCAATGGCTGGGGCTTCACCCGGTGCTCCTACCACCACTGGCTCAGATGTCGACACATCAGTCACTTCTAGTTTAGCGACTGGAGCTTCAAGCATTTCAGGCTCAGCCGTTGGACCTTCAACAACTTCTGGCCCAAGGGCCGGAGCTTCAAACATCTCCGGCTCTATGGCGGGGACTTCAATTGCCTCAGGCTCAGCGGCCAGGGCTTCGATGACTTCGGCTCAAAGGCCGGAGCTTCTGACATCTCCTGCTCTGGCATTGGAGCATCAGCCTCTGACAATGTTGCAAGAGGTACATCTTCAACTTCTCCCTCGTGGTTCGGTGCTACCACGGGAGCTTCCAGTGAGGACTCTGAATCCAAATCCACGACAGCTGGCGTCGGAGCTTCGTGACTTCTGCCACCACATGAGGAGGAGGCTCGGTGCTCAAAGCCAGAGCTTTGGCATGCGCAGCCACAATTGCTGCAATAGATGCCAAAGTCCCTGAGCCCTTTCTCGACACCCTGGAAATAAAAGGATGAGAATATTAAAGACATAACAAAAACAAGATTAGCATTTTAAGGCAAGTAGGCGATGCTTACCTAAGGATGCTACCATCCCAGTCGCCTCAGAACCTCTTCTTCTGAGGCCCGGAGCTAGAGCCCACCAAGTTTGGCAAGAAAAGGACTTCGGACCTCAGCTGGGGACCACTTGCGGCAGCCGGAATCCTCTCGGTTGGAGCTTCTCTTAGTCGGGAAGAACTCCCGGGCCTGGAGCTCTTAGCCGGCACTGAAGCCGGTGTTGACTGCCCGGAGCTAGCACCTTTCAAAGACGGCTGCACCGGAGAAGGTGCAGCCGCAGAAGACCTCCTCCGTCGGGGAGAAGGAGCCATTGTAGAGGGAGCAACCCTGACGGACCTCCCATCAGCATGCTTCAGCTTCCACTTCCGGCTGGAGGGTTCGGCTGGCTCTTTACCATTGCCTTTGCCAATGTCTTCAACCCTCTGGCTCGGGGCGGAGGAAGGCCCTCCTTCGGAAGCTTTGATGATTACCACCCTGGAGGTCGGACGCCTCTCCACCTCACCAAGGTCATCAAGCGCCGACATCTTCCTCCGGAGCTCTCTGCTGAACTCTGGCTCCATGGTCAGAGGAAGGAAAGCAGCCAGCGGAACCAAGTCATTGCCTTCGACGTTTATCCCATGCTGAAATTTCTTGAGATGAAGCTTCAGAGCTTCGTCATCCAAATTGGACTTCAGACTGGTTTCAATCCGATCGTCATCCATCATGGTGTTGAGAGCCCAGGTGAGCTTCTCCCTCTTCCTCAGCGGAGCCCATCTGTTGACTAGGAAATTGCAGAAGACAATCTGAGGGGTCACTCCACCCTCCACGCATTCTTGAATCCTGGTCAGGACGGGGTTAAAGGCATCTGACAGCTCCGGAACTACACTCCAAGCATCGGTATCAACGTTGGGGAGTCCTTGGGGTAGCTCCAACCTCTCGTGCTCCTCCACTGCAATGATGACCCAGTCCTTCTTCCAGTCATCCCACTTGCCGGAAGGGAATGACTTCAAGTACTTGAGTGGGCAGTTCTTGCGCTTCACGAAATAGTAGAAGCCAAGAAGCTCAGTTCCCTTGCCGGTGGTATGGACTGTGAAGAAGGTACGAAACAACTGGATGCAGGGGGGAACACCCACCCACATCTCGCAGAAGTGGACGAAGGTCGCCACTATCAGAAGAGAATGGGGGCCAAATGATACAGCTGGAGACTGTAAAAGTCCAACATCATTAAAAGAAATGATGAAAAAGGTGGGATCAATCCCACCATGGCGTACGCAGAGAAGTACACCATGTCGCCATTACGCTCCTTCTTGAATGGGAGCTTGCCAGCGCGGGCCAAGTGGTTGAAGGAGTCACTGGACCACCCCATATAGGTTCGAACCTTCATCAGATCGTCATTGCTCTTGAGGCAACTCTTGGGAAGACCCAACTCCATCGCGGCAAAGTGGAGAAAAATAAAGGAAAGCTAGGCGGAGTATGGGAGGCTCTGAGCGCAAGTTTGATCAAAAGCGTAAAGAGTCCTCAAACCGCACATACTTTACTTCTTAAGTAAGCCTCCGTGACGCTTGGATGGAAACCGCAGCGAGAGCGAAGTCACTTTACAAAAGTCTACCCCATCAATGATGAATGGGCCCGGGGCCACCTCAACAAAGAAATCGAGGTTCTTACCCCAGGCGAACTGTTGTCATGATGAGTGGCGGGAAACCCAAAGGCGGCACCCTGACAAGGCGCTAGGAACCGATACAGTTTTTGTATTGGGAACTGGAGACCTTCAATTGTGTGAGATCCACACTCAAAGATCTTATCTGCCGCATCCATAACAAGCCACGTGGCAATGGTTTAATCCCGGACCATCGCCCCAACGGCACATCAGAAGACTTTTGAAGTCAAAGCGCGGGAATCAAGGATGGCCCTACCTCTGGTAGAATAACTTAACCCAAAGGATTTCTCCCAGAGGTGGGCCCGGGGGCCACTGTCGGTACCCTATGTACCGGGTACCCCACGATACCGTAAGAAGTGCAAGAGAGTTCTACCTGTCAAAGTTGAAGGTGTCCTTAGGACCCACATGTCATATTACATCGGACCCGCATCCCTCATATGGGTAGCTCCGAGGATTGACACGTGTAATGTAAATCCGAAGCTAAACTCCCAACACAGGAAAGCTCTACGATCTACACGTGTATAACGACCCCGGACCTAACCCCCAGCAGAGGGAAGCTCTGGTGCCGACACGTGTATAGCGGTTCCAGAGCTACCTCCCCGCAAGGGGAAGCTCCGAAGCTGCCACGTGTGGAGCCTCCAGACCTTCATCACCAACGAATACATTGGCGGATCTCCTTCAGCATGGACATTCAAGGGACAGTTAAAGTGGCTGTTATAAGATTTGATTACTTTTCATTAATGCTGTATTAATGACACATGATCAGAGACTGTTAATAGAGGTAACACAACCATTAAGACACGTTATCACACTATTAACCATGCTTAATACTCATAGACAGTGTATTAGGCTATTAAATACGCCAGGGCCACATGTCGGGCCGGGCGAATGATGTAACGGTCAGTCCTTGGACTATAAAAGGACTGAGCCGCACGATACAGAGGAACAAGTGGAAAAACGTTGAGCCATACACTACGCTTCCTAGTGATTCTCAATACAACAACACACACCCCGTGGAGTAGGGTATTACGCTCAGGCGGCCCGAACTATGTAAATCTCTGGTGTCACCATCTTGATCCTGATCTCTGCGTGCCCCAACCGAAACAAGAACCTTTGCGGGCTACACTTTAGTAGTACCGGGGGAAGTGTCGTTGCTACACTTCGACAATAGTGATGTTATCTTTACTATAAAAGAATAATGAAGTGTCTCCTTTTGAGGGCAGAAAACCGAGATTCACAAGTCTTGAGCTCAACTTGGAGTACCATTCACGTGGTGCTTGCTTTAGACCATGCAATGCCTTGTCTAATTTACAAACATAATTAGGATACATTTTGTCTTCATAGCCAGGGGTTGAGCCATATATACCTCTTCTTCTAGATCTCCATGAAGAAAAGCATTTTGGACATCAAGCTGTCTCAAGCACCAATTTTTCGAAATGGCAATGGACAAAATAATTCGAATAGTAGCTGCCTTAACAACTGAACTGAAGGTGTCCTCATAATCAATGCCAAACCTTTGTTTGAAGCCTTTAGCTACTAATCTAGCCTTGTACCTGTCAATAGATCCATCTGCTTTCCTTTTTATTTTGACCCACTTTGAGTCTATTATATTATTATATTTCCTGCCGCTGTTCTAGGTACAAGATGCCAGGTGTTATTTTTCTGTAACGCCTGAAATTCTCTGTCCATTGCTTTCTTCCAATTCTTGTCTTCAAGTGCCTGTCCAAGGTTCTTGGGCTCTCCTGTAGTAGTCAAAAGACAAACAAAATAAGGACAAAAAACCTTGGGTTTTCTGATGTTGTTCTGTGGACGTGTTCTCGGGCGAGGTGCTGATGCTTCTGCATTGTCCCCCGGGTCAGTACCGAGATTCGCAGCGGGCCCTGTGGGAACCTGTTCTGTCGTGACAGGCGCAACTTCTGTGGCCACTGATTGATTCGAAGCCGGCCCACATTGTTATGAATGCACACATGATGTGGCAGAAGTTGCCCGCCAGACTCCCGCCTTGAGGAAGTGTCGCGAGCTGGTCTTGAAGGCGTCGTACCGTCGGGCTCCCGATCCGAGGAACTATCGGGCGCAATCGCCCGGGACTGTGCAGGCACGTGTTCCGATGAAATTTCATGCAGACGCATTGTTGGAGCCAGACGTGCACAGGTTGTCGGTGCACTGATTTCGGCGTCACGTTGTAGGGATGCGGGACTCTGTGCCGCACGAGATCCAATAGCAACTACCAAATCTTCTTGGGGCTCACTGCTATGATCCCTTGTTTCGTCCGGATCTGCTGCGTTTTCCTGCATACGATCATAACCTCCAGCAGAAAATTGGTTAGAAATACGCGGTGAAACTGCAGGGTCCGAAGAATTATTTTGCTGAGCAATATCACCTATACTCCCTGGAAAAGAAAATAATGTGGAATGAAGGAGAAGGAGCTGGGATCTCAATTGAGCTCTTGCGTTGGGATGCAAGCTTTTGAAAGGAAAAATTGTGTCATCAAAAATAACATCACGAGAGATATAGACTCTGCCACTTGATATGTCTAGACATTTATATCGTTTATGCAGTGAACTATATCCCAAAAAAGCACATTGTTGGGAACGGAAGGCTAATTTGTGATTGTTGAAGGGACGGAGATTAGGCCAACAAGCACACCCAAATACTCTTAATTGGGAATAATTGGGTTTTGTTCCAAACAATTTTTCAACAGGGGTGAGATAATTTATAACTCACGAGGGAGTCCTATTTATGAGATATGCTGCAGTTGAAAAAGCTTCATCTCAGAATTTTAATGGCATAGACGCATGAGAAAGAAGTGTAAGTCCTACCTCAACAATATGTGTCACAACCCGAATTTTGAAAATGGTAAAAATCACTCTGAATTAAATTTTTTGAATAAATCTCAAGTGATAAAAAAGTTGCCAACTCAAAATCAGGGCACATAATTAACCTTTTCAAAAGAGAGGAAATGAGCAAACGGTGAATAAGCGTAAGTTCAAACATACTCATATCTTTTCGTAAAACTCGAAACTCAATAATTAAATAATACATGGACTGGTACATATAGGTGCACGTGTGGCCAACCAATAATTTGGAATATGACAAACAATTAGAACGAGAATATAATTATTTGAATGGATAACTATATATTTAAAATATAAATCTAACCAAACAAGGATAACCATCCATAAACCAAATCCCAATTTAAAACTGATATTTCAACTCAAATGCTTGAATTGAATTCAATTTAGAAATTAAATGGAAACAAAACTGCAGAATGCTCTAACTAATAGGAAACATACATAAAGTAAGTTTGAACTCGATCTGGATTCAAATTAAAATGGGAATCAAAACCATACCAGAAATTAAAATCAGAAAGGCAAGGAAACAAATGAAAATAGAAAAGGGCAGCTCTCACCTCCTCCCCAGCTCGGTCCAGCAGGCCAATCTTTTTTCTCCACCCGGCCCATTTCCTTCCTTTCTCTGCACGGCCCAATATCTTCCCCAGCACGCGGCACGCTTCGGCCCTCGCCTCCCTCTCACGCGCAAGTGCGCACAGGCCAGCCCAACTCGGCGTGAACCGTCTTCCTCCCCGTCCCCTCCTTCTTCCCCGATTGAAGCCGACCGAGCCTCCGGGTTTCCTGCGACGTGACGTTGCCCGTCGCCTGCTCTGTGCACCAGCATCGCTGCTGCACCGCCTTGGTCAATTCGTCGCCTTCCTCTCCCCCAGCATGATGGAAGCGACGACCGCGAGTTCCCCTGCGCACTGCATCTGCCCGCACGCTCCGCGAGACCCGCAGGCCGCCGTCCCTTTTCCGTCACGTTGCTCCGCTGGAAAGCTGAATTACCGTCGCCTCCCACCTTTTTCCTGCCCAGCCATCATGGCCTCCACGGAACGCATGCGCCAAGCAACCTCTGTGCGCCGCCAACTGCGACCATGGAAAGCAGCGCCACTGCCTCCATCGGTTACCACCTTACTACGGCTATAAAACGGCGCTTCCCTTCGAGCAAAAGTCACCCTCTTGATCCCACCGCACTCCACAGAGCATGATCGACTTTCCCTGAGGGAAATCTCGCTGCTCCCTTGTCTTCCCCATCTCCTCTGCACCGCCGGCCGCCGAGCCCAGACACTCACGGTGAGCCATTGTGCTTTGACTCCTCACACCAGTGGCAGCGCATAGACATCCGCTCACGCTACCCTCCCCCAGTGGAGCGAAGATTGGAGCCGGACGCTTCCAATTTCGAGGTTCCCCTGTTCCTTCCACAAACAAGACCGCCGCCCAATCCCGTCGCCGACAACTTCGCCGTTCCCACACCGATAGACCAAGGTACCACGATTAACTCCACCCAAAGTTTCTTTAGGACACAGATTGGCTAGGACACACATTTGCTCATAGATTAGTACACCCTAGTGGGGAATCCGCGACAAACCCTAGGGAGTCGCTGCCCCTGATCCCTGCACACATCGCCGGCCACTGTGGGGACCTCCCTGGCCTGGCCGAGCGCTCCAACACTTTCCTCCCACACTGGAACGCGTTCCTGGCAATTCGTCCAATTGGATTGAAGCACGCACACGTGGATCAATGGCGTGACGCCTCGCGTGGCCACCACGGCTCACCGCCGGCCGCCGTTGGTGCCACCCATGCTCGAACAAGCCACCCTATGCGTTCGTCGCACAATCGCGCACATCTACGACAACTTTCCACTTTGAAATCATGCACCCATACCTCCTTCACCGAGCGTCACCCCAACTTGCTACGGCGGCTCGTCGCCGGCCGCCGTGGGCACCACCTCGGCCTTTCCATGCCCACAGAGGGCATCCGCACACCCCAGAAAACGTGCTCGACAGCTCCATTAAAGGGGGGTACCGCGCATTCCCACGCGAAGCCGCCACCGGCGAGCTCCCAGAGCCGCTAGAGCCGCTCCCCTATTTTGCTTGTGCAGTTCCTGTGTGGCACGCGTGTGGCGCCACATCAGCGCCACCACAGCGATGCCTAGCCACCTCATCCCAACTCCTCAGCCCGCGGTTGAGTGGACTCGGTCCACATAGACTCATGGCACCGTGGCTACTGCCTGCGGGTGCCCACCTGCCAGCCTTTGGTCGTGGGTTGAATCGCTAGGCACACACACGCGTATACACAACTAGTGCAGAGGCCCAATGCCAACCTCACAATACGCCAGGAAAATGCTAAGTCCACACACTTGGTACACACAAAAGAATAGAATCCACATTATTGATATAATAAAATTTTGGGAAATATCCTTGAAACCCTTAGTTGCTTATAGAGAATATTAAGGGTGATTGATGGTAGAAGTTCCTTGAACATATTGTGTCAAATATTAATGGTTTTCAAAAATGAATTAATCAATTACGAAATTTAAAAGAAATGACGTATAGCCTCTAAATTGATAACCATTTTGCAAATATTTTCTAGAAGTCCCCTAGAATTATTTGATGATTACTAGAACACAAAGACAGTGGGTAGTGACCCAGATAAATTACAAAAATGAGAGGCTTATTATTAACTAATAAAAAATCATTTGATTAACTACGAATTGGAAGAGTCTACAGTTAGCCTCCCAATTTGATAATACGTTCACAAACAATAATCTAAGAATTATTATAAAAATTAATTGACAAATATAATATACTAAAAAGTAACGTCCAACAAATATAGAATATGAAGTGATAAAGTAATTATCACTCCTATAGGAAACAAATTGAATCATCGATAGTTGGAAGAAAACCATATATATCATTTAAATAGGCTAACCTCCTAACACATAATTATCTAAAGTTCCTAGAATATATTGTTTGACATCCATAATATAATGTAGGTGGTATGGGACTAATATAAATGATGGAATAAAGAATTAACTATCATTCCCGTAGGAAAAATCATGTAGATATTCATAATTCATAAAATGCACATTAAAGCTTCGAATATATCTCTTCACAAATGACCTTCCAAATATTTCTAAAAGTATATTATTATGACTTTTAGAGTACAAATCGACTAAAATAAATTATTGAATAATGAACTACTTACCATCAACATAGAAGAGCAATTAGAGAGATATTAGATAATATAAATTTGCATGCAAACTCGAAAATGAGGTGGACCCTTCATTAGTAATTCCTGGTAGTCCTAATAGCCATACACTAATGAAGTCCTAAAATAGGTTCATTACTTTTAGAACACATTAAGAAAATAATAGTATAAAAATTATATAATGTAACTGATCATACACTATTCTTTATTGAAACTAATGAGAAGACTCGAGAATATTAGAACCAATGCTTAGACTCTAAAATAAGTGGGCCTTACATTAATAGAACTTTAGTGAATATACTATTGTGAAGATAAGACAATTATAAAGAAGTCTCATAAAGGTTATGACTAACTCGTTGCCCGTAACATAAGTAATTTATAACATAAACTAGTGAATTACTTATAATGGTCATAAACCATGTAAATAACTAAGAAAACCGATAATACTGTTAAACCTTTCAATAACCAATTAGTCGACCGATGAAATAGTAATGTTATCAAATAACTCACCAAAAGAATATTGTATTCTCTGATGAGCCTTCTAAGAATATTAGAAAACGCGATATTGAATGATTGTTTGTATTATTGGAGTTCTATTTGAATTTCTTGGATCTTTATGGATGAACATATTTTCTTCGCGTAGCTACGTACTTAGTAATCGTAGAGTTCGCGAAGGAGATATTCAAGATACGGATCATGAAGAACAAGACAAGGACTTTGGTAAACCACTGTAAAGGCTAGCTCTAACTTCTTGATCATGTTTCACCTATGTTTTGCAATCGCACCTATGGCTTGTTTTCATTGCATGACTGTATGTCTATTTTAAAATGTTGCTATGCTATCAACCACTTGAAATGGGGTAGAATGAGCTATGTTGATAACTGAGTATCGGTGTTAGCTACTGGCCAACGATAAATAGTAACACAATAGCTACTCGCTATCAACGGCTTGAAACAAGACACTGCATCAGTTACAATAATAGCGGTGACTATCACAAACCCCTCATTGATCTTGACAACCCAGCCCCTTGACTACCTAATAGCTTCATCAATGCACTATAGCAGTGATGTGAGCACCTCCTTGTTAGTACCATTCTTAGGAACCCCTGCGATGTTCGCATCGCAAACCACTCCACATTGTATACATGATTGTGAAATGTGTTAAAAGGTGTTTGGTAGTGTGAGTTAGGATATGGGTGGGCAATTAATGAATTGTGTGTGTGAAGGGGAAGGGTGGTCGAGGCGAGTATGGTGATGGAATGTCGCGGGCTCCCTAAGAGGTATACCAGCTGCGGCTGTATATTCAATGTAATCCACCGACCGACACTGAGTGCTTCAGTAATAGTCTAATGACCATGTTTTCTGGACTAGCCTTGTGCTGAGTACTTCAGTTTAGTTCGATGCTGTGTGTTCTGAACTAGTCCTTTTACCAAGGACGGATGGAGCCGCATCACCAATTTAAGGACCGGTTAATTTGACCTCAACATAGTGATTTCTTACAACCAAATAACCTGTATGTGCAGGACTCGCCCTACCTTTCTGGTAATTGCCAAAAGATAAAACCTAGAGAGCCATGGAGGGCACAGTGGACCAGTAAATGGCACAAAGATCGAGGGTCGTATGATGTCTGGTTGGGTAGGAATCGCCCAAATAGCCCCTGCATTGGGCCTAGGTGCGATTGTGGGGTTATGCGGGGAAGATGGGATGAACATCATGTCATACCCTTGCTAGGTGTGCATGGCCTGTGGGTAAAGTGTACAAACTCTGCAGAGTCTTAATCTATCCGGATAGCTGTTGTCACAGTCTTAGCACACTATGCTTTGGACTCCTATTGATTAGCATTAGTGCATCTCCTTAAAGTGTGTGAGTGGGTGGCCGAGGACGCCGTGTTTTGGGAAAGAGTTGGCATGCGTGCTAGAGTCGTCAAGGCCTTGGGTCTGAAGACTCATCTAAAAGTGAGGGAACTGGCGGGATGGTCTGAAACTCCCCCAGGGCCCGCCAACTATAATAATACTGATTCAACTACTTCTCCCTCTTATTGCAGAACACTTTTCAAAGAGAACCTTGCATAAATGCTTTTCGGCAAAACTAAGCCGTATGGCCTCTCCTTGCTACAAGCCCTAATGCATGAAACACCTCCCCTTGAGTAGTGTTAGGGCTTGCGGAGTACCTTATGTACTCACTCTTGCTTTACATGTGGTTTTATCGGAAGACAAAGAAGCTGAAGCGTGTGAGGATGACGATTAGGTCTAGTCCTACTTCCCAAGTCTGCCTGTTGGGCATGGCGCCGTTCTGCTTCGCTGTTTCTGAGGATTTATCTATTTTGGTGGTCATCCACAGCCACATCCAATGTAATCTGGATCGTAAGACTTATATTGTTTATAAATAAATAATTGTTGTATGGATCTCGATCTATTCTGTTGTGCGTACCAACTACTGATCCAGGGATTGATACGAGATGCACAAGTGGGCCCACGAAAGGCGGGTCCTAACAATATGTCTATGTTTTTGTTCGGCTGCTCCGTTTTGTTGATGCGTGTGAGGGCAAGCAACTTGATGAGATATGCCAATTTGATCAAAGAAGGAGTGAAGCTTCTAGTACTCTCCTCCCCAATCGGTTTGGACCGAGATGATTTTACTGTCAAGTAGTCTTTCTGCCAAGGTTTGAAACTGATGAAATTTATGAAATACTTCAGACTTGTGCCGAATTAAATAAACCCATGTAAACTTGCTGAAATTATCAATAAAGCTTACATAATACTTGTTTCTACCGATATATGTGGGAGCTGTGTGACACCCTGATTTTTCGAGTTTTGGCAAATAAAAAACTTAAATAGGAATTTAGAGTTAATAATAGGAAGAAATTGTTTTTATAAAGAAAAATATAAAATATATGCACCTCATCTTGCATTTTGCATTCATCCTCAAGTATGGAAAATTTGTTACCAAAATAAATACGCCAAAAGTAATTTATTTGCCATAACAAATTTGAGAATAAAAGAAATGAATAAAACTAAATATATATATATATATATATAATGTTTTAATAATATGATGAATTCACACAAAATCATTAAGTAGGATGAAAAGGAACAAACGTAAAAGAATTAGAATAAAGATACAACTAAAAATTGAGCCAAACACCGAATAGTCCAAAAAAGAGCGGACTAGTCCGAATGTCATTACTGGACAACATCGGACTAGTCTTTTATCACCACGGACTAGTCCTATCAGCCTTACTGGACCATAATGGACTAGTCCTTTATGATAACGGCCTAGTCCGATTAGCCTTTCTGTAACACTTCAGACTTGTCGGAAAACACCTAATTTAGTTTGATCCAACCCCAAACATGTCCGGTATCAACACCGGACTTGTCCGAAGTCCCTTACTGTACGAGAACGTACTAGTCCGGTACCTATGGTTTCGAATCAAATTCTAAATTTCACCACACCGTTTTTATGGGGCTTTAAGGAAATAAATATAGATGGACGTGCACCCATGCCTATTTGAGTCTGAGTAGGACCCCACCTTGACCACCCCTGTCCCCACCGAATCATATTGGGATTCCAACCCTAGGCTGCCCCTACCCCTATATAAAGAAGCCATGTCCCACCCAAATTTCTGCACATAAAGAAACCCCACTGCCCTGCCTTGCCGCAAGCTGCCGCTCGGAGAAAGACCTAACCGCAAGGGAGGAGAAGGGAAGAAAGGAGGAAAGGAGAAGAAGGAGGAGGCTAGCATGATCGCCGCCGCTGCTGCGTTCTTCTTCGGCTACAACTCACCATCGTCTTCTCATCTACGTCGCGCTGCCGATCTTCATCGTCACAAGATCTAGACGCCGGAGGTACAAGCCACTCTTCGTCGATGATTGTTAAAAGCCCTTCACCTTGCAATAATCACTCTAGGTTCAGGTTTTTACGTTGAAACTAAGCCCTAATCGAAAAACACCACGATCAAGCCTAAATTTCGCGTCTCCCTGAACCACCACGGACTAGTCCGGCCCCACTGCAGACTAGTCTGGTATTAAAATTTCAGCAACCTCTAACTATCACAAGAACCACGATAATTGACTCAAAACTCACATAAGCAATTGAAAACTAGTTGAAACTAATTAGTAAACAATAGTAGTGAATTAATAGCATGGGTTAAACATAAATTGTGCATACATCTGCATCATTGCATATTGATTAGTATGCGTGCATTGTAATGATTGAATGTGCTTGATTTTGAGTAGACGGGTACGCTCAAGAGGTCACAATCAAGGAGCGAATATCCGAGGATCTTCATGTCCAAGACTTTGAGCATCGAAGTGCGGAACATAAAGGCAAGTGTCCTTGACTATTTTGATCCTGTTTTTTAATGTTTTGTTTGCAAAACTGCATGTTTGTGTCAAATCGATGAGAAACCCAATGTAGGTGTTTACTATACTTTTTTGACCATCCTTGTTGCTTGGGTTGAATCAGAGAGAGTCGGGAAGGGTATTTTTACCTTTTTTTGCTTCACTCTAATTAATTTGGATAAGAAAACAACCAAAATACTTAATTATGAATTAATGAACTTGTGGGTGATGTAAATTGATGAACATAATTAATTGGTAATATGAGACTTGAGAGATCTAAGCAAGCATGGTTTGTGGATTGGGTTGGATGTTATGGTGATTTGCTTGCCTTAGATCTAAGGACCGATTCATGCGAGAACATGCCAGGACAACAGTGCCACCACAAGGCCAAGTATGGGTGCGGCTTAGCTGATTAATTATGTGTATTGCCAGCATTATTCGGATCATTTGGGGGAGCGAGGAATGGGAGTCGAATGGGTTTGCGATAGTGGTGGGACTGCCTTGGGATCAGAACGACACAAGAGGAGGCCCTTGGTTGTATGTGCTTAGTTGGAGGCATCACTACCAGTGAAACCTTAGTGGGTCTAAATATGCCAGTAGTCCTTTTGTAAAGACTATTTTGTGATCTCTTGGTCGCACACCGACGGAAGTGTGTAATGTGACTGACAGGCCACGGGCATAATGGAGGTTCCTTAGTTATCGAAAGGGGATGAAATCACGAACTTGTGGGTAATGTGGTACAACCTCTGCACAGTGTTAAAAACTATCATGATAGCCATGCTCCCGGTTACGAGCACCTGGATGACCTACATGATTAGAGTGGAACTTGAGATTTGTGATGGTTTGGTTATGGTTATGGATTGGATGGTGATAAATGGACATGGTTAATGATGATGGTAAGAATTTGGTATTTGGATGGATAATTATTGATGGATGTGATATGTTGGTAAATGATGAGGATAAATTCATATTATGTTAATTATTTGGGTTATGATGGGATTAACTTCACATAGACATTTAGTATGCTTTTTACATGTTTTAAATGTACTTTTCAGCAAATAGCCATTATTTATTATCATTCCTTATTTTTAGCTACATGTCATATTTTCCCACACTTGCTGAATACGACATGTGCTCACCCTTGCTATTCCCACAATTAATTCAGCTACAAGAGATATTTTGGAGGTCGTCCTGGAGCTCTAGGCATGCGTACTACCGTCGATTGCCTGTGGAGTTAGCGTCGCCTACGCTAGATTATTTATCGCTGCAATAGAATAAAGGTATATTTAGTATTCGTGACATGGTTAAATTCTGATTATCATTTGTGATGTTGATCTGTATGTGTGAAGCAACATCCTGGGCACACATAAACTGCACTTGGTTCATTTTTCAGAACTGGGTGTCACAAGCTGGACCCCAAACATCTAAGAAAACAAGCTCTAATGGAGCTTGAGAGACACTACTTGATCTAGGAAAAGGCAATTGATGACTCTTGTCTTGCTGACACGCATCACAAACTTGAACTCTATTAGATCTGGATGAACACATTAGATGATTGTCACTCTCGACTTTATTGACAATGACCCTAGATAGATGTCCTAATCTATCATGCCATCTTTCAGAGGAAGGCATGGTGGACATGGGGGCGCATTTACTTGTGGAATTCTCCAGCGAAGGCCATGGATAGAGTCCCCCTCTACATTGACCCTGCAGAAGGATCTTCTTCGTAGTTTGATCCTTTACCAAAAAATATTGTGAGTGATATTCGATAAAGATAGGATTATCACTTGTGAGCTTGTGTACAAAGATGAGGTTTTGGTTGGTGGTGGGAACATGAAGAACATTATTGAGACGAAGTTGACTGGTGGGAGTACGTAAGGTAGAATTGCTAATAAAATTAATTCTCATACCTGAGGCACTCGCAGTATGAATTTTTCCTTGACTATTGTACTTGTCCTTTGTGGTCAGCTTATCCAGTTCTCCTGCAATATGATCTGTTGCTCGAGTATCAGTATACCAGTTTGTATCTACTCCATAGGACACTGCAACAATATTCACAGACATTTCTTCTTGCTTGAATGATTTGTCAAATCTTTTATAACATCTGACAACTGTGTAGCCAACTTTGTCACATAACTGACAGACAGGCTTTCCTTCTGGTGGGCCGCGCCCACATCCTCGGCCATGGCCACCTCTTCCACCACGTCCATGAAAATTTCCACGTGATGCTGAGTTGTCCTCGACCACGGCCACCTCTTCCACCACGTCCACAAAAATTTACACGTGATGCTGAGTTTGCGCTATGCTGGTAGTTTCCCTGACTTTGTCTTTCAAGACCTGCTTCTCTAGCCAAAAGTTGAGCAATCAGATCAGATAATGAGTTGCATCTTTTCGGGTACTTACATTCTTCACAAGAGAGTTGTAGTCCGAGTCAAGGACTGCAAGGATGTAGGCGATCACATCATCATCTTCCAACCTTTTTTCTGTTGCGGCCATCTCATCTGCGTATTCTTTCATCATTGAGAAGTACGCTGCTATGGAAAGATCACCTTTCCTGGTGCTTGAGAGCTTGGATCGTAGATGCATGATCCTAGCTCTTGACTGGGAGGCAAAAGTCTGCTGGATTGCTCTGCACACTTCGGCTGACGAAGAGTACGTTGCAACTTGCGCTAGGATTTCTTTTGATAAGGTAGAGTTCAGGTAGCTTAGAAGATGTTGATCCTGAGGCAACCAAGTCAGATAATCCAGGTTCTTCATATTTTTAATGGTCTTATCTTGCTTCTCAACGACAAACATCTCTTCTGGTCGCAGCTTCGTCCCATCCAGGAAGCCATTGAGCTGTGCCCCGTGAACTGCAGGAAGCACTTGCGCGCGGCATAGAAGGTAATTATCGCGCGTCAATTTCTCAACATGATTGTTGAGGGTGTTGAAGCCGACCGTCGTCGTAGGCGAAGATGAACTCATGGCGATCTCGATGGACAGTCACCCGGCTCTGATTACCATGAAAGAATTATATAAACTACTTTATATCTGATAATTAATCCGGTGCTCAATGGTTCTGGAAGGTCTTCATGCGTACGTGATTTTTATGTGGTCGGGACTCCTTTTCTCCAACACACACACACACACACACACACAAACACACACACACACACACACACACACACACACACATACACACACACACCACACACACACACATAGAGGAAAGACAGTTTGGCCAACGTATCAACTAGAGTAGAGCACGACTT
The DNA here is from genome assembly GCA_036927565.1 of Tuctoria greenei. Lineage (NCBI taxonomy): Eukaryota > Viridiplantae > Streptophyta > Magnoliopsida > Poales > Poaceae > Tuctoria > Tuctoria greenei. The sequence continues at coordinate 181,166,443 of JAYESD010000002.1, forward strand.
ACAATCAGTCAGAAAAACACACACACACACACACGGAAGACAGTTTGGCCAAAATATCAACTAGAGTAGAGCACGACTTACCACACACACACACACACACACGGAAGACAGTTTGGTCAACGTATCAACTAGAGTAGAGCACGACTTACAATCAGTCATACCTGCTCGCTCAAGGATATCCATCATATACTGCTGCTTTGAGATAAAGAGGCCACCATTACGTTGAGTAACAGAGGAATCCAAAAGATGATGAAGGCTGCCAAAACCATTCATAGGAAACTCACATGACGAAGCAATGATACTGAGGAGGCAGTCAGAACAACATCATCATATAACAAAAGATATGTTCTGTCGGAGCCACGTCGGTTGACAAAAAGAAAGGTGTTTAACCGAGCACCAACAAATCTAAGTGAAGTAACATGAGAAGCAAAGTAGTTGTACCATGCAGGTGGAGCTTTCTTCAGACAATATAAGGATTTGTAGAGATCATACACAAAAGTCTTGATGAGGTAAACCAAGGAAACCATATGGCTGCTCACAATAGACTACCTCCGATAGAGTGCCATGCAGAAGGACATTCCTCACTTCAAGATGATGAACTGGCTAGTCACGGGAATGTGCAATAGAATGAGAATTACGGATGGTAGCAGACTTCACCATAGGGCTAGAAGTATCACCAAAATCAATACCAGACTCTGAGTGAAACAACCAAAATATACTCTAATAAAAATAATCTAAGCCTAGTGAGAGTTAGGCTAATGAGGGAGTTGTTCCTTCTATGCCTTTATATATAGGTGTATAGACTACTAATGTACATACAAGCATGGGAGTAATAAATTCCTAGTGTTTAGTGTTCTAACATGTCGGGCACGGGCTTACCCCTAGTCTACCATATGACTCCCACTAAGAGGCCTATGGCATAGTCGAACATAGAGGATTACGAAGGATGAATAGGGTTGTCATCATCTGTTGTCTACCTCTACAATGCATGGGAGTACTAGATATCCACCGCTACTTATGTATCCAAACACCACTTTTGCATAACTTAGTAGTACCTTATATCCTGCTATGATCCAAAGGCAATACTAAATCCAAATAATTCTTGAACAATGTTGGAACTAACCTCTAATGATTATACACTAACATGTCCATACTTTACAATAGTAAACTATAGTGGAGACCTATATTTTTATGATAGCATAAGAAGAACATTAGCATACTAACATAATAATAGTTATTCCTACCATGTATTTGAATTACACAATCAAACAACAAATGCTTCGTCCATACACAAATGTAGGAAAGGACTAACTTCATTATCAATACATAAGTCAACATAAGAAACACTAGTACGAGAGGCATACCAAGACTTCATAGCTCAATTGGGAACTTGGGAAACTCATCTCTAAGTCTATACTCCACTAAGACTTGGAAGAGCAATTGCTCAATGAGTGTGTGTGTGTGTGTGAATCACCTTGCATCTAGTTATAACCTCACTAAGGCAACATAGTGTCATTTATTGCACGAGAATCATCCTCTATCGCCTTAAGTGAATCATCAGGAGCTGACATGTAGAAGCACGTGGAAAAGAGATTAGGACCTACTCGATCGACTTAAGGAATCAACTCAAATGGATTTGGCCCCACTTAGTCCCATCTTGATCCAGGTGGCTGATATGTGGGCCCTTGTCGACCTTCTAGATGAATCACAGTGAAAATGTTTTGTAGCCGCCTGCATGTGTGGCATTGGATCCATTGGAGGACTCGTGGCAACATCTGATTGATTGAAAGTACGTATTTTCACCACATGTGGAACTATGTTATTTGTAAGTAGCATGCGTGTAAGAAATGTGAAATCCGTAATTAATATGAGCTAAATTGATGGTCAGCAATGGTACTTAACAACTGTCAATAGCCTTTAGTAGAACAGAGACACGTGGGGTCCCTGTGTGGTGTTGTTGTATGATCGCGAGTTGCGTTCCAACAACGAGAGGGTACGGTCATATCACTGGCTGGAGGAGTCCGACTACCAGGTGAACGGGGGCGAGACAGATCTCTATTCGGTGGGGCAGTCTGAACGCCTGGACGCACAATTTGACCACCAATAGGGGCGGTCTAACTGCCAACTGGAGAAGTGGAATCACTGGGTGGATAGGGGCCTAGGAGTCCTTTGTGTCGCGGGATGGTCTGACGGCCTGAAGGTGTGGTCTGATCGCGAGAAAGGGGTGGTCTAATCGATGTGGTTGTGGTCTGACCGCCGAGCATGCAGAAGCGTGGTGGGGCACTCCCATCGGGATAAGTACCTACAAAAATGTTAGTGCTATAAGGCACCGATGAATGAGAAAAGATGACTCATCAAAGGTAATATGACTTGAGATGATGACCTGGTTTGTAGCCAAGAAAGACACAAATGATTGAATGGAGTGCAAGCTTGTGTTCAACCATGACTGTATGATTTGTGTAGCACTTTCAACCAAAAACGAGTACATAAGAGAGATCGAGGTGGGTGCGAAAAAAGAGCAAAATGTGGGGTGGAAGACAAAAGCGTTTTGATGGTTGCAACTTGATTGAATGTGTAGCAATGTTAAGCGCTTCTGCACAATAAGCGGCAAGACACTAGCGTGGAACATAAGGGAGTGCATTGTGTCGTTTGTGGTGTGAATGATTTGGCCAACACGTCTGTTTTGAGGAGACATTTGAGGACAACAAAGATGCAAGACAACACTATGACGAAGAAAAAAAGGCACGGAATAATGAGTTCTCAAATTTTATACCATTGTCACTTGTATGACCTTAATGATGCGGCCAAACTAATTGGGACATAAGCAAAAAAAACTTTGACAATGTCAAAAAAGTGTCAGATTTAAGGCGATGAGGAAAATTCCATGAGTAATGAGAACATTCATCAAGAACAACAAGATAATGCTTGTAACCTAATTTTTTTTAACCGGAGGGGTTCATAAATCACAATGTATTAAATCGAAGTTGTTCTATGTAAGAAGGTTTGATAAAACAAACAGAAGGCATGTATGATGACCAAGTTATGTGGCATGACAGAGTATAAAGTTATTTTGTATTACAAGAATTAAGTAATCGAGATAAAGCCTCAAATCCTAAAAGACCAAGCCAACGATGCCAATAAGTGGACGGTGCAGCACTACCAACTAATTCATGGGTGGGTGGGCGCGTCAGGAGAAAAAAGATGTAGAGTTGCCCGGAGCTGCTGCACCTTGCAATCACACGTTCCCGGTGTGCAAATCCTTCGTAGAAAGACTAAAAGGATCAAATTCAAGGGAAGATTTGTCGTGGGTGGTTAATTGACAAACATAAAATAATTTTTTGATAACGTGAGAAGACACAAGAACATGATTCAGATAGTGCAAACTGAAGTTGAAAAAGAAGGGCGATCGGTGGAGGTAATGGACAACAATCACCCATTACCGATAACGGTAGAACGAAGAGTAGCAGGAGAGGAAGAGTGGGAAGAGAAAAGTTTACCAAAAGAGATCTCACGTGGTTGTCAATGCCGGAGTCCATGTACTACTCAATGGACAACGTTATTCTGAGTCTGTCCATAAACAATGTATTTTTCTTTGATATAAAATTGGATCTTTATAATTTAATCAATTCACATATTTTTCTAAAGTTCCTACTCATAGCAATGTAACTTATTAAAGATGTACACTCTTTGGGTCCCTTGATCTTGAAATATTCTAGCCATCCTAGTTTTTACAAGAGCAAGCTTAATACATCTCTGGAATCCTTACAAGCTATGTGACAATTTTGGAATTTAATGTTTTGTCAAATTCTATTGATATCTATATGTAAAACTGTGCTCAAATCAACAACATACAAAGGAGGCGCTGACAAAATTCCTCCAAATATCTGTTAACTTTCTCAACTTTAAGAAGCCATATCTCTCAAACAAGTAATCCTATGAAGGCAAATAAATAATTTTTGGTAAGATTTGTAAGTCAAATAAATAACTTTTGGAAAGGTTTTGAAGTCCTCTACAAGTTTTCTGTTCACCCCAAGACCAGAATCCCCATCTAACTTGATTGAAACTTAAACAAAAAAGAAACTATCCAGAAGCACCACATCTAGACATTGTTTCAGTATCCTTCTGTGAATTGCCCATAACCTTAAAAATAAAAATCGCTAAGGGTCATATTTTACGTTTCTAAAAAGAATAGGAGCTATGCTACAACTTTATAGTGTTAAGTTTTGATGAATTCGAATCTGAAATGTATGAAACAAATGGATCAAAGTGAATACCTCCAAATGAGGTGCTGCTGAAAATTGGTTGGATAGCTGTCAACTTTGGACTGCTTGCATAACTTTTGATTCATAGCTGATCTAGTATCAAGTAAATACTCGTTGGAAAAATATTGAAGTCATCTTAAACTTTGGTGTTCAACTCAAGTCATGATTTCGGCCATAACTTGATCAAAATCTGGAAGGAAGATGACTGGTCACTTTTTGGCAAGAAAGTAATCGATGTGAAACAATTTGGACATCGAAGTGAATTCAGTTATTGGTTTCACTTCAATGAGATTTATAATATGTCCATGTTTTTCTGATATACATGTGACACGATGGATTAGGTGCACATGAAACTTCAGTAGAAAAGTATGGAAGATACTAGACCAGCACTTAAGGGGGAAGGCGTGCACCCAAGTTAACATATGTATTCTATCAACCTCTACGACAAGCTCATATATTCCAAGTGAAGATCTTCAGCTCACTTTAGCAGTCACAAACTTCTTGTCACGAGTTACATGAGATGCTGGACAACCACTGAAGTACGATACTCGAGATCGATCGTGTCCACTACTACAACCCGAGAAAAGTTTTGAAGGAAGTACATCAAAGAAATTGATCAGTCAATTAGAGTGATCTTAAGCCTTACAAAGATTAAGCTTCCTAGTATGTTTCCCAACAATTCTTGCCCACACTGTTATCATGGATGCAGAAACTTGGTCGAGTCTGAATGGTGGCATTCCTTGTTAGCACCTCTTCATGACCAAGTTGTCCGCACCTTGCAAAAATGTGAGATATTCCTTAATCATGTTGAATTGTCTTACTCAGTCTTGCTCACAACCTAAAAGATGATGCACCATACATATTGCAAATCTTTGACAGTCGCACAACCGATCATGTGCAAAAACCTTGTGTGAACCATCCATATGCATCATTGTGCACCATACATGTGCACATTTGCACCATAACATGTGCATATGAATTGCACCATACAACATGGGATGCATCATGAAGCACCATTACTAACGTAATAAGAAAGATAGTATGCATGAATAATACTAAGCATCTGAGCAAGATTGTGTACTTCCATTCAAACTATTAAGTGGTGTCTAAGGACCTTGAGAATTTCACCATCTTCGTGTTATTTCTTAAATTGCTGATTTCTTTTCCATTGAGTAATACCTAGGGAACCGATTACTCAACATCTCTTGTAGCTAAACAAAAACTTGAACTTATACCCTTGACTTGTTTAGGTTCGAGTACCTTTATTGTCTCAATTAAGGGATCAGCCTTACGAAATCCTTGATTTTCTTTACTCGTGAGAGTATCATTTGATTGTCAACCTCACGAAACTCCATGGGTTCCATCTGAGTTCTTGAATTGGTATATGGTAACATTGATACATCGGCCACCTTGTAGTTACCATATGGTTCAATACTTTGCTATTTTGAAAACATATGGAGAACTAAATATTTATCCTTTACTCCTAGTATGTGGTGATGTTGACATGTTCAAACTTGTAGTTGCCATACATTTAGTGACCTTGTTGTTTTGACACATAAGAGCGCTAAAATTTTTTTACTGCTCTTATATCCAAGCGAAGTAATCCTATTGTTGATTAAGATCCAGATGAGGTTATTCATTCGTTGTTTATTCTTGCAAACCACCTTGATTTATGTTGGTGAAATACTACATTAAATTATTAAGGACTAATGCGAAACAAAGCAAAGAAACAAGAACCGTTGAAATATCATTCTGATGCTACCAAAGCGACCAAGATAATAAAAGAGAAATTTAAGATTAAGACAGTAAAGTACATCTTTCTATGTTAGAGAAGCATTACAAGATGCTAATGGAAGTTGGAGACTCCGTCAAGCATATCATAAAGACTCAAATCCATAGAAATCAAATACAAAGTCTACGAGGTATACTCACAAAAAAGGCATCCTTGAAGATGCTACATGGAGGCAAGAAGATTGTCACCAATCGTACCAGTCAAAGTTGCTATCATATCCGATTAGTCTACGACTCTCTTTTACCAATTCTTCCCTATTCTATTTCTGTTTTCTTCCTTAGAATCGCGAGACGAGATTCTTTTAAGGGAGAAAGATTGGAAAAGCCCACATTAAATAGAACAAGAATTTAAAAACATGAATTTAAATTTTTTGAAATTACAATAGAGATTCAAATCCAAATGAGCTATGTTAACTAATAAATGAGGTTAAAAATGGGATTTCTAAAAACTTCACACTTAAAAGAGAAATTTTGGTGACATTTTTGCACTTAAGCAAGTAATTATAAAAGAGGGAAATTTTAAATACAATTCATAGGACAAGGTGACATACAAATCCAAGTTTCAAATTCAATCAAAATAAAATGTAATCCCGTGAGCGAGGGCTGTGGGATCTGGTGTGGCTACGGTGGCAAAATTTTATAACCCCGTGTGGCTCAAATCCCATGGGCCCATTTGAATAATGAAACTTTCAAATTCAAAATTAATTCCAGATTCTACCGAGCGACCAGGCACAAAAATAGGACCTTGCTCAGGGGCTCCACAAGGATCAGGGCACTGAGCGGCATCTCATGAACACAGCAAGTTTCAGAGTATGTATGCCTCTGGGAACTGGTGTCTTCAGTAGCACTCGCAGTGGGAGAGAAGACAAGGTGGTTTCGAGGCATACCAAGGATGGAGTATATAGAGCTGGTCGATTTGCTGGAACACCAAGTAAGCTTCAAATCCCATCCATCTGGAAGTCCAAGACCAAACCGAAGGTGCTCTGGTTTGCTTGGATCGCCTTGCACTGTAGGCTACAAACTGCGGACAACCTTGAGAAAAAAAGGATGGGACAATAATGTTGTGTGCCCGCTGTGTTTTAACAAAGCTGAAACAACAAGCCATTTACTAACCCAATGCCCTTTTGCCATCCAGGTTGTGCAGCACGTCTTCCACTGGATCAACTTGCAGGGACCCCCGCTACAAGCAACCTTCCAGGGAACCACCCAAGAGTGGGTAAAGGAGATCACACACGACATGCCCGCAAAGGAAAAGGCGGTGAGAATGGGACAAATTTTTTATGTCTGGTGGAACATCTGGAAAGAACGCAATAGAAGAATATTCCAAGGTGAAGAGAAGAGTGAAATTCAGGTTGCTGGGTTAGCGAAAGAAGAAATTGACGCTTACAAGCGGGCCTGGACTTCGCTCCCTGGAGCCCCCGCGTGAGTTCAGTGCGTCGATTGGACTGCACTCTCTGCTGCGGCACAGAATGTGCTAGTGTTTTAGTATCCTCCATTTCCTGTTATTTTCTCTCTCTTTGTTTTGGCTTTCTCAGGGGCAGCTCAAGCTGCTCGTTATGTAGAAGACTATGTTCATTCTCCTCTGCTTTAATGAATTGACAGTGCACCTGCCTTTGCCATCAAAATTAATTCCAGATTTGATTCAAACTTAGAAAAACGATATCTCATAGAATACTTGGCAAAAAAATCTCAAATAAATTTTGTTACAACCGTGGTGATATATACTTTCCAGTGGTGCACTTGGATTGTATGGAAGTCACAGTATTTTCCCCATTAATTCCATGAAGCAAAAATACTTTAGAATTTATTCCTAATGATCTATGCATTGAAAAAATCACAAATTTGTCTACACTCTTCCTTTTGATTCCTTTGAGCTCCAGTAAGAATTTCAGATCCATTTGACTTAATCTTCTAAGCCAAATTATGTTCCCAATCTGCATGTCCATGAAAAATAGGAAAAATAACAGAAATATTTTTAGAAAATGTGAGAACTTGTAAAATCCACATCTCCCTGTAGAATGCTTAGAAAATTATGAAATTAATCTTGTTGGACTCCGTATGAGCAGCACTATCTGGAAAACCTACTTTGAATTATGACAAAGCTACTGTTTTGCCAGGAAAATTCAGAGGATCCTAAAGCCTTAAGGAATTTTGTACAACACAATATTCTATTGTCATAGCTGAAACATTTCTGGTTAACTCTCCATGACTGTAGGAACCCAATGTAAAGATTTCAGACCAATTGGGTGTGTTCAACCTTTCGAATTAGTATCATATCCCTATGTCCATTTATAAAGCCTAAAGTACTTTATTCTTAAATCAAAGTGACTCATTTTTCCTCTTATCCTCAGACTTTAAGAACCTAATAGCAACCTCACTGGAACCCCAATTTATACCTGACCAGTCAAGTCTTAGAATCTCCTCTCATGTTCTTATAATTATATGAAAACCATTGAAGCATTTACTTAAGACAACTTGCATTGAAATCCACCTTTCCATAGAGTACAAGCATCCAACAGAAACATTTTGTGAGTCATAAAATTAGCACTTTAACATTCTTGCCTTGCAACAACTCTCCTATGTTATTTCACTAAATTGCATTTTACAGAGTATGTGCATTTTATCTCGATAGATCATACATGACGCCGTAGCTCGAAGAAGAGTACACCTCGAAGGCGAGGATTCCATAGCGAAGCTGCCATGGTGGATTCTCCGGAGGAAGATCAAGCCAGTGACTTACTGACCTTTACCTAGTGGCTGTTGGGAAGTACCGGACTTGTCCGGTAAAGAGCGGACTAGTTCGGTTTTGTCCAGTAAGGATAACCGGACTAGTCTGGACCCTTAGAGGACTATTTCGATATTGTCTAGTAAGGGTGACCGGACTAGTCCGGACCCTATATGGACTAGTCTGATTTTTTAGTAACTGTCAGTTTGAACTCGAAATTGACATGTGTTCTAATTGAAAGGACACAACCCATTGAATTTTGAGTCTCTGATCGGGAGACTCAATAATTCCTAAGGGTGGGAGGCCCCCTCTTGTGTCTCTTGGTCAACTATAAGAAGAGGGTCAAGTGTATGATCAAAGTGGCTTAAGGGCATACACTCATACACACTTGAACACTCTAACCCACTCAAAATCTGATCAAGATACCAAGAGAAGAACAAGGAGAAACGCCTCTCATCGTCGTTCTTTTTGCGGCCTCGCCTTGTTGGCTAGATGGCCGCATCGTCAAGCAACAACAAAGATGGAGGAGAAGGTATTATTGATGTTCTTGTGCTATTTGAGAGATAGCACTTGGTGTTCATGTTGTAATCAGATTTCTCTATGTAATTCGAGATGATTTAGTGGCTATTTGATCTTTGGGCTCCCTCTTGATTTCTAACAATGGTATCAGAGCCGGTTAGACCACTAATCATTTCGAATTGAGTTTTGATCGAAGTTTTTCGCTGAAAGTTTTAAAGGTCCGAACTTGTCCGGTCTAAGGGTCGGACTAGTCCGGTGTGCCACAATTAAGTGGTTAGGTTTTCGGATCAGGGCGTTTTGACGCGTTCATCTGATTGAAAACCAATTAAGCACTTTGGACTGAAATCCATTGTGAAAATTAAGTTGATTTGGTAAGATGGTAAGATTAAGATTCCCTTTTGGGTATTTCAACATTTTTCCAGTTTTTTATATGAAACTTTTTCAGGGTTGGTCGTACTAGTCCGGAATAGTACGGACCAAACTCAAAAAGTTCAATAAAGAACGAATCAAATGTTTCTGATGGGATCAGACTTGTCTGGCATATGGACCGGACTAGTCCGAAAACCATACTGTAAGAGTTCAGACTAGTCCGGCCATGTGCGGACTAGTCCGTGCTATACAATTAAGTTTGCTTATTTAATAAGCTTCCGCTATGAATTAAGTTTATTGTCATAGCAATTTGGTCGAGTAACCAAAGCGAAAGATAAATTTTTATGTCAATTTAAGTTGCATGAAATTCTATTGAGTAACCAAAGTGAAAAATAGAATTGTCATGATTTTAAGTTATATTAATGTCATTATTGGCCGAGTAACCAAAGCGAAAGGCATTAATGACATTTTCCTTTCTAAGTACATAGTAATTTGGTCGAGTAACCAAAGCAAAAGATAAATTACTATGTATTTCAGTTGTTCTTCAATGTTCAGTTTTAATGTCATTATTGGCTGAGTAACCAAAGCGAAAGGCATTAATGACATTCTTTTTGTAAGAACATAGTAATTTGGTCAAGTAACCAAAGCGAAAGATAAATTACTATGTTTATTTTCAGTTATTCTCAAATATTGAGTTTTGGTCGAGTAACCAAAGTGAAAGATAAAACTCATCATTTTCTTGTGGTTAACATCTATGCATTCTTCTTGATTTTGGTTTTTTGATTAAGAAGGTTCCTCCAATGCGAATTCAGCACTTAGTTTCATCGCTTCTATTGATCCACTCAATGGAAGCAATTATAGGAGATGGCGAGAGAAGTTGGAGATTGCTTTGGCAGTCTGTGAGATAGACTTGGCTCTCACTACTCCATATCCGGTTGCACCGGTTGAACCAGTAAGAAATGATGATGAAACTCAGGAAGCCTTTGTTGTGAGGACAAAGGAATATACTACTGAGTTACTGGCTTATGACATTGATTGTTATAAGTGGAAGAAATCAAACAGGAAATGTTTGATGGTTATTAAGGGCACTATCACTGAGGCCATTCGGGGAGCAATCCCTGAATGTGAAACTGCTGTTGAATACTCCAAAGGATAGAGAATCAGTTTACTGGTTTTTCTAAGGTCACTGCAAGCACTCTTATCAAGAGGCTTGTTACTGAAAAGTATCATGGAGGTGGTGTGCGTGAGCACATCTTAAGGATGACAAATATGGCTGCAAAGCTTAAGCCTATGGATTTGGGGATTAAAGATGAGTTCATTGTGCATCTCATCATTGCCTCACTTCCTAAGGAATTTGAGACTTTTGTCATCAACTACAACTCTCAACCTGAACTATGGAACATAGAAAAACTCATGGCTATGTGTGTTCAGGAGGAAGAGAGGATTAAGTCCCTTCACGGTTATGATGCTATTAATTACGTGAAGGGAAAAGGTAAGGCAAAGAAGAATTATTCTTCTAAGCAATCTTTTAAGTATCATGGTTCATCTCACCATGATAAAGATAAGGGTAAGTTTCCACAAAGCCATCCTTACAATAAGGATGTGAAAGTGGATAAAGATCAGTGCCGCTTTTGTTTATACAAAGGTCACCATCAGAAGGATTGCATTGGCTTCCTTAAATGGTGTTGCAAAAATGGTAATGACTTTGTGACCTTTGTTGATGAATCCCTGCTTTTAGATTATACACCATCTTCTTGGTGGATTGACTCAGGTGCCACTGTGCACGTTTGCAATTTGTTGCAGAGGTTAAATATAAGGAGGACCCTAGAAAGAGGGGAAAGGGCCATTAAAGTTGCTGATGGCCATGAAGCTGAAGTGAAAGCCATTGGAGATTATCCATTAGTATTAAGAAATGGCTTTGTACTTACACTTCAGGATGTGTTATATGTACCCTCTTTAAGTAGAAATCTCATCTCAGTGTCATGCTTAGATGATGATGGTTATGTTTGCCAGTTTGGCAAAGACAAATGTGTAATTAAGTATGATAATAAGATGGTTGGTGTTGCCATAAGACAAGGCATGCTATACTTATTATCTATGCATGATGATGTTAATGTTGTAAGCGACAATCAGTTTTCCTCACATCAGGGTAAGCGTAAGAGAATCGATTCCGCAATGTCTTCGAAATTATGGCATTGTCGCTTGGGCCATATTTTGAGGGGGAGAATTGTACAATTGATTTCACAATCGATTCTTCCCCATTTGGATTTTTCGGATTCAGAAGAATGCATAGACTGCATTAAGGGAAAGTTTGTTAAGAAAATTATGAAAGGTGCCATACGCAGTGCGGGAATTTTGGAATTAATCCATACAAACAATTGTGGTCCTTTTCCCGTAGTATCTGTTGATGGTTTTGATTCATTCATAACCTTCACGGATGACTATTCTCGCTATGGCTATATTTATCCAATTAAAGAACGCTCTGAAGCGTTGGATAAATTTAAGATATTTAAGGCTAAAGTTGAAAATCAGCACAATATTAAGATTAAAGTGGTAAGATCCGATCGTGGTGGTGAGTACTATGGTCGTCATAGCCCGTATGGCCAAGTTCCTGGACCGTTTGCTCGGTTCCTACAGGAAAATGGCATAGTCACCCAGTATTCCACACCGGGCGAGCCTCAGCAAAATGGAGTAGCGAAACGGCGCAACCGTACGGTAATGGATATGGTTAGATCCATGTTAAGTCAATCAGATTTGCCGGTTAGCTTATGGATGGAGGCATTAAAAACCGCCATTCATGTGCTAAATCGGGTTCCTACTAAGTCGGGGCCCAAAACACCATATGAGTTGTGGACAGGACGTAAGCCCTCATTAAGTTATATGCATATATGGGGCTGTCCCGCTGAGGCAAAATTGTTTAACCCAAACATTGGTAAGTTGGATTCTAAGACAGTAAGTTGCCATTTTATTGGCTATGCAGAAAAGAGTAAGGGATATCGTTTCTATTGTCCAGAATGATATACTAAGTTTGTAGAAACAAGGCATGCCGTCTTCTTAGAGGATGCCATGATCAGGGGGAGTACGGTAAGACAAGAAATTAATCTTGAAGAGAAGCGGGTTTATGTACCCACTCCTATGATTCAAGAACCATATTTCTCATTACCTACTGCTGTTGAATCATCAGTGCCTATTGGTAATGATTCAACACCTATTGTTAGTTCTCCATTGACAACAGAATTATTAAGAGAGGTGGAGCATTTTCAACCCATTGTCACTAATAATGAAGAGCAACAACAGCCTCAAAATGAGGATAATGTGCAATTAAGAAGATCTCAACGAGAAAGAAAATCGGCCATTCCGGACGATTATGAGATCTATTTGAGTGAGGCAATTCGAATGGAGGGTGATCCCACCACATTTGAAGAAGCTATGAGAAGTCCTCAATCATCTGAATAGCGTAAAGCCATGGAGGATGAAATGAGGTCTATGGAAACAAACAAAGTCTGAGATTTAGTTGAGATTCCTAATGGAGCCAAAACAGTAGGTTGTAAATGGGTCTACAAAATTAAACGTGACTCCAAAGGGAATATTGATAAGTTTAAGGCCAGACTTGTTGTAAAAGGCTTCACTCAAAGAGAAGGGATTGATTATAATGAGACATTTTCACCTGTCACAAGTAAGGATTCGTTCAGAATCATTATGGCATTAGTTGCACATTATAATTTAGAATTACATCAGATGGATGTAAAGACGGCGTTTCTCAATGGTGATCTATATGAGAACGTCTATATGACACAACCGAAAGGTTTTGTTGTTAAGGGTAAGGAACATATGTGATGCCACTTAAGAAAGTCCATTTATGGACTTAAACAAGCATCAAGGCAGTGGTATCTCAAGTTCGATGAAACAGTAAGAAAGTTTGGATTTAAAGAAAATGAGGAGGACAATTGCATTTATGCTAAGTTTAAGAGCGGGAAATTTATTTTCCTCGTGCTTTATGTATATGATATACTACTTGCAAGTAGTGATGTCAATCTACTATCAGAAAATAAGAAGTTTTTGTCCTCTAATTTTGATATGAAAGATCTTGGTGAAGCATCCTATGTATTGGGCATAGAAATTCACCAAGATAGAAATAAGGGGGTATTAGGCTTATCACAAAAGGCATACTTAGAGAATGTACTGAGAAAAGTACAGTATGTATAAGAGTAAGCTTTCGCCTGCTTCGATTGTCAAGGGCGATAAGTTTGGGAACTTTCAGTGTCCCAGGAACCAATATGAGATCGATCAAATGAAGTCGGTTCCATATGCTTCTGCTGTCGGAAGCCTTATGTATGCTCAAGTCTGTACTCGCCCTGACTTAGCTTATGTGACCGGAATGCTTGGCAGATATCAGGCCAATCCAGGGATTGATCACTGGAAGGCAGTTAAGAAAGCATTAAGATATGTGCAAGGCACAAAAGGCCTCATGTTAACGTATAGTAAGTCAGAAGTAGTGAAATATTCAGATTCAGATTTCGCGGGTTGTGTGGATACTAAGAAATCCACGTCAGGTTATATATTCACCCTCGTGAATGGAGCCATTTCGTGGAAAAGCTCCAAACAAACCGTCACTGCATCGTCCACAATGCATGTCGAGTTTGTTGCATGTTATGAGGCCACCGGGCAGGCTGTTTGGCTTAAGAAATTTTTACTAGGTCTTAGAGTGGTCGATAGCATTGAAAAGCCACTTAAGTTATACTGCGATAATGAGCCCGCAGTATTTTACTCTCACAACAATAAGTCGAGTGGTGCTACCAAACACATCGACATTAAGTTTTATGTTGTGAAAGGTCGAATCCAGGATCATACCATAAGTTGAGCATATAAGTACCAAGTGTATGCTTGCGGATCCGCTAACAAAAGGTCTTCCACCCAGCGTGTTCAGTGAACACGTAGCCGGCATGGGATTAAGGGAGAGCCTATGATCACTGGATATTTAGGGGCCAAGTAAGAGTAAGGTTCATTTTCAAGTGTGAGATGTATTGTGGTCTTCAAGTCCAACAATACGTAAATGGTTGTTGTGATGCGTCGTGCCCTATATGTCAAGCATGAGAAAATGGACACTAAGTTTAGTATTAAGTAAGTTGGTAAGTTTCAGATTCGAGTTCAAGGGGGAGAATGTTGGAAAGTACTGGACTTGTCCGGTAAAGACCGGACTAGTCTGGTTTTGTCCAGTAAGGATAACCGGACTAGTCCGGACCCTTAGAGGACTAGTTCGATATTGTCCAGTAAGGGTGACCGGACTAGTCAGGACCCTATACAGACTAGTCTGATTTTTCAGCAACTGTCAGTTTGAACTCGAAATTGACATGTGTTCTAATTGAAAGGACACAACCCACCAAAATTTGAGTCTCTGATCAGGAGACTCAATAATTCCTAAGGGTGGGTGGCCCCCTCTTGTGTCTCTTGGTCAACTATAAGAAGAGGGTCAAGTGTATGATCAAAGTGGCTTAAGGGCATACACTCATACACACTTGAACACTCTAACCCACTCAGAATCCGATCAAGATACCAAGAGAAGAACAAGGGGAAACACCTCTCTTCATCGTTCTTCTTGCGGCCTCGCCTTGTTGGCTAGATGGCCGAATCGTCAAGCAACAACAAAGATGGAGGAGAAGGTATTATTGATGTTCTTGTGCTATTTGAGAGATAGCACTTGGTGTTCATGTTGTAATCAGATTTCTCTATGTAATTCGAGATGATTTAGTGGATATTTGATCTTTGGGCTCCCTCTTGATTTCTAACAGTGGCAACCTAAGGCAATCCCTGATTTGCATTTGTTAGAATCAAAAGGGAGCCCAAAGATCAAATAGCCACTAAATCATCTCGAATTACATGAACATTCAAGTGCTATCTCTCAAATAGCACAAGAACACTTCTAATACCTTCTCCTCCATCTTTGTGGTTGCTTGACGATGCGGCCATCGAGCCAACAAGGCGAGGCCGCAAGAAGAATGATGATGAGAGGCATTCCCCCTTGTTCTTCTCTTTGTATGTTGATCAGATTATGAGAATTAGGTGTGTTCAAGTGTGTATGCATAAAGCATTCCTTGTTCATACACTTGACCCTCTTCTTATACTTGACCAAGAGACACAAGAGGGGGCCTCCCACCCTAAGGAATGTCGTGTCCCCCGATCAGGGACATAACATTCGGTGGGTTGTGTCCTTTCAATTAGAACACATGTCAATTTTGAGTTCAAACTGACAGTTACTGAAAAGACTAGACTAGTCCGGTTGGGGTCCAGACTAGTCCGATGTTCCGATCAGGGACATAACATTCGGTGGGTTGTGTCCTTTCAATTAGAACACATGTCAATTTTGAGTTCAAACTGACAGTTACTGAAAAGACTAGACTAGTCCGGTCGGGGTCCGGACTAGTCCGATATCCTTACAGGACAACATCGGACTAGTCCGGTAAGGGTCCGGACTAGTCTGGTTACCCTTACTGGACAACAACCGGACTAGTTCGGTCTCACTACCGGACTTGCCCGGTACTTCCAACAGCATTTAAAAGCTATTGTAAAGTTTTGCTTTTATATCACTACTATAACTATAGTCCTATATGTGCATTAGGGCTAAGTTGTTTGAATACTCCAAATGCATGACCCACAATCCTATGGAGTATTTGGGTAGTTTGATAGCTCGACGTGTCGAATTTCCATGCTAATGTTATAGGGAAGGCAGTTGAAGTCAAGTAGTTGGAACCTACTCACGAGATAGCTATACCGACACACGGGATTGGTTTTGTAGAGAAAGACTTATGGAAATGAATATAAGATCGGGCAGCAGGATAGGATGTAGCGAGACTTGGTCTCACATGCGTAGCTCTACCTGTGTCGATTGAGGACCGATTCGTGTCCGGCCCCGCTGAGCAAGTTTGAACTGTACTAGAAGGCATACTGGATATATGGGCCTGAGAAAACCGATGTAACTTGTAAACCTAAACGTCGAGGTGTACCCCACTGTTTGTAGGGGTGGGTTGAGGACAACAAGGTATAAATCTGCTAGCGGGCACCGACACACACCGTGTATGGACCTTCTGCTCGAGATGATGGGACCGGTTCAGCGTTTGGGTTCCTTGTGAAAGGTGGCTGCGTATGACGTCGTGAGGAGCACCACACGCTTCTTACGCACATGTGTGCGTTTCGTGCAATCCGAGTGTCTACTGATTGCAATCATAGTCTCTCGCAAATATTTTAGTACCACTTGTTCACTATGACGTGACGTAGTAAGCAAGAGTATTGGAATCACTGAAATTATGCTTATATGAATAATCTTTGTATTGCAACTTGTATGCTATAGAAATATTGCTCACCGAAGTTCAATTTTTTGAAGCATTAATCTGCTGCTAAAACTGAAAATAAGGATCTACTATTAGGCGAGTCCTTTATGCAATTTTCAGCTTTCCAATATTATGAGTTCTCTACATGTAGAGTTTCATGCTTTAGTAGAGACGATTAAGTCTTGCTGAGCCATCGGGCTCACAATTGCTATAACATGTTTTTGCAGGTATTACTAGTTTACTGCTGTTTTGGTTGTACATGAGACCTCGGACTTTTCGAGGTGTATGACCTACGTGACACCACGCCGCTGCCATCTCTTCTTCGTGTTGCTAGTGAAAAGCATCCGTGAGAATGGATGGCTTATCTTGTGCTTAGAGAGGTTGAAAGTGTGAGTATGTACTTCCACTGCGTGTGCTGTTGTTGTACACTATGTTGTAAATAATATCTTATTATAAAATTAATACTTTGTATGTTTATGATTTTTTTTTGTGTGTGCTTGTAAAAGCCCACTTTAGAAAAAAAGTGTTCAAATTGTGAACTTTAAATTTTCGAGGTTTAAAATATAATTTCAACTTACACGAGCTATGTGAACTAATAAACAAGGTTAAATTTAGGACTTCTAAAAACTTTACATTTATAGGAATGATTTTTAGGGCATATTTGCACTTAAGCAATTAATTAGAGAAAGGTGGAAAACCCCAAATAAATTCAAAAGACAAGGTGAAATATAAATGCAAGTTCAAATTCAAATAAGAGCCAAGGTAAAAACCCTAAAAGCCCTAGAGTATTTTCAGCTCATTAATCCAATGGAGAGGTAAAGGGGAAAATCGAAAGAGTGCTCTTGGCATACAAAGGCATTTAAAAAAATCAAATCAAACTGTTTGAATTAAATTTACAAAATTAAAAAAATTGATCTTACTAATGTGTTTCACATAATTCAAATAACCGACCTGCTAAGTTTCAATAAATTTATTGTTCATTTGCTATTTATTTGAAGCGGGGCAATTGAGGGAATTCAATTTGAATTTGACCTAAACTTTGACAAACCTCATATTGGATTCCGGTTATGAATTGTTCACCTTTGAATTTATCTGGCTGTCAAATTCTACTAAATTTGGACTTTGTTTGTATGGGGAATTGAATCAACAGAGAAAGGGGATAAGAAGGGGGAGGTAGTGGGATCCACCAGTCAGCCAAATACCAAGTTACCACCTTTGTCTTGGTTTCTCCTGGCGCCAGCGCGGTTGTTGCATGCCGCCACCTGTGCTCCCAAAGCTGAACCGCAACTCTGCCCAAAATCCTGCCCTTATCACCAACTAAGTCATGCAACTCACTTCTCTGCTGGATTTTTGCTCCTCTCGGTACAGAGCCACACCGGGCTCTGTTTTCGTCGTGCGCTGACGCTGCACCATGGTGAACGACGGCGTTCTACTTCCGTGCGGCGTTGCTGTCCCAGCTGAGGCCGTTGAGCAAGACGCAACACCTTCCTCTTCCTCCACTTAGTGCCCCGACGTCGCCTTCAGCATCCACCCCCTGACTGTGGCATTTTTCTTCCTTGGCATCCAAAGTTGCCGCACCACCACGGTTCCACATCGCCCGTCCAAACCAAGAGCTTCCCACTTGAGCTAAGCGCACTAAAAGGTCCGCAACCTTCTCCTCTCCATGTCCCTCCAGTGAATTAAACTCTCCTAGCTCGGTTTAGCCGAAACGTGGGTTTTCGGGGTCGCCTTATGATAACCTAGGTCTCCGATGAATCCCACCATACAGTCGATTTCCTTTTAATTAAAGTTCAGATTCGGACTCCCCATTGCACATAGATACTCCACGATATAATTCTGAGCTTATTAAGGTAGTTTCTAGGCGTTTTCCGCATAGCAGTCAAGCTCGCCGCCGCCTCTATCCTTGCCGGCGACGTTCCGGTCGTCACCGTTTTGCACCATGTTGCCGAACTTGTGTTCCAGGGTTCGAGGATCAATTCTTACTTTAGTGTCACTTCATTTTGTCGCCTACAGCCACAAGAACGGATAAGCGAAGTTACTTTGAAGCCACAGTTCGAGCTGTCCAGAGGTAGAAGACGAAGCTGACCAATGGACCCCTCTGTCAGCCACTTAAGTTTTCCTTTTGAAAAATAATTCCAGATTAGAGCCTACCTTCCAAAAATCATAGAGACTAGTAGAATGGGCAAAAAATTCTCAAATAAATTTTGTTAGATTTCTTATGATCCATAATTTCCAGTGGTGTACTTATATTGATATGAACCACCAAGATATTGATTCAATAATTCCATGAAGAAAAAAGACTTTGAAATTTATTCCAGATGCTCTATTTATTAGTAAAATCCCAAATTCGGCCAGATGCTTCCTAATAATTCCTTTGAACCCCATAAAATTTTGCAAATCAATATGACTTGATTTGATAGATCCAATTGAGTTCCCAACCTGTATGTAACTGAAAAATTCGAAAATGTCCAGAAACATTTCAGAAAAATTGTCCAAACTTCTAAAATAAATATCTCCCTGTAGAATTCTTAGAAAATTATAAAACCACTTTTGTTGAACTCCTATTGAACTCCTCTTAACATAAAACTAACTCCTATTGACCTCCTCTATTTCCAACTCCAATTTGCCTCTGTTGCCGTGCACACTAGAAACAACAAGTTCCTTAGTCCTTCTTAAGTTATTTACAACTGAATACATCATTTACTAAATCGCTTTTTGATTAGGTATGAATTGGCATCTCGATAGTGAACACGACGTCGGAGATGGACGAGGAGAACCATATGGAGGAGGATGCAACCAAGGTGGACTTGCTGCAACAAGTTATTATGGAGCAACACTAGAATTACTTGAAGCCAAGAGTCGATGAGAAGATCCATTCAGGAGATCCAGAGCTGACTATACTGACTTTTATTTAGCCGCAATCTAAGGAAAGCCCTGATTTGCATTTAAATCGTTTATAAAGTTTTGTTTTTATCACTATGATGACTAGTATATGAATTGTGCATTAGGTCTATTTGTGATTGACACTCCTCATGCATTACCCACAATCCCATGGAGTGTATGGGTAGATTTATAGCTCAACGTGTAGAATTGCCAAGCTAATGTTGTAGGCGATCCTGTAGAAGTCGAGTGGTTGGAATCCACTCGCGAGATAGCGAGATCATCACACAGGATTGATTATTATAAAGAATGAATTTTGAAAATGAATATGAGACTTGGTAGGGGTTAGGGTGCAGCGGGACATGATCTCGGGTGCATAGCCCTGCCTGTGTCGATTGAGGACCGTGCCGTGTGCGGTCCTGTTGGGCAAGTTTGAACTGTACCGGAGGCATACTGGATACATGGGACCCAAGAAACCGACGAAAATTGTTCACCTTAACATCGAGGCATAACCCACCGCCTTATAGGTGTGGGTTGAGAGCAGCAAGGTGTAAACCTGCCAGCGGGCACATACACGTTCCGTGTGGGGGCCTCCTACTCGTAGCAGTGGGACCGGTTTGGCGTGTAGGTGTCGAGTGAAAGGTGGTTGCATACAACATCAGTGGAGTGTACCTTCGCAACTTCGAGTGTGGGGTATGTGTTGTGCTATCCGGGTGTTATTGATTCGAATCACCGTCGCTCGAGGTTATGGATTGAACATTTTTGTTCCCTGCGTCATGACATAGTAACAAAGAGTAGCTGAAATATTATGAATCTGCTGCCATGATTATTATTGTATTGCAACTTCTATGGATTAGAAATAACACAATTAAGTTTAAATTTGCTAAACATTTAACTTGAATGAAGCTTATGCAACTTTGAGCATGTAACATCGGGGATGAAGCATTTCTTGTCTATTTGTAGAGTATGTGATGTGCCATGCTCAGGGAATGTCATTTGCAACTTTAGAATTGAGCTAAGGATTTACTAATAGGCGAGTCCTTTATGCCAATTCAGCTTTCCTATATTAGAAGTCTCAAGCATGTAGAGTTCCACGTTTAGTGGAGACGGTTAAGTCTCGCTGAGCCTTCTTGCTCACGGTTGCTTTATATGTGGTTTTGTAGGTTTAATTATATTGTTGTTGAGTTGTTCGTGAGACCTCGAGCTGTCGAGATGTATCTCTCACGTGACACCATGCCGCTGCCTTCTCTTCGTCGTGTTGCTAGTGAGAAGCGTCCGCGGGCATGTACGACTTCTCTCGTGCATGGATAAGTTTAGAGTGTGAGTATGTACTTTCCGCTGCGTGTGTACCGCTGTTGTACTTATTATAAATGAAAACTTTGTATCTTTACTATGTCTTTTCGTATGTGCTATTGGGTGCCGCATCGCACGGCACCACCCAATGTGATTCCTGGAATGTCGGGACCCTGATCCTCACAGTCTGGTATCAGAGCAACATTGGGAATAACACGCTCGAAAAGAGCTTATTTTTGAAAACTCCGAAGTAATCGAGTGAGGATTAGTTACTATGCCCACATAAGTTCTATTATAGTATTAGTTAATTAAGGTGGCAAGCTAACATATGTGTTATTATATTTTGTAACAACACTCCGACGTTAGATAAGAGGTAAGGTATGCCACCGCAAGCGGATCAATGGCGGTAAGCTTACCATGCGAGAGGTAGCATGTGATTGTCCCCCGTGGCTTGGCACGAGAGTTAATATGAGTCTCTGAACCTTCTCATGGTTCTAGGAATATATGAAAATGTTGTTCCCCAACGTGCTTCAGGCAAAAGCGTGGATACCCCATCGTGTGGTCAAAAACACAAAGTATGCAACTCTTGAACGTTCAATGTTCAAAGGGCCATACGCAGCACTGATCCCTAGCGCAAGAGATAAATGACGTGGCCACCTACCGTGTGGTTGAAAAGCACGTAGTGTGTTTTTAATAAACACGCGAAAGCGCCTCCTACTGGTGCAGCATTAGGCAAAGACGTGGGACCCCGTCAGGTGGTAGAAAACCCGATGCGCCTCCTACTGGTGTAGCATTATGCAAAGACGTGGACCCCCATCGGGTGGTAGAAAACCTGGTCATGTACCTTGAGACGTGGCTCAGCTCGGGGCGGCCCGTATTGAATGATACGGGACGATTGTTCTTACTTTCATATATGTTATGGTAACTGCCCGAAATGATCGCCCGTGCGGGCTGTACCGTACGACACCATAGTGAGAGTTCTGTAAATTGAGTGTCTTATGAAGTTACACTAACCAAGTGATCGTATTTCTCTTAGAAAACATTTCTGAGAGACCGTCTCTAGCGCCACCGATCGATATGTATATGCCGGTATTAACCGGTTAGGATTTTCACTTTGGTGAGGCACGTAATACCACCATGTATTCCATCGATGCATAACTGAAGATTCCTATAAGATGGACCAAAATGATGTAATAGTTCAAGTATTAGCTATCGAGCTCTGATTTTGAACTAAGTTTCAAAATTGGAGTAGTTTTGAACTCACGTGCTTCGAAAAACAGAGAGCCCTGTTTTCTGCCAGAAAAAGACCTGATTTTGAAAAGTCATAGATCCCAGTAGAAACATCCAATGGAAGTGCACCATACATGGTTGGGAATATTAGAAAGTCTTCTACAACTCTTATGTTCATCCCCAGAGCAGAATACCCTTGTAACCTATTGAAAATTTCAAATTTCCACTCTGTCAAATCTGGACAGAAACTGGAAACAGTTTCTGGACTCTTCACTAAATCGACAATAAATCTATGTAGAAAATTGAAATGGGTTCGTATAATACATTCCCGGAAACCCTACGAGAATTTTAGAAACTTTGTAATTTAAATTTCTGTCAAATTTTGAATATATCTGTATGAAATTCTGTGGACAAAACAACCATAAACAAAGCAGGTTCTGTCAAAATGTTTCCAAAAATATGGGAACTTTCGCCAACTTTAAATATCTATATCTCCTGCACCAGAAATGATATTAAGGCAAATAAACACTTTTTCGAAAGTTTTAGAAGTCCTCTACAATCTTTCTATTCACTCCAATACCAGAATCCTTCTCTAACTTGGTTAAACGTCCAGAACATCACAAACAGTACTGGAACCCCAAATCTGAGAACTGTTTCTGTACTTTTCTGTAATTTGCCCATAACCTTAAAAATACAAATCACTAAGAGTCACATGTTTCATTTATAAGAATATTAGGAGTTATACTACTTAGTTTTGGGTTTTGTCGAATTTAAAAGAGAAGTGTATGAAACAATTGAATCAAAGTGGGCACCTACAAATGAGATGTTGTTGCAAGTCTCCGGAAAGTTTATCAACTTTGAAAATCCAGATAACCTAAACCAGAACTAATATGGTGGAACACCAATACTTTTCGGAAAGGTCTTGAAGTTAACTACAACTTTGTTATTCATCTTTAGGGCTGATTCTACTGTTAGATAGCTCAAAAAGTCGGTTAATTGCGAACTGGTCAATCTGAACAGTGGGGTAGTCAGTAGAACCAGATTTGAAATTTGCCCTTCATTCAAGTCTGGTTTCATCTTCCTCTGTTGCCCATTACCTTCTCATGGAGATTAATTGGAGTGATTTCCCAACCTCCTAGTTTGAAACTTAAGGGGGAAGGAGTGCAACCCAGTTGATCTTGAAGTTCGTTCAACTGATATTGTACAACGGGTTATGTTAACACCAAGCGACGAAATGGAATTGCGTCTTCAAGTTATCAAAGTACGAATACAAGATCAGTTCAACATAAAGAAAGGATTAAGCTTCCGTAGTATGTTTCCGACAATTCTTGCCAACACTCTTATCAAGGATTCATGAACTTGGTCAAGTCTAAAAGGTGGCATTCCTTGTTAGCACCACTTTCTGACCAAGTTATCCGCAACTTACCAAGTTGAGATATTCCTTAATCATGTTGAATTGTCTTACTCATTCTTGCTCACAACCTAAAATATTATGCATCATGCATATTGCAAGTATTGTGAAATGCACAGCCGATCATGTGCAACACCTTGTATGCACCATACATGTGCATCATTGTGCACCATACATATGCACCATTTGCACCATACCATATGCATGTGCATTGCACCATACTACATGTGATGCATCATTAAGTATCATTACTAATGAAATAAGCAAGTTATTATGCATGATCAATACTAAAAATCTGAGCAAGATTGTGTACCTCCATTCAAACTGTTAAGTGGTGTCTAATGACCTAATCTTTTCACAATCCTTGTATGTCACCATCCTACATGCAAATCTTTTCATTGAGTAATACCTGGGAAACCGATTACTCAATGTTATTTGTAATTAAGCAAAAGCTTGAACCTTCATCCTTGACTTGTTAGGTTCAAGTACCTTGATTGTTGAAACTATACCATCCTTCATCATGAGATCATTATTAACTGATCGATCTTGTGAAAATCTTGATTCTCCTATTCACGAGTGTACTATTTGATTGTCAACCTCGCGAAACTCCTTGACCTTGATTTAAATTCTTGATTTGATATGTGGTGACCTTGACATGTCAAAACCCTTGTAGTTACCATATGTTGGGTGTCTTTGCATTTTGAAGACACAAGAGGAACTGAATATTAAATTCTCTTATGAAGCTGCAAAGAGTTCGATTCTTCTCCACTGGTTGAGATACCAATTCCTTGTGAGTTTAGTGATCTATGGCTATTCTCGTGAAATACCTTGATTCTTGTCTGGGAAATTACAACATGAACTCTATAAGGATTAGTGTGAAACAAGGCAAGAAAACAAGGATAGTTGCATGGTTAGTTCAAGGGTATCAAAATAATTCAAAGAAGCAAAGAGTAAAGCCTGATTATTCAAGTCAAGACTAGGACAGTGAAGTATCAATTTTCAATGTCAGAGAAAGCATTGCAAGACACTAATAGATGCTCGAGCACACCGTCAAGTTATCAAGATAGAGACTTGAAGCCATAGAAATCAAATACACAGTTTGAGCACCCCATCATACTCAAGAACGACATCCTCAAAGATGTGACATGAAGACAAAAAGATTATTATCCATCCTACCAATCAAAGTTTTTAGCATATCAGCTTAGTAATCGTTACCTTTTTCCATTCCTTTTTTGCTTCATTTGAATCTCGGGATAAGATTCCTTTAAGGGGAAAGGGTTGTAAAAGCCCACTTTAGAAAAAAAGATTTCAAATAGTGAACTTTAAAATTTCGAGGTTTAAATATAATTTCAACTTACACGAGCTATGTGAACCAATAAACAAGGTTAAGTTTAGGACTTATAAAAACTTTACATTTAAAGCAATGATTTTTAGGGCATGTTTGCACCTAAGCAATTAATTAGAGAAAGGTGGAAAACCCCAAATAAATTCAAAATACAAGGTGAAATATAAATGCAAGTTCAAATTCAAATAAGAGCCAAGGTAAAAACCCTAAAAGCCCTAGACTATTTTCAGCTCATGAATCCAATGGAGAGGTAAAGGGGAAAATAGAAATAGTGCTCTTGGATTAATTAAATTAAGCCATACAAAGGCATTTCAAAAAATCAAATCAAACTATTTGAATTAAATTCATAAAAATAAAAAGTTGATCTTACTAATGTGTTTCACATAATTCAAATAACTGACCTGCTAAGTTTCAATAAATTTAGAGTTCATTTGCTATTTATTTGAAGTGGGCAATTGAGGGAATTCAATTTGAATTTGACCTAAACTTTGTCAAACCTCATATTGGATTCCGGTTATGAATTGTTCACCTTTGAATTTATCTAGCTGTCAATTTCTACTAATTTTGGACTTTGTTTGTATGGGGAATTAAATCAACAGAGAAAGGGGATAATAAGGGGGAGGTAGTGGGATCCACCGGTCAGCCAAATACCAAGTTACCACCTCTGTCTTCGTTTCTCCTGGCGCCAGCGCGGTTGTTGCATGCCGCCACCTCTGCTCCCAAAGCGGAACCACAACTCTGCCCAAATTCCTGCCCTTGTAACCAACTAAGTCATGCAACTCACTTCTCTGCTGGATTTTCGCTCCTCTTGGTACAGAGCCACACCGGGCTCTGTTTTTGTCGTGCGCTGGCGCTGCACCACGGTGAACGACAGCGTTCTACTTCCGTGCGTTGTTGCACCATGATATAAATCCGATTTTATTAAGGTAGTTTCTAGGCATTTTCCCCATAGCAGTCAAGCTCGCCGCCACCTTAGTCCTTGCCGGCGACGTTCCAGTCATCACCGTTTTGCACCATGTTGCCGAACTTGTGTTCCAGGGTTCGGGGATCAATTGTTATTATTGTGTCACTTCATTTTGTCGCCTACTGCCACGGGAACAGACAAGCAAAGTTACTTTGAAGCCACAGTTTGAGCTGTCCAGAGGTAGAAGACGAAGCTGACCAATGGACCCCTCTGTCAGCAACTTAAGTTTTCCTTTTAAAAATAATTCCAGATTTGAGCCTACCTTCAAAAATCATAGAGACTAGTAGAATTGGCCAACAATTCTCAAATAAATTTGTTAGACTTCTTATGATACATAATTTCCAGTGGTGCACTTGTATCGATATGAACAGCTAATATATTGCTTCAATAATTTCATGAAGCAAAAAGACTTTGAAATTTATTCCAGATGCTCTGTTTATTAGTAAAATCCCAAATTCGGCAAGATCATTCCTAATAATTCCTTTGAACCCCAGTAAAAATTTCAAATCAATGTGACTTGATTTGATAGATTGAATTGAGTTCCCAACCTGTATGTAACTGAAAAATTCCAAAATGTTCAGAAACATTTTAGAAAATTGTCCAAACTTCTAAAATCAATATCTCCCTGTAGAATGATTAGAAAATTATAAAACCAATTTTTTTTTAACTTCTATTGACCTCCTCTTAACATAAAACTAACGCTTTCCCACGATAAAGCTCCAGATTTTGGATCAAAATTCAGAGAATCAAAACCTTGTTTGAATTTTAGAGACGACATCATTTCTTTGATTGAGCTAAAACTTTTGGGGTTGATAATCCATGACTGTAGGATCCCACTATAAAAATTACAGAACCAGTGGACCTGTTGAACACAATAATTTGAATGATGCTTTGCCTAAGTCCAAGAGAGTGAATACTCCACTTCTTGTCCAAATATCCTTTGTCTAACTTTGATACTCCCCCGTTTCTGTGCACCACAGCAGCAGGTCCTTGCATTCTTTAGTTGACGTAGTTCTTATTGAGTTAAACAACTGCTTTGATCTTTTGAACTTTTGAAATAGGAGTGTATTCTTATGACCATATTATGAAGCATAAGTTGACATTTCCTTACCTCTATTTCCAACTCCAATTTACCTCTGTTGCTGTGCACACCAGAAACATGAAGTTCCTTAGTCCTTCTTAAGTTCTTTACAACTGAATTGAATAATTTACTAGCTTTTTGATAAGGTATGCATTTGCATCTCGATAGTGAACGCGACGCCGGAGATGGACGAGGAGAACCATATGGAGGAGGAGGCAACCAAGGTGGACTTGCTGCAACAAGTTATTATGGAGCAGCACTAGAATTATGTGAAGCCAAGAGTGGATGAGAAGATCCATTCATGAGATCCAGAGCTGACTATACTGACTTTTATTTAGTTGCAACCTAAGGCAAGCCCCGGTTTGCATTTAAGTCGTTTATAAAGTTTTGGTTTTATCACAATGATGACTAGTATATGAACTGTGCATTAGGTCTATTTGTGATTGACACTCCTCATGCATGAGTATATGAATTGTGCATTAGGTCTATTTGTGATTGACACACCTCATGCATGATCCACAATCCCATGGAGTGTATGGGTAGGTTTATAGCTCAACATGTAGAATTGCCATGCTAATGTTGTAGGGAATTCGGTAGAAGTCGAGTGGTTGGAATTCACTTGTGAGATAGCGAGATCATCACACGGGATTGGTTATTATAAAGAATGAATTTTGAAACTGAATATGAGATCGGGCAGGTGTTAAGGCGCAGTGGGACATGGTCTCGGGTGCGTAGCCCTGCCTTTGTCGATTGAGGACTGCGCTGTGTGTGGCCCTGTTGGGCAAGTTTGAACTGCACCAGAGGCGTATTGGATATATGGGATCCAAGAAACCGATGCAACTTGTTCACCTTAACATCGAGGCATAACCCACCGCCTTATAGGTGTGGGTTGAGAGCAGCAAGGTGTAAACCACGCTCTGTGTGGGGGCCTCCTGCTCGTAGCGGTGGGACCGGTTCGGCGTGCAAGTGTCGAGTGAAAGGTGGCTGCATACAACATCAGTGGAGTGTGCCTTCGCAGCTCCGAGTGTGAGTGTATGTGTCATGCTATCCGGGTGTTATTGATTTGAATCACTGTCGCTCGCGGTTATGGATTGAGCATACTTGTTCCCGACGTCGTGACGTAGTAATAAAGAGTATTTGGAACATTATAAATCTGCTAGCATGATTATTATTGTATTGCAACTTGTATGGATTAGAAATAGCACAACTAAGTTTACATTTGCTAAACATTTAACTTGAATGAAGCTTATGCAACTTTGAGGATGTAACATCGGGGATGAAGCATTTCTTGTCTGATTGTGGAGTCCGTGATGTGCCATGCTCATGGAATGTCATTTGCAACTTTAAAACCGAGCTAAGGATTTACTAATAGGCGAGTCCTTTATGCAAATTCAGCTTTCCTATATTAGAAGTCTCAAGCATGTAGAGTTTCATGTTTAGTGGTGACGGTTAAGTCTTGTTGAGCCTTCGTGCTCACGGTTGCTTTATATGTGGTTTTGCATGTTTAATTGTATTGTTGCTGTTATGGGTTGTTTGTGAGACCTCAAGCTGTCGAGATGTATCTCTTACTTGACACCACACTGCTGCCTTCTCTTCTTCGTGTTGCTAGTGAGAAGCGTCCGCGGGCATGGATGACTTCTCTTGTCATAGATAGGTTGAGAGTGTGAGTATGTACTTTCCGCTGCGTGTGTACCACTGTTGTACACTATGTTGTAAACAATATCTTATTATAAAAATGAAACTTTGTATCTTTACTATGTGTTGACGGCTGTTATATACCAATTTCACCCGTCAATATAACTAAATTTTATGAAGGAATTATCATTTCCTGCACACATCACCTTTCTATTTAACCTATTTCCACTTGTACTTGGAGGAATATTGCATGCAAGGAATTATTGCAGGAAATGAGGTAAAAGAGGGGGAGCAATCCTATAAAATACCATCCCAGCCATTCAAGCTACGACATTTGGCACCACATGGATCAAATGGCTCACAAACAGAAGTATCCGAGACTATCTAACGGTGTAGCACCCATATCAAGGGATGGGACCCACCTGGCAGTGACCTAGAGAAAGCACACGAGAAATGGTGCAAAGACCAGGTCGATCGACCTTCCTAGTCGACCATCCTAGTCCTGGCGTCAAACTCAGTCAGTCACCACGTGTTGGCTCCTCCCGGCCTGAAGAAGTCAGTGATGACTGATTCGTGCGCTTTTGGTGGTGGGAACCGACCCTTCTCCACTTATGAATAGGACCCCCCCTACCCTCACTTCACACACACACCACTTGAGTATTCATCCATTGTATACACTATTCTCCATAGGTTTAGACGAGTGTAGGCTATAGAGAGGAGAGACTCTAGTCATAGTCCAAGTATGAGAGGAGTAGAAGGAGTCTCTTCCCAATTCCTAATTGGGAAAGGTATGGCTCTCATATTTCTATTTGTATTTGTGACTTTGCTCTTAATAGAGATGTTATCATTAGTCTTCTATTGTTCATATACTTGGATGCAGCATTTTTTGTTTGATTGTGGATTCCATATATGTGGTAGGAGTAGTATGTATGATTATGCTATACCATTCTCATTATATCATCATAAACACTACAAACGCCCACTATAGTCTAATTAGCTATGCCATGATTATGTTAATATGAATCACTTATGCTATGAATTAACATTGGTTCAATGATGATTTAATTCATTGCCTTAGTATGGCTTGTGCCTAGGCTCTTAAGGTAATTACTTAATATGCTAGCATGGTGCTAGGATAGATAAGTAGTGTTGAATGTCTCGTAGACCCACAGATTGAAGAGGTAGGTAGTAGGTGGTGACAACCCTATCTGTCATTTCTAATCCTCCATGTTAGGCTATGCCACAAGCTCTTGGCGAGAGTCGTCCTAGTATTGCTAGGGGTAATGCCAGATGTGTTAATCCACTTAGAATGAGAATTCATAATTAATATGATCATTAGTAACTAACTTAGACGATGTATATGTACATTAGAAGCATAATAGGAGTATCTACCTAACTCTTAGCCTAGTCCCTCTTTACCTTGTTTACCCCCCTTAGGATAGAATGCTCTTGTGTGTGTCACACTACCTCCAATTATCCTTTATCCATCCTTGCTAGAACCCTACCTAGACCAACCTAGCCTCTCCATTTGATGATTGCTTTTCTTCCACCTATCCTTCCATTGGGAGAATATAAATGACACCTTTTGGGAATACTCTAAAAGGGGAAATGCTACATTGATAGATTGCGTGCACTTGTGGATTTA
Source organism: Tuctoria greenei (assembly GCA_036927565.1). Taxonomy (NCBI): domain Eukaryota; kingdom Viridiplantae; phylum Streptophyta; class Magnoliopsida; order Poales; family Poaceae; genus Tuctoria; species Tuctoria greenei. The sequence goes on from JAYESD010000002.1 coordinate 181,196,918, forward strand.
CATCTGTGATTTAAAAAATATCAACAAGCATTTCTGGTACCCTTTGCTAGGAATGAATTATTAGTAGTGCATAGGAAATATCAACAAGTATTTCTGGCGCCGTTGCTGGGGAAGACAACCAAAGTATTGCATGATTGAGTGAATAGGATAGGACCCTGGTAGATTTTAGAAGGATAACCCTTATTTGTTTTTGCATTTTATGTGAAAACAGAGTAGTGTATGTCTGGTTTCCTCTTGCTGGAAAACATTGTTGATGATCCCGAAACCCTTCTGAGCGATCGACCTCGTGTCGTTACTGCTCAGAAGCTTCGAGTAGCAAAGCAAGCCAGCACAAGTGCACCAACAACCGAAACACCAATGGACCAGAAGACCCTTCGTGAGTTTGCGGCTCCCTCTGCTAACAATTTGCCTGTTGGGCCCACTGTTAACACGGGAGACATGAACTTCAAAATCAAGACTAGCCTGATCACTATGGTGCAAGCCAACCCATTTTTTGGGAAGGTTAACGAAAATGCAAGTGCTCACCTGCAGCAGTTCCTTGAGATCTGCACCACTTTTAAGATCAAGGACATATCTCCTAATACTGTCTATCTTAGGCTATTTCCGTTCTCTCTTCTTGGGGGAGCGAAACAGTGGTTCTACGCGAACCGAAGTGCTGTAGACACTTGGGAGAAGTGTTTTACGGCATTCTTCGCCAAGTTTTTCCTATTGGGCAAGACCAATGCCCTACGTGGAAGAATTTACAGCTTCCAGCAAGATGCCAAGGAATCTATTCCCAAGGCTTGGGAGAGGCTTCAGGAGTATATCCTATCCTGTCCCCACCATGGGATGGATGATTGGCTAATTGTCCAAAACTTATACAACGGGATGATCCCTTCCACTCGTGACCAAGTTGATGCTGCTGCTGGAGGTGCCTTCTTTTCATTAACGGTGCCCAAAGCTAAAGATTTGATTGAGAAGATGGTGTCAAATATGTAGTATCAAAAAGAACATGTAAAGCTACCAGACGGGGGGGAGGGAGGGGGTGAATGGTAGATTAAAAACTTTTTCAGCGGAAGCGAAAACCCTTCGGCAGAAAAACGATCTGTTAAAAAATCATGTGTGCGACTAATCTAAACGTGCTCAATTGTGACAGAACTAGTATATATTGTGTATAATCAAGTCACGATCATGTCACAACAAGAATCATGAAAATCCGTCGAGAGAAACTCAAGTTATGATCGAAAGATCGAACAAAGGTCAATCTGGTCTACCCGAGAAAAATAGTTCTGGAACACTGCAAAGAAACTTGTGTAGAAATGAAACCACAAGTGCAATGACTGTGGAATTTTCACATATGATATATAATGAAGTTTTCAAGACAACCCAAAAAGAATCACGTCAATTGGATCTGTAAAACTTGTGAAAGCATCTATGCCCCCATGAGGTACGGTTTCGGTGATTAATGACAACCATTGGATTTTACTAATGAATTTGTGAATGCAAGGTCCCCATAATCACTCAATCAAATGAAATCTATATGTCATTGGAGACCCATATACAATCACTTTATGAGATCGAATCAATGATATGAAGACAAGAAGTGAAAGCTCTTATGTCAAAGTCATTCAACCACAATTGATGACACTTAATGCTTGACAACCATCAGAAGTACATTTCCAACAAAAGTCTAAGAGGTCAATCGAGCAAGACACAAAAGAATAACTTAGAAACAAATCGAATCAAACAAAATCAACTCACCGGATCAACCGATGATTTCTGAGAACAACACATCGGTCGAGTTGGTTCAGCAGAAGAAGAAGACCTCAAAACAAAGCACTCACCGGATCATCCGATGTTAAGGGCTCAGCTACATCGATCCATCAGTATAGTTTGCAATATCCATGGACCAAGTGTAGCACCGGATCATCTGATACAGAGATATACACATCGGTCAATCACTCCAGTAAGCATCAAGTTTGAGTCAATTCTGGAGGAAGAGCCACCGGATCATCCGATGAGAAGACAAGTGCAACATCGGTCTAACAACGGTCATATCTGACACAATGGCATCAGCTAAAGTAAACTTGACCGATGATAACTAAAGGGGAGACATCGGATCATCCGATGTTCGCAGAAAAGTTCTGTCAGCCTACTTTTCCAACGGTTATTTTGTGGAGGCTAGCTATAAATACCCCCTAAACCTGTCATTTCGACAAGTCTTGATCACCAGACATTCTCAACACATCCACAAGCGTTCAAGACCAAGAGCCATCACTTCTACATCATTTCGACCACATACACACCAAGAGATAGGCTAAAACTAGCTAGAGAGAGAGCTTGTGTGCCTCCATTCTGGGTGAGTGGAATCTCTAGGATAGTGAGAGCCTCAAGGGAGTGCCCCTTGGTGTTTGTAACTGTGAGAGACTCCCGGAGCTTGCCAAGGCGTTTGTGGAAGCCCGGAGGGTCGAAGTTGTACAAGGCTTGAGCTCCACCTTGTCGAGGTTGGCAAACGGAGAAGAATAGTGGAGATCCCTTGTCTCGGTGACTTGGGTGTGGCTATACCCTTTGGTGGGTGCCACAACGTGGATGTAGGAAGATCTTGACGATCTTGCCGAACCACGGGATAAATCCTCGTGTCTCCTCGGGAGTTTGCATCCTCTTCCTCTCCCTTACATTTATGCATTTTATATTCCGCGAAGTTGCTATCTATTTCAATGCATAGATCTTTTGCATAGGGAATTGGGCTTTTAGGAATTAAGTTTTATTGCTTAGATTTTTGAAAAGAAGCCCAATTCACACCCCCTCTTGGGCATTCGATCCTTAGAATTGGTATCAGATCAAGGTTGCTCATAGGATCATTCTAGCTTCACCGCTAGAGAGCTTAAATGGCCAAGGTTGGGGGTTCGGTTCCTATCTTCGAGGGCAAGAACTTTGCCTATTGGAAAGCACGCATGCGCGCTTATCTAGAGGCTATTGCTCCCGAAGTATGGGAAGCGACCCACGCGGGGTTTGGAGAACACAACTATGTTGGTGATTAAATTAAATGGGATGCTAAAGCTAGGAATGCAATCGATGAGTGCATTAGTCAAGATGTTTTTTCTAGGATTGCTAGCAAAGAAAAGGCATGTGAAATTCGGGCTTGCTTGATAGAAATTCATGAGGGTTCTTCTCGTGTGAAGGAACTTAAATATCACATGCTTAAAGCAAAATATGATGAATTTAAGATGCTACCTCATGAAAATGTTAATGAGATGTTCTCTCGCTTGAATGTACTTATTGAAGAAATTAATGCTCTTGACATTGTTTCTCTTGGCAAGGGACTCATCAACCGCAAGAACCTCATGCTCCTTCCCAAGCCAAAGTACAACATCATCAACTCCATGCTCCAAAAAGAGTCTCTTGACCACATTGAAGTTTCAGAGCTCATTGGAGAAATTCATGCTCATGAGATGAGTGTGCTTGGGATGATGGAGCAATCATCCTAAAAAACAATTGCTCTAAAGGCCTCCACCAAGAAAACAAGCCTCAAGAAGAAGAAGGTGGTTGAGCCTAGCTCAAGTGAAGAAGAGTAAGCATCAAGTGAAGATGAAGATGATGAGCTTGCATTGATGATGAGAAAGTTCTCACGCTTGAACTCCAAGATTACCAAGAAGGGATACACCTTTGATCCCAAGAAGAAAGCGTTTCTACCAAGGAGAGATGATCACAAGACTTGCTACAATTGTGGTGATCAAGGCCACATCTCCTATGATTGTCCAAAACCGGACAAAAGAAGAGAGAACCACAAGAGCAAGCATCGCAAGCTTGAAGAAAGTGAAGATGATGAAGAAGAGGCCGAACCCAAACCAATATTCTTTGGGAAGGGGAAACATGACAAGGGAAAGAAGGCAAGACTCTTCCCAAAGAAGAGAAATGACCCACAAAAGGTGTTCATGTGTGAAGCAAATGAATGGGTCACCAACGAAGAAACAAGTGATGAAGAGAGTGAAGTGGAAGAAGAAAGTTTGGCCGGCCTCGCCATTGCCAACAATGATGACTCACCTCTTCATCCACCGCCCATGTGCCTCATGGCGAAAGGTAACACCAAGGTATGTGACGACTCTAGTGATGGTGAGCTTTCCCCCGATGATTTAACTTCTTTGATAAATGAATATCATGCTATCATTAAGAGGGAAAAGAGTAAGGTTAAAACTCTTGAAGAAACTCGTGCTAGACTTGAGAGTGCTAACCTCGATTTGTTTGACAAGTATGAAAGCATACTCAAAGAGCATGACACGCTCAAATCTCATGTCAAGCAAATTGAGGAAGAAAAGGCTAAAATCAAGTTAGATAATCATGAGCTTAACTTAGCACACCAAACACTCTTGGAAGAGCACAACAAGTTAGTACAAGAACATCAAACACTTAACCTTGCTCATGACGTGCTTGATCAAGAGTTGAAAAATATAAAGAAGCAAACTCTTAATGATAGGATATCCATTACTTCTCATGTCACTAATGCCTTGAACATGTCTTTGCCTTTGAAAGCAAATGCTAGGGAGAAGGACTTGTTTGAAGAAATTGAGAGTCTCCGCACTAGTGTGGCTAGACTTTCAAAAGGGGAAGTCAAACACAAGGAAATCCTCTTCCAACAAGCAAAGGCCTTCAACAAGAGAGGACTTGGATCCTTCCCGGTGCCTAACAAAGGAAAGGTGCCCTCATCGGAGCTTAGAACAAGCTTAATCAAGGAAGTTGGTTCTTATTTCCAACATTGTGAGGTCACCGGTCACCACACAAGGGAGTGTCCTCTTCCTAACCGACCTTCTCCAAAGTTGCCTATTAATTACAAATCTACTTTCAATGATCGTTATTATCTCTTGAGTAAAGTAGATGGCAAGGTGAAGGCTAGGTTCATCGGCAAAGACATGAAGGACATGAAGGGGAAGCTCCCCAAGCAACTTTGGGTCCCAAAGACACTTGTATCACACATACAAGGACCTAAGTTGGCTTGGGTGCCTAAAATTAAAAATTGAATTCATGTGTGTAGGTGAACTACAAAGCCGGAGGAAAGCATTGGGTACTCGATAGCGGGTGCACCCAACATATGACTGACAATGATGGTATGTTCACCACCATAGAAAACCCCGGCAATCATGAACAAGTCACCTTTGGTGATAACTCTAAGGGAAAGGTAATTGGGTTAGGTAAAATTGCTATTTCAAATGATGTATCCATTTCCAATGTTTGTATGTCAAGTCACTTAGTTTTAATTTACTTTCCATTGCACAACTATGTGATCTTGGACTAACATGCACATTTAGCAAAAATGATGTTGTTGTGAGTAGTGAAACAAGCCAAGACATAGTCTTCAAAGGATTTCGGCATGGACATCTCTACCTAGTAGATTTCTCCAACAAGAATGCTAGCTTGACCACTTGTCTTTTCACTAAGACAAGCTTGGGTTGGCTATGGCACCGACGCATAGCGCATATAGGGATGAGCAAACTCAAGAAGTCATTCAAGCTTGGGATGGTGACCGGCGTGAAGGATGTCACATTTGAGAAGAACAAGCTTTGTAGCGCTTGTCAAGCCGGGAAGCAAGTTGCTTCACACCACCCAATGAAGACAATGGTGTCAACCTCCAAACCACTTGAGCTACTCCACATGGACCTCTTCAGACCGTCCACATATCAAAGCCTTGGCGGTAACCTCTATTGTCTTATTATAGTTGATGACTACTCTCGCTATGCTTGGACTCTATTTCTAGGTGAGAAGAGTGAAACTCCGGAAGTGTTCAAGTCCTTCGCCAACTGCACTCAAAGGAAATTTCAACTTCCCATCATCAAGGCCCGGAGCAACAACGGCACCGAATTCAAAAACTACAACATTGGGGAGTGGTGTGACCGTGAAGGCGTGAAACATGAGTTTTCGGCCACATACACTCCTCAACAAAATGGTTTCGTTGAAAGGAAGAACAAGACACTCATCACTCTTGCGAGAGCAATGCTTGATGACTACAGCACGTCGGAGAAGTTCTGGGCCGAAGCAATCAACACAGCGTGCCATGCCGCAAATAGGGTCTATCTCCATCGACTACTTCAAAAGACCCCGTACGAGCTTCTCATTGGGAGAAAGCCCAACATCTCCTACTTTCGAGTCTTTGGATGCAAGTGCTACATCTACCGCAAGAAAAGGCTCGGTAAGTTTGAAAGAAGATGTGATGTTGGTATATTTCTTGGTTATGCATCAAACTCAAAAGCATATCGAGTATTCAACCAAAGCTCCGGTTTAGTTGAGGAAAGTTGTGATGTTGAGTTTGATGAATCTAATGGCTCCCAAGAGGAGAGTTTTGGTCATAATGAAATAGATGATGAGCCTCTACGAGAAGCCATGAAGAACATGACCATTGGAGACATCAAGCCAGAAGTTGAGGAGAGCCATGATCAAGGGGAAGCTTCAAGTTCCAACATCAACACTTCAATGGCGCCTCAAGTTGACGAAGAAGAGAAGGATGATCCATTGCCGACTCAAGACTCACAAGCACAACAACATCAAGAAGAAGAAGAATTCCATGATCAAGTCCAACCACAAGAGGAGCAACACGCATCACCTTCGCCAAGTGCTTCACAACCACTCATGAGGCATGGACACATCTCCAAGGCCCATCCGATGGACCAAATCATTGGAAGTCCATCAAGGGGTGTAAGTACACGTTCTCGCCATTTCACTTCATTTTGTGAGAACTACTCGTTTGTTTCATGTGTAGAACCTACTCATATTGAGGAAGCACTCCAAGACCCAAATTGGGTGATGGCCATGCAAGAAGAACTCAACAACTTCATCCGCAATGATGTTTGGGTGTTGGACAACCTCCCGGGTTTGAAGATCCGAGGAATCCTAATCATGTGTATAGGTTGCACAAGGCACTCTATGGGCTCAAGCAAGCACCCAGGACATGGTATGAACGACTACGGGATTTCCTTATCATGCAAGGATTCAAGATCGGGAGGGTGGACACTACGCTCTTCACCAAAGACATCAACGGAGATTTGTTTATTTGTCAAATTTATGTTGATGATATTATTTTTGGTTCAACTAACGAAGCTCTTAGCCATGGGTTTGGCAAAATGATGTCTAGGGAATTCGAGATGTCAATGATTGGAGAGCTGAACTTCTTCCTTGGATTTCAAATCAAGCAACTTCAAGAGGGGACCTTCGTCTATCAAGAGAAGTATACCAAGGACCTCTTGAAGAAATTTGAGATGGGAGATTGTAGCTCAAGAAGCACTCCAATGGCAACTAATTGTCATCTCGACGCGGATAAGGACGGTAAACCTATTGATCAATCTAACTACCGTTCTATGATTGGCTCATTGCTTTATCTTACCGCATCTAGGCCCGATATCATGTTTAGTGTATGCTTGTGTGCTCGCTTTCAAGCGGCACCTAAAGAATCGCATAGGAAGGCAGTCTTTAGGATACTTAGGTATCTTAAGCATACCCCTAGTATGGGCTTGTGGTACCCTAAAGGTGCAAAATTCCACCTCTTGGGATACTCGGATTCGGACTTTGCCGGATGCCACGTTGATCGCAAGAGTACCTCCGGTGGGTGCCACTTGCTTGGGCGTTCCCTAGTATCTTGGTCTAGCAAGAAGCAAAATTCCGTCGCCTTGTCCACGGCGGAAGAGGAATATATAGCGGCCGGTGCATGTTGTGCCCAAATTCTCTATATGAAGCAAACCCTTCTGGACTTTGGTATTAAACTTGTTTGTGTGCCTCTCCTTTGTGACAATGAAAGTGCGGTTAAGATAGCTAAAAACCTTGTTCAACACTCCTGCACTAAGCACATTGATATTCGCCATCATTTCTTGAGGGACCATGAAGCTAAGGGAGACATCTCTTTGAGAGGTGTTAGGTCCGAAGAACAATTGGAGGATATCTTCACTAAACCACTTGATGAGAAAACTTTTTCTAGGCTAAGAAGTGAATTAAATGTGCTAGATGCGTCAAACGTCATGTAAGAATGCACTTCATATAGGTCTTGCCTAACTCTCAAAGGATAAGGGTGAGCAAGGGTTAGCTTGGGATGGAGGTTCTTTTGGGTTGTCCCAAGGTTTGGAGAGTAGCTCTCCCTGAAGAAGCCTTTGAAAGGTTCAAATTTGGCAACATAGATTTATTTTATGCCTTGCATGATGCCTTCCATATAGACTTGTAATTTCTTGCACTATAAAATTGCTTGGCATTGCATACGGTAGATTGTCACAAAGGGGAACCCACCACATGAGAAAGAGACTTCTTTGAAATGCAATATCTCAACTCATATAAGGTGGAAAGAACAAAATGTTAGGTGCGTTAATGCCTAGAGGAACATGCTCTAAAGAGATAGAAGTCTTCGTACTCTACCTCACAAAGCATGGGTCTTACATTTTATTTGGATGATTTCCTCCTATTTTTCTCGGCGTTCCATTTTCTTTAAGGCCTAGCCAAGTTATTGGCATATTAGTATCTTTGAGGGGTAAGGGGTTGCCCAAAAAGTCCTAAGACATGTGTTTCTCATTGATTGTTTGTTTGGTCAAAGGACATATATGGGATGTTGCTGTTTAGTAGTCATCGAATTATCTGATGCTTAGGTCAGACCATCATCGGATTAGTTGGTGTTCAAAAGCCAAGAGTCAGACTAGTCAGCAACACAAATCAACCGACGCGTTCATTTGGAAACACATCGGTCCATCCGGTGTTCACAATTCTGGAACTGTAATGTATTCCACCGATGACATTCCTTTCCACGTTGGTCCATCCGATGTCAACGGTACCTTTTTGAATACCCTTACTGTGACATTCGACCGATGCTATCTCTTTGCACGTCGGACCATCCGGTGTCAATAGCACCTTTTTGAATACCCTTACTGTGCCATTCGACCGATGCTTCTAACGTTCAATGTCGGTCCGTCCGGTGTTAAAGTTTTGGCTAGGGTTTGGGACCCACTATTTAAATGGCGCTTCGCCTCCGTCGTTTCTCTCTCCCCGATCCCGACTCATCCGCCGCCGATTCTCTCGCCCGAGAGCCGCCACCGCCGACTCCGGTCGCCACCGCAGCCCTCCGGCCGCTGCCTTCGCCTTCGGCCGCCCGCCGCCTCCGGTCGCCGCACCACCGCCGCCGCCGCTGCACCATTGCAGCCGCCGCCGCCACTCGCCTCCACCATAGCCGCCGCCGCCACTCCACCCAAGCGCCGCCGCCGCCTCTCTCCACCACCACAGCCGCCCCACGCACACACCACCCTCTGCGTCATTGGTACCTCCATCGGTCGCCGACGCTAGGGTTTCCGACCGCATCAACCTTCGTGTCGCCGTTCCGTGCATCGTCAACTTCGTTCACGCGCTTTGCCTCATCGCAATGGATCCTGACAAGAAGAACAAGGGCAAGGTCATTGCAGAGCCGGCCGCAAAGAAGCAGAAGCTCTCGAAGGAGGAGAAGAAGGCATTGATGGCCGCTCGCGCCACCGAGGAGCGAGAGCGTGGCCGAGGAGGATCTTTGAGGATCCACGAGGCTCGTCCGAGGCAACCTCCAGTGATCGATGAGTCCGAGGTCGAAGAAGAGCCGAAAGTGCCACTCGTCCGCCGGCGCTCAGCCCGGACCCGTGGGGGCATCCCGCGGCAGCACCACGTCCGAGACCGACGGCTGCCGATCGTCGTGAGGACAGGGAGGCCCAGAGAGCCATCTATGAGATGGACACCACCGTCCGTGTCGGTGAAGGTGTCCGGTTGACTGATTACCGGAAGATGAAGGCCAAGCAACTTTGAAGACTCAGATGGAGTGTGTTGCTTGAGGAGTGGTACCCGCAGCCCAGAGAGGCTCTTGTGGACAGTCGTTTCTGGACTGTGACACAGGCGTCACTCTATGAGACCTACAGACGCCACGGCTACAAGTTATTCCAGCACAACTTTCTGGACTGGGATCAGCTCGCCCTGGCTGCAGAGAGAGAGAGAGATACGCCCTTACTTTGAGAGGTACAGAGGGCTGGTTCAGCTGATGCCCTATGAGAGGAGTGCTTATGTGGAGGATTGGGTACGCGTGTTCTACGCCACCCTATACATCTCTGAGGGACGCAGGTCGATTGACTTCATGTTCATGGGACAGCACCATCACTTGACGAGACAGACGCTTGCACAGCTGCTGGGAGTGGACCTGCACGACACTTGCGTGCATGAGAGGGTGTATGGTCAGGCAGACCCACCGCAGAGGCCGCTCACTAGAGGAGTGGCACCGCCACTGGAGGAGATCCGCTCTTTGTTTGGACCGACCTTCTCTCCAGACCAGCCGAGGGTACCGGCACTACTGACTCCTGCTGCGCGCACAGTGCACCTTGCCTTGCGCTGCACTCTATTTCTGAGGTCAGGATACTTAGAGGGGTTCACCAGTCTGCAGCAGACCCTCCTGTTCCACATCATGAACGGGATGGAGTTTGATATTGTGGACGTCCTCATATGCGAGATGGAGGATGTGATCACCGATGGAGTGGGCATGATGAGGCAGCTTGTGTATGGACACTGGATCAGCTACCTGCTCTCCATGATGGTCCCTGAGGAGTCCGCCGTGCATGACCATCTCACTGACGAGAGTGTCACACGGTTCGGTCACTACCGTGCCCCAGCTCCTGGAGACCGCTGCCTTGGCCATCTAGTCGAGCGTCAGGTCAGGGCTTGTCTATCTGAGGAGGACTGGTCAGATCTGGAGAAGGAGGATGAGAGGATGGCCGAGGCAGAGGCTCAGGATGAGGACCTGCAGCATATATGGTCCGAGAGCGACACTGATGACAGCGTTGAGGAGTACTTCCCTCCTCCCTCACCCAGGCAGCACGATGCGGAGGCTGGAGGCTCTACAGTGCCACCCCCTACTCCACTTCCCGTCTCAGAGGCACAAGTTTCTCAGCCGTCCGAGCTCACATCCCTCCTACAGCAGATGGTTGAGCAGCAGCGCTTGGACCAGCTTGCAGCTAAGAAGGCCCGAGCGGAGCAGGCCGCACGCCTTCTGGAGCTCCAGCAGCAGCAGCAGGAGATGCATCGCCATATCACCCGTGAGAGGCGTGAGGACACTGACCAGCTGACTGGGCTGATCGACCAGATGCACCAGCGCTCCCTCGACCAGCAGCAACAGACGCAGCAGGCGATGATGGGCATCCTGGGGTTGATCACCAAGCTCTATACCCAGACCGGGACTGCCCTCCCGTCGCAGCTGCCAGGAGTTGCTCCACCTCCACCTGTCCTCGCTCCAGCTGCCGCTCCGGTGCCGACTACGCTGATCCCTTCGATCAACATGTCTCCACTGCTGGCTCCCGGCGCACCGATTAACTCTCCACTGCCGGCCACGACACTGTTCCAGCAGACGCCAGCATCCGTCGTCAGTGCCCCTGTTCCAGCAGCTCCTACCCAGCAGGCACCGACGACGGCTCCTACGGCTCTGACAGCTCCTTCTACCTCTACTCCAGGCAGCAGCTCCAACAACAGCGATAGTGACCAGTTCGTCATCGCGCCTAGTACTCAGGGTCCTTAGGCACTCGGATCCCTTTTTGGTGTCTTGATGCCAAAGGGGGAGAAGAGTTAGAGGAGTCATGGGGAGGATAGCTTAGTCTCAGGGGGAGTCTCCTAGCCTTAGGGGGAGTTTACCTATATCATCTTTTGTAATTCGATATTATCATCTTTTGTAATTCGATACTTTTGCTACTCATTTGGTGTTTATTGAGTACTCTTAAGTTATTAATCGATTGAGCTTATTTGGTGCCTATCTTATGATCACTTATTCACTTGAGTTATTCTTTGATTGAGCTTTCAAATTTTAAGTGTAATAATCTTGTATATTTGGTGCCTATCTTATGATCACTTATTCACTTGAGTTATTCTTTGATTGAGCTTTCAAATTTTAAGTGTAATAATCTTGTATATTTGGTGCCTATCTTATGATCACTTATTCACTTGAGTTATTCTTTGATTGAGCTTTAAAATTTTAAGTGTAATAATCTTGTATTCATTGCATATCCTCTTAAGCTTCGTACTATCAAATTCATTACTATTGTGCTTTAATTGTTGTGTTGTCATCAATCACCAAAAAGGGGGAGATTGAAAGCATCTAGGCCCCCATGAGGTACGGTTTCGGTGATTAATGACAACCATTGGATTTTACTAATGAATTTGTGAATGCAAGGTCCCCATAATCACTCAATCAAATGAAATCTATATGTCATTGGAGACCCATATACAATCACTTTATGAGATCGAATCAATGATATGAAGACAAGAAGTGAAAGCTCTTATGTCAAAGTCATTCAACCACAATTGATGACACTTAATGCTTGACAACCATCAGAAGTACATTTCCAACAAAAGTCTAAGAGGTCAATCGAGCAAGACACAAAAGAATCACTTAGAAACAACTCGAAGCAAACAAAATCAACTCACCGGATCAACCGATGATTTCTGAGAACAACACATCGGTCGAGTTGGTTCAGCAGAAGAAGAAGACCTCAGAAAAAAGCACTCACCAGATCATCCGATGTTAAGGACTCAGCTACATCGGTCCATCAATACAGTTTGCAATATCCTTGGACCAAGTGTAGCACCGTATCATCCGATGTACAAAGATATACACATCGGTCAATCACTCCAGTAAGCATCAAGTTTGAGTCAATTCTGGAGGAAGAGCCACCGGATCATCCGATGAGAAGACAAGTGCAACATCGGTCTAACAACGGTCATATCTGACACAATGACGTCAGCTAAAGTAAACTTGACCGATGATAACTAAAGGGGAGACATCGGATCATCCGATGTTCGCAGAAAAGTTCTGTCAGCTTACTTTTCCAACGGTTATTTCGTGGAGGATGGCTATAAATACCCCCTAAACCTGTCATTTCGACAAGTCTTGATCACCAGACATTATCAACACATCCACAAGCGTTCAAGACCAAGAGCCATCACTTCTACATCATTTCGACCACATACACACCAAGAGATAGGCTAAAACTAGCTAGAGAGAGAGCTTGTGTGCCTCCATTCTGGGTGAGTGGAATCTCTAGTATAGTGAGAGCCTCAAGGGAGTGCCTCTTGGTGTTTGTAACTGTGAGAGACTCCTGGAGCTAGCCAAGGCATTTGTGGAAGCCCGGAGGGTCGAAGTTGTACAAGGCTTGAGCTCCACCTTGCCGAGGTTGGCAAACGGAGAAGAATAGTGGAGATCCCTCGTCTCGGTGACTTGGGTGTGGCTATACCCTTTGGTGGGTGCCACAACGTGAATGTAGGAAGATCTTAACGATCTTGCCGAACCACGGGATAAATCCTCGTGTCTCCTCGGGAGTTTGCATCCTCTTCCTCTCCCTTACATTTATGCATTTTATATTCCGCGAAGTTGCTATCTATTTCAATGCATATATCTTTTGCGTAGGGAATTCGGCTTTTAGGAATTAAGTTTTATTGCTTAGATTTTTGAAAAGAAGCCCAATTCACCCCCCTCTTGGGCATTCGATCCTTACAACTTGAGTTATGGTAAAACCACCGAAGAAAGGTTGTGCTGTGCAAAAACTCGACGAGAGAATCTTGTCTAAAACAAGTCGGACGAACAAGGCACAAAAGTTCCTTCAAACTATCAATTTTATTGATAAAAAAACAAGAGGTGCAGTCCCAAAGTCGTCTCTCACGAGCTCTGGCCTCCCTTGCTTATATAACCAGCCGAAAGCCAACTCAACTCAATCTAGGACTCTAATCCTACTCAATTCACGAATCAAAATTTTCCATAACTGCTCAAGACTCTTCTATACGCAGATAGAAGCAGTCTTAAGACTTCCAAACATCTTAGGAAAGTATCCCACATTCCTAAAACAACCCAACTTCGTGACTCACAAGAAATCCTATCATAACCAACTCAAATCTTTCCATATTTGAGTCAAACCCGACTCAACCGCAACCTGAGTCCATAACCTAGTCGGTTGGACCTTTCCGACCAATTCTTTACGTCCCCTTCTCATCATCATTCCTTGGAACCATGTTTCCATGTCCATGCACTCCTTGCACACGTGCAAACATCTTCCAACGACGTCCACAATACCTTCATATGCATTGTTCTTGATTCAACCATGTTGCGGGACCTCCCGATCAACTCAACCACAACTCCTCCCGAACTTGGTTGTTGAACCTCATCTTCTCCTTAAGACTAGTTCAATGGATCCCGCCACCAGCCATGTCCTGAACTCAAGCAACACCTGCACATGAATAAACAACCAATACTTTCAAGCACAAGTCCTCGACTTGACTTTTGTTAGTTCCGAAAACCACAACACCTTACGTGAGCACCTCACATAAGCATGTTGCAAACCATAGCAAAATGATATCAGCCATAACCACCAAAACACACCAAAAACTTAGCAATAGAATACTAAGCAAACTTTCCATAAGTGTAAAGCAAGTTTGAAACATTGCAAGTTAAAAGCAGAACTACTACAATCAAGCTCTGAACCTTGCCAAAACTAGCCGAACCTTGAGCCAGAGCTTAAGAAAGCTAGCAGGACCTAGCGCTGGAGCTTACCAAAGCTAGTCGGACCTAGCGTCGGAGCTTACCAAAGCTAGTCGGACCTAGCATCGGAGCTAGCCAAAGCTAATTAGACCTAGCGCTGGACTTAGCAAAAACATGTCAGACCTAGCCAAGACATGTCAGACCTAGACAAAGTAAGTCGGACCTAGCCAAAACAAGTCGGTCCTTACGTCGGACCTTGCCGAAGCTACCCAAAACAAGTCGGTCCTATCATCGGACCTTGGCTGGAGCTCAGACCTTGTTAAAAGGGTGTTTTGGCAGTATTTAAAACTTCTATCGTATTCAACACACATAGGTCTCACAATCTCCCCCTTGATGAATGCATTGGCAACACCACTTAAAATCCAAACATTTGCTTATTCACATGAAAAGTTTTGAAAAAAAAATTTCTCCCTCTTTTTGAAAATCAAATGAGATAGCTCCCCCTATACATATTTCTCCCCCTTTGACAATGTATTCAACAAGGTACAGAAGAGAAATTTTAATTTGTTGTGAGCACATTATAACATATACATATAAAACAAAGCTCATCAAAGTCATACTATCTAGTAACTTACACTATCACATCAATGAGATACATAAAGTAGTGTAAGCCATGCTAGAGATCAAGTGTAATTTTCAATTTAAACAAGTCATGATCTCACAAACTTAACTATTTGAAGACCTGAAAGCATGACACTTGTTGCTGCAATTCTTTTCTTTTAAGCACAAATTTTGATCATATGAAATTTGCAAGAGATTATATGCGCATCTGCCTTATTCTAACCAACCAAGCCAAGCCTATGTCAGTTGACAATCAGAAGCTTAAGGACAAGATTTTAGTCATACATAACTCTGCCAAGTTCATATCTAAGTGCAATGATAAGCCATCTCAAAAGAAGAAGTGTGATGCATGCATATTCTCTTGATATTTTCTCATTTTTTAACACAAAAACTCAACATGTGAGTTGCTTACATGATTAATTCTTTATGACTAAAAGCACTTGTGAGCATGTAATGAGTTCAAAACAGCAAGAAAGGTCAATCATGACCAGATTTAGTGTAAGTAATTATTCCAATTACTAGTCATGGCAAAAACTAAAAAATGTATAACATTAGTAATACAGTAAGAACTTTTAGCATGTAAAAGGAATCACAAAGTCATATATGTATGAAATACTATACTCATATTATTTTAAATTCAGATTCACACATATACTTCCCAAGTTTCAAAACTCCCCCTCAATTTAAGTCATGAGGATGCATAACCCATATTTCACTACGAATGTAACAAAAACGAGTGAAATCCAAAGATTTTGTGAAAATGTCAGCCAATTGTTGTTCGATATCTACATGGTGAAGTAGAATGTTTCCTTTTTCAACATTATCACGAAGAAAGTGATACCTAATGTCAGTGTGCTTAGTTCTCGAATGTTGCACGGGGTTTTAACAATGCAAATGGCACTAGTGTTATCACAAAACAGTGGAACACTATCTAGATCAACCCCATAATCCTTAAGTGTTTGAACAATCCAAAGAATTTGTGAGCAAGCACTAGCAGCAGCTACATATTCAGATTCGGCTGTGGATTGTGCAACTGAGTTTTGTTTTCTAGAGGACCAAGCAACAAGTGAATTACCATGAAAATGACGGAAGTACTTTTTCTATCAATCCTACAACCCCAAAATCAGGATCCAAAAAAGCTTTCAAAGTAATAGTTGAGGAAGTAGGAAGAAAAATGCCAAATTCTTGAGTTCCATGTAAGTACCTGAGAATCCTTTTGATGGCTTGACGATATGAAGCATGTGGGGAAGCTTGAAACCGTGCACAAAGACATACACTGAAATTGTATGTCCGGTCTTGATGTCGTGAGGTACAAAAGTGATCCGATCATGCTTCTATATTCTTTTTGATCGACTGGGTCACCATCTTCATCAAGTTCAAGTGTTGAGGTTGTTCCCATTGGTGTCCGAAGAGGCTTTCTTTTGTCCATGTTGAAGCGCTTGAGAAGGTCTCTTGTATACTTCGTTTGATGCACAAAGGTACCTTCCTTGGTTTGCTTGATTTGCAGCCCCCAAAAGTGCGTGAGTTCTCCCATCATACTCATCTCAAATTCTAAACTCATCATAACTGAAAACTTGGACACAAGAGCCAAAGATAATATCATCCACATACACTTGAACGAATAATGAGCCATTGCCATGCTTAAGCACAAAAAGATTTTTATCAACCTTGCCTATGGTAAACCCCTTTTTAAGTAAGAATGTTTTTAACCTATCATACCATGCTCTAGGGGCTTGTTTGAGACCGTACAAGGCTTTGAACAGTTTGTAAATATGATTAGGAAAATCTCAATTTTCAAAACCCGGTGGTTGCTTGACATAAACCTCCTAATCTATGTAGCCATTAAGAAAAGCACTTTTAACATCCATTTGATATAACTTGAAACATTTAGATGCAGTAAAAGCTAACAAAATTCTTATGGCTTCTAATCTAGCAACAGGAGCAAAAGTTTCATCAAAATCTAGACCTTCAACTTGTGTGACACCTTGAGCAACCAACCTAGCCTTATTCCTAACCACAACCCCATCCTCACTTTGTTTATTTTTAAACACCCATTTAGTTCCAATTAAAGTGTGACCTTGAGGTTGAGGTACAAGTTTCCAAACATTATTTCTTTTAAAAATTTCTAACGCTTCTTGCATGGCAATAATCCAATATTCATTAGTGAGTGCGTGTGATATATCTTTGGGTTCAAAAGAGCAACAAAAGCAGAATGAGCGTGAGAGTTTGGATCGCAAAACTTGGACCGTGTGACTCGTTCGTGCAAGCTTCCAATGATTTGTTGTGGAGGATGACTTTTGAGGGCTCGTAGGGGAGTAGATACTTCACAAGATTCTTCCTCTTCAAATTCATCACAAATCGATGAGCTTGTGACTTGAGGATGATCTAGACCATCAATGGTGGTCGGTGGTGCTAGTTGTGAATCAAATTCAGGAGCTAGAACAATGTCATTAGCTGCTGAATTTTTGGGCACCAACACCACTTCTTCCTCATCTTCAACGAAAATACTCTCCCCGTGCGGATATGGATCCAAACCTGCAATATTTGAGCTAGTACCTAGCTAGCATCATCAAAAGAAACCTCAAAAGTCTCCACAATTTTGTTAGTGTCAAGTAAAAGCACACGGTAGCCTCGAGTATGAGGTAGATAACCAAGAAACATGCCATCAACAGATCTAGCTTAAAATTTATCAATATTACCATGTTTCTTAACAAAGCATTTACAACCAAAGAACTGAAAGTTTGTGACACTAGGCCAATGTGCAAACCGAATCTCATATGGCGTTTTTCCTACTTAGTACGCAAGGAAACACGATTTGAAACATAACAAGCGATTGCAATTGCATCTGCCCAAAATTTCCTAGGAGTTTGATATTCATCAAGCATAGTCCTAGTCATCTCAACTAAGGTTATGTTCTTTCTATCTAAAACACCATTTTGTTGAGGTACATAAGGTGAAGAAAATTGATGATCTATTAAATTTTCAGCACAAAAGTGATCAAAAGATTGATTTTTAAATTTGGTTCCATTATCACTTCTAATTGCTTTTAAAGATCCTGGGTGATCAATTGATAATATAAGAAACAAATTTCTAAAGTGACTAAAATCTTCACTTTTAGATGCCATAAAGTAAACCAAAGAGTATCTAGAAAAATCATCAACAATCACAAGAACATACCATTTACCTCCGAAGGATTGAACAGGTGAAGGTCCTATGGTGTTAAGGTGCAAAAGTTGACTCGGTTCAGTGGTCATGATCATTGTGAGAGGGGCATGTGAACTTACAACTATCTTAGCATGTCTACAAGAAGATCACACCATTTATTTGTCCCTTTAAGCTTAGGTAGCCACGTATGCGATCAAGAGCACTAACATGCATTAGATGATCAAAGCCTACGTGAGCAGGTCTACGATGCCAAAAATATAAGTCCTTTGAATAATTAGCAACTAGACACTTATGCTTAGAGGATGACATATCAAAATCAGCTTTAAAAACTCTTCTAAACCGAGACACCTTAAAAATAAGCTCACTATTTGAATCTACAAATTTGCAAAAAATTTTAGTGAAAATAATTTCCAAATTTTCATCTAGCAATTTAGAAACATAAAGCAAGTTGTATTTCAAATTTTTAACAAGTGCTCTATCTTCAAAGTGTAGTGATCATTTACTTTAACCGAACCTTTAGCAATTATAGAAGTTGAAGAATTATCGACAAAAGTAACATTCGCTACACGTGACACAAAAGAGAGGGAGGAGAACCATTCTTTGTTACTGGTCATGTGGCGTGAGCAACCTGAATCCACAGTCCAAATGTTCTCCTTCTTCAAGCGTGTAACCTACATAGAAGCACAATACGTCGATGACTCAATATTGGGGTTAGTCAAAAGGCATTTAGGAATCCACTATCGAGTCACATGACGTGCAACAGGAAAAACACGCGAAAGCTGAGACAAAACAACAGGTTTATGAGCCAAAGTTTGAGGATTTTTGTACCCAACTACTGACTTATGAGGTGTTACTTGTGTAGCACAAAAATTAGTAGCTCCGGAGGAAAAAACAGAAGGTCCAGAGGTAACAATAGAAGGTCCAGAGGTAAAAACTGAAGCCGAAGGTAAAAACTGAAGCTCCAGAAGTAAACTTTGAATGTTTTTGACTCATAACAGCAGGTTGCATGTCCTGACATTCGGTTTAGTATGTGTAGCAAATTTTGCATGAGAGTTATACGATCTAGCTTGTGTTCTTTCCTTTTTATATTGTTTAGCTAGTCTATAACAAAAATCTATGACATGACCATCTATACCACAATAGGTACAATGAAATTTAACTTTGTGTTCATGTCTAGATGAGCATGCAGTATGTTTATTTGAACCCGAATGTGACAACACTCCTGCAGATTTAAAAACCACCTCTTTTGGTTTATGAACTATTTTAATCAAACCACTTCCTAATGACTTTACAATTTTAGGTGGATGTGTTTTAGCATGAGCATGAGAATCAAAACCTAAACCAAATTTATCATTGTGAGATTTAGAGGAATTCAGCGGCAAGTTTAGGTTCTTATTTGCAATACTAAACCGATCTAATGTACTATGCATGTCATAAAGTTTATCTGATAGATCAAGGCAATTTTCACATGAATTTTTTCCTTTTAATTTGCAATTGGAACAATATTTAACTTCATGAGAACGTAAAGCATTGTTCAATATAGAAATTTGATTCATAGCATCTTTTAGTTTCTTTTCAAGGTCATTACAGGTAGAAAAATGCAACTCAATTGTAGAACAAGAAGCATCTTTTATGTTTTTGTCATTAAGTGCAGCAAGCTTTTTGTTCCTTTCAATCTCTAACTCAAGTTTATCAAGAGTGGAGGAGTGTGCACTTCTTAAGGAGGACAATTGTTCATATATTAAATCCATGAGGAACAAGAATCATCACTAGGAATCAAGGTTTCCAAACGATTAATTTCAGATTCTAGTGACTTAATTTTAACAACATTGTCCCTAAGTTTTTTGTCCTTTTTCTTAATAATAACAGTTGCACGGGAAATAGCATCACACATTTCATCACAAGTAGGACATACCTTTTTGTTGTCACTGTTGTGTTCTGCATCCTCCATACTTGATCTTGATTTGCCCACCATGAAGCATAGGTTTGCCAGATCATCTTCATCTTCGTCACTTCCAATGTCTACATCACTCGAGCCAAGTTCCTGAAGTGCGGTGATGAAACTGTTTATTAGTTTGCGTCCTGTAAAACCCTTCTTTTTCTTGTTGGTGTTGCAAGAAGAGGACTTGACTTTATTCTGCTTTTCATCACGGGTAGAAGGACTTGAAAGGTCAGGGCAATCTATACGAAAGTGTCCCGTCTTACCACATTCAAAGCATCGTTGAGGTCCGGAGCATCCTCTCCTTCTAGTTCTCACATTTTGCAACTCCTCTTCTGGAAATTCTTCAATCGGTTCCAGGGTTAGTGAAGACAGCAAAGCAAGTGTATTGCTAGATGAAGATTGGCTGGAGCTAGGCTTATCACATTGAGAAACAAATGCAAGAGACTTGTTGGGGTTCCTACGTGAGAATATGTCAATTTCATGAGTTTTCAATTCAGAATATAGCACATCTAATGTAAGTGTACTCATGATAGTAGATTCACAAATATATGTGACTTTCATCTCCCAAATTGACATGTCTAATGCACCTAGTAATTGCCTAGCATTCTCAGCATCTAAAATTTTAACATTGACGCTACGCAAGTTGCTAAGAATTTTATTAAAGCGAGCAAAGAGGTCATCAATGGACACACCGGGTTGCATCTCGAAGCGCATGTATTCTTTCTTGAACATATCTGCCTTACCTCCTTGATCGTGTTGGATCCTTCATGGTAGTCACAAAGTGCTCTCCACACATCGTACGCCGATCCAAGGTGTGCAAACGGTCGAAGTCACTCTGAGTTAGTCCTTGGATTATCAAGTTCTGGGCTTTGTTGTTGTTGTCAACATCTCTGAAGTTTGTAGCCGTGAATTGATCGTTCGGCGGCACGTCGTAAGTCTTGCACACCTTTTCCCATATTGCGAAGCCTTGCACCTAGATAAAAGCTTCCATGCGTTCCTTCCAAACCTGAAAATCAATGCAAATACACACACAAGGTTTTGCTGAGTATTTCTCCATGAGGCTTAGTAAAAACACATGCAAATCACAAAGATTAGAGCAGCGTGGCTCTGATACCAATTGTAAGATTGAAAAGCACGTGTAAAGCTACCAGAGGGGGGTGAATGGTAGATTAAAAACATTTTTAGCGGAAGCAAAAACCCTTTGGCAGAAAAACGATCTGTTAAAGAAATTGTATGTGCGAAAAATCTAAAGGTAATCAATTGTGAAAAAACTAGTATAGATCGTGGAGAATCAAGTCACTAATATGTCACAATAGGAATCACGAAAATCTGTCGAGAGAAACTCAAGTTATGATCGAAAGATCGAACAAAAGTCAATCTGGTCTACCCGAGAAAAACGTTCTGGAACACTGCAAAGAAACTTGTGTAGATCAGAAACCACAAGTCCAATGACTGTGAAAGTTTCGAAGATGATAGATAATCAAGTTTTAAATACAACCCAAAATAATTCACGCCGATTTGATATATAAAACTCGAGTTATGATAAAACCACCAAAGAAAGGTAGTGCTGTGAACTCAACGAGAAAAACTTGCCTAAAACAAGTCGTACGAACAAGGCATAAAAGTTCCTTCAAAGTACAAATTTTATTGAACAAAACACAAGAGGAACAACCCCAAAGTCTTCTCTCACGAGCTCTGGCCTCCCTTGCTTCTATAACCAGCCCGAAAGCCAATTCAACTCAAACTAGGACTCTAATCCTACTCAATTCACAAATCAAAACTTTCCATAACTGCTCAAGACTCTTCTATACGCATATATAAGCAATCTTAAGACTTCCAAACACCTTAGGAACGTATCCCACATTCCTAAAACAACCCAACTTCGTGACCCACATGAAATCCTATCATAACCAACTCAAATCTTTCCATATTTGAGTCAAACCCGAATCAGCCGCAACCTGAGTCCATAACCCAGTCGATTGGACCTTTCCGACCAATTTTTTACGCCCGCTTCTCTTCATCATGCCTTGGAACCATGTTGCCACGTCCATGCACTCTTTGCACACGTGCAAACCTCTTCCAACGACGTCCACAATACCTTCACATGCATTGTTCTTGATTCAACCATGCCGCGCGACCTCCCGATCAACTCAACCACAATTCCTCCTGAACTTGGTTGTTGAACCTCATCTTCTCTGTAAGACTAGGCCAATGGATCCCATCACCAGCCATATCTTGAACTCAAACAACACCTGCACATGAATAAACAACCAATACTTCCGAGCACAAGTCCTCGACTTTACTCTTGTTAGTTCCAAAACCACAACACCTTACGTGAGCACCTCACATAAGCATGTTGCAAACCATAGCAAAATGATATCAGCCATAACCACCAAAACACACCAAAAACGTAGTAAATGAATACTAAGAAAACTTTCCATAAGTGTACAGCAAGTTTGAAACTTTACAAGTTAAAAGCAGAACTACTGCAATCAAGCTCCGAACCTTGACAAAACTAACTGGACCTTGAGCCAAAGCTAACCAAAGCTAGTCGGACCTAGCGCTGGAGCTTACCAAGCTAGTCGGACTAGCGCCAGGACTAGCCAAAGCTAATCCGACCTAGTGCTGGACTTAGCAAAAACATGTCGGACCTAGCCATAGCAAGTCGGACCTAGACAAAATATGTTGGACCTAGACAAAGTAAGTCGGACCTAGACAAAACAAGTCAGACCTTACGTCGGACCTTGCCCCAGCTACCCAAAACAAGACGGACCTATCATCGGACCGTGGCTGGAGCTTAGACCTAGATTCGGACATGTTAAAAGGGTGTTTTGGCAGTATTCAAAACTTTTATCACCATAGGCAATGTATTCAGCACACATAGGTCTCACAAAATATGGGTTGGAGCAACGAGCGTCTCCATATCTGGCAGCGAGGCATGCACACCTTGAAGGATGTGGACATGATCACTGCCAAATTGGACCTCCTTATGAAGAAGATTGATGGACAAGGCAATAGTGAGGTATGTGACAATGCCTATGCCTTAGATTCTCACATCTCTTGTGAGGTCTGTGGGAACACAGGCCATTTGGGCAATGACTGCCGAGAAACCCATGAGGATGCCCTATACGTATCCAACAATGGAAACAACAAGGGCTATCATCCAGAAGGTCAAGGGAGGGGCCAACCACACCCTTTGTTTCAAGGAGGGTACAACAACAATGGCAACAATTGAAAACTGCCCAACTTGAGAGAACTTACCATTAGCCAACGGAAGATCAATGATGCTCTATCCAAGAAGCTATCATCTAATGAAAAGACCTTAGGGAGCTTTAATGCCAAAGTCGAAGGATTCTCCTCAGCCTTCAAGAATCAATTGAGTTTCAACAAGATGTTGGAAATTCAGTTAGCTCAACTGGCAGCTGCTGTTCCTCCAATGGAGAATGGCAAGATGCCATGACAACCCGAACCTCCCATAGAAAATGTCAATATGATTTATCTACAAGGAGGCAACTGGCTGAAAGACCCTTGATGTCCTACAATATCATGCTCGATTGGGGATCACCACTTTGACAAGGCCCTTTGTGACCTTGGAGCAAGTGTGAGTGTGATGCCCAAGGTGGTTTTCGACCAGCTGAACTTAACAAAGCTAACTCCATCACCAATGCAACTCCAACTGGCTGATTCTTCAGTCCATTATCCGACGGGTATTTGTGACACCCGGTTCTTAAAATGAACCAAGCGTAATGCATATGTGTGCCCAGGATGTTTAACACACATACACAAGTGATCCACAATTGATAAACAAATATAAACCATGTCTCAAATAATATTATTAATAATAGTACCTTATTACAATCCAAATAGTCTTGAATACAACTCTAATGAAACTGTAGCGGAAAAACTAAACCCTAAGACTCCCAACTCCACAGGCAGGTTTGACGGTAACACGCGCCTAGTACTCCTCAAATACCTCCTGGTACTCCACCTGGTCGACTGCGTCTGCATTTGGTGGGGGAATAGCAAGAGTGAGCACATGTCGTACTCAGTAGGTGTGGGAAAGTATGACATGTCGCTTAAACAAGGCATGATAATAAATTGGGCAAATTGCATAAAAGTACATTCAAAACAGTTGAAAATGCAATTATATCTTCATTAAGTGAGGTCCTTCCCAAAATAATCCAAATAACATCAATTTCAACTTAATTACCAATTCCAATAATAATAAACCCATATTCAACTCATAAATGATCATTTATCTCAAATTCATCAATTCCACATACCAATGCCGTTAAGATAACAAATACCGATTCCCAATTCAATTCCGTCCATTAAACCAAGTTAAAGTCCAAATTCTAATCATGTGAGGGTCCAGGTTGCTCATGACCGGGAGCACGGCCAAAATGATAGTTCTAGACACACCCTGCAGAGATTGTACCACTTTACCCAAAAGTTCGTGATTTCATCACCTTTCGATGACTATGGAATCTCAATTATGCTGTCTCACACTTCCATAGGTGTGTGGCCAAGAGATCACAAAATAGCCTTTACAAAGTGATTAATAGCATATTTAGACCCCACTGAGGTTTCACCAATGGTGATGTCTCCAACTGAGCACATCAAGCCAAGGCCCACCTCCTGAGCCATTCGGATCCCAGGGTAGTCCCACCAATATCTACCAAATCCAATCCCACTACCCCTTCTCCGAGCATTCTTAATGGTCCAAACAGTACTGGCAATTCACCAATTAGTCAGCTAAGCCGCACCCATACTTGGCCCTGTGGTGGCACCGTAAATCATGGATGGTCGCTCCACGAACTGATCCTTAGATCTAAAGCAAGCAAAACCACCAAAAATTGTCCAACCCATTCCACGTAACCGGCTTGCTTGGATCCCTAGGCACCATGTTGCTAAAGGGTCATTATTATCAATTCTCATAATCCATGTGTTCAATAGTTCACAATTAAGCATTAAAGTTGATTCTCAAACCCAATTTACCATTGCAAAGCAAAAATTGTAAAATACCCTTCTCGATTCTCTACATAGTGTTCAAGCGATAAGGGTGGTCATACAAAACTAGTAAACTCCTACAATTGGGTTTTGCCATCAATTTTGACACAAGCATGCAATTTTTCAAACAAAACCTTTAAAACAAGATCAATATGGTCAAGGGCACTTGCCTTGCTCCTGAGCTTGATTTGGACCGAAGGATCCAAAACTCTGGTTCTGCAGGTCCTCGAAAGAACTCTCTACGACAATTCCTTCTATTCCGAGCGACAAACATGCAAAACATACAATCAATCAAATAATGCTCATATAGTACTTAATATGCCATGATATGCATGATTAATGAAATTGTGAGGTAAAACTTGTTAATGAGTTGCTATTAATGTTTATTAACTAGTTCTAATAGTTTTTAACAAGTTTGGAATTGAATTGAGTTGATTTGGAATTAATTCAACATATTCCAGATTCAGATATCGGACTAGTCTGTTTTCAGGGGCCGAACTAGTCTGCCCTGGACAGAACTAGATTTTAGGGTTTTCTTGATCTGCGAGAATTGGGGTTGAATTCACATGGAAACTTGAAAGTAGAGGGTATACCACGCGTTTAGAGATCCAAAGATCCAGGTTTGGGCCTGAGACTTTGAATCTTGGCGATTAGGGCTTGATGGAGATGAGTTCATGAAGATTAGTGATGAAGAACGTCAATTCATCGAAAAGTCGATGGAGATTGATCTTGATTGTTCCTTCTTCGTGTTTCTCCCCTCTTCCTTACCCTGAACTTGATCTTGACGATGACACAATGCTAAAGTGGCAGCAGGTTTTTAATTGGGGCGGAGAGGTGTGAGGCATTAGGTTGTTTATATAGGGTGGAGAATTAGGGTTTTGGGGTGAATTCCAAGAAGAATTCGGTGGGGGACGTGTAGGGCCTGAGGTGGGGTCCTCTTAGGACCGTTTGAGGATGGGTAAGAAGTTCTTGGGCCCAAATTAGGCAATTACCCAAAAGCAATTCGTGGAGAAATAATGGAATCCGACTTGAATTCAGTTGGCTGGATTAGTCTGCAATATGGACCAGACAAGTCCGTTGTGGAACAGAGGCAAAATCGGACATGTCCGGTGCACTTGGCGGGACAAGTCCGGGGTGGATAGAAAAACTGATTCGGACTAAAATTTGGACGAGATTGGACTAGTCCGCTGGAATTTGGACAAGTCCGGAAAAACATCAGAGACACAAATGGACTAGTCCGCGCAATGTGCCAGACAAGTCCGCGTTCTGAAGAAGCTGAATTTTTTGAAAGAGAATAGGGACACCGGACTAGTACGGATTTCAGGCCGCACAAGTCAGTACCCCGACACAAATAATTTATTAATTGGCCTAAATTCATTTTAAGCTTGTTCCACTTTATGTTTATTAATGTTATACATTTATGAGGATGTATGCAATGCATTATGCATGAAAATGAGGATGTTACAAACCTACCCCCCTTAAAATGAATCTTGGCCTCGAGATTCGACGCGAAAGGAAAGAGATAGGGAAATTCCTTCTCGAGATTATCCTCTTGCTCCCAAGTTGCTTCCAATTCTGTATGATGCTTCCATTGCACTTTGCACCATCGAATCACCTTGTTCCTTGTGACCCTCTCCTTGGTGTCCAAAATTTTGACTGGTTGCTCGGCATAGGTCAAATCTTCCTCAAGCTCCAATTCTTCTATTGATACTTTCTCTTCCGATACCCTCAAGCACTTTTTGAGCCGAGAAACGTGAAACACATTGTGAATGTCGGAAAGATGTGCTGGCATCTCCAGTTTATAGGCTACTTCTCCCCGTTTGTCCAAAATCTTGAACGGTCCAATATAGCGAGGTGCCAGCTTGCCTTTGACATTAAACTGCTTGTGACCTCGCATAGGTGATACCTTAAGATATACGAAGTCTCCCACCTCAAAAGATAAACTTCTTCGTCAATTATCTGCGTTACCCTTCTGTCATGACTGAGCAGCCCTTAAGTTCTCGCGGATGGTCTGTACTTGCTTTTCATCCTCTTGGATCACATCAGGTCCAAATACTT
Organism: Tuctoria greenei; assembly: GCA_036927565.1. Taxonomy (NCBI): domain Eukaryota; kingdom Viridiplantae; phylum Streptophyta; class Magnoliopsida; order Poales; family Poaceae; genus Tuctoria; species Tuctoria greenei. Next base: position 181,224,172 of record JAYESD010000002.1, read on the forward strand.
GAGTTTCCCCTGTCTCATTCCAAAACAAGGGTGTTCTACACCTTCTCCCATACAATGCTTTATATGGCGATATATTCAAGCTTGCTTGATAACTGTTGTTGTAGGAAAATTCAGCATATGGCATACTCTTGTCCCAACTTCCTCCATACATTAGTGCACACGCTCTTAGCATATCCTCTAGTATCTAATTTGTCTCTCGATCCATCCATCCGTTTGAGGGTGATATGCAGAACTGAAATTCAACTGAGTTCCCATCGATTCGTGCAGCTTTTGCCAGAACCTCGAGATAAACTGAGAACCTCTATCAGACACTATTTTCTTGGGAACTCCGTGTAAGCACACTATTCTTCCCATATACAATTCTGCCATCTTGGCTCCACTATAAGTCGTCTAGACAGGAATGAAATGCGTTGATTTCGTCAATCGATCCACAATAACCTCTATTGAGTCATAACCTGCTGAAGTGCGAGGCAAACAAACTATGAAATCCATACCAACCTCTTCCCACTTCCACTCTGGAATCTTCAATGGCTGTAATAATCTGGCTGGCCTTTGATGTTCAACTTTGAGTCGTTGGCATACATCACATAGTGCAACATATTCTGTTGTGTCCCTAATCATACCATCCCACCAGTGGCATGTCTTCAGGTCCTTGTACATTTTTGTACAACCGAGATAGATAGAGTAAAGCGAGTCATGCGCCTCTTTTAATATCAACTGTCGGAGACTCTTAACATTAGGCACAACAATCCTCTTTCCAAGCCATAGAGTACCTTGTTCATCCTCATCAAATCTGAATTCTCTCCCTTCTTGGGTCCTTTCCTTGATTTCCTGGATTTCCTTATCTTTCATCCGACCTTCTCGTATCTCTTGTTCTAGGGTTGGATTCACTTCCATTGCTCCCATCTCATTCACAAATCCAAGACTCAACCGTTCAAACTCCATGCGTAGCCCGGATGGCAATTCCCTGATGGTAAGCTGGTGGATTGCTCCCTTTTCGACTCAAGGCATCAACCACCACGTTGGCTTTCCCTGGATGATAGTTGATTCCCACATCATAATCCTTAATGAGTTCCAACCATCTTCGTTGCCTCAAATTCAGATCTGTCTGAGTGAATATGTACTAGAGACTCTAATGATCCGTATAAATCTCACATCTATGGCCAAGAATGTAATGTCTCCAAATCTTCAAAGCATGCACCACAACTGCAAGTTCTAGATCATGCGTAGGATAGTTCTACTCATGTTTCTTCAGTTGTCTGGATGCATAAGCTACTACTCAGCCTTCTTGCATCAATACACAACCAAGTCCTTGTCTTGAAGCATCACAATAGATGTCAAAACTCTTGCTCACATCTGGCAATACCAACATGGGTGCTGTTGTTAATCTCTTCTTTAGCTCCTCAAAACTGTCCTGACAAGCATGAGTCCATTTGAAAGGCTTCTCCTTCATTAACAACTCAATCATGGGCTTTGGTATCTTAGAAATGTCCTTGATGAACCGACGATAGTATCCATCCATTCCAAGAAAACTCCTTATCTCCTTCACATTCTGCGGCGGTTCCCACTTTATCACATCTCTAACTTTCCTTGGGTTGACTAACACTCCTCCTCCAGATATGATATGACATAGGAATGATATCTCCCTCAACTAGAATTGGCATTTGTTGAACTTGGCATACAACTGGTGCTCTCATAATTTCTGCAACGTCAGCGTTAAATGCTCTTCGTGTTCCTCTTCACTCTTCGAATAGATCATGATGTCATCAATGAACACTACCACAAACTTGTCCAAATACTCCATGAAAACCTTATTCATAAGATACATGAAGTATGCGGATACATGAAGTATATACAAGAGATCACAAAATAGCCTTTACAAAGTGATTAATAGCATATTTAGACCCCACTGAGGTTTCACCGATGGTGATGTCTCCAACTGAGCACATCAAGCCAAGGCCCACCTCTTGAGCCATTCAGATCCAAGGGTAGTCCCACCAATCTCTACCAAACACAATCCGACTACCACTTCCCTGAGCATTTTTAATGGTCCAAACAGTACTGGCAATTCACCAATTAGTCAGCTAAGCCACACCCATACTTGGCTCTGTGGTGGCACCGCAAAACCTGGATGGTCACTCCACGAATCGGTCCTTAGATCTAAAGCAAGCAAAACCACCAAAAACTGTCCAACCCATTCGTCGTAACCGGCTTGCTTAGATCCCTAGGCACCATGTTGCTAAAGGGTCATTATTGTCAATTCTCATCATCCTTGTGTTCAATAGTTCACAATTAAGCATTATAGTTGATTCTCAAACCCAATTTAGCATGGCAAAGAAAAAAGTGTAAAATACCCTTCCCGACTCTCTACATAGTGTTCAAACGACAAGGGTGGTCATACAAAACTAGTAAACTACTACATTGTGGTTTTCCCATCAATTTCGACACAAGCATGCAATTTTGCAAACAAAACCTTAAAAACATGATCAATATGGTCAAGGACACTTGCCTTGCTCCTGAGCTTGATTTGGATCGAAGGCCTCAAAACTCTGGTTCTGCAGGTCCCCGAAAGCACTCTCTATGGCAATTCCTTCTATTCCGAGCGACAAACATGCAAAACACACAATTTAATCAAATGATGCGCATATAGTACTCAATATTCCATGATATGCATGATTAATGCAATTGTGAGGTAAAACTTGTTAATGAGTTGAGATTAATTTTAATTAACTAGTTCTAATAGTTTTTAACAAGTTTGGGCAAGTTTGGAATTGAATTGCATTGATTTGGAATTAATGCAGCACATTCCAGATTCAGATACCGGACTAGTCTGCCCTAGACAGAACTTGATTTTAGGGTTTTCTTGATATGCAAGAATTAGGGTTGAATTCTCTTGAAAACTTGAATGTAGAGGGTATACCACGTGTCTAGAGATACAAAGATCAAGGTTTGGGGTGAGACTTTAAATCTTGGCGATTAAGGCTTAACGGAGATGAGTTGATGAAGATTGGTGATGAAGAACGTCAATTCATCGAAAAGTCGATGGAGATTGATATTGATTGGTCCTTCTTCGTGTTTCTCCCCTTCTCCTTGCCTCTGGACTTGATCTTGACGACGACACAATGCGAAAGTGGCAGCACGGGTTTTCAATTGGGGTGGAGAGGTGTTAGGCATTGGGTTGTTTATATAGGGTGGAAAATTAGGGTTTTTGGGGTGAATTCCAAGTAGAATTCGGTGGGGGACGTGTAGGGCCCGAGGTGGGGTCCTCTTGGGCTCCTCTGAGGTTGGGCACAAAGTTCTTGGGCACAAATTAGGCAATTACCGAAAAACAATTCATGGAGAAATAACAGAGTCCGAATTGAATTCAGTAGGCCGGACTAGTCCACAATATGGACCGAACAAGTCCATTGTGGAACTGAGGCGAAACTGGACAAGCCCACTACACTTGGCAGGATAAGTCCGGGGTGGATAGAAAAACTGACCCGAACTAAAGTTTGGACGAGATCAGACTAAGTCCGCTGCGATTCGGACAAGTCCAAAAAACATGAGAGACACAAACGGACTAGTCCGTGCAATGTGCTGGACAAGTCCGAGTTCTGAAGAAGCCAAATTTTCTGAAAGAGAATAGGGACGCCAGACTAGTTTGGATTTCAGGCTGAACAAGTCCATACCCTGACAGAAATAATTTGCTGATTTGGCCTAAATTCATTTTAATCTTGTTCCACTTTATGTTGATTAATGTTATACATGTATGAGGATGTATGCAATGCACTATGCATGAAAATGAGGGTGTTACAGTATCACTGAAGATGTTCTAGTGAAAACCTCGAATTGCTTCATACCCATGGATTTCGTGGTGCTCGACATAGAGGTCGAGAAGGATACACCTCTCATTCTTGGGCAACCATTCTTTGGCACTGCAAAGGCTCACATAGATGTGGGAGCTAGAGAAATCCACTTCCATATCAATGGCAAGGAGGAGAAGTTTAACCTTCGCCCAAAGTTGGAGCAATGCTCTGTGATGCCCGGTTCCAAAAAACGAACCAATCCGCAGCTGCTCCAACGAGTTGATGAGAAGCAAATAGCACCTTCTCCCGGTCATTGCATTGGACAATAGCTAACTTCTTCTCCACGGACTTGAGCCAATCATCCGCATCCATAGGGTCAGCAGCTTGAGCAAATGTCGGTGGCCTAGTCCTCATAAACTCTCCCAACCGGTTATCAGGGGGTGGGGGTGGCGGTGGAGGCATGTGGGGCTGATTGTTGATGTTGCCAGCCTGCAACTGTCCCATAGTTTGTATCATGGTCTGCATGAGCTGGTTTTGCATAGCCAAAAGTTGCTCAATGTTAATAGCTCCTTGGGCAGGTCCTTGTCCAATGTTGTTCTAAGGCACTCCATTGTTCTCCTCCTCATCATTTCCATCCCTCTGGTTGCGAGTCCTCACCATCTGAAGAAAAGCAATAGCTAAGAACTAGAAAACGTCCCCAACTATATGCATCAAGGGATATGAAACTAAATAGCTAGCTACACTAGCCTAGGTGGACATGGCAATGCTAAAGCATCCCAAAATCCTCTATTAAGCACACAAGCAAACAATATATAGCAAACAACACACCAAGCAAAAACACATCGATTCCTGAGTGCTCCTATGTGCTCTAAAGTGTCCATTCTATCTAGGCTGCGTCCTATGGTCAACCTTTGGCTCTAATACCAATCTGTGACGCCCGGTTCTGAAAAACGAACCAAGCTAACGCATATGTGGGCCCAGGATGTTCATCACACATACACGAGTGCATTCACAAAAGAGTATACAGAAAATTACCACAAAACAAGATTAATTAACCAAATTTTATTAAACAAACTATATTATCTTTGAATACAAGCTCTAATGAATATTAATGACAAGTTCAACTAATGCAACGGAAATAAACTAATTAAGCAACTAAGCAAACTAAGCATAAGGGATAGTGCAGCTCCAAAGACACCACAGGCAAGCTGACGGTAGACACGGCCTAGAACACCATCATAATCATAAGTAATATCATAATACCAATCCACAATTCACCATCCTCATCAATAATTCCAGATTTCACCATTTGCCAATAACCATATTCAATACCAGAAATTAATCCATAACCATAATACCAAACATAACCATCCCAAATCCCAATTTCCCTCTAATCATGGAAGTTGTCCAGGTGCTCATAACCGGGAGCACGACTATCATGATAGTTTTATTAGACTCTGCAGAGTTGGTACCACTTTACCCACGTGTTTGTGATTTCATCACCCGTCGGCGACTAAAGAACCTCCCTTATGCCAATTACACTTCCTTTGGTGTATGGCCAAGAGATCACAAAATAGCCTTTATAAAGGGATTACTAGCCTATTTAGACCCCACTGAGGTTTCACCAGTGGCGATGTCTCCTACAGAGCACATCTTCAACCAAGGGCCCCCTCTTGAGCCATTCGGATCTCAGGGTAGTCTCACCAATCATCAACAAACCCAATCTGACTACCCCTTCCCCGAGCATCCACAATGTTCCAAACAACACTAGCAAAGCCCTAATTAATCAGCTACGCCGCACCCATACTTGGCCTCGTGGTGGCACTGTAGTCCTGGCTTATTCTCGCATGAACCGGTCCTTAGATCTAAAGCAAGCAAACCACCATGACATCCAACCCATCCACATATCAGGATTGCTTAGATCACCCATAATTTTAACCAGTTCATGTTAATCATAATATCATAAATGCATAATTAAATGTGTAGAGTTGTTTACCCATCCCAATTGATTAAGCGAAGCAAAAAGGTAAAAATCCCATCCTAACTCTGTACAATATATCCCAGGTGACAAGGGTGGTCAAACAATGCTAGTAAACTTCCTACCATAGGATTTCCCATCAAGTTGACACAAGCAAGCAATTTTGCAAACAAAACATTTATTTTAAAACAGGATCAATATGCTTCAAGGACACTTGCCTTGCTCTTGCGGTTGATTAGGGTCAAATCCTTCAAACTCTTGGTGCTGGAGATCCTCCGCGACACTCTCTAGTGCAAATCCGTCTAATCCGCACAATAAACATAAAAGACAAGAAACACAATCAAAGAGTGCACATATATTACTCAATATGACATGACATGCATGATTAATGCAAATGCAAGGTAGAACTTGTTAATTGATTGCTTTAATGGTCAATAACTAGTTCTAATAGCTTTTAACAGGTTTATATAGGTTTGGAGTTGATTAGATCAAACTTTAGAATCAATTCAACACAATTTAACCAGGAAGATCGAACTAGTCCGCTAGGGACCGGACAAGTCCGCACTTTGCGAGATCAGCAGATTAGGGTTTTCTAGATCGACGTAAATTTGGAGATTAGGGGTTGAATTCACGTAAGTAAAAGAGAATGGAAGGTATACCAGGTGTTTAGAACTCCAATTAATCAAGAAACTTGGAGGCAACACTTGGATCTTGATGATCTAGGGTTGGTCATGAACTTGGAGATGAATTGGTGATGAAGAACGAAACTTGATGGAGATCTTGATCCTCTTTCGTTTCCTCCTCTTCTTCTTCTTGCTTGGGATCTTCTCCTCCCTCCTTGATGGTGGCTCTCCCCGAACTAGGGTTTGGGTGGGGTGGAAAAGTGGCAAATAGATGTCAAGCCAAGGGGTGGGGTTGTTTATATAGAGGTGGAGGATAGGGTTAGATGGATTTCGAGTTTGGGATGAGTAGAGGCCGGTTTAGAGTCCCACATGGGCTCTAAAAGAGTTAGGCACAACGCCCCTAGGCCCACTTAATGTGAAACCCAAGAAACAAGTCGTAAAACAAAAGATTAACTCGGAGTTGCGAAATATCGGACAAGTCCGGAAAGGACCGGACTAGTCCAAAGTCGTTCAGAGAGAAAATCGGGCAAGTCCGACTTTAGTCAGAGACGAAAACAGACAAGTCCGCTAGAACACCGGACTAGTCCGGAAAAGTCTAGGGACTTAGCAAATTTTCAAGGATTCTTGGAATATTGGACTAGTCCGCACAAAAATCGGACAAGTCCAAAGGTTTCCAGAGGCAAAATCGGACTAGTCCGCAGCAAAAACGGACAAGTTCGTTTGTAGTCAGAGAGAATCGGACTAGTCCTTAGTAAAATCGGACTAGTCCGCACTTTCCTGCATTTTAAGTGCGGTTTTGTTCCAAATCAATTTTAAACTCTTTCCTCTTATTGTGGGTTAATGTTAAACATGTATATGAGCGTATGTAGGGCATTATGCATGAAAATGAGGGTGTTACATGCTCCTTGATCCGTATTAGGTATGGGCCGGATGTTAAGCACATTCAAGAGGTCGAAATCACACCTCCAAAGGTGGACACACTCATTGCATTCATGAGGAATTTGATCTATGTAGAGAAACCATCTTATCGTCCACGCCGACAGTCGAAGAAGACGGAGAAGTCCAGGCCTCCCCAAAGGCCCGTCCACCAAGCCGCCAAAGAAGGAATGGTAGAAGAAGCAAGACAAGCCGTCCGAGCCCATCCCTCTGGGCCCGGATGTCAAGAAATGAAGAAGGAGGAATGTCCATCTCATCGGGTGGTGGTGAGACTTAGCCAATAGGTTAAATTGGTAGTTATCCCTTTCTTTAATTTTTCTTTTCTCTTCATTTGATTTTTCCCCACTGCATATTTGGTTTTTCTTAGTAAGTTGAGAATCTTCTATTCTCAACTATCATTTTTATTTCTTTATTTTTCAAAAAAAATAAAATTGTTGGGTTTTGAAAAAGAGTTTTTATTTGGAAAAAAATTCTGAGTTGCAAAAGTGGTAATTCACCAACGTGCTAATTCCATAGCCGTTGGAGAGCCACCTGCCAAAAGGGAGAATAGGGGGGCCCACTTGTCAGTTTGGTCGACCCCCCCTATTCGGCCGACATGGGGAAAGGGCCATTTTGGCTCTCTCCTCCAATGACTACATTTGGTTCCATAGTGACCATTGGGGAGCGCACACTATAAATGGTGGCCGTGAGGAGCATTCTTCCTCACACTTCACCTCATTTCATGCCTCCCCAAAGTCACTCTTGCTCACATTGTTTTTATTGCTCTTCATTGAAGTACTTTTGCTCAAAATCCAACTCAAAAATATTTGCTTTTGCTTACATTTGCAATTTGCTCTCATGCTCTTCAAGGAAAAATTGGTCGGGGGTTTTGCTTTCACTAACATTACCTCTTTCGAGTTTTTGCTTTGTTTTGTTCTTGTTTGTTGTGGACATGAAAGAAATGAAGAGGTTGTTTGGGAATAGGAAGGAGGTTGCAAGCTCAAGCCATGGTGGAGATGCAAGTGCACGTCCCTCTTACGCTGCTACACCAAGCTCACAGAGGAGTAGTGTATGTGAGGACACTCCCATGGGTGAGAGGGGCAACCCGCACCAACCTCTTCACGACGACGACCTCGACATACAAAGTGAAGTTTAGGATCAAGCACGCTATTGAAGGTCCTTAAGTTCCATATTTATACCATCAATTCACCTCATAATATGCACAAAAGAGAAACACAACGTAGTGGTAGGGTTAAAAACTAACCAATTCCACAAGTGTTGGTGTTTATTTGTATGCAGGTGAATTTAGACCCAAAATACTAAGACATGCAGGGAGTAATCCATAAAATTGGATTTTGATGAATCGGGCGACGCCACGTGTCATATCATGGATCAAATGGCCCACAAACAGAAGTTTTTGAGGCCACCAACGGTGTAGCACACATATCAGTCAATGGGACCCACCTAGAAGTCACCCCGATGAAGCACACTAGAATTGGTCCAACTTTCTGTTTGGCCGACTAGGGGGTTCAGCCGAGCCCTTTCTAGCGCCAAATTCCGTCATCTTCCATGTGTCGACTCCCTATGGTGCCCTGATCACGATGAAGCCTGATTCGAGCGCATTTGGTGGTGGGAACTGACCCTTCTCCCCCCTATAAATAGAACCCCACACCTCACTTCACACACACACCAAAAGTTGAGAATAGAATACCACTCCTAAGGTTTAGAGTAGTCCTAGAGGCTGCCAAGTAGAAGGAGAGTGTGGTGAGAGTATAGGAGAAGGAGGCTTGGGCTTGTCAAGTCCCTCCTCCACACTTGTATCCCTACAAAGGTGTACTCAAATCAAGTAAGCCCTTTGAGAATTAAATTCAAGTTTGATTCTCAATTCATAGTAGTTTGCACAAGTAGTTACATGTGGGTTCATTGATTTAATTTATTAGAGGCTCTAGTTTTAGCTTTGTGTCTGAAACAACTATAGCTGTTGTCGGTACCCTAAAAACCATACACCCCCTGAGGTTACAAAGATCTCAAGGGAAGGACATCAACTCAAATTGAAGACCCTCGGGGGCCCACTCGCCAGACGTGACCGGACCCGCTTCTCCAACATGGTTAACCTCTAGGTTGCCACGTGTACTGTCAGCCCAGAGCTATTACCCGCAAGGGTGAAGCTCCGGGCCAAGTACTGAAACGGCACCTCCGGAGGTAGCCCACGACCGAGAGAAGCTCCGGACATGACACGTGCCAGGTCACCCCGGAGCTTCCCGCTTCTCCCAAGCAAGCTCCGGAGCTGCCACGTGTCCACACGACAGAGCTAGATGCTTAAAGCCCCCGGGAGACGTTGTAACGGCTCCGGATCTCCAAAGGACAGCCGCGGACTTCAAGATCCGATTAATTACCATTAATTCCACGTTAATGATAATTAATCGGACAGCCTTAACACCTGTAACGGCACTGTCGGAGCCGTTACAGGGTTATTAACAACAATTAATCTCGTGTATCAATACTAATAACCGCCAGGGCCACATGTCGGGCCAGGCTGACTTGTAACGGTTAGTCCTTGTACTATAAAAGGACAAACCGACGATACACAGGAGAGAACTCTCGAACACTCTGAAGCTCACAAGTTAATACAACAAACACACACCCGTGGAGTAGGGTATTACGCTCAGGCGGCCCGAACCACGTAAACCACCGTGTCACTCGTGTCCAAATCGCATTTCACTTTCTTAGATCTCCGCGCGCCCAGACCGAACCACAAACTCCTTCAAACACTTTTCATAGTGTTAGGGGATCTGCCGACTCCAACAGTCGACAGTTGGCGCGCCAGGTAGGGGGAGGGCCTGAGATCTTCCAGAATGGTGAATTCTGCAGCTGGATCATCCAACGGGCAACCTGCTGCTCAGGCTGTCGGAGGCAATCCCTCCAACATGCAACCACCGGCAGGAGCCTCAGTTCCAGCGGGAGTCACACTCCCACCACCACCATCTTCTCCGGCAAGACATGCCGAACGACATGATGGTGCACCGGCGTCACATTCTGCGCCGGCAAGTCGTGACAACCCAGAACACGCGCTCCATGCAGCGCGTGCTCTCCTTCAGCGACCACCACCTCCGGATGCATCTCAAGGTGCCATGGAGCAATGGAGAGCTGATATTGAGCATTTGGTCGCAGCAGCGGCCGAACGCCTCAACAATCAGGGTCCACCTCCTTCAGGGCGGGCCCCGTCGCAGCGACGAACGTTGTCTGGAAGACTTGGTCCACATGTCTCCAACAACCGGAGAAGAGCTGCGTCACAGCAAGTGACGTCGTTGCCCTCTGGGGCACGACGTGCCCATACTGCATCTCGGCTTTCGACACACGACCTCCGAGCGGAGCTTGATCGCCGATACCGCCAACAGGATGGCCGTGTCCACATCGAGCGAGCTCGAGAAAGACGAGATGCTCAAGATCTTTCTACTCTGGAAGGAGTAGGAGGAGGCTGTTCCGCCCTAGCCATGCATCTGCGTATGGTTAGATGGCCACAGAAGTTCCGGCCACACTTGCCGGAAAAATTCGACGGGACTGTCAATCCCGTAGAATTTCTACAGATATACTCCACTGCGATCCTAGCAGCTGGAGGAAATGAGGCTGTAATGGCCAATTACTTTCCAGTGGCCTTAACCGGGACTGCTAGGTCCTGGTTTATGAGCCTTCCGCCCAACTCTATCGACAGTTGGGAGGAGCTATGCCGCCAGTTCACCGCCAATTTCGGGAGTTCATACACCCGTCCGGGCACCGAACTGGACCTTTTTGCGGTCGTGCAAAAAGGAGGAGAATCTTTGCGGTCATTCATCCAGAGATTCTCTCAGGTACGTAACACAATTCCTTCTATCTCAAGCGCTTCTGTCATTGTAGCATTCAGACAGGGTGTACGAGACAAGAAGATGTTGGAGAAACTGGCGATCAAAGAGATCACCAGTGTCACGGAGCTCTTCAGCCTGGCTGACAAATGTGCCAGAGCTGCGGAGGGCCGTGAAATGCACTCCAAACCAGCCTTGGAGGATCATAAAAAATCCTCCAAAGAAGAAGCCGCTACCTCCGGGAGTGGCAAGAAGAAAAAGAAGACCAACGGCAAGAAGAAGCCGTCGGCCGGCACATCCAACGTTGCAGCCACTGCAACTCCTGGTGGCCGGGGGCCACGCCCCGAGAAGCGACCTCGACCGTCTTCCGAAGACGGTGGCAAATCCAAGATGTGGTGCCCCATTCACAAAACGGGCAGCCACAGGCTGGAGGATTGCCGGGAGGTCCAAAACCTTGCCGAGCGCTACCACAAGCGCCGGGAAGGGTCTCCCTTCCGCCAGAGGGAGGGAAAACAAAAGGTCGATGAAGCTCCGGCTGAAGAGGAGTTAGGGTTTCAAGACCCCAAAAAGGTCTTGAAAGCCGTCTACACCTCCGTCGACGATGATTCCGACGTCTCCGACAACGAACGTCGAAAAACCATGAACACCATCTTTGGTGGATCATGGGACATCACCTCTCGTCGCGTCATTAAGACCATGCGACGGGATATGGCTGCTGTAGCTCCTACAGCTAGACCGGAGCCACATCGAAAGTGGATGGACACACCCATCACTTTCGATGCTTCGGATTGTCCTCAAAGCATGGTCGGAGCTGGCCAGCTGCCCTTGATGGTATCCCCCACCATCAACAACATCCAGCTCCATCATGTCCTGGTAGATGGAGGTTCGGGGCTTAATCTCATCAGCTTCGAAGCTTTCACTAAGCTTCAGCTTCGACCTTCAGACCTCCAGCCCTCTCGACCTTTCTCCGGAGTAGGTCCGGGGGCCATAACCCCACTCGGAGCTATCACTCTCCCTGTTACCTTCGGGACCCGGGAGAAGTATCGCACCGAAAAGTTGGTCTTCGACGTCGCTCAGATCAACTTACCATTCAACGCCATTTTGGGTAGACCTGCCCTGTACAAATTCATGGCAGCTGCTCATTATGGATACCTGGTGTTGAAGATGCCGACACCAGTAGGCGTTCTCCGGATCCGTGGAGATCGCACTGCCGGAGTAACTGCTCTGGAAGAACTCCATGCACTCACCACAGCGCAAGAGGAGGATTCCAGGCAGAAGCAAGCTCCACAACCTCCGAGCATTCGTCAACGAGGCTCAACCTCTGCACCCCGTGTGCAGCCAAGCGGCGACACCGACATTCCCGTCAAAGTCGTCCAAATTGGTTCCGATGTCACTCAAACTACCCGCATATCGGGTGGCTTGAACGACAAATAGGAACTCGCGCTCATCACTTTCCTCCGGGCTAATGTTGACGTGTTTGCCTGGCAACCGTCACAAATGCCTGGGATCCCCAGGGAAGTGATTGAGCACAATCTGAAGATTTACCCCGACGCTCGGCCTGTACACCAGAAACCTCGGAAGCAATCTGTAGAGCGACAGAACTTCATCCGACAAGAAGTGAAGAAGTTGCTCGAAGCCGGATTCATCCGAGAAGTCTACCATCCAAAATGGCTGGCAAACCCAGTCGTTGTGCCTAAGGCCGGCGGGAAACTTCGGATGTGCATCGACTACACCACCCTGAATAAGGCATGTCCAAAAGATCCATTCCCACTACCTAGAATAGACCAGATAGTGGATTCCACTTCTGGGTGTGAGTTGCTGTGTTTTCTAGACGCATATTCGGGATATCATCAAATCCGGATGTCTAGGGAAGATGAAGAACATACTTCATTCATCACAGTGGATGGATTGTATTGTTACACAGCCATGCCTTTTGGTCTCAAGAATGCAGCTTCAACTTTTGTACGAGCAATGTACAAAACTTTCGAAGAACTCATCAGAGACATAGTGGAGGTGTACGTTGATGACATTGTGGTCAAAGTCAAAAACAAGGAGTCCCTCTTGGATACCTTGCAGGCTGTCTTCGACAAGCTGCGGGCCACCCGCACGAAGCTAAACCCAGACAAGTGCGTCTTCGGGGTTAGTTCCGGAAAGCTTCTTGGTTTCCTGGTGAGTCACCGGGGTATAGAGGCTAATCCGGCGAAGATAAAAGCCATCGAAGACATGCGGCCACCAACCCGCATCAAAGATGTCCAAAAATTAACTGGATGTCTAGCAGCCCTCAGTCGATTCATTTCAAGACTGGCGGAAAGGGCACTTCCCTTCTTCAAGTTACTGAGGAAGTCCGGACCATTCCAATGGTCTGAAGAGGCAGAGAAGGCATTCCAGGAGCTGAAACAGTTCCTCACCACTCTACCAGTCTTGGTAGCTCCGAACCCTGGTGAGCCTTTATTGCTTTATATTTCAGCAGCTGACGAAGTCGTCAGTATGGTTCTGGTTGCGGAGAGACCGGAACTACCCAATACTCAGGAATCCAGATCCCTTCGGGAGGATCCGGAGGTTCCCGAAAGCAGGTCTGGGTCCCAGCTCCCCGACTTGAATCCTCAAGAAGTCACTTCAGAGGACCCGGATCCTTCTGATAGGATCCAGGTCATTCCTGAAGAAGCTCCGGGTTCCTCCACCCAGAACCCGGAGGTCCTCGAATATAGTTTGGACCCCTCCGACAGGGTCCGGATCAATGGAGAGGAAGCTCCGGACCCCTCCGGGAGGGTCCGGACCGTTCAACGCCCAGTATACTTCATCAGTGAAGTGTTACATGATGCCAAGACTCGATACCTAGAGGTACATAAGATGCTCTACGCAGTTCTTATTGCCTCAAGGAAGCTTCGACACTATTTCCAAGCTCACAAAGTCTCGGTGGTAACCTCATATCCACTTCGAGCGATTCTGCATAATCCCAATTCAACTGGGAATATAGCAAAGTGGGCAGCGGAATTGGCTGAATTCGACCTCGAATTCATTCCAAGACAAGCAATCAAGAGTCAAGCGTTGGCAGATTTCGTGGCAGAATGGACTCCCTCTCCATTAAACTCTGGGGGCCCCAGCGAGCAGAAGAAGGAACCGCAAGTTCCGGTCTTCACTAAGCCTCACTGGACCCTTTACTTCGACGGCTCCATGCAGAAGCAAGGAGCCGGAGCTGGAGTCCTTCTCCTCACACCAACCGGGGAGAAGGTAAGATACATGGTGCACCTTGATTTCAAGGCAACCAACAACATGGCGGAGTACGAAGCACTCATATATGGATTAAAGGTGGCACTATCCTTTGGTGTCAAGCAGTTGCTGGTCAAAGGAGATTCACAACTTGTTATCAAACAAGTGAAGGGTGAATGCTCCTGCAATAATCTCCAGCTGGCTGCTTATCTCCTTGAAGTCCAGAGGCTTCAGAAGGACTTCGAAGTCCTAGACCTTCACCATGTTCAGCGTGCTCACAACGTTGAAGCTGACGAACTCTCGACCAAGGCGTCAACCGGAGCTCCGGCTCCAGACGGAACCTTTGTCCGGAGGTTGTCAAAACCCACAGTTCAGCCTGCCGAGCTGAACGAAGGGGGCGAGATCAGCATCCCGAAGCTGACGGTCCCGATGGCCCTGTTACCATGGCAGCCATCAAGGGTCGTAGGTGCTGCCGGAAGCTCCGAGCAACCCAGCACGCAAGACTCAAATGCTCAAGTCAGTTCCGATGCATGGATCTCGGAGATCCGGAACTACTTGAAAGACAACATCCTTCCTGACGATGATGTATCCGCTGACCGGGTAGTCAGATTGGCTAAAAGATACACGTTGGTAGAAGGGGATCTCTACCGGCGCGGTGCCAACGGCATCCTAATGCGGTGCATCACAAGGGAAGAAGGCTGCGAGCTCCTCGCAGAAATCCATGGAGGCGAGTGTGGGAACCACGCGTCTTCCCGCACGCTGGTCGGAAAAGCCTTTCGGCACGGCTTCTACTGGCCAACAGCGCTCCAGGATGCTACTGAGCTAGTGAAGAAATGCAAAGCATGCCAATTTCATGCAAAGCAAATTCATACACCTGCTCAGCCCTTACAAATGATACCTCCTGCGTGGCCTTTTGCCGTGTGGGGGATGGACATCTTGGGACCCTTCCCAAGAGCCGTCGGAGGTTACAAGTTCCTGTATGTCGCCATCGACAAGTTCACCAAGTGGCCGGAAGCTACTCCTGTTGTGACGATCAACAAACAATCTGCAATCAATTTTCTACAATCTATCGTGAGCAGATTCGGAGTCCCAAACAAGATCATCACTGATAATGGGACTCAGTTCACAAGCTCCGCATTTCAAGGATATTGCGAAGACCTCGGCATACAAGTTTGTTACGCCTCCGTAGCTCATCCTGCCAGCAATGGGCAAGCCGAGAGAGCAAACGCAGAGATCCTTAAAGGACTCAAAACGCGCACTTATGAGCGTTTGAAAAAGCATGGAGCTAATTGGATCGAAGAGCTTCCGCCCACTCTATGGGCTAACAGGACTTCTCCAAGTCGGGCAACCGGAGAAACACCCTTCTTCCTGGTGTACGGAGCAGAAGCGATCCTTCCTCCGGAGATCACCCTGGGTTCCCTCCGAGTCCGGACCTTCGACGAAGCCGCGCAGGACCAGCTCCGGCGTGAAGACCTAGACCTCCTCGAGGAGGGAAGGTGCCAAGCAGCTGTTCGGAACGCCCGATACCGCCAAGCTCTACGGCGCTATCATCAGCGGCATGTACACAACCGACAGCTCGAGGAAGGCGATCTGGTGCTACGGAGAATACTATCCAGAGAAGGGCAAAACAAACTCTCCCCCGGCTGGGAAGGACCCTTCCGAGTGATCAAAGTATCCCGTCCCGGAAGCGTTCGCTTGGCTACCGAGGATGGGACACCTCTCCCAAATCCTTGGAACATCGAGCACCTCCGTAAGTTCTACACTTAATTCCACGGAGGTGAGTCTTAAGTAACTTGAAGTGTATGTTATAGAGTCATTGTACAGAGTCGGGTAGTTCCTCCGGGAGAGCAGCCGGACCTTTCCCGAAAGGTTTGAAGAGCTCATGCAACACTTGATACAGTCTCCGGACTAGAAGTGTGGCTAACTACCCAGGGTCAAACGAGAAACCAAACACACTTAGCCTGGTTGCGTACCCTAAGAGTGTACTTGTTTCCCCTGTACCCCGGACCTATAATGAAAGACATCTTCATGTGAAATAGACTCCACGTGCATTCATTTTTGCATAAGGCTCGACATTTTTTATTTTTCTCTTTCTTGTCTATAACAGAAATGTGCAATTCTTAAGAAGTTCTAGTTTAACCGGTTTATGTACGATTTGGGTTGAATTGTCAGATTTTTTAGATTTGAATGTCGTCTGTGGCCAACTCGCCTGAAAGCCGCCAAGCCATTCTAGGGCCGGAGTGCGCTATCGACTTAGCCTGGTCAAGCACCCTAAGTACGCCACTCTACCTACACCCCGGCAGGCCAAAGTAAGGTGGGTCCATGGATAATTAGATCTAAAAGAAAAGACAATTCATCCAGTCATACTAAAAATCGTGTTCAACTTGAAATTCTCTTGAGAACCGTAAGCCGCAACGAAGTTATAGATAAGGAACGAATTTTACTGTTTTTCTTGGCCTAAGTGTGCAGGAAGAATAAACCCAACATTGATGGAGAAAAATCGGAGTTAACCAAGCTCCGACTCCCACTGGCGTTAACTTGAAGATGGTGAGAAGACTCTATCACTAGAGTCTGTTGCCAGCAAGCCAGGCGTGGCAAGGGTCATTGCCGGAGCTACTAAGCTCCGACACCTTGAAGTATTAACTATCGACACTCAACGTGTTGGTAGAGGCTATTGCCGGAGCTACTAAGCTCCGACGATGGGCAATGCCGGAGCTTCTAAGCTCCGACGACTTCAAGGGACCTTCACTATCGAAGACTTCGGACCTAAACTACACGAGTTCGAAGCAAATTTGTCTCCAACAAAACTCAACATCCTTTTGGTACATGTCCACAATCACATTGTGCACATCTACCAGGGGGCCAAGTGAAGACAAAGATGTTGGAGACAAAAAAATGAAATTCACGAAAAATTGGGGATTTCATTTCATTTGAAGACCAGAGATTACATCTGGGGACAAAGGATTACAAAATTGAGGAAGAAGAGAAGATACAAATAAAGGCTAAGAAAGATAGTCCTAGACCCTATGGAAGAACTCGGCGACCTTTTGGGCGACCTCCGACACGCTGCTTCGGGTAGCTTCGCCCTCTCCTTCGACGGGACCTTCAAGCACCGGGTCCAGAGAGAATCGAGGGTTTCGGCTAGTGTAACACGTCAACACATATTCTGTGACGTTCCTAGCCAGGGATTGCCCCTCGACCTCCAACTGGTCCGCGATGACGTCGCCCACCTTGGAGAGCTTGCTGCCCGCAGCACCCAACGCTTGCAGCGCAAGGTCCGGCTCCGGCTCCGGATCATCCGGAAGCACGGGGCTGAAACCCATCGGCGCTAGCGCATCGTCGGCCTTGCTCAGGAACTCCCAAATTTGCAGGGAATCCGTCTTCCTCTGGCCCTTCATTTCTTCCAGGGACCTCCGGGTCGCCGCCAGTTCTGAGTTCTCGCGGGAGAGGCGCTCAACTTCTTTGGCGTTTTGCTGAATTTTCGCAGCAACCCGCTTTTCGAGTCTCCCGAGCTCCTCCTCCCGGAGGTGGATCTTGTTCCGGCGGTCGACCAGGTCTTTCTCCCTAGCCTCTATTTTCTTCTCCCGGGCGATGAGGGCACACTCATACTCGTAGAGCTCCTGCCCTCGCACCCAGGTCTTCTCCTCCTCCTCGAGGCAGCGCTCTTCCAATTTTTTAGCGCGCTCCTCGAGGCCCTTGTCCGCCAGAGCTGTCTTCTCGGCGAGCTCTTCTTCACGTCGCAAGACGTCATCCCGTAGCTCCAGGAGTTTTTGCTCCTCATCCTCGAGCCGCTTTTCCCTTCCCTCAAGCGCCTCTCGGCGCTTGATGAGTGCGGTACTGATGGCTTCGAGTTCATCGAACCGGGCGTTGGCCGCATCATTGGCAGCTTTAGCTTGGTCGTGGTACTCCCGGGATTTGGCGTCGAGGTTGTGAGTCATGCTCTCCCTCTCGTCCAGCATCTCACCCCAGAGCTCCAAGCGGACCTTCTCCCGCTTGATCCATTCCTTGTCCGCAGCGATCCTCGACTGCGCCAGCTTGGTTTCGAATTGGAGTCTATTACGCCACCTCCTAAGGGTTTGGCGCTCCTCTTCAAGAACCTTGCTGTCGTGGAAGAAGGCTAGTTGGACTTGGCGCAGACTGGAGCAAGCGTTGTCGATGGACATCGACAGCGAGATGGGCTCCGGACCTTCTGGGGTCTCCTCCGCTGGTTCCAGCGGGTCTTCATTTACAAAAATTGGGTCCCACTCTGCGAGAGCGGAACCCCGAGCTTCCAAGGCACTAGGGCCCTCCTCCGGGATGGCCTCAGTCGCCACTGAAGAAGGTCCCGCCACCAAATCTTCATTCGCCCCCTCAGGCTGGGGGCCGGCGACTTCGTTCAGGCACTCTGGCTCCGCCACGGGTACCATCGACGTCGTCGCCTCCAATGGCTCCGGCCGGGACGCTTCTTCTGAGGGGAGCTCAAGCTCCCCCGCCTCCACCACCACCGGCTCTGCAGCCGGCGCTCCAATAACTACCGGCCTTGCGACCGGAGCTTCAGAAGTAACCGGCTCAATTGCCGGAACCACTTCAACTTCTGGCTCGCACGCCGGGGCTTCAGCTGCCTCCGGCTCGACCGCCGAAGCTCCAGCATTTTCCGGCTCTGAAGCCGGGACCGCTAATTCCTCCGGCTCGACAGCCGGAGCATCTACTTCTGCAGCACCAGGGCCCGGAGTTTCAACCTCCGGAGCGGGTGCCTCTGGCGCATCTTCAACCCCGTGGTCCGGCGCTACCACGGGAACTTCTGGAGACGAGTCGAGGTCCATGACCACGACAGCCGGCGCCGGAGCTATCGCAGCCTCCGCCTGGGGCGGCACCAGGGCTGGAGCAGAAGCCCTCGCAGCCTCAGACACTGTGGCTGAGGGCGGAGCTTCACTCCCCTTCTTGGGAACGCTGCAGATGAAGAATGAAGAAATTGAGCAAACAGATGTTACAATTAAAAGTTAATTGAGGTAAACAAGAAAAATTACCTTGGGAGGTTCACGCACCAGCTTGCGCGAAACCTCTTTCCCGGACGTTCCGGGCTGGCCACGGTCGGCGTAGGAGCTCCGGGAGGACTCCCAGGACTTGCCGTAGCCGCGGGCGTTTCCCGGGTCGGAGCTCTCCTTGACCGAGAGGAACTCCTAGACCTGGAGGCCCTCACCGCTTCTCGAACCGGAGTCGCCTGTCCGGAGCTGGCACCTCCGGAGGGACCCATCACGGGGACAGCCGTACTCCGGGAGGATCCCACCGCCGGAACAGTAGCGCTCCGAAAAGACCCCACCACGGGGACAGACGCTACAGCAGCGGAGGATCCTCCTTCCTGAGGACGGGGAACTGGCGGGGAAGTAGCAAGCCCGACGGACCTCCCGTCAGCATGACGCAACTTCCTCTTCCGGCTCTCTGGCTCCTCCGCCAGCTCCTTGCCCTTGCCGGTGACCTCAGCTCTTGGCTGAGAGACAGGGGCGGAGCCGCCTTCCGACAACCCGGGAATCGCCAACGGGGCGGTCGATCTTCTCTCGACGACGCCAAGGTCGTCAAGCGCGGGCATCTTCCGCCGGAGCACCCTGCTGAACTCAACTTCCTCGTTCAGGGGGAGGAAAGCCGGTGGCGGAGTCAAGTACGCTCCGTCTACATCGATGCCGTGCTGGAATTTCTTGAGGTGAAACTCCAAGGACTTCCCCACCATGCTGGACTTCAACCCGGTTTCGACCCGGTCTTCGTCCATCACGCTGTTGAGGGCCCAGGCGAGCTTCTCCCTCCTCTTCAGCGGCGCCCACCTGTTCGACAGGAAGTTGCAGAACACCGCCTGGGGAGTCAATCCTCCCTCTACACATTGGCGGATCCTGGACAAGACGGGGTCGAAAGCTGCCGCCAGCACCGGAACTTCGCTCCACACCGACGTGTCAATGCCGGGCAGACCGTCTGGCAGTTCCAACCGCTCGTGCTCCTCCACCCGGACGACTACCCAATCTTTCTTCCAGTCATCCCACTTCCCGGAAGGGAACGACCGGAGGTACTTGAACGGGCACTTCTTGCGCTTCACAAAGTAGTAGAAGCCAAGGTACTCGTCACTTCGGCCGGTGGTTTGGACGGTGAAGAAAGTGCGGAAGAGCTCGATGCAGGGAGGAATGCCCACCCACATCTCGCAGAAGTGGACAAAGACGGATACAAGGAGAAGGGAGTGAGGGCCAAGGTGGTATAGCTGCAGACCATAGAAGTCCAGCAGCATCAAAAAGAAGGAAGAAAATGGTGGGATCAGCCCCACCATGGCATACGATGAAAAGTATACCATTTCGCCGGAGCGCTCCTTTTTAAAGGGAAGCTCTCCTCCGGTGCGGATTGAACGGTTGAAGAAGTCCGACGACCACCCCATGAGGGCTCGGACCTTCTTCAGATCGCTCTCCGTCTTCAAACGACTCTCACGCAGACCCAACTCCATCGCAGCACTGCTAGGCGAGAGAAGAGAAGCAAAGCACGAGTTGGGAGTTTGAGCGCAAGAACAGATGGAAAGCGTAAAGAACTCCCGACGGTGCGCTTTCCTTCTTAAGTAAGCCCTCGCAACGCTTGGATGGAAACTGCAGGGGAGTTGAGCATACTACTCAAGAATTCAACCCAGCCGATGACAAGAGGGCCCGGGACCACCCTGACGATCAAGTCGAGGCTCTTACCCAGGCGAACAGTTGTCATCACGAGGCGGGAGACCCAAAGGCGGCGGACTGACAAGGCGCGCGGAACCGATACGGTTTTCGTATCGGGAACCGACGACCTTCAATTGCGAGAGATCCGCACGTCAAAGATCTTATCTGCCGCCTGAGGTGCGCCACGCGTCGGGACTCAACCATAAAGCCCCGCCAAAGGCACCTCCTAAGACTCTTGAAGACCCAGTTCAAGAGTCACAAGTATGGACCCACCTCCGGCGGAACGACTTCATCCCGTTGGCCTTCCCCGGAGGTAGGTCCAGGGGGCCACTGTCGGTACCCTAAAAACCATACACCCCCTGAGGTTACAAAGATCTCAAGGGAAGGACATCAACTCAAATTGAAGACCCTCGGGGGCCCACTCGCCAGACGTGACCGGACCCGCTTCTCCAACATGGTTAACCTCTAGGTTGCCACGTGTACTGTCAGCCCAGAGCTATTACCCGCAAGGGTGAAGCTCCGGGCCAAGTACTGAAACGGCACCTCCGGAGGTAGCCCACGACCGAGAGAAGCTCCGGACATGACACGTGCCAGGTCACCCCGGAGCTTCCCGCTTCTCCCAAGCAAGCTCCGGAGCTGCCACGTGTCCACACGACAGAGCTAGATGCTTAAAGCCCCCGGGAGACGTTGTAACGGCTCCGGATCTCCAAAGGACAGCCGCGGACTTCAAGATCCGATTAATTACCATTAATTCCACGTTAATGATAATTAATCGGACAGCCTTAACACCTGTAACGGCACTGTCGGAGCCGTTACAGGGTTATTAACAACAATTAATCTCGTGTATCAATACTAATAACCGCCAGGGCCACATGTCGGGCCAGGCTGACTTGTAACGGTTAGTCCTTGTACTATAAAAGGACAAACCGACGATACACAGGAGAGAACTCTCGAACACTCTGAAGCTCACAAGTTAATACAACAAACACACACCCGTGGAGTAGGGTATTACGCTCAGGCGGCCCGAACCACGTAAACCACCGTGTCACTCGTGTCCAAATCGCATTTCACTTTCTTAGATCTCCGCGCGCCCAGACCGAACCACAAACTCCTTCAAACACTTTTCATAGTGTTAGGGGATCTGCCGACTCCAACAGTCGACAGCTGTGATCTAGAACATAAGCGTGGTGTTTAGGTTAGAAATCGCCAGTGAATATCTCGTAGACCCACGGATTGAAGAGGTAGGCAGTAGGTG
Organism: Tuctoria greenei; assembly: GCA_036927565.1. Classification (NCBI taxonomy): domain Eukaryota; kingdom Viridiplantae; phylum Streptophyta; class Magnoliopsida; order Poales; family Poaceae; genus Tuctoria; species Tuctoria greenei. The sequence continues at coordinate 181,246,436 of JAYESD010000002.1, forward strand.
GTGAAAGCCCTATCTGTCCCTAATAATTTTCCACGTTCGGCTATGCCATAGGATCTTGGCGGGAGTCGTCCTAGTGTTGCTAGGGGTAAACTCATGCCCGAAGCAAGCAACTACTGCAAATTCCTTTGAGTTAGAATCAACACTTTGAATTCCTCTCTCTTCCTTGCCTACAAAACAACTTTGTGTCCTTGGGTGAATTAGTTCATAAGATTACACACATGTTCCTTGGATTAAATACCCTTGGGAATACTCTTACAAGGGGAAGTGCTACATGACAGTTTTCGTGTGCTTGCAGATTTTTATCTGTGACATAAGAAACGTCAACAAGCATTTCTGGCGCCGTTGCTGGGGAACGGTTGCTGTTAAGCTTCAAACCTTGTTCGCCCTCGTATCTATCTTCTTATCTTTTCTTTCCTTTTCTCACCACCACCTATATGGAGCAGCCACCATTCTTTCATATTCTAACCCAAAGGGCAAGTTCTGTGAGCCACCACCTTCGGCGGAACCCATCTATTCTGCCAGCTATGAACTTCGCCCTGACTTTATAGCCATGGTTTGGGAGCAATCCTTCTTAGGAACGGACTGTGAAAACCCTTACCACCATCTAAAAGAGTTCAAACAATTGTGTTCATGCCTTCTAATCAAAGGTATGACACAAGAAACTCTCAAATGGAAGTTGTCTCCTTTTTCCCCAAAAGAAAAAGCAAAATAATGGTATGACCACAACGTTGGGAATGCAAACAGAATTTGGAATGAATTACGAGACAAATTTTGTCTTGCTTTCTTTCTAAGTGCCCGGATTGTTTCCTTACAGAAGGAAGTACTATGCTTCCAACAGATGGAGAATGAGTCTATAGGTGCAGCATGGGATAGATTTTCTCTTTTGAGAAATTTCGGCCCAGATTTGTCCATCCCTGATCCGTTGCTCTTGCAACACTTCTATATGGGTTTGAACAAAGATTCTGCCCCATATCTTAACATTACAGCTGTAGGATCTTTCCTCCATAAGACGTCGGAAGAAGGCAAGGATCTTCTTGACCGAATTCTAGAAAATTTTTCCTTCCTTATGTTACTTAGTGAGCCTCCTCAAGAGGAAGTAGTGTCAAGATCTGAGGATAAATCCACAGACAAGAAATAACCTATCTCTTTCTTATCTCCAACCTTGATGGAGGAATCCCCCCCCCCCCCAAACTCAAAACTACGGAGGAAGAAGAAATTCAACCTTCGATGTTTCTATTCTACTTCGAGGAAGAGATATTTGAAACTTTTGTAAATACCTCGAAGTACTGTTGCCATAGAAAACCTCATTGCCATTGACCCCACCAGATCCACTTGATGGAGTGTTCTTCCAAAAGATGGTCAAGGAGTTAACCTCTATTCTAAGCAAGGAATGGACTGAGAAAGTTGAACAGTCACCCGAAATCCTTCAGATGACCTCACCTTTGGCAACTATTCTATGCTATTCTTTCAGAAACATCCTTGAAGGATGTGGGGTTTTGCAACAGGTGTCTGTAAGACACAAAGATATTGAGGCAATCCTAGACTTCCATATGTTTGAAATCCAAGATTTCGACATTATGATTGGGATTTCCATTCAGAAATTTCTCGTGGAAATTCCCTTGGAAGGAAACCTCAATGTCAAACTTGGAGGGAGAAAATTCTCTATTGCTATCCTGTGTTCCAAGAACACATCCACATAATCTCCCATCCAAGAAGAGCCATTAGAGGAGGTTAGAACTCTTAAATTCTTAACACCCCCTAAAATTGAAGGGGAATAAGATTTCATCCAAGAAGAGGATGAATTTCAGGAGGCAATTTACTCGCCAAAAGAAGAGTTCTTCCCAAAACCTCCTGTTGAGCTAAAAATTCTACCTCTAGGCCTACGTTATGCCTTTCTAAATGGCGATTTGGTAGCCCCTGTCATCATAAGTGACAAGATTACATATGATGAGACACTTAAACTCATTTCCATGTTAGAGAAGCATGGAGCTATTTTTGGCTATTCACTAGAGGATCTCAAGAGAATTAGTCCAGTGATATGCACCCATCACATTCCCATTGACCCCGAGAGCGTCCCCTCAAGGGAACCTCAAAGGCGATTGAATAATGCGATGCGGGAAGTTGTCAAGAAGGAAGTCTTGAAACTTCTGAATGCCAGGATTATCTACCCTATTCCTCATAGTGAATGGGTGAGCCCAGTTCATGTAGTGCCTAAGAAAGGAGGTATGACAGTTGTTCAAAATGAGAAGAATGAATTAATTCCACAACAAACCGTCACGGGTTAGAGGATGTACATTGATTACTGAAAACCTAACAAGGCTACAAGCACTGATCATTTTCCACTTGTAACACCCTAATTTTCATGCATCATGCCCTACATACACTCATATACATGTTTAACATTAACCCACATAAAGAGGAACGAGTTTAACATTGATTCAAAGCATTTAAAATTGATTTGAAGCAAAACCGCACTTAAAACACAGGAAAGTGCGGACTAGTACGATTTTACTGAGGACTAGTCCGATTTCTCTCTGACTAAAAATGGACTTGTCCGTTTTTGCTGCGGACTAGTCCAATTTTGGCTCTGGAAACTTTCGGACTTGTCCGATTTTGTGCAGACTAGTCCGATATTCCATGAATCCTTGGAAATTTGCTAAGTCCCTGGACTTTTCCGGACTAGTCTATTTTTCCTCTCTATTCAAATTCGGACTTGTCCGATTTTTGGCCATACTTGTCCGATTTTCTCTCTGGACGACTTCGGACTAGTCCGGTCCTGTCCGGACTTGTCCGATATTTCGCGACTCCGAGTTGATCTTTTGTTTTACGACTTGTTTCTTGGGTTTCACGTTAAGTTGGCCTAGGTACGTCGTGCCTAGCTCTTTTAGAGCCCATGTGGGACTCTAAACCGGCCTCTACTCATCCCAAAACACGAAATCCATCTAACCCTAGCCTCCACCTCTATATAAACAGCCCCACCCCTTGGTTTGACATCTATTTGTCACTTTTCCACCCACCCAAAGCCTAGTTCGTGGAGAGCCACCATCAAGGAGGGAGGAGAAGATCCCAAACAAGAAGAAGAAGAAGAGGAAACGAAAGAGGATCAAGATCTCCACCAAGTTTCGTCCTCCACCACCAATTCATCTCCAAGTTCATCACCAACCCTAGATCATCAAGATCCAAGTGCTACCTCCAAGTTTCTTGATTCATTGGAGTTCTAAACACCTGGTATACCTTCTATTATCTTTTCCTACGTGAATTCGACCCCTAATCTCCAAATTCATGTCGATCTAGAAAACCCTAATCCACTAATCTCGCAGAGTGCGGACTTGTCCGGTCCCTAGCGGACTAGTCCGATCTTTCTGGTTAAATTTTGTTGAATCAATTCTAAAATTTGATCTAATCGACCCCAAACCTGTATAAACTTGTTAAAATCTATTAGAGCTAGTTAGCGATCATTAAAAGCAATCTAGTAACAAGTTCTACCTTGCATTTGCATCAGTCATGCATGTCATGTCATATTGAGTAATATTTGTGCACTCTTTGATTGTGTTTCTTGTCTTGTATGTTTATTGTGTGGATTAGACGGATTTGCGCTAGAAAGTGCCACGGAGGATCTCCAGCACCAGGAGTTTGAAGGCTTTGACCCTAATCAACAGCAAGAGCAAGGCAAGTGTCCTTGAAGCATATTGATCCTGTTTTAAAATAAATGTTTTGTTTGCAAAACTTCATGCTTGTGTCAAATTGATGGGAATCCTATGGTAGGAAGTTTACTAGATTTGTTTAACCACCCTTGTCACCTGGAATATATGGTAGAGAGTCGGGAAGGGCTTTCACCTTTTTGCTTCGCTTAATCAACTGGGATGGGAAATAACTATACCACTCAACTTAATTATGCATGGATGAGATTATGGTTAACATGAACTGGTTAAATATGGTATGGTAATGGGCGATCTAAGCAAGCCTGGTATGTGGATGGGTTGGATGTCATGGTGGTTTTGCTTGCTTTAGAACTAAGGACCGGTTCATGCGAGAATAGGCCAGGACTACAGTGCCACCACGAGGCCAAGTATGGGTGTAGAGTAGCTGATTAATTAGGGCTTTGCTAGTGCTGTTTGGACCATTGTGGATGCTCGGGGAAGGGGTAGTCGGATTGGGTTTGTTGATGATTGGTGGGACTACCCTAGGATCCGAATGGCTCAAGAGGGGGCCCTTGGTTGAAGATGTGCTCAGTTGGAGGCATCGCCACCGGTGAAACCTCAGTGGGGTCTGAATAGACTAGTAATCCCTTTGTAAAGGCTATTATGTGATCTCTTGGCCACACACCAACGAAAGTGTGTAATATGACTGACGGGTCATGGGCATAAGGGAGATTCTTAGTTGCCGAAAGGTGATGAAATCACGAACACATGGGTAAAGAGGTACAAACTCTATAGAGTCAAATAAAACTATCATGATAGCCGTGCTCCCGGTTATGAGCACCTAGACAATTTCCATGATTAGAGGGAAATTGGAATTTGGGATGGTTATGGTTTGGTAATGGTTATGGATGGTTATGGATTAATTTCTGGTATTGAATATGGTTATTGACGATGGTGAAATCTAGAATTATTGATGATGGTAGTGAATTCAGATTGGTATTATGGTATTACTTATGATTATGATGGGTTTACTTCACATACATATAATATATATATTGCTTTTCAAATGTTTTACTGTACTTTTTAGCACTTTGCTATTATTATTGTCATCATTTGAATCAGCCACATGTCATACTTTCCACACTTGCTGAGTACGACATGTACTCACTCTTGCAACCCCCCCCCCCCCCCCTCCCCGAACAGTTGCAGGTCAGGATTGGGAGTTTAATGGTGATAATGCGGAGTTCTAGGCCGTGTCTACTGTCAGCTTTGCCTGTGGTGTTGATTGGAGCTGCGCATACATACCCTGTCGCTTATGCTGCATAGTTGCTTAGTTTGCTTAATTAGTTTATTTCCGCTGCATTAGTTGAACTTGTCATTAATATTCATTTGAGTTTGTATTCGAGGATAATCTGGTTTGTGTAATGAAATTTGGTTAATTAATCTTGTTCTATGGTAATTTTCTGTATACTCTTTTGTGATTGCACTCGTGTATGTGTGATGAACATCCTGGGCACACATATACGTTAGCTTGGTTCATTTTTCGGAACCGGGCGTCACAGATTGGTATCAGAGCCACAAGTTGACCGTAGGATGCAGCCTAGATAGAATGGACACTTTAGAGCACATAGGAGCACTCAGGATTCAATGTGTTTTTATTTGGAGTGCTGTTTGATATATATATATATATATATATATATATATATATATATATATATATATATATATATATATTGTTTGCTTGTGTGCTTAATAGAGGATTTTTGGGATGCTTTAGCATTGCCATGTCCACCTAGGCTAGTATAGCTAGTTGGTTAGTTTCATATCCCTTGATGCATATAGTTGGCGACGTTTTCTAATTCTTACCTACTGCTTTTCTTCAGATGGTGAGGACTCGCAACCAGAGGGATGGCAATGATGAGGTGGAGAACAATGGAGTACCTCAGAACAACATCGGACAAGGATCTACTCAGGGAGCTATCAACATCGAGCAGCTATTGGCCATGCAAAACCAGCTCATGCAGACCATGATACAAACTATGGGACAGCTGCAGGTTGGTAATATCAACAATCAGCCCCACATGCCTCCACCGCCATCCCCGCCTCCTCATAACCGATTGGGAGAGTTTATGAGGACTAGGCCGCCAACCTTTGCTCAAGCCGCAGACCCTATGGATGCGGATGATTGGCTCAAGTCCGTGGAGAAGAAGCTAGCCATTGTCCAATGCAGTGACCGGGAGAAGGTCCTGTTCCCTTCTCATCAACTCGTTGGAGCAGCTGCGGATTGGTGGGATGCTTATTGCAGTGCTCATGAGAACCAAGAAAGAATCACTTGGGCCGAATTCAAGGAGAATTTTTGTTCTCATTATGTGCCGGAGGGTGTTATGCTCTTGAAGAGACAAGAATTTGAGAACTTGAGGCATGGAAAATCAAGTGTGAGTGAATATCTCAATAAGTTCACTCAACTCTCAAGATACGTGCCCGAACATGTGAGCCGGGACAGCCGGAAAAAATACTTGTTCATGAGGGGCTTGAACAATGAGATCCAAGTGCAATTGCTCAACTGTGATTATGTCAATTTTCAGAAGCTTGTGGACAAAGCAATTGTGGTTGAGAACAAGATCCGTGAGATGGAGCAAGAAATCAAGAGGAAGGCGCCGTATCAAGGACAGCAACAAGGAAGTAATGTGCGCCCTCGCTTTGCGCTGTCCAATGCGCCTCATTACAGCTCCTCTATTCCTGCTCAGCACCCTGGTTATGCACCATGCCCAACTCAGTTCGTGCAGCAACGCCCCGTCATGCAAGCACCTAGGCCTCTGATGCCTTATGCACCTTGTGCTGATTTTCCTGGAGCCAATGTTCAAAACCAAGCTCGTCCCAACAATTCTGGTGGGGTTAAGAAGTGTTATACTTGTGGAGAAGCTGGACACTTTGCGCATCAATGTCCTAAGTTGGGCCTTGGTCAAGGAAGCAATGCACCGAGGCAAAACCCAAGACCTAATGGAGGACAACCACAAGGGAACCGTGTATAGCAGAACTTTGCTCGTGGCAACGTGAACCATGTCTCTACGGAGGATGCTCAACAAGTGGATGACGTGGTCATTGGTATGTTTCTCGCCAACTCCAACCCCGCGACTATGTTATTTGATTCTGGAGCATCGCATTCATTCATTGCATCGAAGTATGTTGCCAAGTATAGTTTGCCTATCTCTCATATGAAGTTTACTCTGTTGGTTAAGTCTCCTGGAGGAGAGATGAGGACAAATATAGTATGTCCAAAAGTAAGCCTTAGAATAAGGGGGGTAGACTTCTCCGCCAACCTCATTGTTTTAGTTTCTCAAGGGTTGGATATTATACTTGGTATGGACTGGTTGAGGAAGCATAATGGAGTTATTGAGTGTAACACGAAGACGGTGAAGTTGACCAATGAGGAAGGGATCACCGTAGAATTTGAAGCATCTCAAACCGCACCGAAGCAATTGGAGCTGAATCATATGGACGGTGCCACAATTGAGGAGATTCCGGTAGTGTGTGAATTTTTGGATGTGTTTCCAGATGAGTTGCCAGGTATGCCACCTGATCGAGACATTGAGTTTGTTATCGATTTAATACCTGGAACTGCACCTATAGCTAAGAGGCCATATAGGATGCCTCCTATGGAATTAGCGGAGCTCAAGAAGCAAATTCAAGAGCAATTAGAAAAGGGTTTTATTCGCCCTAGCTCTTCACCTTGGGGAGCGCCCGCTCTATTCGTGGACAAGAAGGATGGATCCCAAAGGAAGTGAGTGGATTACCGAGCTCTCAACGAGGTAACAATCAAGAACAAGTACACCTTGCCCCGTATAGAGGATTTGTTTGATCAGATGAAAGGCGCCTGTGTGTTTTCCAAGATTGATTTGAGGTCGGGATACTTTCAAATGAAGATTAGACCATCGGACATACCCAAGACGGCTTTCAGGACACGGTATGGATCTTATGAGTACACTGTGATGTCTTTTGGATTGACAAATGCGCCTGCCTACTTTATGTACCTCATGAATAAAGTCTTCATGGAGTACTTGGACATGTTCGTTGTGGTGTTTATTGATGACATTATGATCTACTCGAAGGATGAGAAGGAACATGAGGAACACTTGAGGCTTACGTTGCAGAAATTGAGGGAGCATCGATTGTATGCCAAGTTCAACATGTGTCAGTTTTGGTTGAAAGAGGTGCCATTCTTGGGTCATATAATCTCAGGAGGAGGAGTATCGGTTGACCCCGGAAAAGTAAGAGACGTGTTGAAATGGGAACCGCCGCAAAATGTCAAGGAAATAAGGAGTTTTCTTGGGATGGCTGGATATTACCGTAGATTCATCAAGGACTTTTCCAAGATAGCCAAGCCTATGACGGAGTTGCTAATGAAGGGAAAGGCGTTCCAATGGACTGAAGCTTGTCAGAATAGTTTTGAGGAGTTGAAGAAGAGGTTGACAACAGCCCCAGTTTTGGTATTGCCGGATGTAAGCAAGAGTTTCGACATCTATTGTGATGCATCAAGACAAGGACTTGGGTGTGTATTGATGCAAGAAGGTCAAGTGGTCGCCTATGCATCAAGACAATTGAAGAAACATGAGCAGAATTACCCCACGCATGATCTTGAACTAGCAGCTGTGGTACACGCATTGAAGATTTGGAGACACTATATTCTGGGACATAGGTGTGAAATTTACATGGATCATAAGAGTTTGAAGTATATTTTCACACAAATGGATCTGAACTTGAGGCAACGAAGGTGGTTGGAGCTCATCAAAGATTATGATTTGGGGATCAACTATCATCCGGGAAAAGCCAATGTAGTGGCCGATGCTTTGAGTAGAAAATGAGTAAGTCATTAACTCACGGTTCGAGAGTTACCATTCGAGTTATGTAAGGAGTTTGAACGGTTGAACCTCGGGTTTGTAAATGAGATGGAGATGATGGAGTTAAACCCAACCTTGGAGCAAGAAATTCGAGAGGCCCAAACCGCAGATGAAGAGATCAAGGAAATCAAGGAAAGGACTGAGGAAGGGAGAGAATTCAGATTTGATGAAGACGAATATGGTACCTTATGGCTTGGAAAGAAGATCATTGTGCCTAATGTAAAGCATATTCGGGAGACAATATTAAAGGAGGCACATGACTCGCCTTACTCGATTCACCCCGGATGTACGAAGATGTACAAGGACTTGAAGGCTTGCTATTGGTGGGATAGCATGAAAAAGGACATAGCTGAATATGTGGCATTGTGTGATGTGTGTCAACGAGTCAAGGCGGAACATCAAAGGCCAGCTGGACTATTACAACCGTTGAAGATTCCAGAATGGAAGTGGGAAGAAATTGGAATGGACTTCATAGTTGGGTTACCACGTACTCAGTCCGGGTATGACTCAATTTGGGTAATTGTGGATCGCTTAACCAAGTCGGCTCATTTTGTCCCTGTGAAGACCAAATATACAGCTGCACGTTTGGCCGAAATATACATGGAGCATATTGTGTGTCGACATGGAGTCCCTAAGAAGATAGTCTCGAATAGAGGTTCTCAATTTACCTCCAGATTTTGGCAAAAATTGCATGAAGCTTTGGGAACGAGGTTGAATTTTAGTTCAGCATATCATCCTCAAACGGACGGACAAACCGAGAGGACCAATCAGATTTTGGAGGACATGTTAAGAGCTTGTGCTTTAAAGCATGGGAAAAGTTGGGACAAAAGCTTGTCATACGCGGAATTTTCATACAACAATAGTTACCAAGCAAGCTTGAAAATGTCACCATATGAAGCGCTTTATGGGAGGAAGTGTAGGACACCTTTATTCTGGAATGAGGCAGGAGAAGCTCAAGTATTTGGTCCAGACGTGTTGCAAGAAGCCGAAAAGCAAGTCCAAATAATTCGTAAAAACTTGAGGGCTGCCCAATCAAGACAAAAAGGCTATGCGGATAATAGGAGAAGGGAATTAGCCTTTGAAATAGGAGATTTTGTTTACCTCAAGGTGTCACCAATGAGAGGTCATAAGAGGTTTAACATAAGAGGCAAGCTCGCACCTCGTTATATTGGACCATTCAATATTTTGGACAAAAGAGGAGAAGTAGCATATAAGTTGGAGATGCCAGCTCATCTTTCAGACGTACATGACGTGTTTCATGTTTCCCAGCTCAAGAAGTGCTTGAGAGTACCGGAAGAACAAGTGCCAATGGAAGGATTGGAATTAGAGGAAGATTTGGCTTATGCCGAGCAACCGGTTAAGATCTTGGGAACCAAGGAGAGAGTCACAAGGAACAAGGTGATTCGATGGTGTAAAGTTCAATGGAAGCACCATACCGAAAAAGAAGCAACTTGGGAGCTAGAAGATGATCTCAAGAAGGAATTTCCCTATCTCTTCTCTCCCGCGTCGAATCTCGAGGGCGAGATTCATTTTAAGGGGGGTAGGTTTGTAACACCCTAATTTTCATGCATCATGCCCTACATACACTCATATACATGTTTAACATTAACCCACATAAAGAGGAATGAGTTTAACATTGATTCGGAGCATTTAAAATTGATTTGGAGCAAAACTGCACTTAAAACGCAGGAAAGTGTGGACTAGTCCGATTTTACTGAGGACTAGTCCGATTTCTCTCTGACTAAAAATGGACTTGTCCGTTTTTGCTGCAGACTAGCCCGATTTTGGCTCTGGAAACTTTCGGACTTGTCCGATTTTGTGCAGACTAGTCCGATATTCCATGAATCCTTGGAAATTTGCTAAGTCCCTGGACTTTTCCGGACTAGTCCGGTGTTCCAGCGGACTTGTCCGTTTTTCCTCTCTGTTCAAATTCAGACTTGTCTGATTTTTGGCCAGACTTGTCCGATTTTCTCTCTGGACGACTTCGGACTAGTCCGGTCCTGTCCGGACTTGTCCGATATTTCGCGACTCCGAGTTGATCTTTTGTTTTACGACTTGTTTCTTGGGTTTCACGTTAAGTGGGCCTAGGTACGTTGTGCCTAGCTCTTTTAGAGCCCATGTGGGACTCTAAACCGGCCTCTACTCATCCCAAAACTCGAAATCCATCTAACCCAAGCCTCCACCTCTATATAAACAGCCCCACCCCTTGGTTTGACATCTATTTGTCACTTTTCCACCCACCCAAACCCTAGTTCGTGGAGAGCCACCATCAAGGAGGGAGGAGAAGATCCCAAACAAGAAGAAGAAGAAGAGGAAACGAAAGAGGATCAAGATCTCCACCAAGTTTCGTCCTCCACCACCAATTCATCTCCAAGTTCATCACCAACTCTAGATCATAAAGATCCAAGTGCTACCTCCAAGTTTCTTGATTCATTGGAGTTCTAAACACCTGTTATACCTTCTATTATCTTTTCCTACGTGAATTCAACCCTTAATCTCCAAATTCACGTCGATCTAGAAAACTCTAAGCCGCTGATCTCGCAGAGTGCAGACTTGTCCGATCCCTAGCGGACTAGTCCGATCTTTCTGGTTAAATTGTGTTGAATCAATTCTAAAATTTGATCTAATCGGCCCCAAACCTGTATAAACTTGTTAAAATCTATTAGAGCTAGTTAGCGATCATTAAAAGCAATCTAGTAACAAGTTCTACCTTGCATTTGCATCAATCATGCATGTCATGTCATATTGAGTAATATTTGTGCACTCTTTAATTGTGTTTCTCGTCTTGTATGTTTATTGTGTGAATTAGACGGATTTGCGCTAGAACGTGCCGCGAAGGATCTCCAGCACCAGGAGTTTGAAGGCTTTGACCCTAATCAACAGCAAGAGCAAGGCAAGTGTCCTTGAAGCATATTGATCCTGTTTTAAAATAAATGTTTTGTTTGCAAAACTGCATGCTTGTGTCAAATTGATGGGAATCCTATGGTAGGAAGTTTACTAGATTTGTTTAACCACCCTTGTCACCTGGAATATATGGTAGAGAGTCGGAAAGGGCTTTCACCTTTTTGCTTCGCTTAATCAACTGGGATGGGAAATAACTATACCACTCAACTTAATTATGCATGGATGAGATTATGGTTAACATGAACTGGTTAAATATGGTATGGTAATGGGCGATATAAGCAAGCCTGGTATGTGGATGGGTTTGATGTCATGGTGGTTTTGCTTTCTTTAGATCTAAGGACCGGTTCATGCGAGAATAGGCCAGGACTACAGTGCCACCATGAGGCCAAGTATGGGTGCGGCGTAGCTGATTAATTAGGGCTTTGCTAGTGCTGTTTGGACCATTGTGGATGCTCGGGGAAGGGGTAGTCGGATTGGGTTTGTTGATGATTGGTGGGACCACCCTGGGATCCGAATGGCTCAAGAGGGGGCCCTTGGTTGAAGATGTGCCAGTTGGAGGCATCGCCACCGGTGAAACCTCAGTGAGGTCTGAATAGACTAGTAATCCCTTTGTAAAGGCTATTTTGTGATCTCTTGGCCACACACCAACGGAAGTGTGTAATATGACTGACGGGTCATGGGCATAAGGGAGATTCTTAGTCGCCGAAAGGTGATGAAATCACGAACACGTGGGTAAAGAGGTACAAACTCTGCAGAGTCAAATAAAACTATCATGATAGCCGTGCTCCCGGTTATGAGCACCTGGACAACTTCCATGATTTGAGGGAAATTGGAATTTGGGATGGTTATGGTTTGGTAATGGTTATGGATGGTTATGGATTAATTTCTGGTATTGAATATGGTTATTGACGATGGTGAAATCTGGAATTATTGATGATGGTAGTGAATTCATATTGGTATTATGGTATTACTTATGATTATGATGGGTTTACTTCACATACATATAATATATATATTGCTTTTCAAATGTTTTACTGTACTTTTCAGCACTTTTCTATTATTATTGTCGTCATTTGAATCAGCCACATGTCATTCTTTCCACACTTGCTGAGTACGACATGTACTCACTCTTGCAATCCCCCCCCCCCAACAGTTGCAGGTCAGGATTGGGAGTTTAATGGTGATAATACGGAATTCTAGGCCGTGTCTACTGTCAGCTTTGCCTGTGGTGTTGATTGGAGCTGCGCATACATACCCTGTCGCTTATGCTGCATAGTTGCTTAGTTTGCTTAATTAGTTTATTTCCGCTGCATTAGTTGAACTTTAATATTCATTTGAGTTTGTATTCGAGGATAATCTGGTTTGTGTAATGAAATTTGGTTAATTAATCTTTTCTGTGGTAATTTTCTGTATACTCTTTTGTGATTGCACTCGTGTATGTGTGATGAACATCCTGGGCACACATATACGTTAGCTTTGTTCATTTTTCGGAACCGGGCGTCACACCACTGCCCTTCATCAATGAGATGTAGAGCGGTTGGCAAAACACTGCTACTTTTGTTTCCTTGGTGGGTATTCGGGTTATCATCAAATCCCAATCCATCCTTACGATCAAAGTAAGACCACAATCACATGTCCCTATGGAACTTATGCCTACCGGCGTATGTCCTTTGGATTGTGTAATGCTCCTACCTCTTTTCAAATATGCATGATGTCTATCTTTTCCAACATTATTGAGGAGATCATGGAAGTTTTCATGGACGATTTCTCCATCTATGGGAAAACTTTTTACCATTGTTTGGAAAATTCATACAAGGTCTTACAAAGATACCAATAGAAGGACCTTGTACTTAATTGGGAAAAGTGCTATTTCATGGTCTGTGCAGGCATCGTTCTTGGACACTTAGTGTCTGAGAGAGGGATATAGGTGGACAAAGCAAAGATTGAAGTCATTGAAAAGCTTCCATCTCCTATCAATGTTAAGGGAATCCAAAGCTTTCGAGGTCATGCAGGGTTCTATCGGCGATTCATCAAAGATTTCTCAAAAGTTGCTAGACCCCTCACTAACCTATTAGCTATGGAAGCTCCCTTTGATTTTGATGATGAATGCCTTAAATCATTTGATACACTCAAAAAGGCACTCATCTCAGCTCCAATCATTCAACCTCCCGATTGAACGCTGCCATTCGAAATCATGTGTGATGCTAGGCCAAACCAAAGATAAAAAGCATCATGCAATAGCCTACGCTAGCAAAACTCTAACAGGAGCTCAACTCAATTATGCCACAACTGAAAAAGAGCTCTTGGCATTAGTTTTTGCAATCAATAAGTTTAGGTCCTATTTGGTTGGGGCCAAGGTCATAGTTTATTCAGACTATGCTGCCTTGAAGTAGTTGCTCACCAAAAAGGATGCTAAACCAAGGCTAATCCGTTGGATTCTTCTACTCCAAGAATTTGACATAGAAATCAAGGATAAGAAAGGAATATAGAATTCCATGCCAGATCATCTCTCATGTATGGAAGTCACTCAAACCATTGACATTCCTATCAATGACTTCCTACGAAATGATATGCTTGTCACGGTAACGGGGTACATACCACTAGGGGAAAACAAAAAGAAACTCATCTATGATAGTTGTAGATACCATTGGGATGACCCATACCTCTATCGAGTTTGTGTCGATGGCCTTCTTAGAAGGTGCGTCCCATCAATCGAAGGCACCAAGATTATTGAGAAATGCGATGCTAGCCCCTATGGTGGCAATTACGGTGTTTACCGTACCCAGGCAAAGATCCGGCAAAGTAGATTCTATTGGCCTTCTATGTATGAAGATACAAAAGAATTCATTCGCAGATGTTCGAAATGCCAAAAGCATGGAGGAATCTCAGATTGCAATGCGATGCCCCTGACATATAATCTTCAAGTGTAGTTATTTGATGTGTGGGGTATTGAGTTGATGGGACCTTTCCCTAGGTAATATGATTCCAAGTACATCCTGGTGGCTGTAGGTTATGTGTCAAAATGTGACATCCGGTTCTGAAAATTAACCAAGCGTAATGCATATTTGTGCCCAGGATATTTAACACACATACACAAGTGATTCACAAGTGATAAACAGATATAAACCATGTCTCGAATAATAATACTAATAATGGTACCTTATTACAAACCAAATAGTCTTAATTACGAGCTCTAATGAAACTGCAACGGAAAAACTAAATAGTAATGACTTCAACTCCACAGGCAGGTTTGACGGTAACACACGCGCCTAGAACTCCTCAAATACCTCCTGGTACTCCACCTGGTCGCCTGCGTCTGAATTGGTGGGGGAATAGCAAGGGTGAGCACATGTCATACTCAACAAGTGTGGGAAAGTATGACATGTAGCTTAAACAAGGAATGATAATAAAATGAGCTAATTGCATAAAAGTACATTGAAAACAGTTGAAAATGCAATTATATCATTATTAAGTGAGGTCCTTCCCAAAAATCCCAAATAACATCAATTTCAACTTAAATAACCAATTCCAGCAATAAGAAATCAAAACCATCTCATAACTACTCATAAATCTCATTTTCATCAATTCCATATACCAAAGCCAATTAATAAACCAATATTGATTCCCAATTCAATTTCAGCCATTGAACCAAGTTAAAGTCCAAATTTAAATCATGTGAGCGTCTAGGTTGCTCATAATCGGGAGCATGACTATTGTCGAAGTATGCGATCGACACTTCCCCTGGTACTACTAGATCGTAGCACGCGGATGTTCTTGATTGGTTGGGGCGCACGTGAGATTGTGAATAAGACAGTGACACGAGGAGTTTTACGTGGTTCGGGCCGCCTGAGCGTAACACGCTACTACACGGGATATGTGTCGTATGTATGATTGTTTGGCGCTTGTGAGCTTCCTTGTCCCTGTACCGTGTGGTGCAACCCTTTTATAGTCCAAGGACTGGTATTTACATATTCAGTCGGCCCGACATGTGGCCTTGGCGGTAGTTATTTGCCTAATACACAATTTGTGAATATTAAGCGTAATTGATAGTGTGTCATTAATATGGCATTAATGACACGCAATCAAGTCTTATAACTGTAACTTTAACTGTCCCTTGAATGTACGCGCCGTTAGAGATCTGCTAGTCTCTTCTTTGCTGTCTCAGGTTCGGAGGCTAGACACCTGGTGGCTCCGGAGCTTCCCATCGTGGGGAGGCAGGTCCGGAGCCACTATACACGTGGCAGCATTGGAGCTTCCCTCTGCTGGGGGTTAGGTCTGGGGTCACTAGACACGTGGTAAGACCGAAGCATCCCTACAAGAGGAGTTAGGTCCGGCCTTGTGTTACACGTGGCAGTGCTGGAGCTACCCAAACGAGGGTGGCGGGTCCATTGTTGTGCAGCACGTGTAGCCTTCGAAGGTCATCAACTCGGACGGGCGGAAATCCTCCTCGGTGTTTCTTTCGGTATCATGGGGTACCCGGTACGCAGGGTACCAACAGTGGCCCACTGGCCCACCTCTGGGAGAAATCCTTTGGGTTAAGTTATTCTAGAATGGAAGATGGCCCCACCTCTGGTAGAATAAATTAACCCAAAGGGTTTCTCCCAAAGGTGGCTACTAAGGTCTTTTGATGTGCCATTGGGGTGATGGTTCGCTGTTAAACCATCGCCGTGTGGCTACTTTTGAATGCGGCAGGTGAGATCCTCGCGTGCGGATCTCATGCAATTGAAGGTTGCTGGTTCCCAATGCAAAAACCAGATCGGTTCTGCGCGCCTTGTCAGACCGCAGCCCTTGGGCTTCCAACTTCCCATCATGACAACGGTTCACATGGGGTAATAACTTCGGCCTTTACGCCGGAGTGGACCCAGGTCCATTCGTCATTGACAGGGTAGATTTTTTAAAATGTGATCTCAATCCCATTGCGGTTTCCATCCAAGCGTTGCAGAGCCTTACTTAAGAAGGAAAGCTCGCACAGTTTGAGGACTCTTTATGCTTTCAATCGAACTTGCGCTCAGAGCCTCCCAACCATTGCATAGCCTTTCCATCTTTTGCTCCGCTTTGCCGCGATGGAGTTGGGTCTTCCACGCAACAGGATCAATACAAACAAAGAAATGTCGAGTGTCCAAACCTACATGGGGTGGTCCAGTGACTCCTGCAACAAGGACATCTGCTTCGGCAAGCTTCTCTTCAAGAAGGAGCGCACTGGAGAGATGGTGTACTTCTCAGCGTACGCCATGGTGGGTCTGATCCCACCATTTTCGAGATTTCTCTTGATGATGCTAGATTTCTACGGCCTCCAGCTTTATCATCTCGGCCCCCACTCCCTCTTGCTGGTGGCGACCTTCGTCCCCTTCTGCGAGATTTGGGTGGGTGTGCCTCCGTGCATTGAGCTATTCTGGACCTTCTTCACTGTCCACTCTACCAGAAAGGGGACGGAGTTGATTGGCTTCTACTACTCCGTGAAGCCCAAGAGTTTTCCCTATAATTACTTGAAGACCTTCCCTTCCGGCAAGTGGGCCGATTGGAAGAAGTATTGGGTGATCATCAATCACCATGGAGGAGCACAAGAGGTTGGAGCTGCCCAATGGCCTCCCCAATGTCGACACCGATGTCTGGAACGTAGTTCCGGAGCTATTGGAAGCGTACAAGCCCATCCTCGAAAAGATCCAAGAATGCGTAGAGGGAGGAGTGACCCCCCAAATGGTCTTCGACAATTTCTTGGTGAACAGGTGGGCTCCACTAAAGACTAGGGAGTGGCCTGCATGGGCTTTCAATAGTGAAATGGTTCATAACCGAATTGAAGTCGGTTTGAACACCAACTTGGATGATGAAGCTTTGAAGATCCATCTCAAGAAATTTCAGAATGGAGGTATCTCCTGTGAAGCCTTGGCTCCGCCAGCTGCCTTCCTGCCTCTGAACATGGTTCCAGAGGTTAGCAGGGCGATCCGGAGGAGAATGCAGACACTAGATGACCTCGGCGTGGTCGAGAGGCGCCATACCTCTAGGGTTGCAATTTCCGGAGCTTCATAGAGGGTGGCCCCCACTCCTCCCAGCCAGAAAGATGAAGATGCTAGCAAGGGAAAGGGCAAAAACAAGGAGCCTGCCGAATATTCCAGCCGGAAGAGGAGGTTTAGGCATGCTGATGGAAGATCCATCAGGTCAGCTCCGTCTTCAACAGCCCCTTCTCCCCAGCGAAGCAGATCCTCGGTGACCACACCTACTTTCATGCCGGCGTCCTCAAGGAGCACGAGCTTCGGCAAATCGACTCTGGCTCCAGTGCCGGCTACAAACTCCAGTTCCGGTGGTCCTTCCTAGCCGAGGGAGGTCCCGGCTGAGAAGACTCCAACTGCAGCAGTTAGCTCCTAGCCGAGGTCTGAAGTTTTTGCATCACCGTATCTGGTGGGCTCTAACTCCAGGCCTGAGAAGAAGAAACTCCGCGGCGACTGGGGTGGTAGCATCCTCAGGAAAGCATTGTCATCTCACCTTGAGGTGCTAATTTTGTTTTTATCATGTCTTTAATTTACCCAATCTTTTATTTCCAAGGTGTCGAGAAAGAAAATCTGAGGCTTCAGCATCTGCTGCAGCTAGTGAGGCTAAGTGTGCGGAAGCTCCGGCTTCAACCCCTGTGCCTCCCCGAGTGGTGGCAGAAGACACGTCAGCTCCGGCGCCAGCTCTCGTGGACTTGGATCCAGAGGAGATGCCAAAAACTCTCTTGGTAGTGCCGGACCACGGGAGAGAAGTTGATGAAGATGTGTTAGTGGCTCAAGCTCCGGTGTAGGAGACAGAGATGGCGAAAGCTCCGGCATTTGAGCCAGAAGTAACTGAAGCTCCGGCGCCTGTGTCGGAAGTTGTTGAAGACCCGACAGTTGAGCCGGAGGTTCCCGTAGTTCTAGCCTCTATGCTGGAGATTATTGAAGCTCCGGCACCTGAGCCGAATGTAGTGGAAGTGTCAGCGCCTGAGACGGCGGTGGTGGGGGCTCCAGACAAAGATCCAACGTTTGCCCTAGAGGTGATTACTCCGGAGGCGTCCATGTCCGAGCCGGAGCACCCACAGTAGTCATTGGCGGGCCCTCTACCTATAGAACCGTCAGTTGAAGCTCCGGTGGGGGGACCTTTAGTGTCATCCCCGGAGGTTGGAGTTCCCTCTGCGGGACCCTAGTCAGCGTCGGTAGAAGTAGAATAGGTTTCGGGGGGAGGCCTTAGTGCCGCAGGACAGCAGGGGACCATGCTTGTGGCGTGAGACCCAATTTTTGTGTTTGAAGACCCCTCGGAGCTGGCGGAAATGACTCTGGCAGGCCCGAAGCCTATTCCTTTGGCATTGTCTATCGATGATGACTGCTCCAGCCTCCGTCAAGTCCAACTTGCGTTCGACCACGACAACAAGGTCCTCGAAGAAGAGCGCCACACCTTAAGGCGTTGGCGCAAGAGACTTCATTTTGAAACCATGCTGGCGCAGACAAGGCTTGCCTACCAACAGGAGTGGGTTGAGAAGGAGAAGGCCCGAATGGAATATTGGGGACAGTTGCTAGAGGAAAGGAAGGCCTCCATCAGGGCCCTTGATGCTAAGTCTTGGGAAATTCTCGAGCATGCCATAAAGAGCAATGATGCTGCTGACGAACGTCAAGATAGCCTCAACACATTGAACGAGATTCTCCTGAAGTGCCGAGCAGACTTGATGAGAGGGAAGAGAAGCTTCTGGAGATTCAGGAGGATATTTTGAAGAGAGAGGGGGAGCTCAACCAGAAACTGACTTTGGGAGAGCAAAACTTGGCAGACCGCACCAAGAAATTTGATCAGCGGTGCAAGCAGCAGGAGGAGAACCTCTGGAAGTTGGGGGAAAGAGCTCTCAAAAAGAGAGACTGATGTTGCCACCAGAGAGGGGAAGGTGAGAGGCAGGAAGAATAACCTAGCCGAATGGTGGAACTGCATCCACCTTCGGGAGACAAAGCTCACTAACCGCTAAAGGCAAGTGGATGAAAGCATTCAACAACATGCCAAAGAGGTTAGCACATCGCTTGGGAGAGTTTGGAGCATGCGGTGGCCAGAAGGTCACTGGAGGAGCTGCAGAGCTCGAGTGCAACTGAGTGCCAGCAGGTGTGGGATTTTATGGGGCATGATGACAGAGCTTTGGTGTCGCTTGGCTTCAGTTCCGTAGGTCCGGAGAACCCAACACCAGAGCTGGACCAGACACTTGTGGCACTTAGCTCTACTGGCAGCAAACTCAACGCGATGGGTGATGTCATCGCCGACCAACTGGAGATGGAGGGGAAATCTCTGGCCAAGAATGTCGCCGAATATGTTCTGGTGTGTTACAAGAGCCGAGATCCGCAACTTTCTCTAGATCCGGTCTTCGAAGGACCCACTGCTAAAGAGGAAGATGCCGCCAGGGCCAACGTCCAAGAAGCTGCTGAAAAGGTTGCCTAATTTTTCCACATGACTTAGAGCCTCCAGTAGCTAAGACATTTTTCCTTTGCCTTTCACTGTAATCCTCATTTTGTAATCCAATACTTCCGATGAATGAAATCCACTCTTCTCGAATGAATGAATTCCATGAAATCCACTCTTCTCGAATCAATGAATTCCATTTTGTGTTTGCCTTCAATGTGTTGTCCTTTATCTTGTTTACCCCCTGGTAGATGTGCACAATTTGATTGTGAATATGTACCAAAAGGATTTGACAATGTCTTGATGACTTGAACACTTCGAACTTGTAGCTTGAGCACTTAGCTCTTAGGTCCGAAGTTTTACCCCCAACATCTCCAGGGACCCTTTGTGACGTAGACGGTGGGCCCCCTCGGAGTTGTCGGACCTTGCTAGGTCCGACATCGCCCACTGTTAACGCGTAAAATGTCAACGGCGGGCCCCCTGGCAGGTGTTAGAGCTTGATAGGTCTGACGGCACCTAGTGTCAACGCATGAAACGTCGACGGCGGGCCCCTTGGGGTTGTCGAAGCTTGGTAGCTTCAAGGTCCCCCACTGTCAATGCATAGAACATTGATGATGGGCCGTCAACGACGGGCCCCCTGGGGTTGTCGAAGCTTGGTAGCTTCGATGTCACCCACTATCAACTTGTAGAACCTCAACGACGGGCCCCCTAGGATTGTCAGAGCTTGATGGATTTGACGACTCCTACTGTCAACGCATAAAACGTTGACAGCGGGCCCCCTGGGGCTGTTGGAGCTTGGTAGCTTCGACATCACCCACTGTCAACGCATAGAAACGTCGACGGCTGGCCCTCTGGGATTGTCGGTGCTTCCCGGCTTCGACGATATCCACCATCAACGTAGATTATGTCGACGGCGAACCCCCTCAGGGTGATTTCTTCACCATCTTCGCTTGAATCGTCATTATGCTTCATGTCAACAGCGGGCCCTCATTGGGGATGTCGGAGCTTAGTAGCCCAGGCATCGTCCACCATCGTCATGAGTTTTCATTTTTCCTGCGCATCAAAGACAAGAAAAACCATAAAATTCATCCTATCATCTATAACTCTTTTGCGGCTTACTGTTCTTATTTGAATTTTAGATCCAAAGGAACTCAATATGATAACAAGTACATTGCTATAATCTCCCTAGATCCGAATTCCTTCTGGACCCGCCCTACTGAGTCCTTCCGGAATGTAGGTACAATGGCATACTTAGGGTGCTTGACCAGGCTAAGTCGATAGCACACTCCGGACCTGACAATATCTTTGGCGTTCAAGCGAGTAGACTATCTAGCAATGCTAAGATCTGTAAAATTGATAATTTAACTTGTAGAACATACAAAAAACTTTGGACTAAAGCTAAAAAAGAATTGCACAACTTCGTTATAGACAAGAAGGAAAAGGATAATAAAAGAAAACAAGCCTGTACAATATTAATGCACGTGGAGTATGCTTTTGCACAATAATGTCTTTCATTATAAGTCCGGATTATAGGGGAGATAAGGACACACTTAGGGTTCGGAACCAGGCTAAGTGTGCTATACATCTTGTTCTAACTCGGGGTAGGTACGCCACATTTTCAGTACAGGGACCGAGTTAAATGTTGCTTGAACCGCCCAGACCCTCCCGGAGGGGTCCGGATGTTCTCCCGAAGGACCTACCTGACTCTGTATATAGACTCTATAACTTACATTGTGTGTAATTACAGACTCACGTTTGTGAAACTACACATAAAACTTATGGAGGTGCTCGATGTTCCAAGGATTGGGAAGCAGGGTCCCATCCTATGTAGCCAAGCGAATGCATCCAGGACAGGAAACTTTGATCACTCGGAAGGGACCTTCCTAGCTGGGGGAAAGTTTGTTCATCCCTTCACGAGTTAGTATTCTCCGCAGCACCAAATCGCCTTCCTCGAGTTGTCAGTTGCGCACATGCCTTTGATGATAGCACCGGAGCACCCGGTGATAACGTGCATTCCGAACAGGTGCTTGGCACCTTCCCTCGTCGACGAGGTTAAGGTCTTCACGCCAGAGCTGGTCCTGCGTGTATTCGTCGAAGGTACAGACCCGGAGCGACCCCATGGTGACCTCTGGAGGAAGGACCGCTTTAGCTCCGTACACTAGGAAGAAGGGGGTCTCTCCAGTTGATCGGCTAGGTGTTGTCCTTCTCGCCCATAGTGCGGACTCAAGCTCCTCAATCCAGTTGGCTCCGTGTTTCTTCATTCGCTCGTATGTGCGCGTCTTGAGTCCTTTCAATATTTATGCATTTGCTCTCTCATCTTGGCCATTACTTGCCGGGTGAGATATTGATGCGTAGCTGACTTGTATGCCGAGGTCTTCACAATATTATTGGAATCCTCAACTTTTGAATTGGGTTCCATTGTCAGTGATGACTCTGTTCGGAACTCCAAATCTGCAGACTATGGACTTCAAGAACATGATAGCAGACTGCTTGTTGATAGTCACAACTGGAGTTACTTCCGACCACTTGGTGAACTTGTCGATGGCGACATACAGGAACCTGTAACCTCTGACGACTTTTGGTAAAGGTCCCAAAATGTCCATCCCCCACACAACAAATGGTCATGTAGGAGGTATCATTTGCAGTGATTGAGCCAGAGTGTGAATTTGTTTCACGTGGAACTGGCGCACTTCACACTTTTTTACCAGCTCAACTGCATCGTGGAGTGTTTTAGGCCAATAGAAGCCATGCCGGAAGGCTTTACCGACCAACGTGCGGGAAGACGTGTGGTTCCCACACACGCCTCCATGGATTTCTGTGAGGAGTTTGCGGCCTTCTTCCCTTGCAATGCACCCCATTAGGACGCCGTTGGCACCACTTCGGTAGATATCCCCTTCTACCAACGTGTATCTTTTAGCCGATCTGATGATCCGAACAGTGGATGTACCATCTTCAGGAAGGACGTTGTCTTTCAAGTAGCTCTAGATCTATGAGATCCATGAATCGAAGCTAACTTGAGCTTCTGAGTCTTGCGTGTTGGGTTGCTCGGAGCTTCCTGCAGCACCTACGACCCTTGGTGGACGCCACGGTAACAGGGCCACCAGGACTGCCAGCTTCGAGGTGCTGGTCTCGCCCGCTTCGCTCAGTTCGGCTGGCTGAGCGGTTGATCTTGAAAATCTTCGGACAAAAACTCCATCAGGAGCCGGAGCTCCAGTTGAAGCCTTCGTGGAGAGTTCGTCAGCATCAACGTTGTTGAGACGCTGGACATGGCAGAGGTCTAGGATGTGGAAGTCTCTCTGGAGCTTCTGGACTTTAGGGAGATAAGCAGCCAGTTGAGGGTTGTTGCAGCTGCATTCACCTTTGACTTGCTTGACAATGAGCTGCGAATCTCCCTTCACCAACATTTGCTTGACACCGTATGAAAGCGCTACCATGATCCTGCAGATGAGTGCTTCATACTCCGCCATGTTGTTGGTTGCCTTGAAGTCAAGGTGCACCATATATTTGACCTTCTCACTGGTCTGAGCGAGGAGAAGGATACCAACTCTGGCCCCCTGCTTTTGCATGGAGCCGTCGAAGTAGAGGGTCCAGTGAGGTTCGGTGAAGATCGGGACCTTGGGTTTTGGATTCTGCTTACTGGGGCCCCTAGGATTTGATAGAGAAGGTGTCCACTCCACCACAAAATCAGCCAAGGCTTGACTCTTGATAGCTTGTCGTGGTAGGAATTCAAGATCGAATTCTGCCAATTCCGCTGCCCACTTGGCGATGTTCCCAATAGAGTTTGGATTGTGAAGTATGTCACGCAGTGGATAGGAGGTTCCCACTGATATTTTGTGAGCTTGGAAATAATGATTAAGCTTCCTTGAGGCAATAAGAATCGCGTAAAGCAGCTTAAGCACCTTAATGTATCAAGTATTTGCGTCATGAAGTACTTCACTAATGAAGTACACTGGGCGCTGGGCAGTCCGGACCTTGCCGGAGGGGCCCGAACCTTCTTCTTCATCAACATGAACTCTCCTGGAGGGGTCCGGACCTTCTTGTTGATCTTCCCATACCTTCCTAGAGGGGTCCGAAACTTCTTCTTGTTTAACCTGAACCCTCCCGGAGGGGTCCGGATCTTCTTGATTAGCCATGTGAACTTTCCCAGATGAGAGAGGTTGATCCTCTAGCATTTTTCCTTGAAGATCCGTGCCTGGGGGTTGGGACCCAGACTTGCCTTAAGATAGCTCCGGACCCTCTCGGAGGGGTCTGGGCTCCTTAACTGGAGATGTCTTTGGTCTTTCTGCGACTAGGACCATGCTGACAACCTCCGTAGTTGCAAAAATATAAAGCAGTAGAGGCTCACTAGAGTTCAGAGCTAAAAGAATTGGTAGTGTGGTGAGGAGCTATTTAAGCTCTTGGAACGCCTTTCTGCTTCTTCGGACCAATGGAATGGCCTGGACTTCCTTAATAATTTGAAGAAGGGAAGTGCCCGCTCCGCCAGTCTTGAGATGAACCAGCTGAGCGCGGCTAGACATCCAGTCAGCTTCTGGACATCCTTGATGCGGGCTTGGGGCCGCACGTCTTCAATGGTCTCGATCTTTGTTGACGGCTCCTAAGATATACTAACAAATCATCCCCGGCAATGGTGCCAGAAATGCTTGTTGGTATTACTCACGCACCATTAACTAGACATCTCCAATTGATTTGTCAGAAATGCTTGTTAATAGTTCTATTGGATCACAGAGTGAATTCCGCAAGCGCACGGGGATATCATTGTAGCATTTCCCCTTAAGAGTATTCCCAATGGTGTCATTTATTTGATCCCAAAGGAAGGCGGGGTAGAGATATAAAAATCATCAAGTGGAAAGGGGTTGAAAGGTCTAGGTAAGAATCTAGTAAGGATAGATAAAATAATAGTGGAGGTAGTGTGACACACACAAAAGCTTTCAAGTCTAAGGGGGATAAGAGGATCCTAGAGGTTAGTTAAGGTTGAGAGTTATGAAGGTACTCCTACTATGCTCTATTGTACATATACATAGTCTAAACTAATTATTCATAAGCTAGATCAATAGTGAATACTTATGCTATGTGGATCAACACATCGGGCACGGGCTTACCTCTAGCAATACTAGGGCGACTTCTGCCAAGAGCCTGTGGCATAGCCAAACATGGAGGATTACAAAGGACAGATAGGGCTGTCACCACCTACTGCCTACCTCTTCAATCCGTGGGTCTATGAGACATCCAATGCTACTGATGAGATCATGCACATTATCACTGCACAAATAAACATGGCACAATGTTTATTTGTTTGGGATCCTGGCTCACGTGAATGTGCTCGCTTAATTGATAAGAAAAATGATGAGGCCCGATCTTCCGAAAGGTAATGGATAAGTCGATGTATGTGGAGATCTCGACGTTGATGATCTGAGGATCTCGAGTAGAACACGAAAAACCCGTGCAATCACTACACCACCGCTCCATTGGTTATCAACCGTGCTACAGACGATTTACATCGCCAAGAAGGCTAATCCCTGCAAGTGCAACCGAGAACACAAGCAAGAACAAGGTAGAAACGATCTGAAATCGCGAAGTTGGGGTCTCACAAACCGTAGAATGGCGATATTATTGATCTAAGCAAAACCCAATTGTTCATGGCGGCTACTATGGAGTATATATAGGTTTGAGGACGTCTAAGGGGGTGTTGGGGTCGTGACCTAACCCTAACACACGAAAATAATGGACTTAGACTTGATAAAAGGCCCAATGGCCCAATATGGTGGCGCAACACCATCACAGATTCTGAATTCGATTTTGTTTTGATGATTTCCTTCGACCCTGAAGGAATTTTCATATGGGACCAGCGTCATTGGAAAGTTTATCCTCTCCCCTTTCTGTGCATATGTGGAACGTCTAAAACGGAGTTCGTATGCATCCTGGACGTCCGTTTTAGTGCGTACTTCTCCTGGACTCCGAGTTGGACACGATTTTGAGTTGGAGTCGGTTTCCATCCTCGTTGAACGTATCCTCTGGTCCTCCACGCCCCTAAATCTTCCTCCAATTACTCCTTTAACTTCTCTATGGATCCTAATCACAATTAAGTCATTAGGTAGCAATCTATTCTCAAAAATATATAAGAAAACATATAAGAAGTTGCTCACCTCTGAAATTAATTGATGTGTGTGAATCCTATTGATTGCATTTTGTATGTTGAATGGAGTGTTGTGTATGTGCATAGGAGTGATGTCCTCATCATCCTCCCCTTCTCAAATTGGAGTCGTCCTCGACTCAAGTTCATCTTCTCTCGTGTGTTGGTCCAAATATGCAATGCCATCAAATCTTCTTATATGTATGAGAGGAGGAGGCCAAGGTGGTGGACGAAATAGTAAACCATCTTCATTTTCTCCATCAAATAAGCGAGCACATTCATGTGAGCCAGGATCCCAAACAAATAAACATTGTGCCATGTTTATTTGTGCAATGATAATGTGCATGATCTCATCATTCTCTTCTTCTTTATGACAAGCCGTCCTCGGCTTGCTCGTATGTCCAGCAAAGAGGCCTGCTTTGGAGGTAGAATGAGTGCTGTCCATAATGCACAGCCGTAGTGAATGATGCTTTTGTTGTCCCTGCTGCAAGGAAAAAATACTAGAAAAACATGACAAGACATTATTAGCGTTAGTACATTCATTTAATTGACCATGTTGTTGCAGCACGAAAGGAGCTTCCTCATTTGAACATATGTAAACTTTATGCACCATAAACATACCACTATGTTCATATTTGCGTATAGCATGAAAAATATTTCTACTTAACAAAGGCAATTCAGATTGAGAAAATATTATCTTCTCTACGGTATCTAGATCACAAAGAGTGTCATATTAAATATAACCGAAAATATTTAGAGAAGACAATAATTTTAGCTCGTCCCTTTCACATGTAGTTGGAATCAAATGCTTAATTTCAGCACAAGTGAGTGATAGAGTATCAAATTCATTTGGTTGTTCTAGCATAGGTACAATATAATTATCAGCACACAACTCATTTTTGTTGTAAGAAT
This sequence comes from Tuctoria greenei, assembly GCA_036927565.1. Lineage (NCBI taxonomy): Eukaryota > Viridiplantae > Streptophyta > Magnoliopsida > Poales > Poaceae > Tuctoria > Tuctoria greenei. Next base: position 181,273,303 of record JAYESD010000002.1, read on the forward strand.
TAGTAGGAAAATCAATATGTGGCAATGGTGTATCAATAAAAGATTCCACTAGTCGCTCCTCGACAATAGCATGATCAGTGAAAAAATTCAGGACATCCAAAAACTTCTCGCCTTCAACAAGTGTGTTGTGATATTCGTTATCTTTATTCGAATTTTCAGCAGTAATTGTGGGTGAAATATGAATTGATAGATCTGAATTTTCACAGGAGTTGTTGAACACCTCATTTGCTTTTGCATTTTTTACAATTATTGGTTCATGTTCCTGCAAAAGGTTAGGCATAGGAGGAGGTACAACAAGAAACTTCCTCTCAAGCTCATGTATTTCATCTTTGCAATTGGATACACTAGTAAATGTTTCTCGCGTTAGAATTTTCATATCTTTCCATGTTCGAGGTCTTTCTAAATCACTTAAGTTGCTCCACCAAGTCAATGCACAACCTACTAATGCACTTGCAACATTTCTAATCTTTCTCCTCTCACACATATGACATTGTCCAAAATTTTTATCCAAGTCTATTTCCCAAGTAATATATTCATCATAACCAAAACCATCATAAGAAGGAAGAGATGGGAGAATATAATTACTTCTTATGGAAGGTGTTGTAAAGGTTGTCTGAATGTTATGTGAAACCTTGGTTGATGTTTGATTTTTAGTGAGCAACTTCATTGTCGTCTTTATCATGTCAATCATCTCAGCATATAATGCATGATTCTTGCTTTTACCTGACATTGTTAGTAGCAAACAAAAGACAACAACAAAAATATGTTATCCCTATCAAATACGAAGGATAATGGCAAAGTGGAAGTAGAATCACACACTCCCGAGCGTCTTACCACGCTCTTACAATTGTTCTTACCGACACTGCAGGTGGCAAACGGTGGTCGGTATGATGAAACCAATGAAGCGTGGGATGATTGCAAATGTGTATCGATTCTACTCAAGAGTAAAGTGTAGCTTGGATGGCACTTTATATGTAGCAAAGATTAGCAACAATGAAATCAGATAGTAAAGTTGAATAAGTGTCCAAAGTACTTGTCAAAGTTGCTGACCTAAATGTGTTCCTAGTAGTTCAAGCTAGCATGACATGAGACAAAACTAGATGACACAAAGAATGCAAGCACTTCTATTTTTTTGTTGTTTTTTTCCTATTTTTTTGTGCGGCTTTTGTTTCTTGTTTTGCACTTGCCTTTTTCTTTTTTTGTTCCTTTTTTTTTCAGAATGTGCTGTAAGGGAAGAACACAATGAAAATCAATCCAAGATATCTCGTGTGTCTGTTGCAGATTTTCTGCTCAATCTTCCAAGGACAAATAGGCACACTTATATGCCCTAAATTGGAAAGATTAGAACAGAGAGATTGTATATATATCTCTCCTCTTTAATTTCAATATATGGAAGATCTATTTTGGAAAAGAGGAATAGGATATACTGCCCCCGAAATACAGACTGTTCAGAATTTTTAGGTCAATAACAGATTCGGATCTAATACAATTTTGACATCGATAACTATATTTTATGGGAATATGATGAATTAGAAAGTTATAGATAACTTCTTAAACTTTCCAGAAAGTATAAGAACACCAAAATCCGAGTTCGTATGAGCGAGATATGATGAAAACACCAAACTGGATAGAGGTAAATCTAATCTGGACGTGATGACGTGATTCAAAAGGATGAATAACACAATGCAAAACTCAAACTAAGACCAAAAACACTTTCTAAATCAGCAATATGACTCAACAACAGACACAAAATCAACAAAACCAAACTGAAAACGAAAGTTGCAAAGGCTCAATTGTGGTTTGGACAAATTAATGAACAGATCTACTAAACTGCAAGTTTTTTGTGGCTTTTTTGTGGACTCTAGGTATGAAAAACAAAAATAATATAATCGATAGATGAATTACCTAACGGGTAACCTGGAAATCTGATACCAATTGATAAGAAAATTGGTCCCGATCGATGAGTAAAGGGTTTAGGCCCGATATTTTCGTGTGTTAGGGTTAGGTCACGACCCCAACACCCCCTTGGACGTCCTCCCACCTATATATACTCCATAGTAGCCGCCATGAACAATTGGGTTTTGCTTAGATCAATAATATCGCCGTTTTACGGTTTGTGAGACCCCAACTTTGCGATTTCATCAACTCGAATCCATTTGAGGATGTGTTTCCCTCCAAGATACCCCCTGGTTTACCATCGATGAGAGGCATTGAACACAAGATCGATTTGATTCTAGGAGCAAGTTTGCCAAATCGTGCAGCATACAGGGCGAATCCACAAGAAACTAAGGAAATTCAACGAGAAGTCCAAGATCTTTTGGACCGCGGGTACATTGGTGAAAGCCTTAGCCCTTGTTCCGTTCCTGTTCTTTTGGTTCCTAAGAAAGATGGTAGTTGGCGCATGTGTGTTGATTGTCGAGCGATTAATAACATCACCATTCGATATCGTTATCCTATTCCTCGATTAGATGACATGCTTTATGAATTGAGTGGTGCTATCATCTTCACAAAAATTGACTTGCGTAGTGGTTACCACCAAATTAGAATGGCACTAGGAGATGAATGGAAAACTGCATTTAAAACCAAGATTGGACTTTATGAGTGGTTAGTCATTCCTTTCGGTTTAACTAATGCACCCATCACCTTTATGCGATTAATGAACGAGTTTTTACGTGCTTTCATTGGACAATTTGGGGTGGTTTACTTCGATGATATTATCATTTACAGCAAGTCATATGATGAACATCTTGATCATTTACGTTCTATTTTTACTATTTTGAGAGATACACATTTGTTTGGTAACCTCGAAAAGTGCGTATTTTGCACCAATCGAGTCTCGTTTCTTGGCTATGTCGTTTCCTCGCAGGGAATTGAGACGGATGAGGCAAAAATTGAAGCAATCACCAGCTAACCAGCCCCAACAACCGTCACACAGGTTCGTAGTTTTCTTGGTCTTGCAGGTTTTTATCGGTGCTTTGTGCGGGATTTCAGCACCTCTACATGAGCTAACGAAGAAGGGAGTGCCATTTCGATGGGGCGAACAGTAGCAACAAGTTTTTGATGCTCTCAATTCGAAGCATACACAAGCACCATTGCTACAACTTCCTGATTTTGACAAGACCTTTGAGCTAGAATGCGATGCAAGCGACATTGGTATTGGAGGCGTTCTCATACAAGGAGGTAAACCTGTTGCTTTCTTTAGTGAAAAACTTCATGTCCTTCTCTGAATTATTCTACTTATGATAAGGAATTGTATGCCTTAGTGCGTGTACTACAAACTTGGCAACATTATCTTTGGTCTAAGGAGTTTGTCATACATTCTGATCATGAATCATTGAAGTATCTTAAGTGTCAAACCAATCTGAATAAACGACATGCTAAATGGATTGAGTTCATAGAGTCGTTTCCATACATCATTAAGCATAAGAAAGGGAAGGAAAATATCATTGCCGATGCATTATCTAGGCGTTATACCATGCTGTCCCAACTTGATCATAAAATCTTTGGTTTGGAAACAATTAAAGCATTATATCCTACTAATTTGTACTTCAAAGATGCTTTTGAAAATTGTAGAGAAGGAAGAACATGGAATAAATATGTGCTGCGAGAGGGTCTCCTCTATCGTGCTAACAAGCTACGCGTTCCAGCTAGCTCTGTTCGTCTATTACTTTTACAGGAAGCACATGGAGGAGGTTTGATGGGAATTTTGGAGTGAAGAAAATTGAAGATGTGCTGTCCACACACTTCTTTTGGCCAAATATGAGGCGTGATGTCGAGCGCTACGTGTCACGATGCACTACTTGCAACAAATCTAAGTCTCGCCTTAACCCACATGGTCTTTATATGCCTCTTCCTGTTCCTAGTGTACCTTGGGAGGATATTTATATGGACTTTGTTTTGGGATTGCCTAGGACTAAGAGGGGGAGGGATAGTAATTTTGTAGTTGTTGATCGTTTTTCCAAAATGGCACACTTTATACCTTGTCATAAGAATGATAATGCCTCACACATTGCTGATTTATTTATGACGGAAATTGTTCATTTACATGGTGTGTCAAATACCATTGTTTCTGATCGTGATGCAAAATTTTTAAGTCATTTTTGGAGAATTTTGTGGTATAAATTGGGAACCAAGTTGTTGTTTTCAACTACATGTCACCCACAAATGGATGGACGGACCGAGGTAGTTAATCGTACTTTATCCACTATGTTGCGGGCTGTCTTGAAAAAAAATTTGAAGTTGTGGGAGGAGTGTTTACCACATATAGAATTTGCTTACAACAAATCCGTTCACTCCACGACAAAGGTAAGTCCATTCCAGGTAGTGTATGGTTTCAATCCCCGTGCTCCTATTGATTTACTACCTTTGCCTCCTTCTGAAACTATAAATTTGGATGCTACACAATGATCTGAATTCATTCTTAAGATTCATGAAACTACAAAGAAAAATATTTAAATGATGAATGAGAAGTATAGGATTGCAGGTAGTAAAGGTAGAAAAGAAGTAAAACTTGAACCGGGTGATTTGGTGTGGTTACATTTGAGAAAAGAGCGATTTCCCGACTTAGGAAAATATAAACTTATGCCACGAGCTGCTAGTCCTTTTAAGATCGTTGAAAAGATTAATGATAATGCATATAAGCTTGAATTGCCTCCCAATTTTGGGGTTAGTCCTACATTTAACATTTCAGATTTGCGACCGTACTTGGGAGAAGAAGATGAACTTGAGTCGAGGACAACTCTAATTCAAGAGGGGGAGGATGATGAGGACATCACAACAGCGGAGACGGACATTGAACTGCAAGGACCAATCACAAGAGCACGAGCACGATTATTAAATCAGCAGGTGAATTCGTTCCTAACTTCTTTTGCATGTGAGTTTGAGAATAGATTGCTATATGATGATTTAATTGTTATTAGGAATAATGGATAAGATCAACAAGTGAAGGAAAGAGGCCTTGGGAGCGTGGAGAACCAGCTGGGACGTCCACAAGTTGATGGAAATAGTTTACAACTCGGACTCGAGTTCAACTCGGAGTCTAGGAGCAGTCCACCTTAAAGCGGATGCCCAGGAGACATACGGATTCCATTTTCGACGTTCTACATATGCACGGAAAGAGGACAATATAAACTTTCCAATGATTCTTGTCCCACCCCAAAATTCCTCCGGAGTCATTGGGAATCATCGAAACAAGTCGAGTCTAGATTTCTGTCCGGTGCTGCGCCACCGAATCAGGCCTTTGGGCCTTGTATCCCGTAAGAGTCCATTAGGGACGCGTCTAATCGTATTTGGGTCGAACCCTAGCCTATAAATACTGCAGCCGCCGGTCATATTCGGTGGGTTTTGCTTAGATCAATATTATCGCCGTTCTACGGTTTGTGAGACCCCAACTTTGCGATTTTCTGATCGTGTCTTCGACGTTCTTGCTCGTGTTCTCGGTTGCACTTGCAGGGATTAGCCTTCTTGTCAAGGTCAAGCGTGTGCAGCACGGTTGATAACCAGCGGAGCCATGGTGTAGTGATTGCAGGGGTACTCGAACCGCTCGAGTGCCGCAGATCATCAACGTCGAGTTCTCCACCCCAATCGACATACCTTTCGGAAGATCGGGCCAAAACCTACTCATCAATTGGTATCAGATTTCCAGGTTGCCCGTTAGGTAATTCATCTATCCATTATATTATTTTTGTTTTTCATACCTAGAGTCCACAAAAAAGCCACAAAAAACTTGCAGTTTAGTAGATCTGTTCATTACTTTGTCTAAACCACAATTGAGTCTTTGAAACTTTCGTTTTCAGTTTGGTTTTGTTGAGTTTGTGTCCGTTATTAAGTCATATTGCTGGTTTAGAAAGTGTTTTTGGTCTTAGTTTGAGTTTTGCATTGTGTGATTCATCCTTTTGAATCACGTCATCACGTCCAAATTAGATTTACCTCTGTCCAGTTTGGTGTTTTCATCATATCTCGCTCATACGAACTCGGACTTTGGTGTTCTTATACTTTCTGAAAATATTAAGAAGTTCTATATAACTTTCTAATTCATCCTTTTCCCAGAAAATTTTGTTATCGATCTCGAAATCGCATTATATCTGAATCTGTTATTGACCTAAAAATTCTGAACAGTCTGTATTTCGGGGGCAGTATCTCCTATTCTTCTTTTCCAAAATAGGTCTTCCATATATTGAAATTAAAGAGGAGAGATATATCTACAATCTTGCTGTTCTAGGTTTTCCAATTTAGAGCCTATAAGTGTGCATATTTGTCCTTGGAAGATTGAGCAGAAAATCTGCAACAGACACACGAGATATCTTGGATTGATTTTCATTGTGTTCTTCCTTTACAGCACATTCTGAAAAAAAAGGAAGAAAAAAAGAAAAAGTCAAGTGCAAAACAAGAAACAAAAGCCGCACACAAAAAAGAGGAAAAAAACAACAAAAAAACAGAAGTGCTTGCATTATTTGTGTCATCTAGGTTTGTCTCATGTCATGCTAGCTTGAACTACTAGGAACACATTTAGGCCAGCAACTTTGACAAGTACTTTGGACACTTATTCAACTTTACTATCTGATTTCATTGTTGCTAATCCTTGCTACATATAAAGTGCCATCCAAGCTACACTTTACTCTTGAGAAGAATCGATACAATCATCCCACGCTTCATTGGTTTCATCATACCGGCCACCGTTTGCCACCTGCAGTGTCGGTAAGAACACTTCTAAGAGCGTGGTAAGACGCTTGAGAGTGTGTGATTCTACTTCCACTTTTCCATTATCCTTTGTAGTTGATAGGGATAACATATTTTTTTGTTGTCTTTTGTTTGCTACTAACAATGTCAGGTAAAAGCAAGAATCATGCTTTATATTCTGAGATGATTGACATGATGAAGATGACGATGGAGTTGCTCACTCAAAATCAAACATCAATCAAGGTTTCACATGACATTCATACCACCTTTACAACACCTTCCACAAGAATTAATTACATTCTCCCATCTCTTCCTTCTTATGATGGTTTTGGTTACGATGAATATATTGCATGGGAAATAGAGTTGGATAAAAATTTTGGACAATGTCATATGTGTGAGAAAAGAAAGATTGAAAATGTTGCAAGTCCATTATTAGGTTGTGCATTGACTTGGTGGAACAACTTAAGTGATTTAGAAAGACCTCAAACATGGAAAGATATGAAAATTCTTATGCGAGAAACTTTTGCTAATGTATCTAATTGTAAAGATGAAATACATGAACTTGAGAAGAATTTTCTTGTTGTACCTCCTCCTTTGCCTAACCTTTTACAGAAACATGAACAAATAAATGTAGATGCAAATTAAGTAATTACCTTTTGCCTAACCTCATCAGCTACTTAGCTATCCTAGCACCATGCTAGCATATTAAGTAATTACCTTAAGAGCGTAGGCACAATCCATCCTAAGGCAATGAATTGAATCATCATTGAACCAATGTTGATACACGACATAATTATCCATACTAACCTAGTTATGTTATAATTAACTAGACTATAGTGGGGGCCTATAGGCTCTATGATAACGAGATATGTTCATGATGAAATAGTCATAGAAGTTATACCTTCCACATACATGGACGCCATAATCAAACAAGAAACACTTTGCCCAAGTATATGTATAAGTAGAGACTAAAGATACTATCTTTATTATGCATAAAGTCACAATTACAAGAAAGAATACATGAGTCATACCTTTCCCAATGTAGGATTGGGAAGAGAGAGACTCCTTACTCCTTTCCCAATTTGGAGTTGGGACTAGAGACTCTCCTCTCTACAACCTAACTCCTCTAAGACTATGGATAATAGTGTATACAATAGAGATGAATCTCAAGAGGTGTGTGTTGAAGTGAGGGGTAGGGGATCCTATTTATACTAGTGTTGAGGTCGGTTCTCGCCACCAAAAGCGCTCAAATCAGTCACTATTGACTCCAGGAAGCCGGGAGGAGCCAACACGTGGAGGCTGACCGAGTTTGGTGCAGAGACAGGGTGGGCCGACCCCCTGGTTCGGCCGACCTGGTCATTGCACCAATTCTCGTGTGCTTTCTCCAGGTGGCTGCCAGGTGGGTCCCATTGATGTATATGGGTGATACACCGTTGAATCTCCTTGGATACTTCTGTTTGTGTCCATTTGATCCATGGGATGCCACGTGTCGTCACCTGATTGGCTGGGATGATATTTTATAGGATTGATCCCTCTATATTTCCCCATTTCCTGCATAAAATGCTGCATACACATATTTCTCCAAGTCCAAGTGGAATTGGGTTAGGTAGAAAGGTGATGTGTGCAAGAAATGAGAAATCCTTCACATAATTGAGTTAAATTGACGGATGAAATTGGTATATAACAGCCGTCAACAAACTCCCCCAAGCTTATCCTTTGCTCGTCCCGAGCAAAGTCAAGACTTTAGGTTGATGATCAGGAGTTGCTACAATGTCTTATTTTCAAAAGTATCTAATGTACAACAAGATACTCTACCTAGTATTGCAGAAATTGGCTATGATACTCTACCCTTCTTAAGTTATCATGGGGCTTATGCTTTCTCATATTCATGAGTAGTTGAATGGTAGAATAGCAAATGGAGAAAACATAGCCTAGAAATCAAGTTCCAGTTAAATCCTGGAGAATTCAATTTAGATATTAAGTACCTCAATTTGATTCTCTCAGTCACTCCTTTGTGGATAGTGGAAATATTTCCTCACCAAAGTATTGTGCCTCTACTATTCCTACTCATTGGATATGGCTTGTATGTGGATCTTGGTAGGGAAAGTAAGTAGGCATATTTGCATCACATATATTGCTAAGTCAAAAGAGTAAGCCTTAGGAGAATTCAATTCAAAACATTTTGATTCAAGACTAGTGCATGTGTGATGGAGTGGAAGTGGATGTGGATACTTGAGATAACTCCTTTTTGGTATAATCTCTCTTTCTTTTGCAGGGATGAAACATGGCTATTTTTCTTTTTTTTTTCTCATGCTTATGATGTAAGCATGCCTCTCTTTTCTTTCTTTTTTTTTTCATTTTCTTTTTGTAGCCATGTCTTCTACTCCCTTTCTTTGCAATGAATTTTGTAGAGAGTGCTAAACATGAATAACATGGAGTTTCTCTTTTTATTGTGGTATGGTGGATATGATGGACGTTTTCCTTACTTATAGTGTAGAGGTATAGCATGTGCAAGTGAAGTCTTGAATTCAAAAAGAGTTGAAAGATTTCTCACATAGGTCTATACTAGTTTGACTAGGCTCAATGTGAAAGCAAATAGCATATGCATCAAGTTTTATCTATGTATGAACATCATATGGCTTTGGTAGGTATTTCCAATCAATAGAGGGAAACTTAAATCTTTTTAGAATTTCTTCAGAATTCTAAGTTTTACTTCCAAGCTAGGACTAGCAGCCCTATTATCAATTCTAGTCTTCCAACAACCTAGAATTAGATTAAGCTTTTGCTACCCACGACTTCCAAATTAAGGTAAAAGTATTTCAAACCAATGAAAGCAATATTCGGAGAGTAGCAAGTTGTAAACTAGAGACTTAGGAAAATAAAACAAAGCAACTATTCATCATTTCATCTATGTGGATTCTTAATCATTCTTACCACACATCTTTATTTGATGAAAGCAAATCTAACCTATATATATATATATTCTTTTTAAATGCAAGGTGGATGATGAATGGATGGAAAATAAATATACAAGGGATGTGATACATGTTACCACAAGTGGGGGTCCTCCCCCAAGCTTGTTCTTCAACTAGCTCCGTGATAAGGGTTGAACCCTTGATGACAGAAGTATGCTGCAAGATCGGCTTGTTGTTGTTGTAGCGCCGTATTGAAGTTGGTGAATTGAGCATCCATGTGCTGTTGCCAATCCTGGGTACCTTGAACCGCTCCTGGAGGGTGTTGTAGATGTCACCCGTTCTCACTTCAAGCTCTCCCATACGTCTAGTGAGGTCCGTCATTCCTTGGCTATAGTCATGATGACTTCTGGCCGAAAAGGAACGACGTCCTCTCATGGACGTTGGGGGCAAGCTGCTAGAGCTTGAAGAGTATAAGGGTGGATCCCTTTGCCATTCTTGCCAAGATGATTCTCCAGTCTCATATGTCGGAGGTTGAGTCCATCCGGGCTCATATCCTGTTGGATTCTCTTCCTCTTGTTATTCATGGACCGGAGAGATTATTGGTGGCATGCCTGTGGCTGCAGCCCTCGCACGATTCCTTGTTACCCTGCCAGAGACACTACTTCTTCTTGCTTCCTCAAGGGGAAGAAGATTAATGGTTAGCCTCCGCATTTGTACAAATGAAAATCCGGGTAAGGTAACCTAATTTCATTGACAAAGCTGGGATATAAAAATATCAAGGACCCATCTTGATCATGCTTAAGGGTATGTCCTTGCACTAAATAGTCTTCATCAATTAATTCTCTTCCAGCTTCAATATTTTCAAATAAAGAGTATTTAAGTGCTGCTACCCTATCAGCAATATGAGTAATCAATGAAGTGCATTCAATTGGTCCTGATTTTGAAATGTAATCTAACCATTGTGTCATCATGGCTTTGACTGGAGCAACTTTTATCTTTTTAGTCATGGCAAACAAAATTTTCAATTCATCATCTCGCACAACCCTAACATCTCCCCTAGGGAACATAGTCATAGCCACCCATCTATGCATGAAGCGTAAGGTAGGGTTTTGGATGGGACATTTTGGAGTGAAGAAAATTGAAGATGTGCTGTCCACACACTTCTTTTGGCCAAATATGAGGCGTGATGTCGAGCGCTACGTGTCACGATGCACTACTTGCAACAAATCTAAGTCTCGCCTTAACCCACATGGTCTTTATATGCCTCTTCCTGTTCCTAGTGTACCTTGGGAGGATATTTATATGGACTTTGTTTTGGGATTGCCTAGGACTAAGAGGGGGAGGGATAGTAATTTTGTAGTTGTTGATCGTTTTTCCAAAATGGCACACTTTATACCTTGTCATAAGAATGATAATGCCTCACACATTGCTGATTTATTTATGACGGAAATTGTTCATTTACATGGTGTGTCAAATACCATTGTTTCTGATCGTGATGCAAAATTTTTAAGTCATTTTTGGAGAATTTTGTGGTATAAATTGGGAACCAAGTTGTTGTTTTCAACTACATGTCACCCACAAATGGATGGACGGACCGAGGTAGTTAATCGTACTTTATCCACTATGTTGCGGGTTGTCTTGAAAACAAATTTGAAGTTGTGGGAGGAGTGTTTACCACATATAGAATTTGCTTACAACAAATCCGTTCACTCCACGACAAAGGTAAGTCCATTCCAGGTAGTGTATGGTTTCAATCCCCGTGCTCCTATTGATTTACTACCTTTGCCTCCTTCTGAAACTATAAATTTGGATGCTACACAATGATCTGAATTCATTCTTAAGATTCATGAAACTACAAAGAAAAATATTTAAATGATGAATGAGAAGTATAGGATTGCAGGTAGTAAAGGTAGAAAAGAAGTAAAACTTGAACCGGGGGATTTGGTGTGGTTACATTTGAGAAAAGAGCGATTTCCCGACTTAGGAAAATATAAACTTATGCCACGAGCTGCTAGTCCTTTTAAGATCGTTGAAAAGATTAATGATAATGCATATAAGCTTGAATTGCCTCCCGATTTTGGGGTTAGTCCTACATTTAACATTTCAGATTTGCGACCGTACTTGGGAGAAGAAGATGAACTTGAGTCGAGGACAACTCTAATTCAAGAGGGGGAGGATGATGAGGACATCACAACAGCGGAGACGGACATTGAACTGCAAGGACCAATCACAAGAGCACGAGCACGATTATTAAATCAGCAGGTGAATTCGTTCCTAACTTCTTTTGCATGTGAGTTTGAGAATAGATTGCTATATGATGATTTAATTGTTATTAGGAATAATGGATAAGATCAACAAGTGAAGGAAAGAGGCCTTGGGAGCGTGGAGAACCAGCTGGGACGTCCACAAGTTGATGGAAACAGTTTACAACTCGGACTCGAGTTCAACTCGGAGTCTAGGAGCAGTCCACCTTAAAACGGATGCCCAGGATACATACGGATTCCATTTTCGACGTTCTACATATGCACGGAAAGAGGAGAATATAAACTTTCCAATGGTTCTTGTCCCACCCCAAAATTCCTCCGGAGTCATTGGGAAACGTCGAAACAAGTCGAGTCTAGATTTCTGTCCGGTGCTGCGCCACTGAATCAGGCCTTTGGGCCTTGTATCCCGTAAGAGTCCATTAGGGACACGTCTAATCGTATTTGGGTCGAACCCTAGCCTATAAATACTGCAGCCGCCGGTCATATTCCGTGGGTTTTGCTTAGATCAATATTATCGCCGTTCTACGGTTTGTGAGACCCCAACTTTGCGATTTTCTGATCGTGTCTTCAACGTTCTTGCTCGTGTTCTCGGTTGCACTTGCAGGGATTAGCCTTCTTGGCAAGGTCAAGCGTGTGCAGCACGGTTGATAACCAACGGAGACGTGGTGTAGTAATTGCAGGGGTACTCGAACCGCTCGAGTGCCGCAGATCATCAACGTCGAGTTCTCCACCCCAATCGACATACCTTTCGGAAGATCGGGCCTAAACCTACTCATCAATTGGTATCAGATTTCCAGGTTGCCCGTTAGGTAATTCATCTATCCATTATATTATTTTTGTTTTTCATACCTAGAGTCCACAAAAAAGCCACAAAAAACTTGCAGTTTAGTAGATCTGTTCATTACTTTGTCTAAACCACAATTGAGTCTTTGCAACTTTCGTTTTCAGTTTGGTTTTGTTGAGTTTGTGTCCGTTATTAAGTCATATTGCTGGTTTAGAAAGTGTTTTTGGTCTTAGTTTGAGTTTTGCATTGTGTGATTCATCCTTTTGAATCACGTCATCACGTCCAAATTAGATTTACCTCTGTCCAGTTTGGTGTTTTCATCATATCTCGCTCATACGAACTCGGACTTTGGTGTTCTTATACTTTCTGAAAATATTAAGAAGTTCTATATAACTTTCTAATTCATCCTTTTCCCAGAAAATTTTGTTATCGATCTCGAAATCGCATTATATCTGAATCTGTTATTGACCTAAAAATTCTGAACAGTCTGTATTTCGGGGGCAGTATCTCCTATTCTTCTTTTCCAAAATAGGTCTTCCATATATTGAAATTAAAGAGGAGAGATATATCTACAATCTTGCTGTTCTAGGTTTTCCAATTTAGAGCCTATAAGTGTGCATATTTGTCCTTGGAAGATTGAGCAGAAAATCTGCAACAGACACACGAGATATCTTGGATTGATTTTCATTGTGTTCTTCCTTTACAGCACATTCTGAAAAAAAAGGAAGAAAAAAAGAAAAAGTCAAGTGCAAAACAAGAAACAAAAGCCGCACACAAAAAAGAGGAAAAAAACAACAAAAAAACAGAAGTGATTGCATTATTTGTGTCATCTAGTTTTGTCTCATGTCATGCTAGCTTGAACTACTAGGAACACATTTAGGCCAGCAACTTTGACAAGTACTTTGGACACTTATTCAACTTTACTATCTGATTTCATTGTTGCTAATCCTTGCTACATATAAAGTGCTATCATAGCTACACTTTACTCTTGAGCAGAATCGATACACATTTGCAATCATCCCACGCTTCATTGGTTTCATCATACCGGCCACCGTTTGCCACCTGCAGTGTCGGTAAGAACACTTCTAAGAGCGTGGTAAGACGCTTGAGAGTGTGTGATTCTACTTCCACTTTTCCATTATCCTTTGTAGTTGATAGGGATAACATATTTTTTTGTTGTCTTTTGTTTGCTACTAACAATGTCAGGTAAAAGCAAGAATCATGCTTTATATTTTGAGATGATTGACATGATGAAGATGACGATGGAGTTGCTCACTCAAAATCAAACATCAATCAAGGTTTCACATGACATTCATACCACCTTTACAACACCTTCCATAAGAATTAATTACATTCTCCCATCTCTTCCTTCTTATGATGGTGTTGGTTACGATGAATATATTGCATGGGAAATAGAGTTGGATAAAAATTTTGGACAATGTCATATGTGTGAGAAAAGAAAGATTGAAAATGTTGCAAGTCCATTATTAGGTTGTGCATTGACTTGGTGGAACAACTTAAGTGATTTAGAAAGACCTCAAACATGGAAAGATATGAAAATTCTTATGCGAGAAACTTTTGCTAATGTATCTAATTGTAAAGATGAAATACATGAACTTGAGAAGAATTTTCTTGTTGTACCTCCTCCTTTGCCTAACCTTTTGCAGAAACATGAACAAATAAATGTAGATGCAAATTAAGTAATTACCATTTGCCTAACCTCATCAGCTACTTAGCTATCCTAGCACCATGCTAGCATATTAAGTAATTACCTTAAGAGCGTAGGCACAATCCATCCTAAGGCAATGAATTGAATCATCATTGAACCAATGTTGATACACGACATAATTATCCACACTAACCTAGTTATGTTATAATTAACTAGACTATAGTGGGGGCCTATAGGCTCTATGATAATGAGATATGTTCATGATGAAATAGTCATAGAAGCTATACCTTCCACATACATGGACTCCATAATCAAACAAGAAACACTTTGCCCAAGTATATGTATAAGTAGAGACTAAAGATACTATCTTTATTATGCATAAAGTCACAATTACAAGAAAGAATACATGAGTCATACCTTTCCCAATGTAGGATTGGGAAGAGAGAGACTCCTTACTCCTTTCCCAATTTGGAGTTGGGACTAGAGACTCTCCTCTCTACAACCTAACTCCTCTAAGACTATGGATAATAGTGTATACAATAGAGATGAATCTCAAGAGGTGTGTGTTGAAGTGAGGGGTAGGGGATCCTATTTATACTAGTGTTGAGGTCGGTTCTCGCCACCAAAAGCGCTCAAATCAGTCACTATTGACTCCAGGAAGCCGGGAGGAGCCAACACGTGGAGGCTGACCGAGTTTGGTGCAGAGACCAGGTGGGCCGACCCCCTGGTTCGGCCGACCTGGTCATTGCACCAATTCTCGTGTGCTTTCTCCAGGTGGCTGCCAGGTGGGTCCCATTGATGTATATGGGTGATACACCGTTGAATCTCCTTGGATACTTCTGTTTGTGGTCCATTTGATCCATGGGATGCCACGTGTCATCGCCTGATTGGCTGGGATGATATTTTATAGGATTGGTCCCTCTATATTTACCCATTTCCTGCATAAAATGCTGCATACATATATTTCTCCAAGTCCAAGTGGAATTGGGTTAGGTAGAAAGGTGATGTGTGCAAGAAATGAGAAATCCTTCACATAATTGAGTTAAATTGACGGATGAAATTGGTATATAACAGCCGTCAACAAACTCCCCCAAGCTTATCCTTTGCTCGTCCCGAGCAAAGTCAAGACTTTAGGTTGATGATCAGGAGTTGCTACAATGTCTTATTTTCAAAAGTATCTAATGTACAACAAGATACTCTACCTAGTATTGCAGAAATTGGCTATGATACTCTACCCTTCTTAAGTTATCATGGGGCTTATGCTTTCTCATATTCATGAGTAGTTGAAAGGTAGAATAGCAAATGGAGAAAACATAGCCTAGAAATCAAGTTCCAGTTAAATCCTGGAGAATTCAATTTAGATATTAAGTACCTCAATTTGATTCTCTCAGTCACTCCTTTGTGGATAGTGGAAATATTTCCTCACCAAAGTATTGTGCCTCTACTATTCCTACTCATTGGATATGGCTTGTATGTGGAGCTTGGTAGGGAAAGTAAGTAGGCATATTTGCATCACATATATTGCTAAGTCAAAAGAGTAAGCCTTAGGAGAATTCATTTCAAAACATTTTGATTCAAGACTAGTGCATGTGTGATGGAGTGGAAGTGGATGTGGATACTTGAGATAACTCCTTTTTGGTATAATCTCTCTTTCTTTTGCAGGGATGAAACATGGCTATTTTTCTTTTTTTTTTCTCATGCTTATGATGTAAGCATGCCTCTCTTTTCTTTCTTTTTTTTTCATTTTCTTTTTGTAGCCATGTCTTCTACTCCCTTTCTTTGCAATGAATTTTGAAGAGAGTGCTAAACATGAATAACATGGAGTTTCTCTTTTTATTGTGGTATGGTGGATATGATGGACGTTTTCCTTACTTATAGTGTAGAAGTATAGCATGTGCAAGTGAAGTCTTGAATTCAAAAAGAGTTGAATGATTTCTCACATAGGTCTATACTAGTTTGACTAGGCTCAATGTGAAAGCAAATAGCATATGCATCAGGTTTTATCTATGTATGAACATCATATGGCTTTGGTAGGTATTTCCAATCAATAGAGGGAAACTTAAATCTTTTTAGAATTTCTTCGGAATTCTAAGTTTACTTCCAAGCTAGGACTAGCAGCCCTATTATCAATTCTAGTCTTCCAACAACCTAGAATTAGATTAAGCTTTTGCTACCCACGACTTCCAAATTAAGGTAAAAGTATTTCAAACCAATGAAAGCAATATTCGGAGAGTAGCAAGTTGTAAACTAGAGACTTAGGAAAATAAAACAAAGCAACTATTCATCATTTCATCTATGTGGATTCTTAATCATTCTTACCACACATCTTTATTTGATGAAAGCAAATCTAACCTATATATATATATATATATATATTCTTTTTCTTTTTAAATGCAAGGTGGATGATGGATGGATGGAAAATAAATATGCAAGGGATGTGATACATGTTACCACAAGTGGGGGTCCTCCCCCAAGCTTGTTCTTCAACTAGCTCCGTGATAAGGGTTGAACCCTTGATGACGGAAGTATGCTGCAAGATCGGCTTGTTGTTGTTGTAGCGCCGTATTGAAGTTGGTGAATTGAGCATCCATGTGCTGTTGCCAATCCTGGGTACCTTGAACCGCTCCTGGAGGGTGTTGTAGATGTCACCCGTTCTCACTTCAAGCTCTCCCATACGTCTAGTGAGGTCCGTCATTCCTTGGCTATAGTCATGATGACTTCTGGCCGAAAAGGAACGACATCCTCTCATGGACGTTGGGGGCAAGCTGCTAGAGCTTGTAGAGTATAAGGGTGGATCCCTTTGCCATTCTTACCAAGATGATTCTCCAGTCTCATACGTTGGAGGTTGAGTCCATCCGGGCTCATATCCTGTTGGATTCTCTTCCTCTTGTTATTCATGGACCGGAGAGATTATTGGTGGCATGCCTGTGGCTGCAGCCCTCGCACGATTCCTTGTTACCCTGCCAGAGACACTACTTCTTCTTGCTTCCTCAAGGGGAAGAAGATTAATGGTTAGCCTCCGCATTTGTACAAATGAAAATCCGGGTAAGGTAACCTAATTTCATTGACAAAGCCGGGATATAAAAATATCAAGGACCCATCTTGATCATGCTTAAGGGTATGTCCTTGCACTAAATAGTCTTCATCAATTAATTCTCTTTCAGCTTCAATATTTTCAAATAAAGAGTATTTAAGTGTTGCTACCCTATCAGCAATATGAGTAATCAATGAAGTGCATTCAATTGGTCCTGATTTTGAAATGTAATCTAACCATTGTGTCATCATGGCTTTGACTGGAGCAACTTTTATCTTTTTAGTCATGGCAAACAAAATTTTCAATTCATCATCTCGCACAACCCTAACATCTCCCCTAGGGAACATAGTCATAGCCACCCATCTATGCATGAAGCGTAAGGTAGGGTTTTGGATGTGGCTATTCCTAGGAGCCCTACATGTGACCTCACTAGTTACCTCATGCCAAAAACTTTGTTTGTTAAACTTAGGCAAATTGTCTAAATCTAGCAAACACCATTTATGGAAGCCTAGGATGCTACCTAATTCTTTCCATAGGATGTTGTATTCTTTTTGAAATAATCTAAAAGTAATACCATCAAATCCTATTCTTAGCGTGCAAAGGAATAGGATAGTGAGAAGGCGTGAACCTTTCTCCTCTATGTGAGCAAAGTCATCAAATCCAATTGCATAAATTCGGAGTCCATACCTATTTTGGAGATCAAATGTGGATCGTAAGCCTTGGTGTGGCGGAACTCACGATCTTGGAGAAGCCTACGTGCTTGATCTTCAACTTCGCTTCATATGTCGAGATCAATGTCATGAAGAAGTTGGTGCGGGTTGCCTCTCTCTTCCATGGGAGTGTCCTCACACACACTTCTCCTCCTTGGGCTTGTACCCATGGAAGAGAGGCGTGCACTAGAACCTTCACCATGGCTTGAGCTTGCAGCCTCCTTCCTCTTTCCAAACAACCTCTTCATGTCTTTTTGAGTTCAACAAGCAAGAACAAAATAAGGTGAGAAAAATCCGTAAAGAAGCGATGTTTGGAAAATAAAACTCTCAACGAATTTTCTCATCTTGAAATCTTGAGTGTAAAATGCAAATGCAAACAAAAGAAAATCTTTTTGTGGATGGATTTGAGCAAGAGTGTTGCAATGAAGAGCAAGAAAAACAAGGTGAGCTAGAGAGTGACTTGGGGAGGTGTAAAATGAAGTGGTGTGTGAAGAGAGGTGCTCCTCACGGCCACAATTTATAGGGTGCACCCTCCAACAGTCACTTAGGGTTCAAAATGTAGCCGTTGGAGGAAGGGGAGCCAAATTGGCTCCACTCCCTGTTCGGCCGACCAGGGGGTTCGGCCGGCCTGACAGGTGGGCACCCCTAATTCCCCTTTTGGCAAATGGCTCCCCAACGGCTATAAAGTTAGCATGTTGGTGAAATGCTATATGTGCAGCTTAGAAAAATTATTTTTCAAATAAAAACCCCTTTTCAAATCCAACACAAATTTCTTTTGAAAAAGAAAGAAAGAAAAATGATAGTTGAGAATATAAGATTCTCAACTTGCTAGGGAAAATCAAATATGCAATGGGAAAAATCCAAATGGGGTGGAAAAAGAAAGAAAAATAAAGTGGGATAACTACCAATTTAACCTATTGGCTTAGGTCTCACCACCGTCCGATGAGATGGACATTCCTCCGTCTTCATTTCACATCCGGGCCCAGAGGGATGGGCTTGGACGGCTTGTCTTGCTTCTTCCGCCATTTTTTCTTTGGCGGCTTGGTGTACTCGGGCCTTCGGGAAGGTCCAGATGATTCCGTCGTCTTTGGATATCGGCGTGGTCGAAACGACGGATTCTCCTCGTAGATTAATCTTCTCATGAATACAATGAGTGAGTCCACCTTTGGAGGTGTGACTTCAGCCTCTCTGATGTTTTTATCATTCGGCCCATACTTGATTCGAATCATGGAGCATTGTTCTGGTTTGGGCCGATAGTTAAACTTTTCCTCTTTGCCATTGATATGGAAGTGGATTTCTCCAGCTCCCACATCTATGCGAGCTTTTGAAGTGCTTAGGAATGGACGCCCAACAAAGATTGGTGTATTTTTCTCGGTGTCCATGTCTAGCACCACAAAATCCACGGGTATGAAGCAGTTTCAGATCTTCACCGGGACGTCTTCAGCAATAACCGCTGTATAACGGACTAAAGAGTCAGCCAGTTGTTGCTGCATTGGTGTTGGAGTCAGCTCTTTGAAGTTCAGATGGTCGAACACAACCTTAGGCATCACACTAACACTTGCTCCCAAATCAAAAAGTGCCTTGTCAAAGTGGTGAGCCCCAATTGAGCATGAAATGGTAGGACATCCGGGGCCCTTCTTCTAGTTGCTCTCTTGTACGGAAATCATGTTGACATTTTTCGTTGGAGGCTCTGGCTGACCTGGCATCTTGCCATTCTCCATCGGAGGAATAGCAGCTGCTAGCTGAGCCAACTGAGTCTCGAGCATCTTGTTGAAGCTCAGTTGATTCTTGAAGGCTGAGGATAGTCCTTCCATCTTTGCATTGATATTCTCTAGGGTCTTGTCATTAGCTGACAGCTTCTTGGATAGGGCCTCGTTGATCTTGAGCTGGCTAATGGCAAGTTCTCTCAAGTTGGGCTGATTTCTAGGGTTGCCATTGTTGTTGTACCCTCCTTGAAAGAATGGGCGCTGTTGACCCCACCCTTGACCTCCTGGACGATAGCCATTGTTGTTGTTGAAATTTCCGTTGTTGGCGAGGTATAAGGCATCCTCACGAGTTTCTGGGCAATCATTGCCCATATGACCCGTGTCACCATAGACTTCACACGTGATGTGAGAGTCTAGGGCATAGGCATTGCCAGACACATGACCAATGGCTTGTCCATCAATTTTCTTCATTAGGAGGTCCAATTTTGCAGCGGTCATTCCCACCTCCTTCATGGTGTGCATGCCTCGCAGTCGGGTATGGAGACGCTCATCGTTCCATCCCATGTTGGACACCATCTTCTCAATAAGATCTTTAGCTTTTGGCACCATCAATGAGAAGAAGGCTCCTCCAGCAGCAGCATCCAAAAGGTCACGAGCTGATGGGATCAACCCGTTATAGAAATTTTGAATAAGGAGCCAGTCATCCATCCCATGGTGGGGACAGGCTAGGATGTACTCCAGAAGCCTTTCCCATGCCTCGGGAATAGACTCCTTGGGCTCTTGCTGAAAGCTGGAAATCCTTCCACGTAGTGCATTGGTTTTGCCCAACGAGAAGAATTTGGCGAGGAATGCCGTAGAACATTTCTCCCAAATGTCTACAACACTTCAGTTCGCGTAGAACCACTATTTCTCTCTCCCAAGGAGAGAGAACGGGAATAGTCTCAGACAGACCACATCTGGAGACACGTACTTGATCTTAAAAGTGCTATAGATCTCGAGGAACTGTTGTAGGTGAGCACTTGCATCCTTGTTAGCCTTCCCACAGAATGGGTTGGCTTGCACCATAGTGATAAGGCCAGTTTTGATCTCGAAGTTCAGATCTCCCGTGTTAACAGTGGGCCCGATAGGTACATTGTTAGCAGAGGGAGCTGAGAACTCACGAAGGGTCTTTTGGGCCATTGGCGTTTGGATTGTTGGTGCAAAAATGTTGGCTTGCTTTGCCGCTCGAATCTTCTGAGGAGTAACGACACGGGGTCGGTCTCTCAGAAGAGATTTGGGATCTTCAACAAAGTTTTCCGGCAGGCGAAAACCAAACATACACTACCCTATTTTCACATTTAAAATACGAAAGCAAAGAATGGTTATCCTACTACAGTCCTACCCAGGGTTCTATCCTATTCACCCATTCATGTTATATATCTATTTGCTCTCCCCGGCAACGGCGCCAGAAATGCTTGTTGACGGCTCCTAAGATATACTAACAAATCATCCCCGACAATGGTGCCAGAAATGCTTGTTGGTATTATTCACGCACCATTAACTAGACATCTCCAACTGATGTGTCACAAATGCTTGTTAACAGTTCTATTGGATCACAGAGTGAATTCCGCAAGCGCACGAAGATATCATTGTAGCATTTCCCCTTAAGATTATTCCCAAGGGTGTCATTTATTTGATCCAAAAGGAAGGCGGGGTAGATATATATCAATCATCAAGTTGAAAGGGGTAGAAAGGTCTAGGTAAGAATCTAGTAAGGATGGATAAAATAATAGTGGAGGTAGTGTGACACACACAAAAGCTTTCAAGTCTAAGGGGGATAAGAGGATCCTAGAGGTTAGTTAAGGTTGAGAGTTATGAAGGTACTCCTACTATGCTCTATTGTACATATACATAGTCTAAACTAATTATTCATAAGCTAGATCAATAGTGAATACTTATGCTATGTGGATCAACACATCGGGCACGAGCTTACCCCTAGCAATACTAGGGCGACTCCCGCCAAGAGCCTGTGGCATAGCCGAACGTGGAGGATTACAAAGGACAGATAGGGCTGTCACTACCTACTACCTACCTCTTCAATCCATGGGTCTACAAGACATCCAATGCTACTTAGCTATCCTAGCACCATGCTAGCATATTAATTAATTACCTTAAGAGCCTAGGCACAATCCATCCTAAGGCAATGAATTGAATCATCATTGAACCAATGTTGATACACAACATAATTATCCATACTAACCTAGTTATGTTATAATTAACTAGACTATAGTGGGGGTCTATAGGTTTTATGATAATGAGATATGTTCATGATGAAATAGTCATAGAAGCTATACCTTCCACATACATGGACTCCACAATCAAACAAGAAATGTTTTGCCCAAGTATATGTATAAGTAGAGACTAAAGATACTATCTTTATTATGCATAAAGTCACAATTACAAGAAAGAATACATGAGTCATACCTTTCCCAATGTAGGATTGGGAAGAGAGAGACTCCTTACTCCTTTCCCGATTTGGACTTGGAACTAGAGACTCTCCTCTATACAACCTAACTCCTCTAAGAATATGGATGATAGTGTATACAATAGATATGAAGCTCAAATGGTGTGTGTTGAAGTGAGGGGTAGGGGGTCCTTTTTATACTAGTGTTGAGGTCGGTTCCCGCCACCAAAAGCACGCGAATCAGTCACCATTGACTCCAGGAAGCCGGGAGGAGCCAACACGTGGAGCCTGACCGAGTTTGGTGCAGAGACCAGGTGGGCCGACCCCCTGGGTTGGCCAACCTAGGCATTGCACCAATTTTCGTGTGCTTTCTCCAGGTGGCTGCCAGGTGGGTCCCATTGATGTATATGGGTTATACACCGTTGGATCTCCTCCGATACTTCTGTTTGTGGACCATTTGATCCATGGTATGCCACGTGTCGTCGCCTGATTGGCTGGGATGATATTTTATAGGATTGGTCCCTCTATATTTCCTCATTTCCTGCATAAAATGCTGCATAAACATATTTTTCCAAGTCCAAGTGGAATTGGGTTAGGTAGAAAGGTGATGTGTGCAAGAAATGAGAAATCCTTCACATAATTGAGTTAAATTGACGGATGAAATTGGTATATAAAAGCCGTCAACAATCTTTGCCGGGTTTGCCTCAATTCCTCAGTGGGTCACCATGAATCCGAGGAGCTTCGCGGAGCTAACCCCGAAGACACATTTGTCTGGTGTCAGCTTGGTGCGCGTGATGCGCAGCTTGTCGAAGACGGCTTGTAGGATGTCAAGGAGTCACTCATTGTTCTTGACCTTCACGATGATGTCATCGACGTAAACCTCTAACATGTCCCTGATGAGCTCTCCAAATGTTTTGTGTATGGCTCGCACAAAAGTTGAAGCAACATTTTTGAGACCGAAAGGCATGGCAGTGTAACAGTACAATCTATCTACTGTTTTGAAGGCAGTATGCTCTTCATCTTCCCAAGACATTTGGACCTGATGGTAACTAGAATATGCATCTAGGAAACACAATAACTCACACCCGAAGGTGGAGTCCACTATCTGATCTATTCTAGGTAGTGGGAATGGGTCTTTTAAACATGCCTTATTCAAGGTGGTGTAGTCGATACACATCTGAAGCTTCCCGCCAGCCTTAGGTACAACGACTGGGTTTGCCAGCCATTTTGGATGATGAACCTCCCAGATGAAACTAGCTTCGAGTAGCTTCTTAATTTCTTGTTGGATGAAGTTCTGCTGCTCGACTGATTGCTTCCGGGGCTTCTAGTGTACTGGCCATGCGTTGGGATAAATCTTTAGGCTGTGCTCAATCATCTCCCTAGGAATCCTAGGTATTTGTGACGGTTGACAGGCAAACACGTCAACATTTACCCAGGGGAAAGTGACGAGCGTGATTTCCTATTTGTTGTCCAGACCTCCCGATATACTGGTAGTCTGGACAGCATTGAAACCAATTTGGACGACTTTGACGGGTATGTCGGTCTCGCCGCTTGGCTGCACGCGTGGTGTAGAGGTTGAGCCTCGATGACGAGTGCTCGGAGGTTGAGTAGCTAGATCCTTACCAGATGCTCCCTTTTGTGCTGTCGCAAGCGTGTGGAGTTCTTCTAGCGCAATGACTCCCGTAGTGTGATCTCTGCGGATCCGGAGAATGCCCAAAGGTGTCGGCATCTTTAACACCAAATAGCCGTAGTGACCTGCGGACATGAACCTATACAGAGCAGGCCTGTCTAGGATGGTGTTGAAGGGAAAACTGATGTGTGCGACGTCGAAGACCAACTTCTTGGTCCTGTAGTTCTCCTGAATCCCGAAGGTCACTGGGAGTGTAATGGATCCGAGAAGGCTGGTGGCCCTCGAACCTATCCTGGAGAATGGACGTGAGGGGCGAAGGTCCAAGAGTCAGAGCTGGATCTTCACGAACTCTTCATAGCTCAAGAGGTTGAGCACCGCCCTTCCATCTACCAAGACATGCTAGAGCTGTACGTTGTTTATGGTTGGAGACACCATTAATGGCAGTTGGCCAGCTCCGATCATGTTCCTGGGGCAGTCTGTAGCATTGAAAGTGATGGGAGTGTCCATCCACTTCCGATGTGGTTCTGCCCTGGTGGTAGGATCTGTGGCAGCCATCTCTCGCTGCATAGTCTTGAGGATGCGGCGAGAAGTGATATCCCAGGACCCTCCATATATGGTGTTGAGGGTCTTCCGACGCTCATTGTCGGAGACGTTAGAATCACTGACGATTGTGTTGTACACAACCTTCAGGACCTTCCTGGGGTCCTGGAAGCCTAGCTCTGTATCAGGCGGAGCTTCGTCGAGTTTTTGTTTTCCTTCCCTCTAGCGGAAAGGGGCTTCTTCCTGGCGCTTGTTGTAGCGCTCGACAAGGTTCTGGACCTCCAGGCAATCTTCCAGACTGTGTTTGTACGTTTTATGGATCGGACAACACATCTTTGGACCGCCGCCGTCTTCTGACGAAGGTCGAGGTCGCTTTTCGGGGCGTGGCCCTCGGCCACCCGGAGCTGCTGCTGTCGCAACAGTAGGTGTGCCGACTAATGGATTCTTCTGTTGTTGGACTTTTTCTTCTTATTTCCACTACCAGAGGTAGTGGCTTCAGCTTTATAGGACTTTTTGTTAGCCTCTGGAGCTAGCTTTGAATGCATTTCCCAGCCCTCTGCAGCCCGGGCGCACTTGTCGGCCAAGCTGAAGAGTTCCGTCACACTGGTGACTTCTTTTGTCCCTAGCTTCTCCAACATTTTCTTATCTCTGACACCTTGTTTGAATGCCATGACGACAGAAGCATTGGAGATGGAAGGGATGGTGTTTCGTACATCAGAAAACCGCTGGATGAGGGATCGCAACGATTCTCTCGACTTTTGTTGTACAACAAAAAGGTCCAGTTTTATGCCAGGTCGCGTCTAGGAGCTCCCGAAGTTGGCGGTGAGCTGTTGGCATAGCTCTGCCCAACTGTTGATGGAGTCAGGCAGTAGGATCATGAACCAAGACCTGGACGTCAAATTTAGAGCCACGAAAAATAATTGGCCATCACAGCCTCATTGCTACCAGCTACAAGAATGGCGGTGGAGTATATGTGGAGAAACTCGGCGGTGTTGATAGTCCCATCGAATTTTTCTACCAAATGAAGCCAAAACTTCTGAGGCCAACAGACCATGCACAGGTGCATGGCCAGGGCTGAGCAGCCGCTGCCTACTCCCATGGCAGGAAGGTTTTCTTAAGCCTCTCGCCTTTCACGAGCACGCTCGATCTGAACGTGGCCGTTCTGCTGTCTGTAGCGGCGGTCAAGCTCCGACCGCAGATCATGCGTCAAGAGTCATGACGCGGTGTGAGTGCGACGCGCCTCAGAGGGCAGCAATGTCGCCTACTGAGACACATCACGTCTCCGGTGCTCTGAAGCTTGCGGACCAAGTCTTCCAGACAAGATCCAACGTTGAGAAGGTGCCTGCCCTGAAGGGGGATGGCCTTGGTTGTTGAGGCCATCGGCTATGGCTACAACCAGATGTTCCACATCAGGACTCCACTGCTCCATCGCACCCTAAGGTGCTCCTAGCAGCGGTGGACGTTGGAGAAGAGTACGCGCAGGAATTAGCACGTTCTTAGGGTTGTTGTGCGTCGATGGAGTGACCAACGCGAGGACCCCATCCTACTGTCCAGCATTGTTAGCTAGAGCAGGTGGTGGTGGTGGTGGTACGATGCCTGCCAGGACAACAACACCCGCTAACTGTTGCACATTAGAGGGATTCCATCCAACAGGTTGCTCGGTGTTGCCGTTGGATGGCCCTGTGGTGGAATTCACCATGTTGAAATCTCAAGGCCCCCTACCTTGCGTGCCAAATGTCGAAGTGTGCAATCGACACTTCCCCTGGTACTTCTAGATTGTAGCCCGCGAAGGTTCTTGATTAGTTGGGGCACGCGTGAGATTATGAACAAGACAGTGACACGAGGAGTTTTATGTGGTTCCGGCCGCCTGAGTGTAACACCCTACTCCACGAGATGTGTGTTGTAAGTATGAATGTCTGGCGCTTGTGAGCGTGTGAGCTTCCTTGTCCCTGTACCGTGCGGTGCAACCCTTTTATAGTCCAAGGACTGGCTGCTACATTGTCAGCATGGCCCAACATGTGGCTTTGGCGGTAGTTAATTGCCTAATACACAATCTGTGAATATTTAGTGTAACTAACAGTGTGATAATGCGCCTTAATGGCGACATTACTGTTGCTAAGGGTCCTCTAATCGTGTGTCATTAATATGGCATTAATGACACGTAATCAGGTCCTATAACTATAAATTTAACTATCTGTTGAATCACCACGCCGTTGGAGATCTACCAGTCTCTCCACTGTTGTCTCAGGTCCGGAGCTTTCGACAAACATGCAAAACACACAATTCAATCAAATAATGCTCATATAGTACTCAATATGCCATGATATGAATGATTAATTCAATTGTGAGGTAAACCTTGTGAATGAGTTGCTATTAATGTTTACTAAGTAGTTCTAATAGTTTTTAACATGTTTGGACAAGTTTGGAATTGAATTGAGTTGATTTGGAATTAATTCAGCATAGTTCAGATTCAAAGGACAGACTAGTCCATATACAGGGGGCAGACTAGTCGGCACTACGCAGACTGCAAAATTAGGGTTTTTCTGATATAAGAGAATTGGGGCTGAATTTGCATGAAAACTCGAATGTAGAGGGCATACCACGTGTTTAGCGATCCAAAGATCAAGGTTTTGACGTGTGGCTTTAGATTTTGGCAATTAGGGCTTGATGGAGATGAGTTGATGAAGAGTGGTGATGAAGAACGTCAATTCATCGAAGAATTGATGAAGGTCGATCTTTGTTGCTCCTTCTCCTCTTCTCCTTCCTCTCCTTGCTCCTGGGTTCCTTCTTGACGTTGGCACGAGATCAAAGGCGGCAACAAGGGGTTTTTCTACAAGTTGGGGAGGTTAGGGTATTCGGTTGTTTATATAGAGGTTGGAGAGGTAGGGTTTTGGGTGAATTCCAAGTGGAATTTGGTGGGGGACGTGGAGGGGCCAAGGTGGGGTCCACTTTGCTCCTCCAAGGTTGGGCATGAAGGCCTCGAGCCCAAATAAGGTAATTACCCAAAAACAATTCATCGGTAAATAACAGAATCTGAGTGGGATTCAGAAGGCCGGACTAGTCCGTATGGGGAACCGGACAAGTCCGCTTTAAATGGCCAGACAAGTCTGGGGCGACTAGAACAGATTGAAATTTACACAAACTCGGTCTAGTCCACTCAAAATCGGACAAGTCCGAAAATACATCAGAACCAATAACGGACTAGTCCGTGCATTGTGCTGGACATGTCCGGGTTCTGAAGAAACTGAATTTTCTTGGAAAGGAATAGGGACACCTGACTAGTCCGGATACAAGGTCGGACAAGTCCATACCCGAAAAGACTGAAACTTCCAGATTAAGCCTAAATTCATTTTAATCTTGTTGCTTTTTACTTTTCTTAATATTAAACATGTATGAGGATGTATGCAATGCATTATGCATGAAAATGAGGGTGTTACACAAAATGGGTAGAAGCTTTGCCATGCAAAAATGTTGATTCCAAGCAAGCTAGGAAAATATTCCATGAGATCATTTTTCCACGCTTTGGAACTCCCCGTATGGTCATAAGTTATGGAGGGTCTCATTTCATAGATAAGACCCTCTGGAACTTTTTGAGGGAGCTTGGTGTCCTGCATAACATTACTACTCCATACCACCCACAAACAAGAGGTCAAGCAGAAACATCTAATAAGCAAATTAAGAATATTTTACAAAAGACCATCTTTTAAATGGGAACGGGAAGGAAGCATAAGCTACCCGACACATTGTGGACATACCGTACTGCCTACGAAACTCCTATCGACATGTCTCCTTTTCAACTTGTCTATGGGAATACTTGTCATCTTCCTTTAGAGTTGGAGCATAGAGTCTATTGGCCCATCAAGCGGTGGAACATGGACCTTCATGAAGAAGGAAAACACCGACTAAAGCAACTTTCCGAGTTGAAAGTGTGGAGAGATAAGGCATACCATAGTGAAAAAATCTACAAGGAAAGAACCAATAGATGGCACGATAAAAGGATTATGCCTAAACAGTTCAAACCTAGAGATAAAGTTCTACTCTTCAACTCTAGGGTTAATCTCTTTGGACATGGGAAGCTTAGTAGTAAATGGGAAGGACCCTTCACTATAGTAGAAACCTCATCCCACGGAGCAATCACACTCCAAGGTGATGATGATCAGCTATTTAAAGTGAATGGGCACCGACTCAAATTATTTCTCGAATCCCAGGAGGAGGAGGCGAAAAAAGAAATTGACGTGATGAATCTTTTTGATTTTCATGCTGTTTCCTTAAATTCTGTCTAAGTTTTCCGCGTCCAATTAACGGGACCATCCAATTATTCATCCATGGGGCCCATTTAGCCAACCCACGAAAACTTAGTCCGAACAGAGCCGGGTAGGGTCCGCCCAAACCCTAGGGTCAGCCGACCTCCCCCTTTCGCCATCAGCTTTCTTTTTTTTCGTGTGGACTCCCCCGACGTATCACAACAGGACTCTTGGTGCTATCATACTTTCCCCGCTTATATATTGATGAGAACAGAGAGGAAAAACTTGCACCATCTAGAAAAACCCATCTCTTGTTCCTCCCATCCAAGTCATGGCCGAAAAGAAATTGTGACTCATGCCTCCCCTAGCTCAACCATTAACCTGAGCGGAGACATCAAGCTGACCAATGACAAGTCCACCCTCGCTTTGGAGTCCATCATGGCATTGGATTCCATACCTCTCGCCATGATGCCACCACCAACAACGACTCTGCGTTGGCGTAGCACCATGCCTCGTGGTGCTGCACAGTCGCTCTCCCCTCGGAGGACGCCCATGAAGTCGAAGACACTTGCGCATCGTCCGACTACGGATGGCCTTAAGTCAGTCAGGACCCATCTTTTTCCTGAAAAGACGAGTCTCTCCCAAAGCTGCAGCCTAGCGAGGAGTTCATGTACACTTTGATGACAAAGGACGGTGATGTAGTGAGCCACCACTACAAGTCACCTATGCGTACCTCGCCTGAGCTCGTGGGAGACCGCCTCATTATCCACGGTGTGCGCAAGCCTGAAGGAGGCTATGCATAGGTGATACTTTGAGATATACGAAGTCTCCCACCTCAAAAGATAAGCTTCTTCGTCTATTACCCGTATAACCCTTCTGTCTCGACTGAGCAACCCTTAAGTTCTCGCGGATGGTCCGCACTTGCTGTTCGGCTTCTTGGATCACATCAGGTCCAAATACTTGGGTTTCCCCTGTCTCATTCCAAAACAAAGGTGTTCTACACCTTCTCCCATACAATGCTTCATATGGCAACATCTTCAAGCTTGCTTGATAATTGTTGTTGTAGGAAAATTCAGCATATGGCAAGCTCTTGTCCCAGCTTCCTCCATACTTTAGCGCACATACTCTTAGCATATCCTCCAACACCTGATTTGTCCTCTCGATTTGTCCATCCGTTTGAGGGTGATGGGTAGAACTGAAATTCAATTGAGTTCCCATTGACTCGTGCAGCTCTTGCCAGAACCTCGAGGTGAACTGAGAACCTCTATAAGACACTATCTTCTTGGTCACTCCGTGTAAACACACTATTCTTGCCATGTACAATTCCACCAACTTGGCTCCACTATAGGTAGTCTTGACAGGAATGAAATGCGCTGATTTCGTCAATCGGTCCACAATAACCCATATTGAGTCATAACCAGCTGAAGTGCGAGGCAAACAAACTATGAAATCCATACCAACCGCTTCCCACTTTCATTCTAGAATATTCAATGGCTGTAATAATCTGGTTGGCCTTTGATGTTCGATCTTGACTCGCTGGCATACATCATATAATGCAGCATACTCCGCTATGTCCCTTTTCATACCATCCCACCAGTAGCATGTCTTCAAATCCTTGTACATCTTTGTACAGCCGGGATGGATAGAGTAAAGTGAGTCATGTGCCTCCTTCAATATCAACTGTCAGAGACTCTTGTCATTAGGCACAACAATCCGTTTTCCGAGCCATAGAGTACCTTGTTCATCCTCATCAAATCTGAATTCTCTCCCTTCTTCGGTCCTTTCCTTGGTTTCTTGGATTTCTTTGTCCTCTGTTTGACCTTCTTGAATTTCTTGCTCCAAGGTTGGATTCACTTCCATCGCTCCCATCTCATTTACGAATCAAAGATTCAATCGTTCAAACTCCTTGCATAGCTTGGGTGGCAACTCTCTGACTGTAAGCTAATGGCTTGCTCCCTTTCGGCTAAAAGCATCGGCCACTACGTTGGCCTTCCCTGGATGATAGTTGATTCCCACATCATAGTCTTTAATGAGTTCCAACCATCTTCGTTGCCTCAAATTCAAATCCATTTGTGTGAATATGTACTTGAGACTCTTATGATCCGTGTAAATCTCACATCTATGACTAAGAACATAATGTCTCCAAATCTTCAAAGCATGCACTACGGTTGCAAGTTTGATATCATGCGTAGGATAATTCTGCTCATGTTTCTTTAATTGCCTGGATGCGTAAGCTACTACTCGGCCTTCTTGCATCAATACACAATCAAGTCCTTGCCTTGACGCATTGCAATAGATATCAAAGCTCTTGCTCACATATGGCAATACCAACATAGGTGTTGTTGTCAATCTCTTCTTTAGCTCCTCAAAACTGTCTTGACAAGCTTGAGTCCATTTTAAAGGCTTCTCCTTCATTAACAGTTCAGTCATGGGCTTCACTATCATGGAAAAGTCATTGATGAACCGACGGTAATATTCAGCCATTCCAAGAAAACTCCTTATCTCCTTAACGTTCTGCAACGGTTCCCACTTTAGCACATCTCTAACCTTTCCTGGGCCGACTGACACTCCTCCTCCAGATATGATATGACCTAGGAATGATATCTCCCTTAACCAGAATTGGCACTTGTTGAACTTGGCATACAACTGGTGCTCTCGCAATTTCTGCAACGTCAGGCTTAAGTGCTCTTCGTGCTCTTCTTCATTCTTCAAGTAGATCATTATATCATCAATGAACACTACTATGAACTTATCCAAATACACCATGAAAATATTATTCATAAGATACATGAAGTATGCAGGTGCATTAGTCAATCCAAATGACATGACTGTATACTCGTAAGATCCATACTGTGTCCTGAAAGCTGTCTTGGGTATGTCTGTTGGCCTAATATTCATTTGGAAATATCCCGACCGAAGAACAATATTAGAGAATATTCTGGATCCCTTCATCTGGTCGAACAAATCTTCAATGCGGGGCAGTGTGTATTATTCTTGATTTTCACTTTGTTGAGAGACCGATAATCTACACACATTCTCTCGGATCCATCCTTCTTATCTACAAAAAGCACTGGTGCTCCCCAAGGTGAAGAGCTTGGACGTATAAAACCCTTCTCTAGCCGCTCTTGAATCTACTTCTTGAGCTCTGCTAATTCCCTAGGAGGCATCCTATATGGCCTCTTTGCTATAGGTGCAGTTCTAGGTATTAAATCAATGACGAACTCGATGTCACGATCAGGTGGCATACCTGGCAATTCCTTAGGAAACACATCAAGATACTGACGGACAATTGGAATTTCCTCCAAAGTCACTTCTTCTGCATTATTTACCATTGCCTTCTCGGTTGTCGGCTGAACTGCCTTCAACTCCATATTGATTCTTTCCCCGTTTGTCAGTTGCACTGTCTGAGTAGCACACTAAATCACTCCGTTATGCTTCCTCAACCAATCCATTCCAAGGATGATGTCCAAACCATGCGAATTTTGGTTTATAAGGTTGGCAAGGTCTCATCTCTCCTCCAGGAGATTCAACCAATAAAGTAAACTTCAGGTATGATATGGGCATGCTATGCTTTGCAACATACTTTGATGAGATGGATGAATGGGATGCTCCAGAATCAAATAATATAGTCACGGGGTTGGAGTTTGCGAGAAACATACCAATCACAACATCCTCAGCTTGTTGAGCTTCTTCTGCAGATACATGGTTCACCTTGCCACAAGCAAAATTCTGTGCTCCACGGTTTCCTTGAGTTGCTCCTCCATTGGGCCTTAGATTCTTCCTTGAAGCATTGTTCATCTGACCCTGACCTGATCTTGGGTATTGATTTGCAAAATGTCCTGTCGGGCCACAAGGATAACAAGTCTTTCCACCTGTGGTGCCAGCAAAGTTAGGGAAATGCCGGTTTTGAGCATAAGCAGGAAAATTTGGGCGTGGCGCAGGCTGCATAGGTAAGCGAGGCGCTTTCATGGGCGGGCATTACTGCATTGGCTGTTGCAGTCGCTGTGGATAAGCAGGGTGGTATGCAGCAGCAGACGGGTTGTAAAAAGGTGCAGCAAACGGTGCATAGAGAGGACGGATATTGCTTCCTTGCGTCTGTCCCTGGTATGGCATCTTCCTCTTGTGATCCAACTCCATCTCACAGATCATGTTCTCAACCACAATGGCCTTGTCAACCAGCTTCTGAAAGTTTGCATAGTCAGCATTGAGCAACTGAACATGAATTTCATTGTTGAGACCCCTCATGAACAGGTATTGCTTCCTGCTATTAGTGCGGATATCTTCTGGAGCATTTCGAGACAGTTGAGTGAATTTATTGAGGTATTCACTCACACTCATCCTTCCTTGCCTGAGGTTTTTGAATTCTTGCCTTCTCAGTATCATAACTTCCTCTGGCACATAGTGAGACTGGAACTTTTCCTTGAATTCAGCCCAGGTGATTCTCTCTTGATTTTCATGGGCATTGCATAAAGATTCCCACCAGTCTGCAGCAGCTCCCGTCAACTGGTGTGAGGCAAAAAGAACCTTCTCTATGTCACTGCACTGGACTATAGCGAGTTTCTTCTCAACTGACTTCAACCAATCATCAGCTTCCATTGGATCTATGGCTTCAGTAAAGGTAGGTGGCCTGGTCCTCATAAACTCTCTGAAACAGTTGTGATGTGGCGGGGGTGGTGGTTGTGGTGGCATGTAGGGCTGATTGTTGTTGCCAGCTTGCAGCTGTCATATAGTCTGTATCATGGTCTGCATGAGCTGATTTTGCATAGCCAATAGCTGCTCAAGGTTGATAGCTCTCTGGGCAGGTCCCTGGTTGGTCTGAGGTGCTTCGTTGTTCTCCTCCTCACCGTTGGCATTCCTCTGGTTACGAGTCCTCGACATTTGTTGGCAAAAGTAGATACGGAAGAATTTAGAGTTAGAAAAGAAAACGCCCCAACTATATTGTGACGGCCGGTTCTGAAAACTGAACCAAGCTAACGCATATATGTGCCCAGGATGTTCAACACACATACACGAGTGCAATCACAAAAGAGTATACAGAAAATTACCACAGAACAAGATTAATTATCAAATTTTATTACACAAACCATATTATCCTCGAATACAAGCTCTAATGAATATTAATGACAAGTTTGAACTAATGCAGCGGAAATAAACTAATTAGGCAACTAAGCAAACTAAGCAAAAGGGATAGCGCAGCTCCATGCAACACCACAGGAAAAGCTTACGGTAGACACGGCCTAGATCTCCACATTATCGCCATTAAACTCACAATTCTGACCTGCAATTGTTGGGGGGGATTGCAAGAGTGAGTACATGTCGTACTCAGCAAGTGTGGAAAGTATGACATGTGGTTGATTCAAATGACGACAATAATAATGGCTAAGTGCTGAAAAGTACAGTAAAACCATTTGGAAAAGCAATATATCATATATATGTGAAGTAAACCCATATAAACCATGTAACCATAATAATACCAGTCCATAATTCACCATTACCAATAACCATAATCAATGTCATAAACCATAATTCCATCTCATAACAACAACCATAATCATAATATCAACCATAACCATTACCAATTACCATCCCAATACCAAATTTCCCTCTAATCATGTAGGTCATCCAGGCGCTCATAACCGAGAGCACGACTATCATGATAGTTTTAATACTCTGCAGAGTTTGTACCACTTTACCCACGTGTTTGTGATTTCATCACCCGTCGGCGACTAAAGAACCTCCCTTATGCCAATTACACTTCCTTTGGTGTATGGCCAAGAGATCACAAAATAGCCTTTACAAAGGGATTACTAGTCTATTCAGACCCCACTGAGGTTTCACCGGTGGCGATGTCTCCCACTGAGCACATCTTCATCCAAGGGCTCCCTCTTGAGCCATTCGGATCCCAGGGTAGTCCCGCCAATCATCAACAAACCCAATCCGACTACCCCTTCCCCGAGCATCCACAATGGTCCAAACAGCACTAGCAAAGCCCTAATTAATCAGCTACGCCGCACCCATACTTGGCCTCGTGGTGGCACTGTAGTCCTGGCCTATTCTCGCATGAACCGGTCCTTAGATCTAAAGCAAGCAAACCACCATATGTCCAATCCATCCACATACCAGACTTGCTTAGATCACCCATTACCATATCTTATTTAACAAGTTCATGTTAACCATAATCTCATCCATGCATATTTAACTCGAGTGGTATAGTTGTTTCCCATCCCAGTTGATTAAGTGAAGTAAAAGATAAAAAAAGCCCTTCCCGACTCTCTACCATATATTCCAGGTGACAATGGTGGTTAAACAAATCTAGTAAACTTCCTACCATAGGATTCCCATCAAATTGACACAAGCATGCAGTTTGCAAACAAAACATTTATTTTAAAAACAGGATCAATATGCTTCAAGGACACTTGCCTTGTTCCGACGGATAGGGTTGCTCAAGCGCATCGAAGTCTTGATTCTGGAAATCCTCGTACACGACCTCTTGAGCACTTCCCTCTACTCGTGATCACACAAACAAGAATATACATACAATCAACATGATGCACACACATTAATCAACATGCGATGATATGCATGCATGCAAAGTACAATAATTGATTAACTACGGTTGTTTATTAATTAGATGCAACTAGTTCATACGTGTTCATATGAGTTTACGGGGGTTTTAGCGGGAATTAATACTGCTGAAAATAAATTCATGGTGCAACTACGGTTAAATTACGTCTATTAGATCTAATACGTCGCTAAAATTCACATTGGAAAAACGAATCCTACCGTAGATGCGATGGCTTTGAAGATCGAGGGACGATGATGACACGTAGACGAAGCAGATGCGCAAGGTCCTCCGGCAGCACGACGATGACAACGATCTCCGGAGGACAATGGCGCCCTCCTCTTTTTCCTCCTCTTCTTCCCCTCCTTTTTCTTCCTTTTCTTCCCTGCGGCGCAGTTCCTGGTGCCTTTTTTTCTAGCCGGCGGCTAGGGCTTCTTTTTTCCTTTTGGTGGCGGCTGCTTTTCTGGGATCGGGGAAAACACAAAGCCTCGGGGCTTTTTATAGCTGGCAGGCACGCGGTGCAAGGGTCGGCGCCGTAGCCGACTCGGCTGCGCACGGCGCACGTGCGGGAGTGCGCGCTGCGCGCACGCATTGCGGGGCATCGCGCGGGGTGGAGCCAGGGTGGTGCGGGGCGCAGGCAGTCAACGCGGCAGGCGGGGTCGCACGGCGGGAGGGAGCGCGGTGCGGGGCCACGGTGCGCGGGAGGGCGCGCGGGCGAGCGGCGCATCGCGCGTGAGGGGTGGGGCCCGGGCGGGCGACTCGGCACGCGGGAGTGCGGGCGCGGCCGGTCGGACGCGCCGGCGCGGTGGGGCTCGGCGCGGGGCTGCGCGCTACGGCGTTGGGGCGCGGGAGCAGGCGGGGCCCAGGCGGCGGGTGCGTGGCTGGTTGGGCCATTTGGCCTGGCCGGCGGTTGTTCCTTCTTCTTTTTTTTTCCTTTTATATATATATATATATACTTTCTTATTTTTTTCATTATTTATTTTTTATTTCATTCTTTATATTATATATATTATTATTTATATTTTATTTATATTTTATTTATCTTATTTATTTTATTTATTTACTTTTATATATCTATAATTATTATATATATTATTTATATATATATATATATTTACATATATATTTATATATATTTTTATTATTATTTTTCATACTTATTCCCTATTACAAGTTTTATGCTATTATTTTATTTTTCTTCTTTTGCTACATACATTTGTATATATGCTTCATCTTTTATTATTTTTTTTATTCTACTAATGTTAATGCATGATCTTGTATGCAGTGCATGATGCGAAAATTTAGGGTGTTACAAACCTACCCCCCTTAAAGTGAATCTCGCCCTCGAGATTCAATAGCGTGGAGAAAAGATGCGAGAATTCTGCCTTCAGGTCTTCTTCACGTTCCCACGTAGCTTCGGCTTCTGTATGGTGGTTCCATTGCACTTTGCACCAACGGACTTTCTTATTCCTCGTGACCATTTCCTTCACGTCCAAGATCTTGATAGGTTGCTCGACATAGGACAAATCCTCCTGAAGTTCTAACTCATCCATCGGCACTTGTTCTTCTGGCACCCTGAGACACTTCTTGAGTTGAGACACGTGAAACACGTCGTGTACGTCGGAGAGATACGTCGGCCGCTGAAGTCGATATGCCACTTCTCCTCGTTTGTCCAAAATCTTGAATGGTCCGATATAACGTGGTGCCAGTTTTCCTTTGACCTTAAACCGTCGCTGACCTCTAATAGGTGACACTTTGAGGTATACGAAATCTCCAACTTCAAAAGTCAGACTCCTTCGCCTATTATCAGCATAACCTTTCTGTCGAGACGGGGCATCCTTTAAGTTTTCCCGTATTATTTGGACTTGCCTTTCAGCATCTTGTAACACGTCGGGACCAAACACTTGATTCTCTCCGGTTTCATTCCAAAACAAGGGGGTCCTACACTTCCTTCCGTACAATGCTTCGTACGGTGACATTTTCAGACTTGCTTGGTAGCTATTGTTGTACGAGAATTTAGCGTACGACAAACTTTTATCCCAACTTTTCCCATGCTTTAAAGCATAAGCTCTTAACATGTCTTCCAAAATTTGGTTGGTCCTCTCGGTTTGTCCATCTGTTTGAGGGTGATACGCCGAACTAAAGTTCAACCTTGTTCCCATTGCTTCATGCAATTTCTGCCAAAATCTGGAGGTAAACTGAGAACCTCTATCCGAGACTATCTTCTTCGGTACTCCGTGTCGACACACAATATGCTCCATATACAATTCTGCTAGCTTTGCGGTGGTATATGTGGTCTTGACAGGGATGAAATGAGCTGATTTTGTCAACCGATCCACAATAACCCATATTGAATCATAGCTAGACTGAATTCACGGTAATCCAACTATAAAGTCCATACCAATCTCTTCCCACTTCCACTCCAGGATCTTTAATGGTTGTAACAATCCGGCTGGCCTTTGATGTTCAGCTTTAACTCGTCGGCACACATCATAAAGTGCAACATATTCGGCTATGTCCTTTTTCATGCTGGCCCACCAATAGCATGTCTTTAAGTCCTTGTACATCTTTGTACAACCGGGATGAATTGAGTACGGCGAGTCATGTGCCTCCTTTAATATTGTCTCCTGAATATGCCTCACATTAGGCACAACGATCCTCTTTCCAAGCCATAAGGTACCATGTTCGTCTTCATCGAATCTGAATTCTCTCCCTTCCTCGATCCTTTCCTTAATTTCCTTGATCTCTTCATCCATGGTTTGTGCTTCTCGAATTTCTTGCTCCAAGGTTGAATTTAACTCCATTATTCCCATCTCATTCACGAATCTGAGGTTCAACCTTTCGAATTCCTTACATAACTCGGATGGTAATTCTCGAACTGTGAGTTGATTACTTACTCCTTTCCGGCTCAAGGCATCGGCCACTACATTGGCCTTTCCTGGATGATAGTTGATCCCCACATCATAGTCCTTGATGAGCTCCAACCATCTTCGTTGCCTCAAATTCAGATCTGTTTGTGTGAAAATATACTTAAGACTCTTGTGGTCCGTATAAATTTCACACCTATGTCCAAGAATATAGTGTCTCCAAATCTTCAATGCATGTACCACAGCTGCAAGTTCTAAATCATGTGTTGGGTAATTCTGCTCATGTTTCTTCAATTGTCTCGATGCATAGGCAACCACTTGTCCTTCTTGCATGAGCACACATCCAAGTCCTTGCCTTGATGCGTCGCAATAAATATCAAAACTCTTGCTCACATCTGGTAATACTAACACCGGCGCGGTTGTCAAACTTTTCTTTAACTCCTCAAAACTGTTTTGACAAGCTTCAGTCCATTGGAAAGCCTTCCCCTTCATTAGCAATTACGTCATGGGCTTGGCTATCTTGGAAAAGTCCTTGATGAATTGACGGTAATATCCAGCCATCCCAAGAAAACTCCTTATTTCCTTAACGTTTTGCGGTGGTTCCCACTTCAACACATCCCTCACTTTACCGGGGTCAACCAATACTCCTCCTCCTTAGATGATATGACCCAAAAATGGCACCTCTTTCAACCAAAACTGACACTTGTTGAACTTGGCATACAATTGATGCTACCTCAATTTCTGCAACGTAAGCCTCAAGTGTTCCTTATGTTTCTTCTCATCCTTTGAGTAGATCATAATATCATCAATGAACACCACGACAAACTTATCCAAGTACTCCATAAAGACCTTATTCATGAGGTACATAAAGTAGGCAGGCGCATTTGTCAATGCAAAAGACATCACCGTGTACTCGTAAGATCCATACCGTGTTCTAAAAGCTGTCTTGGGTATGTCCGATGGTCTAATCTTCATTTGAAAGTAACCTGACCTCAAATCAATCTTGGAAAACACATAGGCACCTTTCATCTGATCAAACAAATCCTCTATACGGGGCAAGGTGTACTTGTTCTTGATGGTCACCTCGTTGAGAGCTCGGTAATCCACACACATCCTTTGCGTTCCATCCTTCTTGTCCACAAATAGAACGGGCGCTCCCCAAGGTGAAGAGCTTGGGCGAATAAAACCTTTCTCTAGTTGTTCTTGAATCTGCTTCTTGAGCTCCGCTAATTCCATAGGAGGCATCCTATACGGCCTCTTAGCTATAGGTGCAGTTCCAGGTATTAAATCAATAACAAACTCAATGTCTCGATCAGGTGGCATACCTGGCAACTCATCCGGAAAAACATCCAAAAATTCACACACCACCGGAATCTCCTCAATTGCGGCACCGTCCATATAATTCAATTTTAATTGCTTCGGTGCGGTTTGAGATGCTTCAAATTCTACGGTGATCCCTTCTTCATTGGTCAACTTCACCGTCTTCGTGGCACACTCAATAACTCCATTGTGCTTCCTCAACCAGTCCATACCAAGTATAATATCCAACCCTTGAGAATCCAAAACAATGAGGTTGGCGGAGAAGTGTACCCCCCTTATTCTAAGGCTTACTTTTGGACATACTATATTTGTCCTCATCTCTCCTCCAGGAGACTTAACCAACAGAGTAAACTTCATATGAGAGATAGGCAAACTATACTTGGCAACATACTTTGATGCAATGAATGAATGCGATGCTCCAGAATCGAATAACATAGTCGCGGGGTTGGAGTTGGCGAGAAACATACCAATGACCACGTCATCCGCTTGCTGAGCATCCTCCATAGAGACATGGTTCACGTTGCCACGAGCAAAATTCTGCTGTCCACGATTCCCTTGTGGCTGTCCTCCATTGGGTCTTGGGTTTTGCCTCAGCGCATTGCTTCCTTGACCAAGGCCTGACTTAGGACATTGATGCGCAAAGTGTCCAGCTTCTCCACAAGTATAACACTTCTTAACTCCATCAGAATTATTGGGACGAGCTTGGTTTTGAGCATTAGCTCCAGGAAAATCAGCACGAGGCGCATAAGGCATCGGAGGCCTAGGTGCTGGCATGACAGGGCGCTGCTGCACAAACTGAGTTGGGCGTGGTGCATAACCAGGGCGCTGAGCAGGAATAGAGGAGCTGTAATGAGGCGCATTGGGCGGTGCAAAGCGAGGGCGCACATTACTTCCTTGTTGTTGTCCTTGGTATGACGCCTTCCTGTTGTTGTCTTGCTCCATCTCACGAACCTTGTTCTCCACCACAATTGCTTTGTCCACAAGCTTCTGGAAATTGACATAATCACAGTTGAGCAATTGCACTTGGATCTCATTGTTGAAGCCCCTCATGAACAAGTATTGTTTCCGGCTGTCCCGACTAACATCCTCAGGCGCGTATCTTGAGAGCTGGGTGAACTTATTGAGATATTCACTCACGCTCGATCTTCCTTGCCTTAAATTCTCAAATTCTTTCCTCTTCAAGATCATAACATCCTCGGGCACATAATGACAACGAAAATTCTTCTTGAATTCGGCCCAAGTAATGCTCTCTTGGTTCTCATGAGCATTGCAATAAGAATCCCACCAATCCGCAGCTGCTCCAATGAGTTGATGAGAAGCAAATAGGACCTTCTCTCTGTCACTGCATTGGACAATAACACGTTTCTTCTCCACGGACTTGAGACAATCATCTGCATCCATAGGGTCAGCAGCTTGAGCAAAGGTTGGCGGCCTAGTCCTCATAAACTCTCCCAATCGGTTATGAGGAGGCGGGGTGGCGGTGGAGGCATATGGGGCTAATTGTTGTTATTGCCAGCCTGCAGCTGTCCCATAGTTTGTATCATGGTCTGCATGAGCTGGTTCTGCATAGCCAGTAGCTGCTCAATATTGATAGCTCCATGAGCAGGTCCTTGTCCAGTATTGTTCTGAGGTACTCCATGGTTCTCCTCCTCACCATTGACATCCCTCTGATTGCGAGTCCTCACCATCTGAAGAAGAGCAATAGGTATGAATTTAGAAACGTCCCCAACTATATGAATCAAGGGATATGAAGCTAACCAACTAGCTATACTAGCCTAGGTGGACATGGAAATGCTAAAGCATCCCAAAATCCTCTATTAAGCACACAAGCAAACAATATATATAGCAAACAGCACTCCAAGCAAAAACACATCGATTTCTGAGTGCTCCTATGTGCTCTAAAGTGTCCATTCTATCTAGGCTGCGTCCTACGGTCAACCTCGCTCTGATACCAATCTATGACGCCCGGTTCCGAAAACTGAACCAAGCTAACGCATATGTGTGCCCAGGATGTTCAACACACATACACGAGTGCAATCACAAAAGAGTATACAGAAAATTACCACAAAACAAGATTAATTATCAAATTTTATTACACAAACCATATTATCCTCGAATACAAGCTCTAATGAATATTAATGACAAGTTTGAACTAATGCAGCGGAAATAAACTAATTAAGCAACTAAGCAAACTAAGCAAAAGGGATAGCGCAACTCCATGCAACACCACAGGCAAAGCTGACGGTAGACACGGCCTAGATCTCCACATTATCGCCATTAAACTCACAATTCTGATCTGCAACTGTTGGGGGGGATTGCAAGAGTGAGTACATGTCGTACTCAGCAAGTGTAGAAAGTATGACATGTGGTTGATTCAAATGACGGCAATAATAATGGCTAAGTGCTGAAAAGTACAGTAAAACCATTTGGAAAAGCAATATATCATATATATGTGAAGTAAACCCATCATAAACCATGTAACCATAATAATACCAGTCCATAATTCACCATTACCAATAACCATAATCAATGTCATAAACCATAATTCCATCCCATAACCATAACCATAATCATAATATCAACCATAACCATTACCAATTACCATCTCAATACCAAATTTCCCTCTAATCATGTAGGTCATCCAGGCGCTCATAACCGGGAGCACGTCTATCATGATAGTTTTAATACTCTGATGAGTTTGTACCACTTTACCCACGTGTTTGTGATTTCATCACCCGTCAGCGACTAAAGAACCTCCCTTATGCCAATTACACTTCCTTTGGCGTATGGCCAAGAGATCACAAAATAGCCTTTACAAAGGGATTACTAGTCTATTCAGACCCCACTGAGGTTTCACCGGTGGTGATGTCTCCCACTGAGCACATCTTCAACCAAGGGCCCCCTCTTGAGCCATTCAGATCCCAGGGTAGTCCCGCCAATCATCAACAAACCCAATCCGACTACCCCTTCCCCGAGCATCCACAATGGTCTAAACAGCACTAGCAAAGCCCTAATTAATCAGCTACGCCGCACCCATACTTGGCCTCGTGGTGGCACTGTAGTCCTGGCCTATTCTCGCATGAACCGGTCCTTAGATCTAAAGCAAGCAAACCACCATACGTCCAATCCATCCACATACTAGGCTTGCTTAGATCACCCATTGCCATATCATATTTAACAAGTTCATGTTAACCATAATCTCATCCATGCATATTTAACTTGAGTGGTATAGTTGTTTCCCATCCCAGTTGATTAAGCGAAGCAAAAGGTAAAAAAATCCCTTCCCGACTCTCTACCATATATTCCAGGTGACAAGGGTGGTTAAACAAATCTAGTAAACTTCCTACCATAGGATTCCCATCAAATTGACACAAGCATGCAGTTTGCAAACAAAACATTTATTTTAAAAATGGGATCAATATGCTTCAAGGACACTTGCCTTATTCCGACGGATAGGGTTGCTCAAGCGCTTCGAAGTCTTGATTATGGAAATCCTCGTACACGACCTCTTGAGCACTTCCCTCTACTCGTGATCACACATACAAGAATATACAAACAAATCAACATGATGCACACACATTAATCAACATGCGATGATATGCATGCATGCAAAGTACAATAATTGATTAACTACGGTTGTTTATTAATTAGATGCAACTAGTTCATACATGTTCATATGAGTTTACGGGGGTTTTAGCGGGAATTAATTCAGCTGAAAATAGATTCATGGTGCAACTACGGTTAAATTACATCTATTAGATCTAATACGCCGCTAAAATTCACATTGGAAAAACGAATCCTACCGTAGATGCGATGGCTTTGAAGATCGAGGGACGATGATGATGCGTAGACGAAGCAGATGCGCAAGGTCCTCCGGCGGCACGACGACGACGACGATCTCCGGTGGACGACGGCGCCCTCCTCTTTTTCCCCTCCTTTTTCTTCCTTTTCTTCCCTGCAGTGCAGCTCCTGGTGCCTTTTTTTTCTAGCCGGCGGCTAGGGCTTCTTTTTTCCTTTTGTTGGCGGCTGCTTTTCTGGGATCGGGGAAAATACGAAGCCTCGGGGCTTTTTATAGCCGGCGGGCACGCGGTGCTAGGGCCGGCGCCGTAGCCGACTCGGCTGCGCACATCGCGCATGCGGGAGTGCGCGCTGCGGGCACGCATTGCAGGGCATCGCGCGGGGTGGAGCCAGGGCTCTGCGGGGCGCGGGCGGTCAACGCGGAAGGCGGGGTCATGCGGCGGGAGGGAGCGCGGTGCGGGGCCAGGGTGCGCGGGAGGGCGCGCGGGCGAGCGGCGCATCGCGCGTGCGGGGTGGGGCCCGGGCGGGCGACTCGGCACGCGGGAGTGCGGGCGCGGCCGGTCGGACGCGCTGGTGCAGTGGGGCCCGGCGCGGGGCTGCGCGCTGCAGCGTTGGGCCGCGGGAGCAGGCGGGGCCCAGGCGGCGGGTGCGTGGCTGGCTGGGCCGTTTGGCCTGGCCGGCGGTTGTTCCTTCTTCTTTTTTTCTTTTTTTATATATATACTTTCTTTTTTTTTCATTATATTATTTATTTATTTATTTATTTATTTCATTCTTTATATTATATATATATTATTATATTATTATTATTTATATTTTATTTATTTTTTATTTATCTTATTTATTTTATTTATTTACTTTTTTATATATATAATTATTATATATATTATTTATATATATATTTACATATATATTTATATATATTTTTTTATTATTATTTTTCATACTTATTCCCTATTACAAGTTTTATGCTATTATTTTATTTTTCTTCTTTTGCTACATACATTTCTATATATGCTTCATCTTTTATTATTTTTTTTCTTTATTCTACTAATGTTAATGCATGATCTTGTATGCAGTGCATGATCCGAAAATTTAGGTTGTTACATATATGCATCAAGGTATATGTAACTAAACAATTCCTTTATTAATACTATAACCC
Source organism: Tuctoria greenei (assembly GCA_036927565.1). Lineage (NCBI taxonomy): Eukaryota > Viridiplantae > Streptophyta > Magnoliopsida > Poales > Poaceae > Tuctoria > Tuctoria greenei. The sequence continues at coordinate 181,317,626 of JAYESD010000002.1, forward strand.
TATTAGAGGATATGGACAAGCATCCCACAACACTCTACTACGTGCAGATGTGGACAAAGCGCTAGTCGCTCCACAACTCACACAAAGCACACAAGCACAAGCATACACCAAGAAAATTGAGCACACCACACTAAATATGACTAAGAGATCTAAACACTTTTTCTAACATCTAAATAGGAGACCTAGACTTAATTATGTAATCCATGGCTGTCCTGGCCGTTAGGCTACGATGGTCGCAGCGAGGCATACATGGGCGCATGCGAGGGTGAGTTGGCCGTCCATGTAGGCGTTGGAGGGGTTGCTACACCATTGACCTACACGGTGGCACAAGCTTCTTCTTGCTTCTACATGATGAATAACTTCTTACGGAGGTAGCAGATCTCTTCCATAAAATCAGCATAGCAATTTACCAAATTGACCAATACTTCCTGAGATCTGTCAATGGTACGAGAACTGACTTGGACTCCATCCTACGGTCTTAAGATCTCCATTGTTCCCTTCTTGCGTTGCTGTTGTAATGCAAAACTAGTACCTCCAATCTGCTCCCGATAGATGTGGCACAATCTAGGAAGTGCATCCCGAGCCACATCATCAATAGCTTGCTCCCTGGTGGCTCTCCATGTGGATGCAATGTGTCGGGTGACCACCTCATCTCTAGCAAGAACAGTAACTTGAGCCCTCCATTCATCCCGCCCATGGCGAGGAATCCTCTTGACATAGTACTCCGGGTGCGTCTTGCATAAATCAAGGAACTCCTTCAATTGTTTGGCTGCAAATCCTCCATCAGTGCCGTCGAAACAAAATTCTGGGGCATCGCGGTAAATTATGCATTTGACCTTCTTCCTGGCTTCACTAGGCTGCGGTGCGTTCCTTTGAGCTTCAGGTACCTCCTATTGTGCAGCAGGTTCATCCTCATTTTCGGCTTCATCTTCACTCTCCTCATGTGCTTCACCTTCCTCTTCTTCACTTTCATAGATTTCTACTATTTCAGAGTCTTCCTCTTCCTCATCATCGTCATAGGACTCCAACCATTTCAGGGTCTTCCTCCGTCGTGCTGGAAGGTTCATGTTCGAATTCCTTTGTGGGAGAATTCACTTCCTCCTCCTCTTGGGCTGGTTCCATCCTCGGCTCCTTGCGAGGCCTAAGCTTGCTTCCAAGGGGTGGTAAACGAGCTCTCTTGCGGGCTGTCATTTTGGTGTGAGCCATCTACAAGAAAACATGAGAAAAATAGAGGAAAACACAAATATCAGTTCGGAAATTGTAGAAGCAATAAATCAAGATGATAGGATGTGCATTTGCTAAAAAAGATGCAAAAATAGCAAAAATTGCAGCAGCAGCAAAAACGCAGTTTTGCCCACGTTATATAGCTAGCGGGAGACAAAATAGTGCAAAACAGGCAAATTTTGAATAGAAAAGAAGTCCTATGGGATTTTTGGTGTCCATTCTAACTAGGCATGCGTCCTACGGTCAAACATGGCTCTGATACCAACTTGTGACACCCGGTTCCAAAAATGAACCAAGCTTAATGCATATGCGTGACCAGGATTTTTGACACATATACACAAGTGATTCACAATTGATAAACATATATAAACGATGTCTCGAATAATAATACTATTAATGGTACCTTATTACAAACCAAATAGTCTCAATTACAAGCTCTAATGAAACTGTTGCGGAAAAACTAAACCCTAATGACTTCAACTCCACTGGCAGGTTTGATGGTAACACACGCGCTTAGAACTCCTCCAATACCTCCTAGTACTCCACCTGCGTCTGAATTTGGTGGGGGAATAGCAAGGGTGAGCACAAGTAGTACTCAGCTGTCGGTGTTTGGATCCGATAGATCTCCCGACACTACCTTTGGTAGATCGAGGAGTTGTAGTCCAGTAATGGGCGTGCAGAGATTCAAGAAGGTGAAAGACAAGTGTACGCATAGATTTACGTGGTTCGGGTCGCCTGAGCGTAATACCCTACTCCACGGGATGTGTTGGTGTTGTATTGAGCGTGTGAGTCTAGAAGAAGCTCCAGAAGAAGAAGCTCGTCTAGCTCAGGGAGTTCAGTAGTGGTGTGGAGCCGTCCCTTGTGTATCGCCGACCAGTCCTTTTATAGTACAAGGACTGGTCGTTACACTGTTAGCCTTTCCTGACATATGGCCCCGGCGGTTACACATGCTTGATACACAATTAATGAGATTAATTGCACTTAATAGCTTGGTAACGGGCCTTAATAATGCCGTTACCAGTATTAAGGGCCATCCGATCGTGTGTCATTAATGTGGTATTAATGACACTTAATTGGGTCTTGAAGTCTCTGATTGCTCCTTGAAGGTCCGGAGCTGTTGAAGTTGATGGTCCGGCGGTTCAGCCACGTGGCAGCTCTGGAGCTTATCGTCGTGGACGAGTAGGTCTGGTGCTGCTGGACACGTGTCAGTACCAGAGCTTCCCTCTGTCTGGGGTTAGGTCCGGGGGTGCCATACTGGTATTCCGTCTGGAGCTTCCCATGTGTGGGTGACAGCTCCGGTCTTATGATACACGTGGCGGCCCTCGGACTAACCATGTCGGGGAAGCAGGTCCGGTTACGCCTGACATGTGGGGCCTTCGGAGGTTTCAAATCTGGTAGATGGAGTTTCCTTGAGATCTTTGCAATCCCAAGGGGTATTCGGTACGGAGGGTACCGACAGTGGCCCCCTGGGCCCACCTTTGCGAGAGACCTTTTGGATGAAGTCATTCCGCCAGAGGTGGGTCCATTCTTGAGCTTTTGAGCCATGTCTTCAAGGGCCTTCGGACGTGCCGTTGGCAATACTTTGCAGTTAAACCTCCGCCGCGTGGCATATCAAGGAGGCAACAGGTGAGATCTCAGCGTGCGGATCTCACGCAATTGAAGATCGCCGGTTCCCGATACAAAAATCATATCGATTCCGCGCGCCCTATCAGGCCGCCTTCGGGTTTCCCGCCTTTCATGATGACAACTGTTCGCCTGGAGTAAGAACCTCGACTTGATCGTCGGGGTGGCCCCGGGCCCCCTTGTCATTGGCGGGGTGAAGTTTTTGACTGGTATTGTCGGCTCCTTTGCAGTTTCCATCCAAGCGTTGTGGGGGCTTACTTAAGAAGGAAAGCACGCACCGTTTGGGGTTCTTTACGCCTTTCATTCGAACTTGCGCTCAAACCTTCCAAACTTTTGCTTTCTTTTACTCTCTTGCCTCAATGTGCCGCGATGGAGTTGGGTCTCCGACAGAGGCAACTGAAGACCGATGATGATTTGAAGAAGGTCCGTGCCCTCATGGGATGGTCCCCTGACTTCTTCAACCACTTGGTCCGCGCCGGCAAGCTTCCGTTCGAGAAGGAACACGCCGGCGACATGGTGTACTTCTCCGCGTACGCCATGGTGGGGCTGATCCCACCTTTCTCCTCTTTCTTCTTGATGCTGCTAGACTTCTATGGTCTGCAGCTGTACCACCTTGCCCCCACTCCATTCTGCTGGTGTCAATCTTTGTCCACTTCAGCGAGATGTGGGTGGGAATTCCCCCCCTGCATTGAGGTCTTCCACACCTTCTTCACTGTCCAAACTACAGGAAGGAGTGACGAGTACCTTGGCTTCTACTATTTTGTGAAGTGCAAGAAGTGCCCGTACAAGTACTTGCGGTCGTTCCCTTCTGGGAAGTGGGACGACTGGAAGAAGGATTGGATTGTCATCTGGGTGGAGGAGCACGAGAAGCTTGAGCTGCTGGAAGGCCTCCCCAACATCGACACTACAGTTTGGAGTGAAGCTACAGTGTTGTCGGACGCCTTCAACCCTGCTCTGACCAGGATCCGCCTGTGTGTGGAAGGAGGGGTGACTCCTCAGGCGGTGTTTCGCAACTTCCTGACCAACAGGTGGGCTCCGCTAAAGAGGAGGGAGAAGCTGGCTTGGGCCCTCAACAGTATGCTGGATGACGACCGTATCGAGACCGGTTTGAAGTCCAACATGGAGGGTGCAACTTTGGAGTTCCACCTCAGGAAGTTCCAGCACGGCATCAACGTCGAGGGTGACGACTTGGCTCCGCTGTCAGCTTTCCTCCCTCTGAACATGGAGGCAGAGTTCAGCAGGGAGCTCCGGCGGATGATGCCAGTGCTTGATGACCTTGGTGTCATTGAGAGGCGTTGGACCACCGGGTTGGCGATCTTCGAAGCTCCTGAAGGCGGCTCCGTTCCCGCCCCTAAGCCAAGAACCGAAGTTGTAGGCAAGGGCAAGGAGTTGGCTGAGCCCTCGAGCTGTAAGAGGAAGCATGCCGACAGGAGGTCCGTCAGGCCTGCTTCTTCCGCGGCGGTTCCTTCTCCCCGGAGGGGGAGGTCTACAACGGCGGCATCTACACCAGAAGTGGCATCTTCTCGAGTGCTAGCTCCGGCCATGTGACTCTAGTGCCAGGGCTAGCTGAGGGCTCTGGGTCTGGAGGTCCTTCCTAGTCGAGGGGGCCCTCGACCAGGGCAACGCCGATAGCAGCAGCAAGCTCTGGGGGACCCTCCGGGACTACCACGCCAGTGGCAGCTGGGGCCAGTCCACAGCGTCCGGAGAAGAGGTTCCGTGCTAACTGGTGCGGAAGCCTTCCCAGGTAATTTTTGATTTTTTACCTCAGTCAGTTGTTTTATTGTTAACTGTATTTTGAGTTTCTTTGTCCTTCATCCACATCGTGCCTAATAAAAGGGCTGAAGCTCCGGTCCTTGCAGCAGCGGTTGAGGCTATGCAGGCTGAAGCTCCGGCTCCGATTCCAGCGCGGCCCCAAGAGGTGGCTGAGGCTGCGGGAGCCCCAGCGCTGGCTGTCACGGTTTTGGACCTCGACTCATCCCCATAAGCTCCCGTGGTAGCGCCAGACCATGGGAATGAAGATGTACCAGCGGCACCAGCCCCGTAAGTTCAAGCTCCGGGCTTGGATGGTGAGATGTTGGACGCTCCGGCCGCAGAGCTGGAGGTAGCTGCGATTTCGGCCCTAGAGCCGGATGTTGTTGAAGCCCCAGCAGTCGAGCTGGTGGTTGATGAGGTCCTAGCAGTGGAGCCGGGTGTTGATGAAGCTCTGACACTTGAGCCTGTTGTCAAGGAATCTCCGGCGGTAGAGCGGGTTGCTGTAGAAGTTCTGGCTGTGGAGTCGGTCGTTGAAGCGGTCCTGGCATCCGAGCCAGTTTTTGCGGAGGTGTCGGTGCCTGAGCCTATGGCGGTCGAAATGCCAGCGCCAGAGCCCATGGTGGTCGAAGCGCCAGCTCCTGAGCCCATGATGGTCGAAGCGCCAGCACCTGAGCCAGCGGCGGAGGAGGTGCCTACGCCGGAGCCAGAAGTAGCTTCTGTTCGGACCGAACCTTCAACACCCGCTACGGAAGCGGTGATCCCGGAGGTGCCCGCTGTTGATCCAGGGTGCCCTGATGAAGCTGCTGGCCCCCTGCCTGAGGGGCCAGTTTTTGATGACCTGGCGGCTGGGCCTTCGGAGTCAATTCCGGAGGTTGGAACTTCTGCTGCAAGTACTTCCTGGGCGGTGGCCGAGGCTATCCCGGAGGACAGCCCTAGTGCTGCGGAAGCTCAGGGAACTGCTCTTGTAGAGTGGGACGCAATTTTTGTCACTGAAGATCCGCTGGAGCCAGCGGAGAGGACCCCAGCAGGTCCGGAACCGATCCCCCTATCATTGTCTATTGACAACGCCTGCTCCAGCCTTCGCCAGGTCCAGCTGGCTTTCTACCACGATAGCAAGGCCCTCGAGGAGGAGCGTCAAACCCTTAGGAGGTGGTGCAACCAACTCCATTTCGAGACCGAGCTGGCGCAGTCGAGGCTGGCTCACGACAAGGAGTGGGTACAAAGGGAGAAGGTCCGCCTGGAGTACCGGGGTAAGCTTTTGGATGAGAGGGAAAGCATGAAGCGGACCCTCGACAACCAGTCTTGGGCCATCTATGAGCGGGCCAAGGCTTCAAATAGCGTAGTGGATGATTGCCAGGAAAGGCTCGCCGCCATCCACGATAGTCTCGTCAAGCGCCGGGAGGCTCTTGAAGCGCGGGAGAGACGACTCAAAGATGAAGAGCAGAAATTTCTGGAACTACGGGACAACCTCATGAAGAGGGAGGAAGAGCTTGTCCAAAAGAAAGCTCTGGCTGACAAGAGCCTCGAAGAATGCACCAAGAAATTGGAGGAGCGTTGCAAGGAGGAGGAGAAGAAGTCCTGGGAGCAAGGTCAAGATCTTTCCAAGCAGGAGAATGCCATCAACGCTAGGGAGAAGAAAGTGCGGGGCCGAGAGAAAGATCTGGTCAACCGCCGGAATGAGATCCACCTTCGGGAGGAAGAGCTCAGCAAACTCGAAAGGCAAGTCGCTGAAAAGATTCAGCAGAATGCCAAAGAGGTGGAGCGTCTTGCTCGGGAGAGCTCGGAGCTTGCGACGGCCAAAAGATCCTTGGAGGAGATGCGTAGCGCAAGGGTTGCGCATGCCAATAGGTTTTAGTCCCGTGCGTCCGGATGATCCAGAGCCGGAGCTGGACCAGGCGTTGGAGGGGCTAGGTTTGGCAGGCAACAAGCTCACCAAGATGAGCGATGTCATCGCGGAGCAATTGGAAACAGAGGGTCAGTCCCTGGCGAAGAATGTCGCAGAGTTTGTGCTGACGTGCTACACCAGCCGGGACCCTCAATTCGCTCTGGACCCGGTGCTTGAAGGCCCCATCAAAGGAGAGGGTGAAGCCGCCCGAGCTAGCGTGTCGGAGGTGGCCCAGAAGGTCGCCTAGTTCTTTCATAGAGTCTAGGACCATCTCTCTGTAGCTCCTGCTTGTATTCTCTCTTCTTCTTCTCCAATTTTGTAATCTCTTGTCTCCAGATGAATGAAATCCAAATTTTTGTGAATTCAAATTTCATTTTTTGTCTTCAACACCACATTTGTCTCACTTGGCCCCCTGGTAGATGTACACAATTTGATTGTGAACATGTACCAAGAGGATTTAACAGTTGTTGAAGACTTGCGTGCTTCGAACATGTAGAATGTAGGTCCGAAGTCTTCGATAGTGTAGGCCCCCTGAGGTCATCGGAGCTTAGTGGCTCCGACATTGACCATCGTTAGAGCTTAGTAGCTCCGGCAGTAGTCTCCATCAACGCGTAAAGCATCGATGGTTAGCCCTTTGGGGTGTCGGAGCTAGGTAGCTCCTGCAGTGACCTCTGTCAACACATGGTGTGTCAACGGCAGACTCCACTTTAGGGTCTTTCCACCATCTTCACGTTGACTGCATGCCCCCTAGCTTTACCGGAGCTGAGTAGCTCCAGTGACGCTCGATGTCAATGTGTGAACATCGACCACAAGCCACCTGGAGGATGTTGGATCTTTGGCAGCTCCGGCTTCATTCACCATCATCATGTAATATTTATTTTTCCAACACACAGAAGTCAAGAAAAATAGTAAACTCCATTTCCTATCTATAACTTCATTGCGGCTTACTATTCCCGAGAAAGTTTTCAGTCGAACATAATTCTAAATACAATCAAGAGCGCCGTATTGTTTCCTTCGGGTCAGATGGTTTCTGGACTCGCCTTACTTTGGCCTGCCGGGGTATAGGTAGAGTGGCGTACTTAGGGTGCATGACCAGGCTAAGTCGATAGAAAACTCCGGCCGTAGATAGGCTTGGTAGCATTCAGACGAGTTGGACATCAACAATGTTTGAACCCAGAAGGATAGACAATGCAACTCAAATTGTACATGAACTGGTCGAGCTAAAGTTTCTTAAGAACTGTACAACTTTGTTACAGACAAGAAAGAGAAAAATATAAAATATTGAGCCTGTACAAAGTAAATGCACGTGGAGTCTATGTTCACACAATGATGTCTTTCATTATAGGTCCGGGGTATAGGGGAAACAAGTACACTCTTAGGGTACGGAACCAGGCTAAGTGTGTTTCGTTTCTCGTTTGACCCAAGGTAGCTAGCTACACCTTTAGTTCTGAGACTATGACAAGTGTTGCATGGACGTTGCGGACCTAACTGGGTAGGTCCGGCCGTCCTCCGGGAGGAGCTACCCGACTCTGTACAATGACTCTATAGCATACATCACATGTAATTACAGACTCACCTCCGTGATTTTAAGCGTAGAACTTATGGAGGTGCTCAATGTTTCAAGGATTTGGGAGAGGTGTCCCATCCTCGGTTGCCAAGTGAACGCATCTGGGATGGGATACTTTGATCACTCGGAAGGGTCCCTCCCAGCTGGGGGAGAGTTTGTTTAACCCTTCTCTGGATTGTATTCTCCGTAGCACCAGATCGCCTTCCTCGATATGTCGGCCGTGAACATGCTGTTGGTGATAGCGTCGAAGAGCTTGGCGGTATTGAGCATTCCGAACAGCTGCTCGGCACCTTCCCTCTTCAAGGAGGTCAAGGTCTTCACGCCGGAGCTGGTCCTGCGTGGCTTCGTCGGAGGTCCGGACCCAGAGCGACCCCAAGGTGATTTCCGGAGGAAGGACTGCTTCAGCTCCGTACACCAGGAAGAAGGGTGTCTCTCCAGTTGACCAGTTTGGATTTGTCCTGTTGTCCCATAGAGTGGGCGGAAGCTCTTCGATCCAGTTGGCTCCATGTTTTTTCAGGCGCTCATATGTGTGCATCTTGAGTCCTTTCAGGATTTCTGCATTTGCTCTCTCGGCTTGGCCATTGCTTGCCGGGTGAGCTACAGAGGCGTAGCTGACTTGGATGCCGAGGTCTTCTCAGTATCCATGGAGAGCAGAGATTGTGAATTGGGTCCCATTATCTGTTATTGTTTTGTTCGGGACTCAAAATCTGCATACGATGGACTGCAAGAAGTTGATAGCTGATTGCTTGTTTATTGCCACTACTGGAGTTGCTTCCGTCCATTTGGTGAACTTGTCAATGGCAGCATACAGGAACTTGTAACCTCCGACGGCTCTTGGGAAAGGTCCAAAGATGTCCATCCCCCACACAGCGAAAGGCCATGTAGGAGGTATCATTTGTAGAGGCTGAGTCGGTGTGTGAATTTGCTTTGCATGGAAATGGCATGCTTCGCATTTCTTCACCAGCTCAGTTGCATCCTGGAGCGCTGTAGGCTAGTAGAAGCCATGCTGTAAGGCTTTACCGACCAGCGTGCAGGAAGATGCGTGGTTCCCACACTTGCCTCCAAGGATTTCTGTGAGGAGCTCGCAGCCTTCTTCCCTTGTGATCCACCGCATCAGGACGCCGTTGGCACCGCACCAGTAGAGATCCCCTTCTACTAGCATGTATCTTTTAGCCAATCTGACTATCCGGTCAGTGGATACATCATCGTCAGGAAGGATATTGTCTTTCAAGTAGCTCCGGATCTTCGAGATCCATGCATTGGAGCTTGCTTGAGTATTTGAGCCTTGTGTGCTGGGTTGCTCGGAGCTTCCGACAGCACCTACGACCCTTGATGGCTGCCATGGTAACAGGGCCATCGGGACCGCCAGCTTCGGGATGCTGGTCTCGCCCCCTTTGCTCAGTTTGGCAGGCTGAGATGTGGATTTTGACAACCTCTGGATGAAGGTTCCGTCAGGAGCCGGAGCTCCGATTGATGCTTTCGTCAAGAGTTCGTCAGCTTCAGCATTATGGACACGGTGGACATGATGGAGATCCAGGACTTCGAAGTCCTTCTGAAGCCTATGGACTTCAAGGAGATAAGCAACTAGTTGAGGATTGTTACAGGATCATTCACCCTTCACCTATTTAATGATGAGCTGTGAATCTCCCTTGACCAACAACTACTTGACACCGTATGATAGTGCCACCTTTAGTCCATCAATGAGTGATTCATACTCCGCCATGTCGTTGGTCGCCTTGAAGTCAAGGTGGACCATGCATTTTACCTTCTCCCCGGTTGGAGCGAGGAGAAGGACTACAGCTCCAGCCCCCTGCTTTTGCATGGTGCCATCGAAGTAGAGGGTCCAGTGAGGCTCGGTGAAGACCGGAGCCTTGAGTTCCGGCTTCTGCTCACTAGGGCCCCCAGGGTTTGATGGAGAGGGGGTCCATTCCGCCACAAAGTCTGCCAGTGCATGACTCTTGATAGCTTGTCTTGGGATGAATTCAAGATCGAATTCGGCCAATTCTGCTGCCCACTTTGCAATATTCCCAGTTGAGTTGGGATTATGCAAGATCGCACACAGTGGATAAGAAGTCACCACTGAGATCTTGTGAGCTTGGAAGTAATGGCGAAGCTTCCTGGAGGCGATGAGAACTACGTAAAGCAGCTTGTGCACCTCTAGGTATCTAGTCTTAGCATCATGTAGTACTTCGCTGATGAAGTACACTGGGTGTTGGACTGTCCGGACCCTCTCGGAGGGGCCCGGAGTTTCCTCCACATCGACCCGGACCCTCCCGGAGGGGTCCGGATCTGCTTCGGGGACCTTCAGGTCCTTGCTGGAGGAACCCGGAGCTTCTACTGGAGCGACCCGGACCCTCCCGGAGGGTTCCAAATCTTCTGGAATAACTCCCTGTAGATCCAAGTCTGGGGGCTGGGACCCAGACTCACCTTTAGGAACCTCCGAACCCTCCCAGAGGGGTCTGGATTCTTGAGCTTGGGATGGTTCTGGTCTCTCCACTACCAAGACCATGCTGACAACCTCGTCGGTTGCTGAAATGTAAAGCAGTAAGGGCTCACCAGGGTTCGGAGCTACCAAGATTGGTAGATTGGTGAGGAGCTGCTTTAGATCCTGGAATGGCTTTTCTGCTTCTTCAGACCATTGAAATGGTCCGGACTTCCTCAATAACTTGAAGAAGGGTAGCGCCCGTTCCGCCAGTCTTGAGATGAACCGGCTGAGAGCGGCTAGACATCCAGTCACTTTCTGGACGTCCTTGATGCGGGCTGGTGGCCGCATCTCCTCAATGGCTTTAATCATCACCGGATTTGCCTCTATGCCCCGGTGGTTTACTAGGAAACCAAGAAGCTTTCTGGAGATAACCCCGAAGATGCACTTGTCTAGGTTCAGCTTCGTGCGGGTGACCCACAGCTTGTCGAAGACAGCTTGCAAGGTGTCAAGGAGAGACTCCTTGTCCTTGATTTTGACAACGATGTCATCAACATACACTTCCACTACGTCTCTGATGAGCTCTCCAAAGGTTTTGTACATAGTTTGTACAAATGTTGAAGCTGCATTCTTGAGACCAAATGGCATGGAAGTATAGCAGTAAAATCCATCTACTGTGATAAAAGATGTATGTTCTTCATCTTCCCTAGACATTCTGATTTGATGGTACCCAGAATATGCATCTAGGAAACACAGTAATTCACACCCGGAGGTGGAATCCACTATCTGATCTATTCTAGGTAGTGGGAATGGATCTTTTGGGAATGCCTTATTCAGTGTTGTGTAGTCGATACACATCCGAAGCTTCCCGCCGGCCTTGGGTACAACGACTGGGTTTGCCAGCCATTTTGGATGGAAGACTTCTCGGATGAATCCATCTTCGAGCAACTTCTTCACTTCTTGTTGTATGAAGTTTTGTCGCTCTACGGATTGCTTTCGAGGCTTCTGATGTATGGGCCGAGCGTCAGGATAGATGTTTAGATTATGCTCGATCACTTCCCTAGGGATCCCAGGCATTTGTGATGGTTTTCAGGCAAACACGTCGACATTAGCCCGGAGGAAAGTGATGAGCGCGAGTTCCTATTTGTCATTCAGACCTCCCGATATACGGGTGGTCTGAGTGGAATCAGAACCGATTTGGACAAATTTGACGGGGATGTCGGTTTCGCCGCTTGGTTGCACGAGAGGTGCGGAGGTTGAGCCTCGTTGTTGAATGCTCGGGGGTTTTGGAGCTTGTTCCTGCCTGGACTCTTCCTCCTGTGCTGTAGCAAGCGCATGAAGTTCTTCCACAGCAGTCACTCCAGCAGTACGGTCTCCGCGGATCCGGAGAACGCCAGCTGGTGTTGGCATCTTCAACACCAGGTAGCCATAATGAGCAGCAGCAATGAACTTGTACAAGGTGGGCCTGCCCAGAATGGTGTTGAAAGGCAAGTTGATCTGAGCGACGTCAAAGATCAACTTCTCAGTGCGATAATTCTCCCGAGTACCGAAGGTCACGGGGAGAGTAATGGCACCGAGTGGGGTTATGGCTCCGGACCTACTCTGGAGAAAGTTCGGGAGGGGCGAAGGTACGAAGGTCGGAGCTGAAGCTTGACAAAAGCTTCGAAGCTTATGAGGTTCAGTCACGAACCTCCGTCCACCATTACATGGTGGAGTTGAATGATATTGATGGTCGGAGATACCATCAATGGTAGTTGATCAGCTCCGATTATGTTCCGAGGGCTGTCTGAAGCATCAAAAGTGATGGTGGTGTCCATCCACTTTCGATGAGGCTCCGCCCTGGCTGTAGGAGCTACTAAGGCCATGTCCCGTCGCATGGTCTTGAGGACACGGCGGGAGGTGATGTCCCACGAACCACCAAAGATGGTGTTCATGGTCTTCCGACGCTCATTGTCAGAGACGTCGGAGTCATTGTCGATGGAGGTGTAAACAGCCTTCAGGACCTTTTTAGGGTCCTGGAAGCCTAACTCCTCTTCACCCGGAGCTTCATCGACCTTCTGTTTCCCTTCCCTCTGACGGAAAGGAACTTCTTCCTGGCGCTTGTTGTAGCGCTCGACAAGGTTTTGGACCACCCGTCAGTCCTCCAAGTTGTGTTGTTCGACTTGTGGATGGGACACCACACTTTGGAGTTGCCACCGTCTTCAGAGGACGGCCGAGGTCGTTTTTCGGGGCATGGCCTCCGGCCACCCGGAGCTGCTGCAGCCGCAGCAGTAGATGTGCTGGCCGACGGCTTCTTCTTGCCGTTGGACTTTTTCTTCTTTTTGCCACTCCCGGAGGTAGTGGCTTCGCCTTTGGAGGATTTTTTGCCATCCTACGGAGGTGGTTTGGAGTGCATTTCACGGCCCTCCGCAGCTTTGGCACACTTGTCTACCAGGCTGAAGAGATCCGTGACGCTGGTGATCTCCTTGATCGCCAGCTTCTCCACCATCTTCTTATCTCGTACGCTCTGTCTAAATGCCACGATAACAGAGGCGCTGGAGATAGAAGGAATATTGTTTCTTACCTGGGAGAACCTCTAGATGAATGAGCGCAGGGATTCTCCCCCCTTCTGCATGACTGCAAAAAGGTTCAGTTTGATGCCTGGTCGGGTGTATGAACTCCCGAAATTGGCGGTGAACTGTTGGCACAATTCCTCCCAACTATTGATGGAGTTGTGAGGAAGGCTCATGAAATAGGACCTGGCGGTCCCAGTCGAGGCCACTGGGAAGTAGTTGGCCATTACGGCCTCATTACCTCCGGCTGCAAGGATTGCGGTGGTGTAGATTTGGAGAAATTCAGCGGGATTAATAGTCCCATCAAATTTCTCTGGCAGATGAGGCTGGAACTTTTGTGGACATCTGACCATGCGTAGGTGCATGGCCAGAGCAGAACAGCCTCCTCCTACTCCCTCGGGAGCAGGACTATCTTGAGCCTCTCGCCTTTCGCGAGCACGCTCGATATGGACGCGGCCGTCCTGTTGGCAGTAACGGCGATCAAGCTCCGCCCAGAGGTCATGAGTTGAAAGCCTGGTTACCGTATGAGTACGTCGCGCCCCAGAAGGTAGCGACGTAACTTACTGTGACGCAGCACGCCTCCTATTTTGGGAAGCATGCGGACCAAGTCTGCCAGACACGGTCCGACGCTGAGATGGGGCCCGCCCCGATGGAGGAGGACCTTGGTTGCTGATGCAGTCAGCTGCTGCTGCAACCAGATGTTCCACATCATCCCTCCACTTCTCCATTGCACCCTGGGATGCACTTGGAGGTGGTGGACGTTGGAGGAGAGCACGCGCTGCATGAAGCGCGTGTTCCGGGTTGTCGTTATTCACTGATGCAGTGACCGACGCTGATGCACCGTCACGCTGCCCATCTTGACGTGATGGTGCAGGCGGTGGTGGTGGAGGCATGACTCCTGCTGGAGCCATGGCACCTTATGGTTGCTGCATCTCGGAGGGATTGCCCCCAGTGGGTTGAACAGCAGGGTTTCTGTTGGATGATCCAGCAGCTGAGTTCACCATACTTGAAATCTTGGGTGCCCCTACCTGGCGCGCCAACTGTCGGTGTTTGGATCCGGCAGATCTCTCGACACTACCTTTGGTAGATCGAGGAGTTGTAGTTCCGTAATGGGCATGCAGAGATTCAAGAAGGTGAAAGACAAGTGTACGCAGAGATTTATGTGGTTTGGGCCGCCTGAGCCTAATACCCTACTCCACGGGGTGTGTTGGTGTTGTATTGAGCGTGTGAGTCTAGAAGAAGCTCCAGAAGAAGCTCGTCTAGCTCAGGGAGTTCAGTAGTGGTCTGGAGCCGTCCCTTGTGTATCGCTGACCAATCCTTTTATAGTACAAGGACTGGTCGTTACACCGTTAGCCTGGCCCGACATGTGGCCCCGGCGGTTACACATGCTTGATACACAATTAATGAGGTTAATTGCCCTTAATAGCCTGGTAACGGGCCTTAACAATGTTGTTACCAGTATTAAGGACCATCCGATCGTGTGTCATTAATGTGGTATTAATGACACTTAATCGGGTCTTGAAGTCTCTGATTGCTCCTTGAAGGCCCGGAGCTATTGGGGGGTCCACCAGTCTGATTGTTGAAGTTGAAGGTCTGGCGGTTCAGCCACGTGGCAACTCCGGAGCTTATCGTCGTGGACGAGTAGGTCCGGTGCTGCTCAACACATGTCAGTACTGGAGCTTCCCTCTGTCTGGGGTTAGGTCCGGGGGTGACATACTGGTATTCCGTCCGGAGCTTCCCATGTGTGGGTGATAGCTCCAGTCTTATGATACACGTGGCGGCCCTGGGACTAACCATGTCGGGGAAGCAGGTCCGGTTACGCCTGACATGTGGGGCCTTCTGAGGTCCTCAAATCTGGTTGATTGAGTTTCCTTGTGATCTTTGCAATCCCATGGGGTATCCGGTACGGAGGGTACTGACATCAGCAAGTATAGGAAAGTATGACATGTAGCTTAAACTAGAAATGGTAAAAAATGGGCTAATTGTATAAAAGTACATTCAAAACAGTTGAAAATGCAATTATATCATTATTAAGTGAGGTCTTCCCAAAATAACCCAAATAACATCAATTTCAACTTAAATAACCAATTCTAGCAATAATAAACCAAAACCATATCATAACTGCTCATAAATCACATTTTTATCAATTCCATATACCAAAGCCAATTAATAAACCAATACCTATTCCCAATTCAATTTCAGCCATTAAACCAAGTTAAGGTCCAAATTCTAATCATGTGAGGGTCTAAGTTTCTCATAACCGGGAGCACGGCTATAATGATAGTTTTAGACACACTCTGCAGAGGTTGTACCACTTTACCCACAAGTTCGTGATTTCATCACCTTTCGATGACTATGGAATCTCAAATTATGCCATCTCACACTTCCTTAGGTATGTGGCCAAGCAATCACAAAATAGCCTTTACAAAGTGTTTACTAGCCTATCTAGACCCTACTGAGGTCTCATCGGTGGTGATGTCTCCAACTGAGCACATCCAACCAAAGACCCCCTCTTGAGCCATTCGGATCCCAGGGTAGTCCCACAAACATTACAAACCCAATCTGACTACCCCTTCCCCGAGCATCCTTAATGGTCCAAACAGTACTGACAATTCACTAATTAGTCAGCTAAGCCACAACCATACTTGGCCCTGTGGTGGCACTGTAAATCCTGGATGGTCCCTCCATGAACCGGTCCTTAGATCTAAAGCAAGCAAAACCACCGAAATAGTCCAACCCAATCCACATTACCTACTTGCTTAGGTCCCTAGGCACCATGTTGCTAAAGGATCATTATTAACAACTATCATCATTCACATGTTCAATAGTTCATAATTAGGTAGTATGAGTGTTTCCCAAACCCAATTGATCATAGCAAAGAAAAAAGTGCAAAATACCCTTCCCGACTCTCTACATAGTGTTCAAGCGAAAAGGGTGGTCATACAAAGCTAGTAAACTCCTACAATTGGGTTTTCCCATCAATTTCGACACAAGCATGCAATTTTGCAAACAAAACCTTTAAAACAGGATTAATATGGTCAAGGACACTTGCCTTGCTACTGAGCTTGATTTGGGTCGAAGGCTTCAAAACTCTGGTTCTGCAGGTCCTCGAAAGCACTCTCTATGGCAACTCCTTCTATTCCGAGCCACAAACATGCAAAACACAAAATCCAATCAAATAATGCTCATATCATACTCAATATTCCATGATATGCATGATTAATGCAATTCTGAGGTAAAACTTGTTAATGAGTTGCTATTAATGTTTACTAAGTAGTTCTAATATATTTTAACAAGTTTGGAACTGAATTGAGTTGATTTGGAATTAATTCAGCACAGTTCAGATTCAGAGGTCGGACTAGTCTGCACTACGCACACTGCAAAATTAGAATTTTTCTGATCTAAGAAAATTGGGGTTGAATTTGAATGAAAACTCTAATGTAGAGGGTATACCACTTGTTTAGAGATCCAAAGATCAAGGTTTGGACGTGAGGCTTTGGATCTTGGCAATTAGGGCTTGATGGAGATGAGTTGATGAAGAGTGGTGATGAAGAAATTCAATTCATCGAAGAATTGATGAAGGCTGATCTTGGTTGCTCCTTCTCCTCTTATCCTTCCTCTCCTTGATCCTGGGCTCCTTCTCAATGTTGGCACGAGATCAAAGGTGACAACAAGGGGTTTTTCTCAAAGGTGGGGAGGTGAGGGTATTGGGTTGTTTATATAGAGGTTCGAGAGGTAGGGTTTTTGGTGAATTCCAAGTGGAATTCGGTGGGAGACGTGGAGGGGCCGAGGTGTGGTCCAATTGGGCTCCTCTGAGGTTGGGCACAAAGTCCTTGGGCCCAAATAAGGCAATTACCCAAAAACAATTCCTGGGGAAATAACAGAATCCAAGTGGGATTTAGAAGGCCGGACTAGTCTGTATGGGGAACTGGACAAGTCTGTTGTGGAACAGAGGCGAAATAGGACAAGTCCGGTTTAAATGGCCGGACAAGTCTAGGGTGACTAGAACTAATTGAAATTTAGACATACTCAGACTAGTACGCTCAGAATCGAACAAGTCCGAAAAAACATCAGAACCAACAACGAACTAGTCCCTGCATTGTGCCAGACAAGTCCGGGTTCTGAAGAAACTGAACTTTCGTGTAAAGGAATAGGGACACTGGACTAGTCCGGATACAAGGCCGGACAAGCCCATACCTTGACAGACTGAAACTTCCAGATTAAGCCTAAATTAATTTTAATCTCGTTCCTTTTTACATGGCTAAATATTAAACATGTATGAGGATGTATGCAATGCATTATGCATAAAAATGAGGGTGTTACACAAAATGGGTAGAAGCTTTGCCATGCAAAAATGCTGATTCTAAGCAAGCTAGGAAAATGTTCCATGAGATCATTTTTCCACACATTGGAACTCCCTGTATGGTCATAAGTGATGGAGGGTCTCATTTCAAAGATAAGACCTTCCAAAACTTTTTGAAGGAGCTTGGTGTCCAGCATAACATTGCTACTCCATACCACCCACAAACAAGTGCTCAAGAAGAACATCTAATAAGCAAATTAAGAATATTGTGCAAAAGACCGTCTTGTAAATGGGAACGGGATGGAATCATAAGCTACCCGATGCATAGTGGGCATACCGTACTGCCTACAAAACTCCCATTGGCATGTCTCCTTTTCAACTTGTCTATGGGAAGACTTGTCATCTTCCTTTAGAGTTGGAGCATAGAGCCTATTGGGCTATCAAGTGGTGGAACATTGACCTTCATGAAGCAGGAAAACATCGACTGAAGCAACTTTCCGAGTTGGAAGAGTGGAGAGGTAAGGTGTACCATAGTTCCAAAATCTACAAGGAAAGAACCAAAAGATGGCACGATAGAAGGATTATGCCTAAAGAGTTCAAACCTGGAGATAATGTTCTACTCTTCAACTCTAGGGTTAAACTGTTCGGACATGGGAAGCTTATAAGTAAATGGTAAGGACCCTTCAATATAGTAGAAATCTCATCCCACGAAGCTATCACACTCCAAGGTGATGATGATAAGCTATTTAAAGTGAATGGGCACCAGCTCAAATTATTTCATAAATCCCAGAAGGAGGAAGCGGAAAAAGAATTTGACATGATGAATCTTATTGATTTTCACACCGTTTCTTTAAATTCAAACTAAATTTTTTGCGTCCAGTTAATGGGATCCATTATTCATCCATGAGGGCCATTTAGCCAACCCACGAAAACTTAGCCCGAACAAAGCCGGGAATGGTTCGCCCGAACCCTAGGGTCAGCCGAATTCCTCCTTTCGCCATTGGCTTTCTTTTTTCTTCGTGCGGACTCTCCCGACGTATCACAGCAAGACTCTTGGTGCTATCATACTATCCTCTCTTATATATTGATGAGAACAGAGAGGAGAAACTTGCACCATCCAGAAAAACCCATCTCCTTTTCCTCCCATCCAAGTCATGGCCGAAAAGAAAATGGTGCCTCATGCCTCCTCTAGCTCAACCTTTAACCTGAGCGGAGACATCATGCTTCCTCTAGCTCAACCTTTAACCTGAGCGGAGACATCATGCCAGCCAATGACAAGCCCACCCTCGCTTTGGAGTCTGTCATGACACTTGGTGCCATACCTATCGCCATGATCCCACCGCCCAACGACGACTCCACGTGGGTTTAGCACCATGCCTCGTGGTGCTGCACGATCACTCTCCCCTCGTAGGACGTCCATGAAGTTGAAGACACCTGCACATCGTCTTACTATGGCTCGCCTTAAGTCTGTCAAGACCCGTCTTTTTTCCTGAAAAGACGAGTCTCTCCTAGAGTTGCAGCCTGGCGAGGAGTTCATGTACACCCTAAAGACCAAGGACGGTGATTTAATGAGCCACCACTACAAGTCACCTACGCGTACCTTGCCTGAGCGTGTGGGAGACCGCCTCATTAGCCACGGTGTGTGCAAGCCTAAAGGAGGCTATGCAAAAGGCTTTTTCAAGCAATTGGATATTATAGCGATGGAGGAATCGACGGGCTCGTCACCCTCCAAGATAAGGTGTCACCTCTCGCCACCTTCCATTAGAGGCCACCTGGCCTATTTGAGGACAACGACGGAAATCCCCTTGAGCCTCTAAAAGTGGCACAACTTTCTAAGGAGTTAGCTTCTCTCCGCTTGGAGAACAAGAAGCTATCGCACATAGTGGCTGAAGGGCGCATTGAGAGAGCAGAACTGAAGGATGAACTCATATCCCTCAAGGAGGAGATTGATGGTGTTTGCCGCGGCATGGGTGCCAAGCTGCTGTGTGTATGCAATGCTGTTGGGAAGCCCAGCATCTATAACGCTCCATAGTTTATATGTCTCGACCGCATAGGATGCTTACTAGCTTAGTTCATTTTTATTCCAAATTTTTATTTCATTAAATTTAGATCAAATAATGTAAGTATCCCCATATTTGAGCTCAATAAAGTGAACTTACAGGTTCATCGAACCCGGTAAAGTTCTTCCTTTAGTTTATTTGTGTTGAATAAAGAATTCAAGAAACAAATGTGGAGGAGGCATCCCAAATTCGCGAAATCCCGACGTGCAAAAATAGCGTTGCATCTTGAAACAGGTCGCAACCGAACATACGACTCGACACGTCAAAACAGAGCAACAGAGAGGCCAGAAGGGGGTCATTCGACTTGGTGTGGGCCCCACATGGCTCCGTTTTGCTCCACAAATTCGGTTTGGATCTTCTACCCTCAATATCTATGCTACATTAGTTTTTGAGGTTATTTAGTATTTAATACTGAATATTTGAAAGCAATTCAACTGAACAGTTAATTAAAATTTGGTAGTCAAATTTTGCTTGAACTGAAAATTTGAATACTTTATATTTTGATTTATTGCCTTGTTTATGATTCCCACGAACAATATAGGAAAAACACGTCATCTAAGTATTTGACTAGTGCGATATGGTAAATAAGTTATTCGAGGAGATATCTCTTTGCTTGAAATTTATTTTGATGTTTGCACAATTTGGAGTCTTGAACTTTGCCTGATTCTCTCATTGGAAATTCAAATACCCACCATTGCCATATGATACAAATTCTTAAAAAAACCACATTCATATGCCATTTTGTTTTTCATTGAACTTTGTCAAACTCGTGACCCAATTGAGTGACATGCATGAACTTTTTGATATAGAAATTCTTGTGCACCTTATTCATGCAAAATTTCTCACATTGATAATTTGTGTCCACCATTCATCCATACAATAAAGAAACTCCATACATTTTGATCATCAAAATCTCTCTAGAAAAAAAAAAGAGTAGAAGACATGGCTACGAAAAAAAAAGCATCTACTCTTCAAAAGAGGAAGTATGCCAAAAAAAGAAGAAAGAGAAGAAAGTAGCCATGTTTCATCCTTAAAGAGAGAAAAACCATGGAGTCCACAAATACCTATTCCATTCGTGTGCACATGAATTTTCTTTGTCAATTTGTTTGTTGCATAAGACTCTCATAGGATCAAAATTTTGACTTAGTAATATATGAATTACAGTGTGTGCCACAATTATCCCTACCCAGCTCCAGATATAGCCATATTTAGTATAGGGACAAAATTGGCACAACATGCCAAGGTGAGGATGAAAACACTTTGAGAGACTTGAGAGATTCCAAATGAGAGATAAGGGCAATTGTTTCTTTGACTTTCCAAATATAGCAAATCATCAGATCATTTTGGCTGGGGAAGATTCAAGAAAACTACATCCCAACCATTCCACTCTTCAAACACCCAAGATTGATTTGGTAGCCACACACCACAAAGAGAATTCATGAATTGAGGTATGAGTTGAAATATCTAGTATTCTCTTTTTCTAACTTATAACAAATTTATGACATCACCTTAGTACTTTTTTCTTGCCTTCACTCAAGGACGAGCAAAGGACTAAGTGTGGGGGCGTTTGTTGACGGTCCTTAAGTGCCATATTTAGACCGTCAATTAACCTCATAATGTGCACAAAAGAGAAACGCAACATAGTAGTAGGGTTAAAAACTAACCAATTCCACAAGTGTTGGTGTTTATTTGTATGTAAGTGAATTTAGACCCAAAATACTAGGACATGCTGGGAGTAATCCATAAAATTGGATTTTTACGAATCAGGCGACTCCACATGTGATCACATGGATCAAATGGCCCACAAACAGAAGTATCTGAGGCCATCCAACAGTGTAGCACACATATCAGTCAATGGGACCCACCTGGAAGTCACCCCGAGGAAGCGCACTGCAATTGGTCAACTTTCTGTTCGGCCGACTAGGGGGCTCGGCTGAACCCTTTCTGGCACCAAACTCGGTCAACTTCCACGTGTCATCTCCTTGTGGTGCCTTGATCATGATGAAGACTGATTTGAGCGCATTTGGTGGCAGGAACCAACCCTTCTCCCCCTATAACTAGAACCCCACACCTCACTTCACACACACACACACACACCAAAAGTTGAGAATAGAATACCACTCCTAAGGTTTAGAGTAGTCCTAGAAGCTGCCAAGTAGAAGGAGAGTATGGTGAGAGTCTAGGAGAAGGAGGCTTGGGCTTGTCTAGTCCCTCTTCTACACTCGTAGCCCTACAAAGGTGTACTCAAATCAAGTAAGCCCTTTGTGAATTCAATTCAAGTTTGATTCTCAATTCATAATAGTTTGAACAAGTAGTTACATGTGGGGTCATTGATTTAATTTATTAGAGGCTCTAGTTGTAGCTTTGTATTCGAAACAACTAGAGTTGTGATTCAGAACGTAAGCGTGGTGCTTAGGTTAGAAATCATATGTGAATATCTCATAGACCCAAAGATTGAAGAGGTAGACAGTAGGTGGTGATATCCCTATCTATCCTCAATAATCCTCCATGTTCGGCTATGCCCTAGGCTCTTGGCAGGAGTCATCCTAGTGTAGCTAGGGGTAAACCTGTGCCCGAAGCAAGCATCTACTGCAAATTTCTTTGAGTTAGAATCAATACTTCGAATTTTCCTCTCTTCCTTGCCAACCAAACAACTTTGTGTACTTGGGTGAATTAGGTCGTAAGATTACACAGACGTTCATTGGATTCAATACCCATGGGAATACTCTCTCAAGGGCAAGTGCTACAAGATAGTTTGCATGCGCTTGCGGATTTTTATTTGTGACGTAAGAAATGTAACAACACGCAAGCTCCTCCAAGACCGTGAGTTTTCTCATACGAAAGCTTATGATCCGGATTTGATCTCCAAAATAGGTTTGGATTCCGAATTCTTTTCCATTTGGCATGCACTAGGATGGGAAAACTTTGCTCACTTAGAGGAGAGAGGTTCACACCTTCTTTCCATGCAATTCCTTTACACACTCAAAATAGGAATTGATGGTATTACTTTTAGATTATTTCAAAAATAATACAACATCCTAAGGAAGGAATTAAGTGAAATCCTAGACTTCCATAAATGTTGTTTGCTAGATTTAGACGCTTTGCCTAAGTTTAAGAAACAAAGTTTTTGACAAGGTTTAACTAGTGAGCTCAGATGTAGTGCAGCTAGGAGTCACTTACACAACCCTACTCTACGCTTCGTGCATAGATGGGAGGCTATGACTATGTTCCCTAGAGGTGACGTAAGGGTAGTGCGTGAAGATGAGCTAAAAATTTTATTTGCCATGATTAAAAAGATAAATATTGCTCCAGTTATTGCCATGATAACACAATGGTTAGATTACATTCTAAGAACAAGGCCAATTGAATGCACTTCATTGATTACTCGTATTGCTACTAGGCTAGGAGCACTAGAATATTCTTCATTTGAGTATATTTAAAATGAAAGAGAATTGATTAATAAAGATTATTTAGTGCAAGGACATACCCTTAAGCATGATCAAGATGGATCTGTGGTATTTTATTATCCTCGCTTTGTCAATGAAATTCGGTTACCTAACACGGATTATCATTTGTACAAATGTCGAAGGCTAACCATTGATCTTCTTCCCATCGAGGAAGCCCAAAGAAGTAATGTCTCTAGCATGGAACTAGAAGCTGTAAAAGGAGAGCGGCTATGCCCCCGACAACCTCCACGGTCCATGAGTACGAAGAGGAAGAGAACCCAGTGGATGATGCACCCGAATGGACTCAACCTCCATCGTATGAGATCGAAGGTCCGTCTTGGCATGGATGGTCGGGTGCCACATGGGAGCCACCCCTATCCACCTAGCTCTAGCACCTTGTCTCTAATGTCCATGAGAAGATGTCATTCCTCTTTGGCTAGAAGTCATCGTGACTATAGCCAAGGAATGACATATCTCACTAGACGTATGGAAGAGATTGAAATGAGAACGGGTGACATCTACAACACTCTCCAAGGGCATGTACAAGGTACCCAAGACTGGCAACAATACATGAACACTCAATTCTCCAACTTCAACTCCAAGCTACAACAATAAGAAGCCGATCTCGCAGCATACTTCCATCATCAAGGGTTCAACCCTCATCACGGAGGTGAGTGAAGAACAAGCTTGGGGGAGGACCCCCACTTGAGGTAAATTGTATCAATCCCTTGCATATTTATTTTCCATTCAACGATCATCAACCTTGCATATAAAAAACTAAAGTAGTATAGATTTGTTTTCAAATAAAATAATATATGTGCGGTAAGAATATCTTTGAATTCACATAGATGAAATGATGAATAGTTGCTCTATTTCAATTTTCCTAAGTCCCTAGTTTACAACTTACTACTCTCCAACATATTGCTCTCATTGGCTAAATTTGCTTTTGCCTTGATTTAGAAATTGCGGGTAGCAAAAGCTTAATCGATTCTAAGTTCTTCTGAGATATGATATAGCGATAGGGCTACTATTCCTAGTTTGAAAGTGAAACTAAGATTTCCGGAGAAAATTCTAAAAAGATTTAAGTCACTCTCATTTGATTGGAAATACCTACCAAAGCCATATGATACATGACATTGATAGACCTTATGCATATGCTATTTGTCTTCACATTAAGCTTTGTCAAACTAGTATAGACCTATGTGAGATTTCATTCCTTACTTTTTGAATTCAAGACTTCACTTGCACATGCTATACTTCTACACTAGAAGTAAGCAAAATCCCATCATACCACCATTCCACAATAAAACGAGAAACTCCATATCATTCATGCTTAGTACCCTCTCCAAATTTTATTGCATAAAAAGGGAGTAGAAGACATGGCTACAAGAAAAAGAAAAAGAAAAAAGAAAATGCATGCTTACATCATAAGTATGAGAAAAAAAAAGAGAGAAAAGTAGCCATGTTTCATCCCTGCAAAATAAGAGAGTCCACACAAAGAGGAGTCATCTCAATATCACATCCACTCCATTCCATCAAACATGCACAATTCTTGAATCAAATTGTTTTGAATTGATTTCTCCTTAGGCTTGCTCTTTTGACTTAGCAATATTATGTGTTGCAAATATGTCTACTATATTCCCTACCAAGCTCCACATACAAGCTTTATTTAGAGGTAGGATGAGTGTAGGCACAATGCCTTGGTGAGGAAATATTTCCACTACACATAAAGGAGAGACTTTGAGAATCAAATTGAGGTACTTAAAGTATAAATTGAATTCTCCAAAATTTGAGTGGAACTTGATTCCTAGGGTATGTGTGCTCCATTTGCTGTTCTATCTCTCAACCACCTGTGACACCCGGTTCTACAAATGAACCAATTGAGCGCATATGGTGATCAGGACGTTCAGCACACATACACGAGTGCATTCAAAAAAGGATATACAGAAAATTACCACAGAACAGGATTAATTAAGCACTTTTATTACAGAATTTAGAATGTCCTCGATTACAAGCTCTAATGATTATTAATGACATGTTTGAACTAATATAGCGGAAATAAACTAAATATGAGCTAAACAAAATAAGCACGCTAAGCAAGTATGGTAGTGCAGCTCCAAGCAACACCATAGGCAAGCTGACGGCAGCACACAACCTAGGGCTCCTCATTAACGTCGTGATACTCCCAATCCTGACCTGCAACTGTTGGTGGAGGAATTGCAAGGGTGAGTACATGTTGTACTCAGCAAGTGTGGGAAAGTATGACATGTAGCTGATTCAAATGATGAATATAGTAAAGGCTAAGTGTTGAAAAGTACATCAAAACATTTGAAAGCAATATGTTGTATGTATGTGAACTAAACCCATAATAAACCATGTAGTTGTCATAATACCAGTCCATATTTCATTACCATCATCCATATACCAGATTTCTCATTACCAATAATCATATCCATTGCCATAAACCATAATACCATCCCATAACCAGTACCAAACCATCCCAATACCAAAACCCCTCCAATCATGTAGGTCATCCAGGCGCTCTTAACCAGGAGAACGACTACCATGATAGTTTTAATCCTCTGCAGATTTTGTACCACTTTACTGATGTGTTTGTGATTTCATCACCCGTCGGTGACTAAAGAACCTCCCTTATGCCAATTACACTTCCTTAGGTGTATGGCCAAGAGATCACAAAATAGCCTTGACAAAGGGACTACTAGCATGTACGGACCCACTGAGGTTTCACCGGTGGTGATGCCTCCAACTGAGTACATCTTCAACCAAGGGCCCCCTCTTGTGCCATTCGGATCCCAGGGAGTCCCGCCACAAATCCAAACCCAATCCTACTCCCCTTCCCCGTTGCGCCAAATGATCTGTGAAGTACTAGCAATACCCTAATGAATTGGCTACGCCGCACCCATACATGGCCTCGTGGTGGCACTGTTGTCCTGGCATATTCTCGCATGAACCGGTCCTTAGATATAAAGCAAGCAAACCACCATAACATCCAATCCATCCACACAACATGCTTCCTTAGATCACCCATTACCATATCATATTAACCATAATCATATTAATGCATAAGTAAGTGGTATAGTTGTTTTCCCATCCTAATTAATTAAGTAGAGCAAAGGTAAAAAGCCCTTCCAGACTCTCTACCATGCATTCCAGGTGACAAGGGTGGTTATACAAAGCTAGTAAACTTCCTATCATAGGAATTACCATCAAGTTGACACAAGCATGCAGTTTTGAAAACAAAACATTTATTGTGAAAACAGGATCAATATGTTCAGGGAGACTTGCCTTGCTCTTGGGCTTGATTGGGATCAAAGACTTCAAATTCCTGGTGCTGGAGGTCCTCCGCAGCACCCTCTAGCGCATCACCTTTTATCCCGTGCAACAAACATACAAAACAGTAATTACAATCAATAAATGCTCATATATTACTCAAAATGACATGACATTCATAATTAATGCAATTATGAAGTAATATTTGTTAATGAGTTGCTATTAATGTTCATTAACTGGTTCTAATAGTTCTTAACAAGTTTGAACAGGTTTGGGATTGATTCGAGTCAATTTGGAATTAGTTCAGCACAATTCAAACTCAGAGGCCGGACAAGTCCGATTTTAGTGGCCGGACTAGTCCGCCCTGGACAGACTGCAAATTAGGGTTTTCTTAATTTACAAGAATTTGGAGAATTGGGGTTGAATTGACGTGGGGAAGAGAAAGTAGAAGGTATACCACGTGTTTAGAACTCCAAGGATCAAGAATTGAAGATGAAACTTGAATCTTGACGATCTAGGGTTGATGACGAAGAGTTGAAGGTGAATTGGCGGTGAAGAATGCAAGGTCAACGAAGATCTTGATTAATTGATCCTCTTTCGTTTCCTCCTTCTCTTCTTCTTGCTTGGGATCCCCTTCTCCATCCTTGGCGGCGGCTATCCATGAACTAGGGCTTGGGTGTGATTCAAAAGTTGCAAATGTGGGTACCGGGGTCCACACATTCCAGGAATCGCAGAAGGTGGTGCCCTGCGTTGCGGCACCCAATAGCACACACGAAAAGAATACGACAAAATACAATGTTTTATTTATATAAACAGTGGAAGTCTTTTAAAATACTTAATGTACAGCGGAAGATAATATTCATAGCTAAACTCTCAGCCTAGCTATGCAAAAGTACAGCCGTCCAGCCCGCGGACGCTGCACACTAGCTACACACAATTTACAGCAGCGTGCAGGGCTCCCATTTGGCGGTATACCCCGATGGGGGCATCGCCTCATCCTCAGGCCCTTCCTCATATATCACACCTGCAAACAACTTAATATAGCCACCGTGAGCACGAAGGCTCAACAAGACTTAACCGTCTCACCTAAATATGGAACTCTATATGCAGGGATACTTAACATAGGAATGAATATAGCAGTAAATGACTCGCATATAATTTGATCATTATTTTACAAGTTAATAGCAGAAGCTTAAATGTTCAATAACAGTAACTTTAATGAGCCTAATCTATAGCAAACATAGTGGCAAAACAATTATATTTCAATACATCGTATTCTCCTGACTTCTTTAGTATTTACTACGTCACAGCACAGTGAACAAGCAGTACTCAAATAGCCGCGAGGGACGGTTATTGCAATCAGAACACACCTGAATAACACGTCACGTACACCCGTGCCTAAGGAGCGTGTCATGCTCCTCATCATGTCATACGCAGCAACCTTTCACAAGAGAACTCAAACGCCGAACAGGTCCCACGATCACGGGCATAAGGTTCTCGTACGGAGCGTGTCTGTGCCCGCCGGCGAATCTACACCTTACTACCCTTAACCCACCCCTATCGACAATGGTCTATGCCTTGACATCCAAGTTATCAAGTTACATTGGTTTCCTGGGTTCCATATGCTCAGTATGCATCCGGTACTGTTCAAACTTGTCGAGCAGAGTTGCACATGGATCGGTCCTCAATCGACACAAGCAGGGCTACGCACGTGAGACCACGTCTCGCTGCATCCTACCTGCTGATCGGTCTCAATTTCACAATTCTAAACCATTCTTTAATTCAATTCATCCCGTGTGATAAAATCCTATCTCACGAGTAGATTCCAACTACTCGACTTCTAACGGATTCCTATAAACATTAGCATGGTATTGTCTACTCGTCAAGCTCTAGGCCTACCCAATACTCCATGGGATTTGTGGGTCATGCAAGTGTAGTAACAAGCACCTTAGCCCTAATGCACAAAATTCACCCTAGACATAAGTGATACAAATAGAAAATTTGAAATAGCACTTAAATGCAAACCGGGGCTTGCCTGGCTGTGAGTCAGAGGAATAGTTAGCTTCTAGAAGTAGAGTCTCCAAAGGCTCCAGGTCCTCCTCGATCTCGGTCACTATATGATATGCAATATATAATGTACATGAGTGATATAGAAACTACAGAAAAGATCTTATAAATATTGTTCAAGTATGTAACTGACTTTAATTGGCTTTGGAATATTTTACAGTGTACTCTAGGATCTATTAGGAAGATGTGGACCAAAAATTGGAGATGTTCAAGGAAGCTTGCTGTCTCTAAAATTCCAACAAGAAAAAGGCTTCTCTGAATTTTGGTACTGAATCTGTAGCTTTGTCATGGCCACCAGTGGTTGATTATGGTAGAGGGGGTCTCACTGGTTCTAGGAAAATTTGTTTCACATTTTTCTGATATTCCTAAAGGGATAAACTGATTTTACAAGTTTGGGGAAAAAGCTGAAAATAGTTCTGTACTTTTCCCAATTTTCCACTACATAGAGATTTGGAACACTGATCAACCCAGTAATTGAAGTCCAATGAACTTAAAATTTTTACTGGAGATCAAATTATTATTATGAGTGTCCTGACCAAAATTGGGAATCTTCCAATTATCAGAACAGGTGTAATTAATTTCCCAAGCAATTAGCTTAAAGGAATTAATTATGAAAATTCACGAAGTTTCATGTCCAACAAATTGCACCACTGCAAAATTGAGATCAAGATGATTCTACCAGAATTTATTTGGAAATTTTTTGAGCAAATCTACTAGGAGAAATTGAATTTAGAATTGGTTCAACTTCTGGAATTAATTTCCAATGGGAACGTTCAAATAAATCCACCTGGACCCACTCATTTGAATTGGGCCAATCAGCGCTGGGCCGCACGGAGGGCCACGGAATTAACCCTCGCAGCCGCACCCGATCCGGTTCCATAGTTGATCCGCGCGGTGGAAATGCCGCTGACGGGCTGGACACGTTGGGTCGTCGTCTTCCTCGCGACGCGACGGCGTTCCTCACCGGAACCGCGGCGGCGCTCGCCGGGCTTTGTTGCGTCGACCTCCACTCGGCTCGGCTCTGACCGCCTAGCCTTAAAATCGACCACACAACATGATGGTGGGGTCCAATCGTGGCGATGAAGGCCGGAGATGGTGGCGCGACGGCGGCGACAGAGCTAGGGTTTCATCGATCGTCAGAATCACTCGGGAATGGCACAGGAGGCTTGGCAAAAAGCGGGGGACGTTCCTGGGAGTGTGGCGAAGACGACTGGGGGGTGCAAACGGGATGAAATCACTGGCATCATTGACTTCGACGGTGGACCGACGGGTTTTCATTGGCGGCGGGGAAAACTTGAATATCTCGGCATTTACTCGATGGCGTCCACTGATTCTTGGCAGAGGGGTGCGCTAGGATGTACGGAGTATAATACATAATTGGATTGAAGAATCATTCCACATAGAAATGGAATTAAACTGAGAAGCTTGCTAGTTCATGGGCCACGGTCGAAAGAAGAACTGGGATCATTTGTTCGATACTGAATGAAAAGAGACACAGGTTTTACCGTGAGAATGAGCTCGCGTTGGCGATCCTTTTGCTGTTGAAGTCAAGGCATGACGCGGCTTGGGGAGTGCTGGCAACAATGGAGCAGAGGGGTTCCCGACGGCTTCACCGCGAGCTTCAGGAAAACTTCAAAATATGCAGAGCTTAAGAAGCCAGGAACAAAGGAAACGATTGTACCGGAGACTAGGGAAGCTTGGTGCACCTTTTTGCTGTTGCACTCGGGCGCCAACTCGGTCTGGACTCGGAGCTAGAAGGGGCGACAGCAAGGGCGGCGATGGAGCAGAAATGCGGCGTGGTTAGGCAAAACGAAACGGGAATTCGACGCCGGTGGCCAGAAGGGGTATAAATAGGCAGAGAGAGGCGAGGGGAGCCGGCCACGGCGCAAGCAAGCAGCTCCGTGGCTTGCATGCCGGGAGGTGTCGCCACGGTGAAAACAGAGGAACCGCTCGAGTTTGGGTCACTGGACAGTGGGCCCCATTATTCCATACTCAACCCTTCTCTGGTGAAACAAATATCCTACTAACTAATGTCCAAAATTCATGAAATTTTTTGGATAGACTCAACTAACTAGCTGGAATTTGATTCTGAAATCAAAACTTTGAATTGATCAAGGTTCAATTAAAATTCAAATTTGAATTTGAATTGAATTCAATGGAGCCACTGAATGGAATAGCAAATGAGCTCCAAAAATTTGAAACTTGGCAGAGAGGCTATTTGGAATATTTGGAATTTATTGGTGAACTCAGATTTTATTTTGGCAAAGTTTGAACAGGAGCTAAATTTGAATTTTTGAAATCCTTTCATTGAAGTATGACTTGGTTTTATTTTTCAGTTTCCAATTTGATTTCATTTTCCCATTCAACTTTTACATTCTCCTATATGACTTTGTACTTTGAATTTAGGGCCTTTACAGCAAAGAGAGATGAAAATAGGGTGTTGGGTTACTTATATAGGGGTGTAGGGCTAGGGTTTCAATGGAGGTTGGTTTTAGAGGGTGAAGGCCGGTGTGGGGTCCCACATGGGCTCCACAGGGTTAGACACGATGTCCTTGGGCCCAATTAATGTAAAAACCCAAACTCAAGTCGTGGAGGAAAAGATTGAATTCGAGTCGGGCACACCGGACAAGTCCGCTAGAGGACCGGACTAGTCCGATGTTGGACAGAGACAAAAATGGTAAGTCCGGTAGGAGGTCCGGACAAGTCCTGTCTTGCCCAGAGAGGAAAACGGACAAGTCCAGCATAGATCAGACAAGTCCGAGGATTTGAGAACTTATTCAAAAACCGGACCAAATATCGGACTAGTCCGCACTCAAACACGGATAAGTTCGGAATGGAACAGAGACTCAATCGGACTAGTCCGCAGCTAAAACGGACAAGTCCGGAGGGCATCAGAGGGGGAAACCGGACTAGTCTGGGGTACAAACTGGACAAGTCCATACTTCTACGGACTTTTAATTGTTGTTTTACTTCTAATTCATTTTTAATTTGTTCCTTTTTATGTTTCTTAATATTAAACGTGTTTAAGAATGTATGCAATGCATGATGGATGAAAACGAGGGTGTTACAAACCTACCCCCCTTAAAATGAATATCGCCCTCGAGATTCGACGTTGTCGGTACCCTAGAAACCGTACACCCCTTGAGGTTATAAAGATCTCAAAGGAAAGTCATCTACTTGGTTTGAAGACCCTCGGGGGCCCACATGTCAGACATAACCGGACCCGCTTCTCCAACATGGTTAATCCATGAGTCGCCACGTGTACTACCAAACTGGAGCTACAGCCCACAAGGGGGAAGCTCCGGGCCATGTACCGAAATGGCACCTCCGGACTTAACCCCAAACCGAGAGAAGCTCCGGACCTGACACGTGTCAGGTAGCCCCGGAGCTACCTGTTTCCCACAGTATGCTCCAGAGCTGCCACGTGTCCAACCGTCGGATCTTCAACCCCTAACCTACGGAAGACCTCGCAACAGCTCCGGATCTTCAAAGGAGAATCAAGGACTTCAAGACCCGATTAAGTGTCATTAATACCATATTAATGACACTTAAACGGACGATCTTAACACCAGTAACGGTGCTGTCAAAGCCCGTTACAGGGTCATTAAGAGCAATTAAACGTGTATCAATACTAGTAACCGCCGGGGTCACATGTCGAGCCAGGCTAATTTGTAACGGCCTGCCCTTGTACTATAAAAGGACAGGCCGACAACGGACACAGATATACGCCATTGACGCTCAACACAAGCTGATACAGCTAATACAACAGCAACACATCCGTGGAGTAGGGTATTACGCTCAGGCGGCCCGAACCACGTAAACTCTCGTGTCTCCTGTGTCAATTCCTACTCACCTTCTTGAATCTCCACGCGCCCACACCGAACATCAAACTCCCCTATCACTTTAGTAGTGTAGGGAGATCTGCTGGTCCAAACCACCGACAGTTGGCGCGCCAGGTAGGGGCGCGTGAGATTCTGAGAATGGTGAACTCAGCTGCTGGATCATCGAACGGTCAACCTGCTGCTCAGGCTGTTAGGGGCAATCCCTCCAATAGGCAGCCACCAGCAGGAGCCTCAGCACCAGTAGGAGTCACACTCCCACCACCACCGTCTTCTCCAGCAAATCGTGCTAGGCAACGTGATGGTGCGCCGGCGTCAATTACTGCGTCGGCAAATCATGACAACCCAGAACACGCGCTCCATGCAGCGCGTGCTCTTCTCCAACGCCAACCACCTCCGGATGCATCCCGGGATGCACTGGAGTAGTGGAGGGCCGATGTGGAGCATTTGTTTGCAGCAGTAGCCGAACGCCTCAGCAACCAGGGTCCTCCTCCTCCAGGAAGAGCCCCGTCGCAGCGGTGGACTTTGTCTGGAAGACTTGGTCCGCACGTTTCCAATAGCAGGAGCGTGCTGCATCACAACAAGTGACGTCATTGCCCTCCGGGGCACGACGCACTCACATGATATCCAGGCTTTCGACTCATGACCTCCGGACGGAGCTTGATCGTCGATACCGCCAGCAGGACAGCCGAGTCCATATTGAGCATGCTCGTGAAAGACGGGAAGCTCAGGACCTTTCTACTCCTGAAGGAGTGGGAGGAGGATGTTCAGCCCTGGCCATGCACCTACGCATGGTTAGGTGGCCACAGAAGTTCTGGCCTCACCTGCCGGAAAAATTCGATGGGACTGTCAATCCCGCCGAATTTCTTCAGATCTACTCCACTACAATCTTGGCAGCAGGAGGAAACGAGGCCGTGATGGCCAATTATTTTCCAGTGGCCTTAACTGGGACTGCCAGGTCCTAGTTTATGAGCCTTCCGCCCAACTCTATCAATAGTTGGGAGGAGCTGTGCCGACAGTTCACTGCCAACTTCGGGAGTTCATACACCCGACCAGGCACTGAACTAGACCTTTTTGCGGTCGTTCCAAAAGGGGGAGAATCCTTGCGGTCATTCATTCAGAGGTTCTCTCAGGTACGAAACACTATCCCTTCTATCTCTAGCGCCTCTGTCATTGTGGCATTCAGACAGGGCGTACGGGACAAGAAGATGTTGGAGAAACTAGCGATCAAGGAGATCACCAGTGTCACGGAACTCTTTAGCTTGGCTGACAAATGTGCCAGAGCTGCGGAGGGCCGTGAGATGCACTCCAAACCAACCTCGAAGGGTCACAAGAAATCCTCCAAAGAAGAAGTCGCTACCTCCGGAAGTGGCAAAAAGAAAAAGAAGACCAACGGCAAGAAGAAGCCGTCGGCCGGCACATCCAACGTTGCAGCTGCTGCAACTCCGGGTGGCCGGGGGCCACGCCCCGAGAAGCGACCTCGACCGTCTTCTAAAGACGGTGGCAAACCCAAAGTGTGGTGTCCCATTCACAAAACGGGCAGCAACAATTTGGAAGACTGCCGGGAGGTCCAAAACCTTGCCGAGCGCTACAACAAGCGCCGGGAAGAACCTCCTTTCCGACAGAGGGAAGGAAAGCAAAAAGTCGATGAAGCTCCGGTTGAAGAGGAGTTGGGGTTTCAGGATCCCAAAAAGGTCCTGAAGGCCGTCTACACCTCCGTCGACGATGATTCTGATATCTCTGACAACGAGCGTCGGAAGACCATGAACACCATTTTTGGTGGATCATGGGATATCACCTCCCGTCGCGTTATCAAGACTATGCGTCGGAATATGGCCGCTGTAGCTCCTACGGTCAGGCCGGAACCTCATCGGAAGTGGATGGACACAGCCATCACTTTTGATGCTTCGGATTGTCCTCGGAGCATGGTTGGAGCAGGTCAGTTACCTTTGATGGTATCTCCTACCATCAATAACATCCAGCTCCACCATGTCATGGTAGACGGAGGTTCGGGGCTTAACCTCATCAGCTTCGAAGCTTTCACTAAGCTTCAGCTCCGACCTTCGGATCTCCACCCCTCTCGACCTTTCTCTGGAGTGGTTCCGGGGGCCATTACCCCACTCGGAGCTATTACTCATCCCGTTACCTTCGGGACACGGGAGAAGTACCGCACCAAGAAGTTGGTCTTCGACGTCGCTCAGATCAACTTACCTTTCAATGCCATCTTGGGTAGGCCTGCCCTATACAAATTCATGGCAGCTGCTCATTATGGTTATTTGGTGTTGAAAATGCCAACACCAGTAGGCGTTCTCCGGATCCGCGGAGATTGTACTGCCGGAGTAACTACACTGGAAGAACACCATGCACTCACCACGGCGCAAGAGGAGGACTCCAGGCAAGAGCAAGCTCCAAAACCCCCGAGCATTCGACAACGAGGCTCGACTTCTGCACCTCGAGTGCAGCCAAGCGGCGACACCGACATTCCCGTCAAAGTCGTCCAAATTGGTTCCGATGCCGCTCAAACCACCCGTATATCGGGGGGATTGAACAACAAATAGGAACTCGCGCTCATCACTTTCCTCCGGGCTAACGTCGACGTGTTTGCCTGGCAACCGTCACAAATGCCTGGGATCCCCAGGGAAGTGATTGAGCACAATCTGAAGATCTACCCCGACGCCCGGCCTATGCATCAGAAGCCTCGGAAGCAATTCGTAGAGCGACAGAACTTCATCCGATAAGAAGTGAAGAAGTTACTCGAAGCCGGTTTCATCCAAGAAGTCTTCCATCCAAAATGGCTGGCAAACCCAGTCGTTGTGCCCAAGGCCGGCGGGAAGCTTCGGATGTGCATCGACTACACCACACTAAATAAGGCATGTCCAAAAGATCCATTCCCACTACCTAGAATAGATCAGATAGTGGATTCCACCTCCGGGTGTGAATTACTGTGTTTCCTAGATGCATATTCTGAATATCATCAAATCAGGATGTCTAGGGAAGATGAAGAGCATACTTCATTCATCACAGTAGATGGATTGTATTGTTACACAGCCATGCCATTTGGTCTCAAGAATGCAGCTTCAACTTTTGTACGAGCTATGTACAAAACTTTTGAAGAACTCATTAGAGACATAGTGGAAGTGTACATCGATGACATCGTGGTCAAGGTCAGGAACAAGGAGTCACTCCATGACACCTTGCAGGCTGTCTTCGACAAGCTGCGGGCCACCCGCACAAAGCTAAACCCAAACAAGTGTGTCTTCGGGGTTAGCTCCGGAAAACTTCTTGGTTTCCTGGTAAGTCACCGGGGAATAGAAGCTAATCCGGCGAAGATTAAGGCCATTGAAGACATGCGGCCACCAACCCGCATCGAGGACGTCCAAAAATTAACTGGATGTCTAGCAGCCCTCAGCCGGTTCATCTCAAGACTGGCGGAACGGACTCTCCCATTCTTCAAGTTATTGAGGAAGTCCGGGCCATTTCAATGGTCCGAAGAAGCAGAGAAGGCATTCCAGGAACTTAAACAGTTCCTCACCACTCTACTGATTCTGGTAGCTCCAAACCCTGGTGAGCCTTTGTTGCTTTATATTTCAGCTACTGACGAAGTCGTCAGTATGGTTCTGGTTGCGGAGAGACCAGAACTACCCCACACTCAGGAATCCAGATCCCTTCGGGAAGGTCCGCCGGTTCCTGAAAGCGAGTCTGGGTCCCAGCTCCCAGACCCGAATCCACAAGAAGTCGCTTCAGGAGACCTAGACACCTCCGGGAGGGTCCAGGTCATTTCTGAAGAAGCTCTGGGTTCCTCCAGCCAGAACCCGGAGGTCCCCGAAGAAAATCCGGACTCCTCCGAGAGGATCCGGGTCAGTGAAGAGGAAGCTCCGGACCCCTCCGGGAGGGCCCGGACCATTCATCGCCTAGTGTACTTCATTAGTGAAGTACTACATGATGCGAAGACTCGATACCTAGAGGTGCATAAGCTGCTCTATGCAGTTCTTATTGCCTCCAGGAAGCTTCGCCATTACTTCCAAGCTCACAAAGTCTCAGTGGTGACCTCTTACCCACTTTGAGCAATTTTGCATAATCCCATTTCAACTGGGAATATTGCAAAATGGGCAGCGGAATTGGCTGAATTTGATCTTGAATTTATTTCAAGGCAAGCAGTCAAGAGTCAAGCATTGGCAGATTTCGTGGCAGAATGGACTCCCTCTCCATCAAACCCTGGGGGCCCCAGTGAGCAGAAGATGGTGCATCAAGCTCCAACCTTCACCGAGCCTCACTGAACCCTCTACATCGACGGCTCCATGCAGAAGCAGGGGGCCGGAGCTGGAATCCTTCTCCTTGCAGCGATTGGGGAGAAGGTGAAATACATGGTACACCTTGACTTCAAGGCAACCAACAACACGGCAGAGTATGAAGCACTCATCTACGGACTAAAGGTGGCACTGTCATATGGTGTCAAGCAATTGCTGGTCAAGGGAGATTCACAGCTCATCATTAAGCAGGTGAAGGGTGAATGCTCCTGCAATAATCTCCAGTTAGCTGCTTATCTCCTTGAAGTCCAGAGGCTTCAGAAGGATTTCGAAGTCCTAGATCTACACCATGTTCAGCGTGCCCACA
The DNA here is from genome assembly GCA_036927565.1 of Tuctoria greenei. Classification (NCBI taxonomy): domain Eukaryota; kingdom Viridiplantae; phylum Streptophyta; class Magnoliopsida; order Poales; family Poaceae; genus Tuctoria; species Tuctoria greenei. The sequence continues at coordinate 181,354,271 of JAYESD010000002.1, forward strand.
ACGCTGAAGCCGACGAACTCTCGACGAAAGCATCAACCGGAGCTTCGGCTCCTGACGGAAATTTTGTCCGGAGATTGTCGAAACCCACAGCTCAGCCTGTCAAACTGAGCGAAGGGTGCGAGATCAGTATCCCGAAGCTGACGGTCCCGATGGCCCTGTTACCATGGCAGCCATCAAGGGTCGTAGGTGCTGCTGGAAGCTCCGAGCAACCCAGCACGCAAGACTCAAATGCTCAAGTTAGTTCCGATGCATGGATCTCGAAGATCTGGAACTACTTGAAAGATAACATCCTTCCTGATGATGATGTATCCGCTGACCGGGTAGTCAGATTGGCTTCAAGATACACGTTGGTAGAAGGGGATCTCTACCGGCGCGGTGCCAACGGCATCCTAATGCGGTGCATCACAAGGGAAGAAGGTTGCGAGCTCCTCGTAGAAATCCATGGAGGCGAGTGTGGGAACCACGCGTCTTCCCGCACGCTGGTTGGTAAAGCCTTTCGGCATGGTTTCTACTGGCCTACAGCACTCCAGGATGCAACTGAGCTGGTGAAAAAATGCAAAGCATGTCAATTTCATGCAAAGCAAATTCACACTCCGGCTCAACCCTTACAAATGATACCTCCTACATGGCCTTTAGCTGTGTGGGGGATGGACATCTTGGGAGCTTTCCCAAGAGCCGTCGGAGGTTACAAGTTCCTGTACGTCGCCATTGACAAGTTCACCAAGTGGCCGGAAGCAACTCCAGTTGTGACAATCAACAAACAATCTGCTATCAACTTTTTACAGTCCATTGTATGCAGATTTGGAGTCCCAAACAAAATCATCACTGATAATGGGACCCAATTCACAAGCTCCGCATTCCAAGGATATTGCGAAGACCTTAGCATACAGGTTTGCTACGCCTCCGTAGCTCACCCAGCCAGCAATGGCCAAGCCGAGAGAGCAAATGCTGAAATCCTTAAAGGACTTAAAACGCGCACTTATGAGCACTTGAAAAAACATGGAGCCAACTGGATCGAAGAGCTTCCGCCCACTTTATGGGCCAACAGGACATCTCAAAATCGGTCAACTGGAGAGACACCCTTGTTTCTGGTGTACGGAGCTGAAGCAATCCTTCCTCCGGAAGTCACCTTGGGTTCACTCCGGGTCCGGACCTTCGACGAAGCCGCACAGGACCAGCTCCGGCGTGAAGACCTAGACCTCCTTGAGGAGGGAAGGTGCCAAGCAGCTGTTCGGAATGCCCGATATCGCCAAGCCCTACGGCGTTATCACCAGCGGCATGTACACAACCGACAGCTCGAGGAAGGCGACCTGGTGCTACGGAGAATACAATCCAGAGAAGGGTTAAACTAACTCTCCCCCGGCTGGGAGGGGCCCTTCCGAGTGATTAAAGTATCCCGTCCCGGAAGCGTTCGCTTGGCTACCGAGGATGGGACACCTCTCCCAAATCCTTGGAACATCGAGCACCTCCGTAAGTTCTACACTTAATACCACGGAGGTGAGTCTTGAGTAACTTGAGGTGTATGTTATAGAGTCATTGTACAGAGTCGGGTAGTTCCTCCGGGAGAGCAGCCGGACCTTTCCCAAAAGGTCCACAAAGCTCATGCAACGCTTGTCACAGTCTCAGGACTAAAAGTGTGGCTAACTACCCTGGGTCAAACGAGAAATGAAACACGCTTAGACTAGTTCCGTACCCTAAGAGTGTACTTGTTTCCCCTGTACCCCGGACCTATAATGAATGACATTCTCATGTGAAATAGACTCCATGTGCATTTATTTTGTACAGGCTCAACATTTTTATTTTTCTCTTTCTTGTCTATAACAAAGATGTGCAATTCTTAAGAAATTTTAGTTCAACCGGTTTATATACGATTCGAGTTGTATTGTCAATTCTTTTGGATTCAAATATTGTTCATGGCCAACTCGCCTGAAAGCCGCCAAGCCAATCTAGGGCTGGAGTGTGCTATCGACTTAGCCTGGTCAAGCACCCTAAGTACGACACTCTACCTACACCCCGGCAGGCCGAAGTAAGGCGGGTCCATGAACAGTTGGATCTAGAAGAAAAGACAACACATTCGGTTGTATTTAAAATCGTGTTTAACTTAAAGTCTTCTTAAGGATCGTAAGCCGCGACGAAATTATAGACAAGAAATGAATTTTACTATTTTTCTTGGTGTAAGTGTGCAGGAAAAATAAAATCTACGTTGATGGAGAAAAGCCGGAGCTAACTAAGCTCCGACTCCCCTAGGAGGGCCAGCCGTCGACGCTGAATAAAAGATGGTGAGAAGACCCCGTAAATGGAGTCTGCTGCCAACAAACTGAGTGTTGGCAAAGGTCACTGCTGGAGCTACTAAGCTCCGACACCCCAGAGGATTAACTATCGATGCTCTACGCGTTGATAGAGACTATTGCCGGAGCTACTAAGCTCCAGCGATAGACAATGCCGGAGCTTCTAAGCTCCGACAACCTCAGGGGGCCTTCACTATCAAAGACATCGAACCTAAATTCTACAAGTTCGGAGCAAAAGACTCTTCAACAAAACGCAATATCCTCTTGGTACATGTTCACAATCAAATTGTGCACATCTACCAGGGGGCCAAGTGAAGATAAAAGTGTTGAAGACAAAAAGTGAAATTCATAAAAATTTGGGGATTTCATTTATCTGGAGACAAGGGATTACATTTGGAGACAAGGGATTACAAAATTGAGGAAGAAGAAGAGAAAATACAAGTGAGAACTATAGAGATGGTCCTAGACCCTATGGAAGAATTGGGTGACCTTCTGGGCAACCTCCGATACGCTGGCTCGGGTAACTTTGCCTTCCCCTTCGACGGGACCTTCAAGCACCGGGTCCAGAGGAAATTGGGAGTTCCGGCTGGTGTAGCACGTCAGCACATACTTTGCAATGTTCTTCGCCAAGGATTGCCCCTCAACCTCCAGTTGGTCCGCGATGACATCGCCCACCTTGGAGAGCTTGCTACCTGCTGCGCTCAACGCCTGCAGCGCTAGGTCCGGCTCCGGCTCCGGATCATCCAGGCACACGGGGCTGAAACCCATCGGTGTCAGTGCATCGTTGGCCTTGCTCAAGAACTCCCAAATCTGTAGGGTGTCCTCAGCCCTTAAGCCCTTCATCTCTTCCAGGGATCTTCTGGCCGCCACCAGTTCAGAATTCTCGCGGGCAAGGCGCTCAACCTCTTTAGAGTTCTGCTGAATCTTCTCAGCAACCCGCTTTTCGAGTTTTCCGAGCTCCTCCTCCCGGAGGTGGATCTTATTCCGGTGGTCGACCAGGTCCTTCTCTCTACCCCTCACTTTCTTCTCCCTGGCAGTAAGGGCACACTCTTGTTCGTAGAGTTCCTGCCCTCACACCCATGCCTTCTCCTCTTCCTCATGGCAGCGCTCTTCCAATTTTTTGGCGCGCTCCTCGAGGCCCTTGTCAGCCAGAGCCACCTTCTCGGTGAGCTCCTCCTCCCTCCTCAGGACTTCATCCCGCAGCTCTAGGAGTTTCTGCTCTTCATCCTCGAGCCGTTTCTCCCTCTCTTCAAGTGCCTCTCGGCGCTTGATGAGTGTAGTGTTAATGGCCTCGAGCTGTTCGTGGAGTGCGTCCGCCGCATTATTGGCTGCTTTGGCCTGATTGTAGATCTCCCGGGATTGAGCGTCGAGGGCACGAATCATACTCTCCCTGTCATCCAGCAACTTGCCCCAGTACTCCAGGCGGATCTTCTCCCGCTTGATCCATTCTTTGTCATCCGCTAACCTCGACTGCGCCAGCTTGGTCTAGAAGTAGAGCCGGTTAGGCCACCGCCTAAGGGTTTGGCGCTCCTCTTCAAGAGCCTTGCTGTCGTGGAAGAAAGCCAGTTGGACTTGACGCAGGCTGGAACATGCGTTGTCAATAGACAGCGACAACGGGATGGGTTCCGGACCTGCTGAGGTCTCCTCCGCTGGTTCCAGCAAGTCTTCGGATACAAAAATTGGGTCCCACTCTACAGGAGTGGTCCCCTGAGTCTCCATGGCACTAGGGCCGTCCTCCGGAATGACCTCAATCGCCATCGAGGAAGGCCCTGCCGCCAGGTCTTCGTTCACCCCCTCAGACAGGGGGGCAGCGACTTCGCCTGGGCACTCCGACTCGGCCGTAGGTACCTCCGACGTCGTCGCTTCCAGAACTGGAGCCGCTGCTGGCTCCGGTCTGGGCACCTCTTCCGATGAGGGCTCAAGCTCCGTCACCTCTTCAACAACCGGCTCAGGAGCCGGAAGATCTTCAACATTGACCGGCCCTGTGGCCGGAGCTCCAACAATGACCAGCTCAGCGGCCGGTGCTTCGGAGGTAGCCGGCCCAACTGCCGGAACTACCTCAGTTTCCGGCGCGCACGCCAGAACTTCAATTACCTCCGGCTCAACCGCCGGGGCTTCAACAATTTCCGGCTCAAAGGCCGGGATTACTGCTTCCTCCGGCTCAACAGCCGGAGCTTCCATCATCGCAGCACCAGAACCCAGGGCTTCAACCTCCGGGACAGGTGCCGCTGGCGCATCTTCACTCCCGTGGTCCGGCGCTACCACGGGGACTTTTGGGATGAGTCGAGGTCCATGACCACGACAGCCGGCGCCGGAGCTGTCGCAGCTTCAACCACCACTTGGGGCGGCACTGGGACAGGAGCAGAAGCTCCCACCCTCACGGCCTTAGACACTGTGGCTGAGGGTGGAGCCTCACTCCCGTTTTTGGGGATGCTGCAGATGATGAACGAAGAAAATTAAAAAACAGTTGCTACAATTAAAACAATTGTCCAAGGTAGAGATTAAAAATTACCTTGGGAGGCTTCCGCACCAGCTTGCGCGGAACCTTTTTCCCGGGCATTCTGGGCTGGTCATAGCCGGCGTGGAAGCCCCGGAAGGACCCCCGGGACTTGTCGCGGCCACGGGCGTTTCCCGAGTCGAGGCTCTCCTCGATCGGGAAGAACCCCCGGACCTGGAGGCCTCCACCGGCCCAGGCGCTGGAGTCGCACGCCCGGAGCTAACACCCTGGGAGGACCCCACTGCGGGAACAGTCGCGCTCCGAGAGGACCCCACCGCGGGAACAGTCGCGTTCCGGGAGGACCCCACTATGGGAACAGTTGCCGCAGCTGCAGAGGACCTTCCCCTCCGAGGAGAAGGAGTCGACGCAGAAGTAGCGGGGCCGACTGACCTTCCGTCGGCATACTGCAACTTCCTCTTCCGGCTCACTGGTTCATCCGCCAGCTCCTTGCCCTTGCCGATGACTTCTCCCCTCGGCTTAGGAGCAGAGCCGGAGCCATCCTTGGGTCCTCCGGGGATCGCTACCCCGGAGGTTGGTCTTCTCTCGACGACACCAAGGTCGTCAAGCATGGGCATCTTCCGCCGGAGCTCCCTGCTGAACTCCACTTCCACGTTTAGAGGAAGAAAAGTTGAGGGCGGAGTCAAGTCGTCGCCTTCGACGTCAATGCCGAGCTGGAACTTCTTGAGGTGGAACTCCAAGGTTTTCCCCACCATGTTGGACTTCAACCCGATCTCGACCCGGTCTTCGTCCATCACGCTGTTGAGGGCCCAAGCGAGTTTCTCCCTCTTCTTCAGCGGTGCCCACCTATTGACTAGGAAGTTACAAAACACCGCTTGAGGGGTTAATCCCCCTCCACGCAATGGCAAATCCTGGTCAGAACAGGATCGAAGGCATCCGCCAGCACCGGAGCTTCACTCCAGATCGTCGTGTCGATGCCGGGAAGACCATCGGGCAGCTCAAACCTCTCGTGCTTCTCCACCCTGACGACTATCCAGTCTTTATTCCAGTCATCCCCCTTCCCAGAGGGAAATGACCGGAGGTACTTGAATGGGCACTTCTTGCGCTTCACGAAGTAGTAGAAGCCAAGGTACTCATTGCTCCGGGCAGTGGTGTGGACGGTGAAGAAGGTCCGGAAGAGTTCAATGCAAGGGGGGATGCCCACCCACATCTCACAGAAGTGGACAAAGACAGACACGAGGAGAATGGAGTGAGGGCCAAGATGGTATAACTGCAGACCATAGAAGTCTAGCAGCATCAAGAAAAAGGAAGAAAAAGGCAGGATCAACCCCACCATGGCGTACGAGGAGAAGTACACCATTTCGCCGGCGTGCTCCTTCTCGAATGGGAGCTCTCCACCGGCACGGACCGAGCGGTTGAAGAAGTCCGAGGACCACCCCATGAGGGCCCGGACCTTCTTCAAGTCACCGTCGGTCTTCAAGCGACTCTCGCGGAGACCCAACTCCATCGCGGCACAGTTAGGCAAGAGAAGAAAAGCGAAGCACAAGTTGGGAGTTTGATCGCAAGAACAGATGAGAGGCGTAAAGAACTCCCGACGATGCACACTTTCCTTCTTAAGTAAGCCCTCACAACGCTTGGATGGAAACCGCAAGGAAGTCGAAGGTACCACCCAAAAATTCCACCCAGCCGATGACAAGCGGGCCCGGGACCACCCCGACGATCAAGTCGAGGTTCTTACCCAGGTGAACGGTTGTCATCAAGAGGCGGGAAGCCCAAAGGCGGCGGCCTGACAAGGCGCGCGGAACCGATACGGTTTTCGTATCGGGAACCGGCGACCTTCAATTGCGTGAGATCCGCACGCCAAAGATCTCATCTGCTGCACGCGGATGCGCCACGCGGTGAGGATTTAACTCTAAGTCCTTGCCAACGGCACCTTCAAAGACCCTTGAAGTCTCAGTTCAAAAGTCGCGAGGGTGGACCCACCTCCGGCGGAATGACTTCACCCCAATGGTCTTCCCCGGAGGTAGGTCCAGGGGGCTACTGTCGGTACCCTAGAAACCGTACACACCTTGAGGTTATAAAGATCTCAAAGGAAAGTCATCTACTTGGTTTGAAGACCCTCGGGGGCCCACATGTCAGACATAACCGGACCCGCTTCTCCAACATGGTTAATCCCTGGGTCACCACGTGTACTACCAAACCGGAGCTACCGCCCACAAGGGGGAAGCTCCGAGCCATGTACCGAAATGGCACCTCTGGACTTAACCCCAGACCTAGAGAAGCTCCAGACCTGACATGTGTCAGGTAGCCCCGGAGCTACCTGTTTCCCACAGTATGCTCCAGAGCTGCCACGTGTCCAACCGTCGGATCTTCAGCCCCTAACCTCCGGAAGACCTCGCAACGACTCCAGATCTTCAAATGAGAATCAAGGACTTCAAGACCTGATTAAGTGTCATTAATACCATATTAATGACACTTAAATGGACGATCTTAACACCAGTAACGGTGTTGTCAAAGCCCGTTACAGGGTCATTAAGAGCAATTAAACGTGTATCAATACTAGTAACCGCCGGGGCCACATGTCGGGCCAGGCTAATTTGTAACGGCCTGCCCTTGTACTATAAAAGGACAGGCCGACAACGGACACAGATATTCGCCATTGACGCTCAACACAAGCTGATACAGCTAATATAACAGCAACACATCCGTGGAGTAGGGTATTACGCTCAGGCAGCCCAAACCACGTAAACTCTCGTGTCTCCTGTGTCAATTCCTACTCACCTTCTTGAATCTCCGCGCGCTCACACCGAACATCAAACTCCCCTATCACTTTAGTAGTGTAGGGAGATCTGCCGGTCCAAACCACCGACAGACGTAGAAGGGAAAAGATAGGGAAATTATTTCCTGATATCATCTTCTAGTTCCCACGTTGCTTCCGATTCTATATGATGCTTCCATTGTACTTTGCACCATAAAATGATCCTGTTTCTTGTGACCCTTTCCTTGGTTTCCAAGATCTTGACCAGTTGCTCGACATACGTCAAATCTGCCTCTAGTTCCAACTCTTCCATTGGCACTGGTTCTTCTGGTACCCTCAAGCACTTCTTGAGCTGTGAAACATGAAACACATCGTGTACATCAGAAATATGTGTCGGCATCTCCATCTTATATGCCACTTCTCCAAGCTTGTCCAAAATCTTGAATGGCCCAATATAGCGAGGTGCCAACTTGCCTCTGACATTAAACCGCTCATGACCTCGTATAGGTGATACCTTTAGATAAACAATGTCTCCCACTTCAAGAGCTAAGTTTCTTCGCCTATTATCCGCATACCCTTTTTGTCTCAATTGCGCAACCCTAAAATTTTGTGGAGTGGAAATATGAAGATGACTCCTTTGTATGCACTCTCTTTTTTTGAGGATGAAACATGGCTACTTATATTATCTCTTTTATTTTCTCACGCACTTGTACATGAGCATGCATTTTCTTTTTCTTTTTCTTGTAGCCATGTCTTCTACTCCTATTTTCTTTTCAAATATTTGGAGAGAGTATTATAATGAAAATCATGGAGTATCTTTTGTTTTGGTGGAACGGTATGATGGAATTTCCCTAACTTATAGTGTACAAGTGTAGCATGTGCCCATGCAATCTTGATCTTAAAAGCTTGAAAAGATTCTCACATAGGTATATACTAGTTTGAATAAGCTCAATGTGAAGGAAAGTACCATATGCATAAGGTTTGTCAAATTCAAATGATTATATGGATTTGGTAGGAATTCCTATCAAATGAGGAACTCCCATTTTAAAATTTCTCTGAGAAATTAAGTTTTACTTTCAACTAGGATATAACAGCTCTTATCACTATATCATACCCCACAACAACCTAGAATTAGACTTAGCCTTTGCTACCAACAATTTCCAAGTTTAAGGCAAGGATATTCTAAGCCAAAAAAGTGATACTTGTAGAATACAAAGTTGTATGCAAGGGACTAGAGAAAATAAAACAGAGCAATTATTCATCATTTGAACTTATGCAAAGTAAAAATATTCTTACCGCACATCTTTTATTTTATTAAATCCTATTCTATACTACTATTTTTCTTTTTTTAGATGCAAAGGTGGTGGAAAGGAAGAAATAAAATAAAGAAATTCAAATGGGGTGTGATACAAGTTACCTCAAGTGGGGTCCTCCCCCAAGCTTTTTCATGGTCAAGGTCCACGATAAGGGTTGAAACCCTAATAGCAGAGTTAGGCCGTGAGGTTGGCCTAGCCTTAATGCAGCATGGATTTGGCATTGGAGGGTTAAGTGTCGATGTTGTGTTGCCTCCCTGTAAGTGCATCTAGGATATCCCTTGTGGGTTTTGGCTAATTGATGACAAACATATGAGATCCTAATGAAAATACTAAGATGATTGCAGGACAAACAAGTGAAACAGCTCGGTGCGCACAAAAAGGTGAAAAATGAAGTGGTGTTCAAAGAGAGATACTTTGATGAAGCTTGGAAGACCAAAATAGATTTTGAATGTATAGGGAGTGTATGAAAGACACACTCCAAGAGCTCACAACTTTGCGTGAGGGTAAGGGATTAAAATTAACCTAACTTTCACAAAACACCGGACTAGTCCGATCATGGACTGGACTAGTCCGTTTATCTTTCTGGAATCTCACTTATTGGGAGACCGGACTAGTCCATGCGTCCACTGTACTAGTCCGTTGATCTTTCTGGAGTCTCTCATATTGAGGGACCGGACTAGTACGTTGACCACCGGACTAGTCCGTTGACCTTTCTGGAGTCTCCCATATGTGGAGATCGGACTAGTCCGTTGAACTTTCTGGAGTTCACCTTCACACAGCACCGGACTAGTCCGAGCTTGGACCGAACTAGTCCGGCAGACTTTCTGGACTTCAAAATACAATGAGACCGGACAAGTCCGCACTTGCACCAGACTAGTCGGTGTTAGGGTTTTTCAACGGCTACCTTTTTGGAAACCTTATAAATAGAGAGTCCATGGCTTTCCTATGAAAACACACGTCGAATACTGATCAAAGAACAAACCCTAGCGCCGCCACTTCGTCCCAAGATCCCAAAACACATCTCCCCACACATCTAAAGTGCAAAAAGAGTGATCAATTGAACACTTGGATTCGGGATTGGGAGATCGTCGTTCTTTCATTGCGAGCTCTTGGGGTTTGATATTTATACACTCATACTCTGCATTGTAATACTTTTGAGTGTATTTGATCACTTCTTTCGTTGTAATTCTCGTGGCAGCCCTCAACGTGTGAGGTTGCTCTACAAACATGGTGATTACCCGTGATAGTGGAATCAAGTCGGCCTTCGTGGTGACTTGAAGAGGGAAAGGGTTGGAGACCCGGCTCTGTGTGAGCTTCCTCAACAAGGACGTAGATCTTGTGGTGAGATCGAACCTCGGGAAAAATTCGTGTGTCTTGCACCTTATTTCCTTTAAATTTTGTTCATTAGATCACTTGAGTGCTAAACATCAACCTAAGGCAATTATAAGTAGTACCTGCATTCTTATATTGATCTCAAATAAAAATATCAGTTGTTCTCATTTCCGCTGCTAAAGAAATTTAGTTTCCCAAATAACACCTGATCAACACACATATTTTTAGCACACCGGACAAGTCCGCCCACACGACCGGACTAGTTCGGCCAACCAAGTTTTGACGATTCTATTAAGTGTGCAGGAAATTCAAAAGGCCTATTCACCCCCCTCTAGGCCACATTCAATTGGTATCAGAGCAAGGTTCTCCACCAACGAGACTCACATCTCGGAGAGATCAATGGCCTCTGAGAAGAACAACGATATTTCAAAGATGAACATTAATCAGGAGGAACAAGAAACTAAAACTTTTGATGTGCTGAAAGAGAGCCCACACGATGATGAAGAAGTGCGACAATTAAAGGCACTTCTGAGAAAGAAACTGCTAGGACAAAAGGGAAAAGAAGAAGAGAAGACGACGGAGAGTGGTCATCACGACTACTCCTGACACCCTTACAACTACAACCGTCTCAATTCAAACAATCACTATCTTTCCATTCCTATGGGTAAACCTCCACAGTTTGACGGAAGCGACTATACAATGTGGAAGTACAACATGAAGATGCATCTAATATCCCTAAATCCTAGTCTGTGGCACATTGTTTGCACTGGCATAGACATCCTGGACACGGATGAAGAACTCACCCCAGAACAAGAACAAGAGATTCACAGAAATGCGCAAGCCATCGCCATGATCACATCATCACTAAGCAGAGAGGAATTAACCAAGATTGATGGCCTAGAAAGTGCAAAGGAAATCTGGGATACACTCAAGACAGCTCACGAAGGAAATAGATCGGTTCGTGAATCTAAAATCGAAATGCTTGAAGGAGAGTTGGGGAGATGTGCTATTGAAGAAGGCGAATCACCTCAAGACATGTACAACCGGATGAAGGCACTCATCAACAAAATACGTGCCTATGGAAGTAAGAAATTGACGGATCACGAGGTAGTCAAAAGAATGATTAGAGCCTTCATGCCAAGAAATGTCACACTTTGCTCAATGATTAGAGAAAGCCCCGGGTTTCACAAAATGACTCCCGATGAGTTGTTGGGAAAGATCATAAATCATGAAATGATGGAGAAAGAGGCACAATATGTCAAAGACTTGGCCAAACTCACTTCCTCCAAAAAGAAAGAGGTTGCTCTCAAAGCAACATGCCGACCCAAACTCAAAGAAGCTCATGAAGATCAAGACGATGGGCATACAAGTGACGAGAGCACCGATCTTGATGATGAAGAAATGGTACTCTTTATCAAGAAGTTCAAGCGAATGATGAAAAGAAGACACGGCAACAACTCAAATGAAGGCAAAAACAAGGATAAAGGAAAATCCAAGGCTCGACGCACTTGCTACAACTGCGGAGAGTATGGTCACTTCATGGTGGACTGCCCTTATGAAGAAAACAAAAAGAAGAAGGAAACAAGACCTCAAGAAAAGAAAAATTTCAAAAAAAGAAGACAAACCCATCAAGCTCACATTGGCAAGGAGTGGGACTCAAACGACGAGTTCTCCTCCGATGAATAAGAAGAGATGGCCACTATCGCAATCAAGAAACCTACTATGAAGGCCACACTCTTTCCAAACATGGGAGGATGGGACATGAACAACCACACTTGCCTTATGGCTAAGGAAGGCAAGAAAAAGGTACGACTCACGACTCCTACGCTAAATTCCTCTATTGATGACTTTGACAGCTCTAGTGATAATGAAGAAATGTTTAGAGGACTAAGTAAAATTGCTCTAAAGAAAATGGAAATGTTGTCGAACGAAATTTTTGAAAAGGAGGAACTTCTTGACCGACAAGAAGATATGCTCATCCGTGAAAGGAAGAGATATCAAGAAGTTGAAAAGCTTCTCGAGCTTGAAAGAGAGAAGAACGAGTCGCTTGAAGTTGAGCTAGCCTTGAGTAAGGAAACTTACTCAAAGCTAGAAGACTCGCATATTGCAATCAAGGAAGAACTTGCTAACTTGTCAAAAGCTAACAAGATCCTTGAGGTGCAAGTTGAGTCGCTCAAGCAAAGTGACTCCTCGTCCTCCAAGAGCTCTTCCTCCAAAGATATAAGTTCGACAACAATCAGAACTTGCACTTGCTCTAGTAAGAAGAATATTATTTCTAATACTTCAACTTCTCATAATATGCATGCCCCTCCAAGCGGCATCTTTGATAAGGAGAAGATCAAATATGCACGCAGTGCACATATGGTCACTATACCTCCTAATGTCAAAGATGGTCTTGGTTTTGATAAGAACAAACACATGTCTACTTCTAATCATGCTAAGAATAGAATTTTCTTTGTTAAGGAAAAATCCCATCAATCTGAACCACAAATATTGTTTCGTACATTTGACGCTTCTTATGTTCTTATGAAAGCCAAATATGGAAAATTCATTGCCAAATATACAGGGCCACGCCACAAGAACTTGAAAACTTGTGTGTGGGTTCCCAAGATTCTCTAGATTATAACCTTTTGTCAATATCCCAACTATGCGACAAAGGTTACAACTATTTATTCACTAATGAGGGTGTGTCTATTTTTAGAAGAAGCGATGGCTCGATTGCATTCAAGGGAATGTTGAAGGGCAAGCTTTATCTAGTTGACTTCAACAAAGATAAAGACGAACTCAACACTTGCTTGGTTGCTAAGACCAACATGGGATGGTTGTGGCATAGACAGCTAGCCCATGTTGGGATGAGAAATCTGCAGAAACTTCTAAAAGGTGGTCACATCCATGGTCTTAAGGATGTTGTTTTTGAAAAAGACAGGCCGTGCAGCGCTTGTCAAGCAGGAAAACAAGTCGGAGCACCACACCCTGCCAAGAATGTGATGACTATCGCAAGACCGCTGGAACTCCTCCACATGGATCTCTTTGGTCCAGTTTCGTACATCAGCATCGGCGGTAACAAATACGCTTTAGTAATTGTTGATGATTTTTCAAGATTTACCTGGGTATTTTTCTTGTATGATAAATCAAAAACTCAGGGGATCCTCAAGAAGTTCTTGAAAAGAGCTCGGAACGAATTCTCATCAACCATAAAGAACATCAGAAGTGACAAAGGGACAGAATTCAAAAACCTCCAAGTTGAAGAGTTTCTCGATAAAGAAGGGATAAAGCATGAATTCTCGGCACCCTACTCCCCTAAACAAAATGGAGTGGCCGAAAGGAAGAACAGAACATTGATCGAAACAGCGAGAACTATGTTGGATGAATACAAGACATCAGATCGATTTTGGGCAGAAGCGGTGAACACCGCTTGCCATGCCACGAATCGGCTGTATCTCCATCGACTACTGAAGAAAACTCCATATGAGCTCCTTACCGGTAAAAAGCCTAATGTTTCTTATTTTAAAGTTTTTGGTTGCAAATGTTTTATTCTGAACAAGAAACAGAGGGCCTCGAAGTTCGCTTCGAAGTCCCATGAAGGATTCTTGCTCGGTTATGAATCGAATGCCTACGCCTATCATGTCTTCAACAAGGTGTCCGGCCTTGTTGAAGTAGCACGTGACGTAGTGTTCGATGAATCTAATGGATCACAAGTGGAGCAAGTTGATAAGTGTGTGCTATATAAAGAGGAAGCTCCATATGAAGCACTGAAGAAAATAGGACTTGGTGATATCTTACCACAAGAGCAAACATTCAACTCAAATGCACAAGATGAACCTCAACACGGAGGCAATGATCAAGGGGGAGCTCTTGGACAAGATCAAGAGGAGGAAGATCAAGAAGATCAGGACAATCATGGAAACAATGATCTAGGGGGAGACAATACACATGAAGATAATGAAGAACAAGCAACTACACAAGCTCCACACCCAAGAGTACACCAGAGCGTGCGAAGAGACCACCCTGTCAACAATATCATTGGAGATATTGCTAAGGGAGTAACTACTAGATCTCGAGTTGCAAATTTCTGTGAATGCTATTCTTTTGTGTCTTTTCTGGAACCATTTAGGGTAGAAGAAGCCTTAAGGGATCCAGACTGGGTGATTGCAATGCAAGAGGAGCTGAACAACATCAAGAGAAATGAAGTATGGGAGTTGGTGGAGAGACCAAAGGCGAACATAGTTGGAACCAAATGGGTCTTTCGGAACAAGCAAGATGAACATGGAGTAGTAACGAGAAATAAGGCAAGATTGGTGGCCAAAAGTTATTCTCAGGTCGAAGGTTTGGACTTCGATGAAACTTTTGCTCCTGTAGCTAGACTTGAGTCTATTCGTATTTTATTGGCATATGCTACTCGCCATAATTTTAAGCTGTATCAAATGGACGTCAAAAGCACTTTCTTAAACGGCCCAATCAAGGAGGAAGTTTATGTGGAGCAGCCACCAGGATTCGAAGACCAGAAGTATCCCAACCATGTCTACAAACTGCGTAAGGCTCTCTATGGCCTCAAACAAGCTCCTCGAGCTTGGTATGAGTGTCTTAGAGATTTTCTAATTCAGAATGGATTCAAAATTTGTAAAGATGACTATACACTTTTCACTAAACATTGTGATGATCATTTATTGGTATGTCAAATTTACGTTGATGACATTATCTTTGGATCCACTAACAAATCCTTCTATGAAGAATTTAGCAAAATTATGACAGATAGGTTCGAGATGTCAATGATGGGCAAATTGAAGTTCTTCTTGGGATTCCAAGTGAAGCAACTAAGAGAAGGTACATTTATAAGCCAAACCAAATATACACAAGACATTCTCAAGAAATTCAATATGGACAAAGCCAAGCCCATCAAAACACCAATGGCCACTAATGGACACCTCGACCTCAATGAAGACGGTCCAAATGTGGACCAAAAGGTATAGCGGTCCATGATTGGCTCATTACTTTATTTATGTGCATCTAGGCCAGATATTATGCTTAGTGTTTGCTTGTGTGCAAGGTTTCAAGCCGCACCTAATGAGTGTCACTTAGTTGCGGTAAAAAGAATCCTAAGGTACCTTGTGCACACACCCAACTTGGGCCTTTGGTATCCAAAGGATCCAAATTTTACTTGATAGGGTATTCCGATGCCGACTATGCAGGATGCAAAGTCGATAGAAAGAGCACGTCAGGGACTTGTCAGTTTCTTAGTAGGTCCCTGGTCTCTTGGTCATCTAAAAAGCAAAACTCCATTGCTCTTTCCACAGCAGAAGCAGAATATATTGCAGCCGGTAGCTGTTGCGCACAACTACTTTGGATGCGACAAACCCTTAGGGACTACAGCTACAATCTTAACCATATCCCGCTTCTATGTGATAATGAAAGTGATATAAAAATTGCACACAACCCGGTAGAGCACTGAAGAACTAAGCACATAGGTATCCGTCATCATTTTCTTAGAGATCATTCATTAAAAGGTGACATTGCTATTTCACATGTTAGAACTGAAAAACAACTTGCGGATATTTTTACCAAACCATTGGATGAGAAAAGGTTTTGTGAACTTAGGAATGAACTTAATATTCTTGACTCTCGAAATGTGTCTTGAAACGTTGCACACCTGGTTGAAACTTCAAATGTTACATTTTATTGCTAAAACTGCCCCTCACCTCTTTTTCTCCTAAGAAAACTAATTTTAATGAAGAATCTTGGAATTTATGACCATTTTTTATTGTTGATTACTTTCTGGTCATAATTACCAAGATTATTTGCAAAACTTGTCCTTGGATCACTATTAGTTATCTCTAAATACTCAGTTTTTCAAGGGACACCGGACTAGTCAGGTTTGCCACCGGACCAGTCCGGACAGTCTCTCTTTCCTAGGTTTTCCAGGGGCACCGGACTAGTCCGTCCCTTGACCGGACTAGTCAGTCGGCCGCGTATATAAGCAGCTGGCCGTCCCAAACCATTTCAAACCTCCCTCCACCTTGAGTTGAACCCTCACCTCTCAAACCCTAGCCCCCAAAAGTGATTTTCGAGTTGAGCCCTCAAAATACAAGTTTTCTCCGTGGGAAATCCTCCCCTCGACGAGTTGATACTCCACTCCAAACTCATCCGGACAGATTCGTGCTCCTTCAACGGGAATCTTCAAATCTCGGTAAATTTCTCCCTAAAATCAAACTCTCAACTTTTCTAGTTCTAGCTTATTTCTCTTGATTCCAAGGAAGTACATTAGCTTCAAAGATGTATTCCTTTCACCTTCATGCTCCTTTGCATCTTTAGATAGAAGTTGTGATTCATAGTTTTTGTTAGGGTTCTTGTGCCAGGCCGGACTAGTCCGGCTTCGAGATACAGACTAGTCCAGTACACCGGACAAGTCCGCACTCTGAAACAGGACAAGTCCGGTCTCTGACATTTGAATCCTCAAATCTCCTTCATTCTTAGTTCATTCTCATCTAAATCATGAACTCCTTATTAGGCACAATGTCTTCAAGCTCAGATGACAGCTCCTTCCATGTTGATGAAGAAGATGAACGTGAAAAAGTGAAGAGAGCCAAGGAGAGGTACATGAAGAAAAGACATGATGTAAATGTGCACTCTCCACCCTCCAACGAAAATTTGACCAAGAAAAGGAGGGTGGTTGTTAGGAAGGCCCAAGGAAAAGCTGGCGAAAGCTCCTCGGGGCAAAAAAGAGGACTCTCAACAAAGGAAAGGGGCTTGCTAGTGGTCCCATTGGACCCCTGAAGATGAAGAACCCTAGTCACTGCAACAGGTAGCACTCGAGTAAAGATTTCACCGGAAAAGGGGGTGAGCTTTCCGATAGCTTCAGGCAGGTTAATGTTTATGATCAACCTCGGCAATGCTTAGACCCAAGATTTTGGAGCAACTTCCATGCCGACTACTAGGAGCATGTGTATATGAAGATGAAGAATCCCGTTGTACATAGTCAATGGGTGAATGTTGGATACTTACAATCGAAGAGATATCCTGCCTTTCGTGAGGTTGTTGAGGCCCTAGAGAGGCACAACTCGAAGGATCTGTTTGCCTTTGAGTGTGACTGGAACAATGAAGTCATCACTCAATTTTACTCTACCCTCTACTTTGCTCGTGGTGATGGAGACAGTCTGACTTGGATGACTCATGGTTCCAAGTACAGTGTCACCTATGATGAATTTGCAAGAATCCTCCACCTTGAACACACTTTGGATCATGATCTTGTCATCCACAATCTGCAACCCTTGGAGAAGGATGAGCTCAAATTTCTCTATGACACAAGGATGCCTTATGTCCCTCCCAATATCAAATATTTGAAGCCCTTCTATGTGGTCCTCAACAGAATTTTGAGGAAGACAATAGCCCCGAAAGATGGAGATGCGGGGACTATTCAAGGAACTTTGAGGACCCTAATGAAGGTCATTGGTGGGAGGAGACCGTTCAATGTCTTTGAATACATCTACAATGACATTGTGAACATCTCAATCACTCCAAACAGATCTTGTGGGTATGCCCCGTACATCATGCACATGATTGAGAAGGTGACTGGACTTGAGTTCGTCAAGGATGTTCACCATACGGGGTTGAAACCGCAAAAGCCCACCGAGCACACCCTACCTTCGACTCCTGATGCACCTCCCTCCCCTGAAGCTGAGAGGAGGACTAAACAAACTCGGGATGTGAATGCCACAAAATCTTCAGCTGCTCCTCCTAGCTCTGCACCCACCCATGAACTCTCCGGTGGTGTGCTCAAAATGCTCACCTCTATCTTTGCCTGCTGCCGCAAGATTGAAGTCAGGCAGAAGAAGCATCAACAATATGTCAATGCCAACATCAAAGCCATCTGTGACAAGCTGGAGATTGAGCCGGTGGGATCCCCGCCCGCCTTCGAGGACTCTGAGGAAGAGCCTGCTCCAGAGAATGATGATGGTGGTGAAGATGAAGACCAGACCGAGACTGAAGAAGAGAGTGGCAATGAGTGATTCCCCTCAATTTTTCCGTTTTTGGTGCCTTGATGCCAAAGGGGGAGAGATTGAGACTAGTAGGCGGTGTCTTTATGTTTTTTTGATCAAGGACGTGTACTTATTTTGAAAACCTTGTGATGCACTATTTCTTCTCTTATGTGTGATGCTTATTGTTGCTTGAATGATTATCTCTATGCTCATTATTGATTACCTTTACTTCATCACACCTTGTTGATCACACACCTGTTAGGCACCCCACCATAAGGTGCGTGCATATGTGAGAAGCTTTTTGTGGACTTATCGTTATTCTCATATGTGCACACCTTATGAAAATCAAGATTTTATTCACAATTGTGATATCTCAAATGGTTGTTATTAATCCCAAAAAGGGGGAGATTGTAAGTGTATCTAGGATATCCCTTGTGGGTTTTGTATAATTGATGACAAACATATGAGATCCTAATGAAACTACTTAGATGATTGCAGGACAAACAAGTGAAACAGCTCGGTGCGCACAAAAAGGTGAAAAATGAAGTGGTGTTCAAAGAGACATACTTTGATGAAGCTTGGAAGACCAAATTATATTTTGAATGTATAGGGAGTGTATGAAAGACACACTCCAAGAGCTCACAACTTTGCGCGAGGGTAAGGGATTAAAATTAACCTAACTTTCACAAAGCACCGGACTAGTCCGACCATGGACCGGACTAGTCCGTTTATCTTTCTGGAATCTTACTTATTGGGAGACCGGACTAGTCTGTGTGTCCACCGGACTAGTCCGTTGATCTTTCTGGAGTCTCTCATATTGAGGGACCAGACTAGTTCGTTGACCACCGGACTAGTCTGTTGACCTTTCTGGAGTCTCCCATATGTGGAGATCGGACTAGTCCGCGGACTAGTCCGTTGAACTTTCTGGAGTTCACCTTCACATAGCACCGGACTAGTCCGAGCTTGGACCGGACTAGTCCGACAGACTTTCTAGACTTCAAAATACACTGAGACCGGACAAGTCCGGACTTGCACCAGACTAGTCTGGTGTTATGGTTTTTCAACGGCTACCTGTTTGGAAACCCTATAAATAGAGAGTCCACGACTTTCCTATGAAAACACACGTCGAATACTGATCAAAGAACAAACCCTAGCACCGCCACTTCGTCCCAAGAGCCCAAAACACATCTCCCCACACATCTAAAGTGCAAAAAGAGTGAAATCAATTGAACACTTGGATTCGGGATTGGGAGATCGTCGTTCTTTCATTGCGAGCTCTTGTGGTTTGATCTTTATACACTAATACTTTGCATTGTAATACTTTTGAGTGTATTTGATCACTTCTTTCGTTGTAATTCTCGTGGGAGCCCTCAACATGTGAGGTTGGCCTACAAACTTGGTGATTACCCGTGATAGTGGAATCAAGTCGGCCTTCGTGGTGACTTGAAGAGGTAAAGGGTTGGAGACCCGGCTCTGTGTGAGATTCCTCAACGAGGACGTATATCTCGTGGTGAGATCGAACCTTGGGAAAAATTCGTGTGTCTTGCGCTTTATTTCCTTTAAATTTTGTTCATTAGATCACTTGAGTGCTAAACATCAACCTAAGGCAATTATAAGTTTTACCTGCATTCTTATATTGATCTCAAATAAAAATATCAGTTGTTCTCATTTCCGCTGCTAAAGAAATTTAGTTTCCCAAATAACACCTGATCAACACACATATTTTTAGCACACCGGACAAGTCCGCCCACACGACCGGACTAGTCCGACCAACCAAGTTTTGACGATTCTATTAAGTGAGCAGGAAATTCAAAAGGCCTATTCACCCCCCCCTCTAGGCCACATTCACTCCCATAGGTAAGTTGAATGTGGTCAAGGAGAGTGTTGTCGATGTTGTTCATCCACACCTCAAGGTCTCCCATATATCGGGTGTCATCCTTCATTCCTTGGCTAAGGTCATAATAAACTCTAACCACAAAGGAATAAGGTGTACCTATCATGTGTTGGGTGTGGTCCACGATTCCTTGGCTAAGGTCAAAATAACATTGAGCCCCAAAGGAACAACATGCACACAACACGCGTTGGGTGTGATCTATCGTTCCTTGGCTAAGGTTAAAATAACTTTTAGCCACAATGGAACAATATGCACCCAAGATGGTGGCAACTCCCTTGAGATTGAATGGGTTCTTTAGAATAGTGGGAGCATGGAGATCTCACTTATTCATGGCAACCCATTGGATGCTTATGGAAGGTTTCTATGTCAAACGTTCGGCCTCGTAAAGCTATGATTGGCCCTCGGGATTAAATCCCAATAGGTTTCAACCATGCTTGATTACACATTGGCCAAGAGATGTTAAAATGGTACCTCCAAATCAACTTCTTGTATGCCTAATTAGAAATACTACTCTTGCAAACTTCCTCTCTTTAATAGAGAGGGATGGTTAGCTCCTGTCACTTGTACAACTGAAATTTCGAGTCTGATGACCGAATTTCATTTGTTTATCTGGGGAAAAAACAACAAAGATATATCGGGTTAAAATTCGAGTGCATCCATAAGCATTGTGTTGTTCATTGATATAGGAGTGGGGCTTTATAAATTAATCAATTTTCACATTTTCTAAAACTTCTACTCATAGCAATGCAAGTGATAGTTGTACACTCTATTGATTCCTTCATCTTTAAAATTTTCTAACCATCTTTACTTTTTACAAGAGCAAATATTTATTATGTGGATTATGGCAAACAAGATTCTCAATTTTATCCTCCTGATAATCTTTTATTTATTGCCTAGGAATTTGAAATTTAGTGATCCATGCCTGAATGAGTTTCAAATCAAAATTAGGGACATCACTATTTCTAGGTTGCTACACACCAATTCAACCATTAAGTCATTCCATAAGCATTATTTTCTAAACCTAGGCAGAAAATGTCTGAGTCAATTTCAACAATGCTTATGAAATTCTAGGTACTTGTTTATTTATTCTCGGATGATTTTAAACTCGTACTCAAATTGAAGAGCAGTTCAGGTTGAAGGTCGTTATGTGAGAAATTCACGACCGTGGATTTTGGTATAGCCTTCATGTTTGATGCCTTTTGCCATGTTTGAGGTTGGACTTGAATGAGCTTTATCTTGCTCCTCCATCGGGCCACCATCTTGAACATTCCTCCACCATGAACTCAAAATGAGATTGGTGGATGAATATGCGCTTGAATTCCTCTGATGGTGCATTGGGGTTGATGAGGCCTTCCAACCTCTTTACAAAATTTGTCTTGGCTGCACTAAAATCAAGAACAAACAAAACAACTCGAAAATGGGTTATGTTAGCTCAAAAGAAAATTGTACCCTTTGTCAAGTTGTTTTGTCCAACTTGAAACAACTTGCAAATGCAATGACGGTTAAGTGAAATATTTTTTGTCTGAATTAGGAAGATGAATTCAAGTGGTTACGCCCAAGGTTCAGATCCAAAATAAATTTATTTCCTAATTCAAAGTTTTAGTTTTATGATGGTTGGAAATTTTACTTTCCAACATGCAGGTGTGAAAATTCAAACATTCTAAATGCAAATGCAAAGGTTGATGGGAAATTTAAACAATTGGGAAATCAAATATGAGATAAATACCAAGTAACCTATTGGCAAGGACTCACCACATTTTTGAAGTCCGGTGAGTGGGACTTAGTTCCGTTTGGTTGAGCGTGATGACATGTCATCCTTACCTGGAGATGAAGGTGTGGATGACTCTCTTGTTGACAAGACAAACCTCCTTTGGTTGTGAATGTGGCCTAGAGGGGGGGTGAATAGGCGTTGAAAACTTTTCCTACAAAACTCAACAAATTCGTCAAATACAGGAGGAACTGGACTTGTTCGGTGCAGTGTACGGACTAGTCTAGTGTGCTAGATGTACTACGTAAAGATTAAGTGTTTATGCTGATTTCACAAAAGATATAGCAGCGAAATGTAATCAGTTATTCTAATAACTTAAGTAAGTAATTAGACTGATTGATTTGTACGTGGAATACAAAATTCGCACAAGTTACTAGTTTGATCAACCCTATGCCCTAGATGATGATTATTGCAAAATGAAAAATCAAGAACACACGAGACAAAGATTTTTACCATGGTTCGATCTCACCAAAGAGATCTACGTCTTCATGAGTTTTAATCTTCCACCCCCCTCTAGGCTCACCTTCATTGGATTTGTGGTTTCTGATCTGCATGAGTTTCTTTGCAGTGTTGCGGATCTGTTTTTACTCGCGTAGAACAGATTGACCTTTGTTCGATCTTTCGATTGTAACTTGAGTTTTTCTCAGTGGTTTTCCGTGATTCTTGTTGTCGTGAATTTGATATCTATAATATCTACTACTTTTGTCATGGTTGAACACGTTTAGATTAGTTGCACACACGGTTTCTTAACAGATTGGTTTTCTGCCGAGGGATTTTTGTTGCTTTCGCTGAAAAAGTTTTAATCTTCCATTCACCCCCTCTAGTAGCTTTTCACGTGCTCTTCGATCCTACATCATCTTTTCTCAACTTTTGATTTGAACATAAAAGATAAACATGTGGATAGTTGATTGATTAATTTTTCATTTTTTAAAGCACTTGTGAGCATGCAACAAGTTCAAAACAGCAAGAAAGTTCGATCATGACCAGATTTAGTGTAAGTAATTATTCCAATTACTAGTCTTGGCAAAAACTACAAAATGTATAACATGAGTAATGTACTAAGAACTTTCAGCATGTAAAAAGAATCACAATGTCATATATGTATGAAATACTATGCTCATATTATTTTCAATTCAGATTCACACATAGACTTCCAAGGTTTCAAAACACCCACTCAATTTAAGCCATGAGGATGCAAAACCCCTATTTCACTACGAATGAAACAAAAACGAGTGAAATCTAAAGGTTTTGTAAAAATGTCAGCCAATTGTTGTTTGGTAACTACATGGTGAAGCACAATGTTTCCTTTTTCAACATTATCATGGAGAAAGTGATACCTAATGTCAATGTGCTTTGTTCTAGAATGTTGCACGGGGTTTTTAGCAACGCAAATGGTACTAGTGTTATCACAAAATAGTGGAACACTATCTAGATCAACCCCATAGTCCTTAAGTATTTGAACAATCCAAAGAATTTTGTGAGCAAGCGCTAGCAGCAGCTATATATTTAGATTCGGTTGTGAATTGTGCAACTGAATTTTGTTTTCTAGAGGACCAAGCAACAAGTGAATTACCAAGAAAATGACAAGCACCCGAAGTACTTTTCCTATCAATCGTACAACCCCCAAAATTAGCATATGAACAAGCTTTCAATGTAACAGTTGAGGAAGAAGGAAGAAAAATGCCAAATTCTGGAGTTCTATGTAAATACCTGAGAATCTTTTTGACGACTTGATGATGTGAAGCACGTGGGGAAGCATGAAACCGTGCACAAAGATATACGCTGAATTGTATGTCCGGCCTTGATGTCGTGAGGTACAAAAGTGACCTGATCATGCTTCAATATTCTTCTTGATCCACAGGTTCACCATATTCATCAATTTCAAGTGTCCTTGTTGTTTCCATTGGTTTCCAAAGAGGCTTGCTATTGTCCATGTTGAAGCGCTTAAGAAGGTCTTGTATACTTCGTTTGATGCACAAAAATATCCTCCTTGGTTTGCTTGATTTGCAGCCCAAAAAATTCTCTCATCGTACTTATCTCAAATTCTAAACTCATCGTAGCTGAAAACTTGGAAATAAGATCTTGAGAAGCACAACCAAACATAATATCATCCACATACACTTGAACGAATAATGGGTCATTGCCATGCTTATGAACAAAAAGAGTTTTATGAACCTTGCCCATGATAAACATGTTTTCAAGTAAGTATGTTTTTAACCTATCATACCATGCTCTAGGGTATTGTTTAAGTACAAGGCTTTGGACAGTTTGAAAACATTCTTAGGACAATTTGGATTTTCAAAACCCAGTGGTTGGACATAAACCTCCTCATCTATGTAGCCATTAAGAAAAGCACTTTTAGCATCCGTTTGATATAACTTGAAACCTTTGGATGCAGCAAATGCTAACAAAATTCTAATGGCTTCTAATCTAGCAATGAGAGCAAAAGTTTTATCAAAATCTAGACCTCCAACTTGTGTGAAACCTTGAGCAACCAACCTAGTCTTACTCCTAACCACAACCCCATCCTCACTTTGTTTATTTTTAAACACCCATTTAGTTCCAATTAAAGTGTGACCTTGAAGTGGAGGTACAAGTTTTGAAACATTATTTCTTTCAAAATTTTCTAACTCTTCTTGCATGGTAATAATCCAATATTTAGTAGTGACTGCATGTGATATATATTTGGGTTCAAAAGAAGCAACAAAAGGAGAATGAGCATGAGAGTTTGGATTGCCAAACCTGGACCGTGTCACTCGTTCGTGTAAGATTCCAATGATTTGTTGTGGAGGGTGACTTTTGAGGATTCGAAGGGGAGTAGACACTTCACAAGCTCCTTGTTCTCCATGTTCATCACATATTGAAGAACTTGTGGCTTGAGGACGATCTATACAAGCTGCAGTAGTTGTTGGTGCCGGTAGTGGTGCAAAATCAACAGCGTGATCAACGTCATTTGCTTCTGAATTTTTGGGCAGCAACACCACTTCTTCATCTTCTTCGATGAAAATACTCTCCCCCTGTGGATATGGATTTGGACCTGCAATATTTGAGCTAGTACCTAGGCTAGCTTTAAAGAAACCTCACAAGTCTCCACAATTTTATTAGTGTCAAGTAAAAGCACACGGTAGCCTCTTGTATGAGATAGATAACCAAGAAACATGCCATCAACAGATTTAGGTTCAAATTTATTAAGATTACCATGTTTCTTAACAAAGCATTTACAACCAAAGACCCGAAAGTGTGTGACACTAGGACTATGTCCAAACCAAAGTTCATATGGTGTTTTCTTAGCTTGGCATGCAAGAAAACACGATTTAAAACATAACAAGCGGTTGCAATTGCAGCAGCCCAAAATTTCCTAGGAGTTTGATATTCATCAAGCATAGTCCTAGCCATCTCAACTAAGGTTCTGTTCTTTCTCTCTATGACACCATTTTGTTGAGGTACATAGGGTGAAGAAAATTGATGATGTATTCCAATTTAAGCACAAAAGTGATCAAATGATTGATTTTTAAATTCGGTTCCGTTATCACTTCAAATTGCTTTTAAAGATCCTGGGTGATCAATTAATAATCTAATTTATAAAGTTATAAAGTGACTAAAAGATTCATTCTTAGATGCCATAAAGTAAACCCAAGAGTATCTAGAATAATCATCAACAATCACAAGAATATACCATTTACCTCCAAAAGATTGAACACGTGAAGGACCTACGGTGTCAAGGTGCAAAAGTTGTCCTGATTCAGTTGCCATAGTCATTGTGAGAGGAGCATGTGAACCTGCAACCATATTAGCTTGTCTACAAGAAGAGCACACAATTTCTTTGTCCCTTGTAAGCTTAGGCAACCCATGTATGCGATCAAGAGCACTAACACGCGTGAGATGATCAAAGCCTACGTGACCAAGTCTACGATGCCAAAAATATAGGTCTTTCGAATCAATGGCAACTAGACACCTATGCTTAGAGGATGACATATCAAAATCAGCTTTAAAAAGTCTTCCAAACCGGGACATGTCAAAAATGAGCTCACTATTTGAAACTACAACCTTACAACAATTTTTAGTAAAAATAATTTATAGATTTTCATCTAGCAATTGTGAAACAGAAAGCAAGTTGTATTTCAAATTTTCAACAAGTGCCGCATCCTTCAAAGTGTAGTGATTATTTACTCTAATCGAACCCTTAGCAATTATAGGAGTTGATGAATTATCGGCAAAAGTAACATTCTCTATACGTGACACGAAAGAGAGGGAGGAGAACCATTCTTTGTTACCGGTCATGTGGTGTGAGCAACCTTAATCCACAATCCAAATGTTCTCCTTCCTCGAGCGTGTACCCTACATTAGAAGCACAATACGTCGACGACTCAATACTGGGGTTAGTCAAAAGGTATTTAGAAATCCAGTACTGAGTCACACGACGTCCAGCAAGAATAACACGCAAAATCTGAGATAAAACAGTAGGTTTATGAGCAAAAGTTTGAGGACTTTTGTACCCAACTACTAACCTACGAGATGTTACATGTGTAGCACTAAAACCAATAAGTTTGGGAGCAAACTTTGAATTTTTTGACTCATAATAGCACGTTGCATGTTCCTGACATTCAGTTTAGAATGTGCAGCAAATTTTTCATGAGAGTTATGAGATCTAGCTTGCATTCTTTCCTTTTTCTTTTGTTTAGCTAGTCTATAACAAAGATCTAAGACATACCATATCTACAACAGTAGGTACAATGAAATTTAACTTTGTGTTCATGTCTAGATGAGCAAGCAACATGTTTATTTGAAACCGGATGAGACAACACTCCTGTAGACTTGAAAACCATTTCTTAGGATCCTTACCTTATATTATGTCAATTTCATGAGTTTTTAACTAGGAATATATCACATCCAATGTAAGTGTACTCATGACAGTGGATTCACGAATAGATGTAACTTTCATCTCCCAAATTAACATGTCTAATGCACTTAGTAATTGCCTAACATTTTTTAGCATCTGAAAAATTAACATTGACACTACGCAAGTTGCTGAGTATTTTGTTAAAGCGAGCAAAGAGGTCATCGATTGACTCACCGGGTTGCATCTCGAAGCGCATGTATTCTTTGTTAAACATGTATTGTATTACCTCCTTGATAGTGTTGGGTCCTTCATGATAATCACATAGAGCTTTTCAAACATTATATGTTGATCGAAGGTGTGCAACTCGATCAAAATCGTTTTGAGTCAATCCTTGGACGATCAAGTTCCGCACCTTTTTGTTGTTGTTGACATCTGTCATGTTCTTAGCCGTGACTTGATCGTTTGGTGGCATGTCATAAGGCATGTACACCTTTTTCCATATTGCGAAGCCTTGCGCCTGGATGAAAGCCTCCATACATGCCTTCGAATCTTGAAAATCAATGCCACTAAACACATAAGGTTTTGCGGAGTATTTCTAAATGATGATTAGTCAAAACACGTGCAAATCACAAAAATTAGAGCACCGTGGCTCTAATATCAATTTTAGAATTGAATAGCACGTGAAAGGCTACCAGAGGGGGGGGGTGAATGGTAGATTTAAACTATTTCAGCGAAAGCAATAAAAACCCCTCGACAAAAAATTCATCTGTTAGAGAAACAATGTGTGCAACTAATCTAAATGTGATCAATCATGACAAAACCAGAAAAGATTGTGAAGAATCAAGTCACGAAGATGTCACAACATGAATCACGAAAAAATCGTTGAGAAAAACTCAAATTATGATCGAATGATCTAACAAGTGTCAATCTGTTCTATCTGAGTAAAAAACCAGATTTGCAACACTGCAAAGAAACTCGAGTAGATCAAAAACCACAAATCCAATGACCGTGAAATTTTGACAGATGAAGTATAATCAAGTTGTGAAGACAACCCAAAAATAATCACATCAATTGGATATGTAAAACTTGAGTTATGATAAAAACACCGATGCAACATAGTGTGTGCAGCAACCCGACGAGAAAAACTTGTCTGAAACAAGTTGGACGAACAAGGCACAAAAGCTCCTCTAAACTACAAATTTTATTGATCAAAACACAAGAGGAACAGCCCAAAGTCGTCCTATCATGAGCTCTTCCCTCCCTTGCTTTTATAACTAGCTCGAAGACTAACCCAATCCAAACTAGGACTCTAATCCTACTCAGTTTCAATCGAAACATTACATAACTGCTCAAGACTCTTCCATACGCAGATAAAAGCAATCTTAAGACTTCCAAACACCTTAGAAACGTCCTAAACATTCCTAAAACAACTCAACTTCGTGAACCACACGAAATATAACCAAAACAAACTCGAAACTTTCCATAAACGAACCATAACCACCTCAGTCGCAGCCCGAGGCATAATCCATCTGGTTCAACCTCTCCGACGAGTTCTTTACGTCCACCTCTCTTCATCACGTCTTGGAACAATGTTGTCACGTCCATGCACTCCTTGCACATGTGCAAACACATTCCAAAAATGTTCATAGTACCTTTATATGCATTGTTCTTGACCCAAATATGATGTGTGACCTCTTGATCAACTCAACCACAATTCCTCTCGAACTTGGTTGTTGAACCTCATCTTCTCCCTAAGACTAGTTCAATGGATCCCGTCACCAGCCATGTCTTGACCTCAAGCAACATCTGCACATGAACAAACAACCAATTCTTTCGAGCAAAAGTCCTCGAATTGAATCATATTAGTTCGTAAACCACAACACCTTATGTGAGCACCGCACGTAAGCATGTTGCACACATAGCAAGATAATTTCCACCATTATCAGCCAAAACAAATAAAAAACTTAGTAAAAGAATACTAAGCAAAATTTCCCACAAGTGTAAAGCAAGTTTGAGACATTGCAAATGAAAAACATAGCAGCCACACGATTATTTCGGCACATAGGAAGATCAGCCAGTCCAAAACAGCAGCTATGCATTGTACAATAAAAGTTCGGACTGTGCAAAGTGTGTTTATCAAGTATATTGAAAAATTTGCGTGTAAACCTTCACATTTAATGTAATTTCCAATGTATTCAGCAGACATAGGTCTCACATGGATGACATGACGGAGTCTCCTCATTCCTCATAAAGGCAATGAGGTTGTCCACTTATGGGGGGTGTTACTTCGATCTTCAAAGTATTCTTTTGATCCAACCCGTGCTTGATCTAGGATCAAGAGGCTTCCTTGGGCATAACAACATGTGTACCCCACAATCAAACAAGAACCGCTTCATTCACAGTGCCGTTTTGCCCAAAATTGCACGGGTTTGGTCGAAGTGTAGGGTACATCAAGTGATTGTGGAACCCTTGGATCTTGAATGCTTTTCAAAGTGGTTTGTCCTTGGCCAAATGCTTCATGAGAATGTCATTGATTTCTCCTTGGCCATTGACAAGAAACATCAAGGTAGGCTATTTGAAGTTGAACCCATTTGAATTCAAATTCACATAGCCCCCTTCATCGTATTATTCCACTTTTGACCTCCTTGTTGGTGGTGGAGTTTGGAATTGTTTGGAAACGAAAGATCCTCATGGGTCTTAGGGAAATAAGTCCCCAAGATTTCCATGTTGTCATGGATTTTCATAAGATATGTAAATATTTATGGCTTGGATCATCCAAACACTTCTCCATTGGCTTGACCTTCTTGATTTCTCAATAGGAGGTCCAGTTTCGTGGCCAACATGTCCACCTTGTCAATGGTGTGCATGCCATGCCAACGAACCTAAAGCATTCATGGATCCACCCCTTTGAATGGTGACCTTCTCAATTAAATATTCATCCTTGTCATGATCACTGAGAAGAGGTCACCTCCAACTTCAGCCAGAATTTGATCACATGCCAATGAAATCAACTCGATGTAGGAGTGTTGGATGATGAACCAAATATCCATCCTCATGGTGAAGGCAAACCAATATATAATCTTGGAGATTGAAAGTGCATCTAGACATCCCTTGTGGGCTTAGGTTGATTAATGACAAAAAAATGAGATCCTAATAAAATTTTTGAGATGAGCATAGGTTTTAAAGAAATGTGAAAGGATGTACAGAAAGGAATGAGAATGAGGATCTAAAGGGAAAAAGAGCTCAAGAGCTGAAAATATTAGATTATTTTGTATGAAGTATGTTGGAGAAAAACATCTCAAGAGCTCAAGTGAACAAATAATTCAACTCACTACACATTTCACAGGAAGAGCGGACTAGTCCGATAAGCACCGGACTAGTCCGATATCTCTGACTAAAAACGGACAAGTCCCTCCAATGCGGACCTGTCCGCAACACTTCACATTTTCACCACACCAGACAAATCCGATATCAACCGGACTAGTCCGATAATCCTTTGACATAAAATCGGACGAGTCCTCCAAGTGCGGACTTGTCCTTAGTTGAACAGTTTTCCACCACACCGGACAAGTTCGATATTGAACGGACTAGTCCAAAAACTCTCTGACTAAGATCGGACTAGTCTGTACTTCAGTAGACTAGTCCAGCTTCCATCAACACTTAGGGTTTCCCGCGCACACGCACAACGGACTTGTCTGGTGTCCACCACGAACTAGTTCGGACTTCGCAAACCCTAACGGTAACCTTTCGAAACCCTAATATAAATAGAGGTGTACGGCCATACATCAAACTCTCTCGACTTCCTATGCTGTCACACCCCCCAAGAGCCCAAAATTTACATCTCTCCACACATCCTAAGCCTAAAAAGATCAATTCTTTGAGGATTAGCAATTGAACAAAGGAGAGACTAGTTCTACACATCTTGAGCTCTTGGGTTTGATCTCTCGCACACTCTCATTGCTTATTGTATATCTTTTGAGTGTGTTTGGTGGTGTCCTTTGCTGTAATCTTTGGGGAGCCCTCAACGTGTGAGAAAGCCCCCTTGAACGAGTTATTTTCTTGCGTGTGGTTAGTGAAAGAGAATCAGCCTCTGTGGCGATTCAACGAGGGAAGGGTTGGTGAAGACCTGGTCCTCCGTGGACTCCTCAACAGGAATTTAGGTTCCTCCGTGGAATCGAACCTCAGGATTAATCTTGTGTCTTGCGTGTTCTTGTTTTATCCTTCATCATAATCTTGGTTTTGCTTAGTATTGTAAAATTGATCTTGAAACTTTGTGTCATATTTGATCATTGCAATACACTGGTTCATTAGCTCAATACACTTTACTTGGAATCTGATTTCCGCTGCATAGTGTGCTAGAAGTAGAATTATCAATTGACTTTGATCTTCTAGTCTGCGCACACCGGACTAGTCTGCACCACAATGGACTAGTCCGACCTACTCGTATTTTATCTATCTATTAAGTGTTTTAGGGTCTGATAAAAGTGCAAAAGCCTATTCACCCCCCTCTAGGCTACATTCAATTGGTATCAAAGCCAAACTCTTCAAAAAAGACTCACCACTCGAAGAGACCATGTCGGACATCAAGGATGTACACAAGGCCCTCAACAACGAAAAGGGTGATAAGGAAAGAAACAAAAAGCTAGAAAAGCTTCTCGAAGCCATTCAAGAATGTGAGGATGATGATGAGGAGATGCTTGAACTCAAGGCTCTTCTACAAAAGAAGGCACTCTCCCCAAAAGGGAAGAAAAAGATTGACGATGAAAAGAAGAAGGGGGGTAGTCACACAGACTACCCCTGACATCCTTTTGACTCTGAACGTTTAAATTCAGATAATAGTCATTAGTTATTGTCGGTACCCTAAAAACCATACACCCCCTGAGGTTACGAAGATCTCAAGGGAAGGACATCAACTCAAATTGAAGACCCTCGGGGGCCCACTCGCCAGACGTGACGGGACCCACTTCTCCAACACGGTTAACCTCTAGGTTGCCACGTGTACTGTCAGCCCAGAGCTATTACCCGCAAAGGTGAAGCTCCGGGCCAAGTACTGAAACGGCACCTCCGGAGGTAGCCCCTGACCGAGAGAAGCTCCGGACCTGACACGTGGCAGGCCGCCCCGGAGCTTCCCGCCTCCCTCGAGCAAGCTCCGGAGCTGCCACGTGTCCATACGTCGGAGCTAGCCGCTTTAAACCCCCGGGAGACGTTGTAACGGCTCCAGATCTCCAAAGGACAGCCACGGACTTCAAGACCCGATTAATTATCATTAATTCCACATTAATGATATTTAATCGGATGATCTTAACTCCCGTAACGGCACTGTCAGAGCCGTTACAGGGTTATTAACAACAATTAATCTTGTGTATCAATGCCAATAACCGCCAGGGCCACATGTCGGGCCAGGCTGACTTGTAAAGGTTTGTCCTTGTACTATAAAAGGACAAACCGCCGGTACACGAGAGGGGAGAACTCTCGAACACACTCAAGCTCACAAGTAAATACAACTCACACGCACACCCGTAGAGTAGGGTATTACGCTCAGGCGGCCCGAACCACGTAAACTACTGTGTCACTCGTGTCCAAATCGCACTTCACTTTCTTAGATCTCCGCGCGCCCAAACCGAACCACAACTCCTTTAAACACTTTCATAGTGTCAGGGGATCTGCCGACTCCAACAGTCGACAGTTGGCGCGCCAGGTAGGGGCGCCTGAGATTTTCAAGAATGGTGAATTCTGCGGCTGGATCGTCCAACGGGCAACCTGCTGCTCAGTCTGTCGGAGGCAATCCCTCCAACATGCAACCACCGGCGGGAGCCTCAGTTCCAGCGGGAGTCACACTCCCACCACCGCCATCTTCTCCGGCAAGACGTGCCGAACGACATGATGGTACACCGGCGTCTCATTCTGCGCCGGCAAGTCGTGACAACCCAGAACACGCGCTCCATGCAGCGCGTGCTCTCCTTCAGCGACCACCACCTCCGGATGCATCTCAAGGTGCCATGGAGTAATGGAGAGCTGATATTGAGCATTTGGTCGCAGCAGCGGCCGAACGCCTCAACAATCAGGGTCCACCCCCTTCAGGGCGGGCCCCGTCGCAGCGACGAACGTTGTCTGGAAGACTTGGTCCACATGTCTCCAACAACCGGAGAAGAGCTGCATCACAGCAAGTGACGTCGTTGCCCTCTGGGGCACGACGTGCCCATACTGCATCTCAACTTTCGACACACGACCTCCGGGCGGAGCTTGATCGCCGATACCGCCAACAGGATGGCCGTGTTCACATCGAGCGAGCTCGAGAAAGACGAGATGCTCAAGACCTTTCTACTCTGGAAGGAGTAGGAGGAGGCTGTTCCGCCCTAGCCATGCATCTGCGCATGGTTAGATGGCCACAGAAGTTCCGGCCACACTTGCCGGAAAAATTCGACGGGACTGTCAATCCCGTAGAATTCCTACAGATATACTCCACTGCGATCTTAGCAGCTGGAGGAAACGAGGCCGTAATGGCCAATTACTTTCCAGTGGCTTTAACTGGGACCGCCAGGTCCTGGTTTATGAGCCTTCCACCCAACTCTATCGACAGTTGGGAGGAGCTATGCCGCCAGTTCACCGCCAATTTCGGGAGTTCATACACCCGTCCGGGCACCGAACTGGACCTTTTTGCGGTCGTGCAAAAAGGAGGAGAATCTTTGCGGTCATTCATCCAGAGATTCTCTCAGGTACGTAACACAATCCCTTCTATCTCAAGCGCTTCTGTCATTGTAGCATTCAGACAGGGTGTACGAGACAAGAAGATGTTGGAGAAGCTGGCGATCAAAGAGATCACCAGTGTCACGGAGCTCTTCAGCCTGGCTGACAAATGTGCCAGAGCTGCGGAGGGCCGTGAAATGCACTCCAAACCAGCCCTGGAGGATCATAAAAAATCCTCCAACGAAGAAGCCGCTACCTCCGGGAGTGGCAAGAAGAAAAAGAAGACCAACGGCAAGAAGAAGCCGTCGGCCGGCACATCCAACGTTGCAGCCGCTGCAACTCCTGGTGGCCGGGGGCCACGCCCCGAGAAGCGACCTCGACCATCTTCCGAAGACGGTGGCAAATCCAAGATGTGGTGCCCCATTCACAAAACGGGCAGCCACAGACTGGAGGACTGCCAGGAGGTCCAAAACCTTGCCGAGCGCTATCACAAGCGCCGGGAAGGGTCTCCCTTCCGACAGAGGGAGGGGAAACAAAAGGTCGATGAAGCTCTGGCTGAAGAGGAGTTGGGGTTTCAAGACCCCAAAAAGGTCTTGAAAGCCGTCTACACCTCTGTCGACGATGATTCCGACGTCTCCGACAACGAGCGTCGAAAAACCATGAACACCATCTTTGGTGGATCATGGGATATCACCTCTCGTCGTGTCATCAAGACTATGCGACGGGATATGGCTGTTGTAGCTCCTACAGCTAGACCGGAGCCACATCGAAAGTGGATGGACACACCCATTACTTTTGATGCTTCGGACTGTCCTCAAAGCATGATCGGAGCTGGCCAGCTACCCTTGATGGTATCTCCCACCATCAACAACATCCAGCTCCATCATGTCCTGGTAGACGGAGGTTCGGGGCTTAATCTCATTAGCTTCGAAGCTTTCACTAAGCTTCAGCTCCGACCTTCGGACCTCCAGCCCTCTAGACCTTTCTCCGGAGTAGGTCCGGGGGCCATAACCCCACTCGGAGCTATTACTCTCCCTGTTACCTTCGGGACCCGGGAGAAGTATCGCACTGAAAAGTTGATCTTCGACGTCGCTCAGATCAACTTACCATTCAACGCCATCTTGGGTAGACTTGCCTTGTACAAATTCATGGCAGCTGCTCATTATGGATACCTGGTGTTGAAGATGCCAACACCAGTAGGCGTTCTCCGGATCCGTGGAGATCGCACTGCCGGAATAACTGCTCTGGAGGAACTCCATGCACTCACCACAGCGCAAGAGGAGGACTCCAGACAGAAGCAAGCTCCACAACCTCCGAGCATTCGTCAACGAGGCTCGACCTCTGCACCCCGTGTGCAGCCAAGCGGCGACACCGACATTCCCGTCAAAGTCGTCCAAATTGGTTCCGATGTCATTCAAACTACCCGCATATCGGGTGGCTTGAACGACAAATAGGAACTCGCGCTCATCACTTTCCTCCGGGCTAACGTTGACGTGTTTGCCTGGTAACCGTCACAAATGCCTGGGATCCCCAGGGAAGTGATTGAGCACAATCTGAAGATTTACCCCGACGCTCGGCCTGTGCACCAGAAACCTCGGAAGCAATCTGTAGAGCGACAAAACTTCATCCGACAAGAAGTGAAGAAGTTGCTCGAAGCCGGATTCATCCGAGAAGTCTACCATCCAAAATGGCTGGCAAACCCAGTCGTTGTGCCTAAGGCCGGCGGGAAACTTCGGATGTGCATCGACTACACCACACTGAATAAGGCATGTCCAAAAGATCCATTCCCACTACCTAGAATAGACCAGATAGTGGATTCCACCTCCGGGTGTGAGTTGCTGTGTTTTCTAGACGCATATTCAGGATATCATCAAATCCGGATGTCTAGGGAAGATGAAGAACATACTTCATTCATCACAGTGGATGGGTTGTATTGTTACACAGCCATGCCTTTTGGTCTCAAGAATGCAGCTTCAACTTTTGTACGAGCAATGTACAAAACTTTCGAAGAACTCATCAGAGACATAGTGGAAGTGTACGTTGATGACATCGTAGTCAAAGTCAAAAACAAGGAGTCCCTCTTGGACACCTTGCAGGCTGTTTTCGACAAGCTGCGGGCCACCCGCACGAAGCTAAACCCAGACAAGTGCGTCTTCGGGGTTAGTTCCGGAAAGCTTCTTGGTTTCCTGGTAAGTCACCGGGGTATAGAGGCTAATCCGACGAAGATAAAAGCCATTGAAGACATGCGGCCACCAACCCGCATCAAAGATGTCCAAAAATTAACCGGATGTCTAGCAGCCCTCAGCCGGTTCATTTCAAGACTGGCGGAAAGGGCACTTCCCTTCTTCAAGTTACTGAGGAAATCCGGACCATTCCAATGGTCTGAAGAAGCAGAGAAGGCATTCCAGGAGCTGAAACAGTTCCTCACCACCCTACCAGTCTTGGTAGCTCCAAACCCTGGTGAGCCTTTGTTGCTTTATATTTCAGCAGCTGACGAAGTCGTCAGTATGGTTCTGGTTGCGGAGAGACCGGAACTACCCAATACTCAGGAATCCAGATCCCTTCGGGAGGATCCGGAGCTTCCTGAAAGCGGGTCTGGGTCCCAGCTCCCAGACCTAAACCCACAAGAAGCCACTTCAGAGGACCCGGATCCTCCCGATAGGATCCAAGTCATTCCTGAAGAAGCTCCGGGTTCCTCCACCCAGAACCCGGAGGTCCCCGAAGATAGTCTGGACCCCTCTGACAGGGTCCGGATCAATGAAGAGGAAGTTCCGGACCCCTCCGGGAGGGTCCGGACCATTCAACGCCCAGTATACTTCATCAGTGAAGTATTACACGATGCCAAGACTCGATACCTAGAGGTGCATAAGCTGCTCTACGCAGTTCTTATTGCCTCAAGAAAGCTTCGACATTATTTCCAAGCTCACAAAGTCTCGGTGGTAACTTCATATCCACTTCGAGCGATCCTGCATAATCCCAATTCAACTGGGAATATAGCAAAGTGGGCAGCGGAACTAGCTGAATTCGACCTCGAATTCATTCCAAGACAAGCAGTCAAGAGTCAAGCGTTGGCAGATTTCGTGGCAGAATGGACTCCCTCTCCATTAAACCCTGGGGGCCCCAGCGAGCAGAAGAAGGAACCACAAGTTCCGGCCTTCACTAAGCCTCACTGGACCCTTTACTTCGACGGCTCCATGCAGAAGCAGGGAGCCGGAGCTGGAATCCTTCTCCTCGCACCAACCGGGGAGAAGGTAAAATACATGGTGCACCTTGACTTCAAGGCAACTAACAACATGGCGGAGTACGAAGCACTCATATATGGATTAAAGGTGGCACTATCATATGGTGTCAAGCAGTTGCTGGTCAAAGGAGATTCACAACTTGTCATCAAACAGGTGAAGGGTGAGTGCTCCCGCAATAATCTCCAGCTGGCTGCTTATCTCCTTGAAGTCCAGAGGCTTCAGAAGGACTTCGAAGTCCTAGACCTTCACCATGTTCAGCGTGCTCACAACGCTGAAGCTGACGAACTCTCGACTAAGGCGTCAACCGGAGCTCCGGCTCCAGACGGAACCTTTGTCCGGAGGTTGTCAAAACCCACAGTTCAGCCTGCCGAGCTGAACGAAGGGGGCGAGATCAGCATCCCGAAGCTGACGGTCCCGATGGCCCTGTTACCATGGCAGCCATCAAGGGTCGTAGGTGCTGCCGGAAGCTCCGAGCAACCCAGCACGCAAGACTCGAATGCTCAAGTCAGTTCCGATGCATGGATCTCGGAGATCCGGAACTACTTGAAAGACAACATCCTTCCTGACGATGATGTATCCGCTGACCGGGTAGTCAGATTGGCTAAAAGATACACGTTGGTAGAAGGGGATCTCTACCGGCGCGGTGCCAACGGCATCCTAATGCGGTGCATCACAAGGGAAGAAGGCTGCGAGCTCCTCGCAGAAATCCATGGAGGTGAGTGTGGGAACCACGCGTCTTCCCGCACGCTGGTCGGAAAAGCCTTTCGGCACGGCTTCTACTGGCCTACAGCGCTCCAGGATGCTACTGAGCTAGTGAAGAAATGCAAAGCATGCCAATTTCATGCAAAGCAAATTCATACACCTGCTCAGCCCTTACAAATGATACCTCCTACGTGGCCTTTCGCTGTGTGGGGGATGGACATCTTGGGACCCTTCCCATGAGCCGTCGGAGGTTACAAGTTCCTGTATGTCGCCATCGACAAGTTCACCAAGTGGCCGGAAGCTACTCCTGTTGTGACGATCAACAAACAATCTGCAATCAATTTTCTACAATCTATCGTGAGCAGATTCGGAGTCCCAAACAAGATCATCACTGACAATGGGACTCAGTTCACAAGCTCCGCATTTCAAGGATATTGCGAAGACCTCGGCATACAAGTTTGCTACGCTTCCGTAGCTCATCCTGCCAGCAATGGGCAAGCCGAGAGAGCAAACGCAGAGATCCTTAAAGGATTAAAAACGCGCACTTATGAGCGTTTGAAAAAGCACGGAGCTAATTGGATCGAAGAGCTTCCACCCACTCTATGGGCTAACAGGACTTCTCCAAGTCGGGCAACCGGAGAAACACCCTTCTTCCTGGTGTACGGAGCAGAAGCGATCCTTCCTCCGGAAATCACCCTGGGTTCTCTCCGAGTCCGGACCTTCGACGAAGCCGCGCAGGACCAGCTCCGGCGTGAAGACCTAGACCTCCTCGAGGAGGGAAGGTGCCAAGCAGCTGTTCGGAACGCCCGATATCGCCAAGCTCTACGGCGCTATCATCAGCGGCATGTACACAACCGACAGCTCGAGGAAGGCGATCTGGTGCTACGGAGAATACTATCCAGAGAAGGGCAAAACAAACTCTCCCCCGGCTGGGAAGGACCCTTCCGAGTGATCAAAGTATCCCGTCCCGGAAGCGTTCGCTTGGCTGCCGAGGATGGGACACCTCTCCCAAATCCTGGGAATATCGAGCACCTCCGTAAGTTCTACACTTAATTCCACGGAGGTGAGTCTTAAGTAACTTGAAGTGTATGTTATAGAGTCATTGTACAGAGTCGGGTAGTTCCTCCGGGAGAGCAGCCGGACCTTTCCCGAAAGGTTTGGAAAGCTCATGCAACACTTGATACAGTCTCCGGACTAGAAGTGTAGCTAATTACCCTGGGTTAAACGAGAAACCAAACACGCTTAGCCTGGTTCCGTACCCTAAGAGTGTACTTGTTTCCCCTGTACCCCGGACCTATAATGAAAGACATCTTCATGTGAAATAGACTCCATGTGCATTCATTTTTGCATAAGGCTCAACATTTTTATTTTTCTCTTTCTTGTCTATAACAGAAACGTGCAATTCTTAAGAAGTTCTAGTTTAACCGGTTTATGTACAATTTGAGTTGGATTGTCAGATTTTTTAGATTTAAATATCGTTTGTGGTCAACTCGCCTGAAAGCCGCCAAGCCATTCTAGGGCCGGAGTGTGCTATCGACTTAGCCTGGTCAAGCACCCTAAGTACGCCACTCTACCTACATCCCGGCAGGCCAAAGTAAGGTGGGTCCATGGACAATTGGATCTGAAAGAAAAGACAATTCATCCAATTGTACTAAAAATCGTGTTCAACTTGAAATTCCCTTGAGAACCGTAAGCCGCGACGAAGTTATAGATAAGGAACGAATTTTACTGTTTTTCTTGGCTTAAGTGTGCAGGAAAAATAAAAATGATATTGATGGAGAAAAACCGGAGTTAACCAAGCTTCGACTCCCACTGGCGTTAACTTAAAGATGGTGAGAAGACTCTATCACTAGAATCTGTTGCCAGCAAGCCAAGCGTGGCAAAGGTCATTGCCGGAGCTACTAAGCTCCGACACCTTGAAGTATTAACTATCGACACTCAGCGTGTTGGTAGAAGCTATTGCCGGAGCTACTAAGCTCCGACGATGGGCATTGCCAGAGCTTCTAAGCTCCGACGACTTCAAGGGACCTTCACTATCGAAAACTTCGGACCAAAACTGTACGAGTTCGAAGCAAATCTGTCTTCAGCAAAAATCAAAATCCTTTTGGTACATGTCCACAATCAAATTGTGCGCATCTACCAGGGGGCCAAGTGAATACAAAGATGTTGAAGACAAAAAAATGAAATTCACGCAATTGAGGATTTCATTTCATTTGAAGACCAGAGATTACATCTGGGGACAAAGGATTACAAAATTGAGGAAGAAGAGAAGATACAAATAAAGGCTAAGAAAGATAGTCCTAGACCCTATGGAAGAACTCAGCGACCTTCTGGGCGACCTCCGACACGCTGGCTCGGGTAGCTTCGCCTTCTCCTTCAACGGGGCCTTCAAGCACCGGGTCCAGAGGGAATCGAGGGTTCCGGCTAGTGTAACACGTCAACACATACTCTGTGACGTTTCTAGCCAGGGATTGCCCCTCGACCTCCAACTGGTCCGCGATGACGTCGCCCACCTTGGAGAGCTTGCTGCCCGCAGCGCCCAACGCTTGCAGCGCAAGGTCCGGCTCCGGCTCCGGATCATCCGGAAGCACGGGGCTGAAACCCATCGGCGCTAGCGCATCGTCGGCCTTGCTCAGGAACTCCGAAATTTGCAGGGAGTCCGTCTTCCTCAGGCCCTTCATCTCTTCCAAGGACCTCCGGGCCGCCGCCAGCTCCGAGTTCTCGCGGGAGAGGCGCTCAACTTCTTTGGAGTTTTGCTGAATCTTCGCAGCAACCCGTTTTTCGAGTCTTCCGAGCTCCTCCTCCCGGAGGTGGATTTTGTTCCGGCGGTCGACCAGGTCTTTCTCCCTAGCCTCTATTTTCTTCTCCCGGGCGACGAGGGCACACTCATACTCGTAGAGTTCCTGCCCTCGCACCCAGGTCTTCTCCTCCTCCTCCTCGAGGCAGCGCTCTTCCAATTTTTTAGCGCGCTCCTCGAGGCCCTTGTCCGCCAGAGCTGTCTTCTCGGCGAGCTCTTCTTCACGTCGCAAGACGTCGTCCCGTAGTTCCAGGAGTTTTTGCTCCTCATCCTCGAGCCGCTTTTCCCTTCCCTCAAGTGCCTCTCGGCGCTTGATGAGTGCGGTACTGATGGCTTCGAGTTGATCGAACCGAGCGTTGGCTGCATCATTGGCAGCCTTAGCTTGGTCATG
Organism: Tuctoria greenei; assembly: GCA_036927565.1. Classification (NCBI taxonomy): domain Eukaryota; kingdom Viridiplantae; phylum Streptophyta; class Magnoliopsida; order Poales; family Poaceae; genus Tuctoria; species Tuctoria greenei. The sequence continues at coordinate 181,394,714 of JAYESD010000002.1, forward strand.
GTACTCCCGGGATTGGGCGTCGAGGTTGTGAGTCATGCTCTCCCTCTCGTCCAGCATCTCACCCCAAAGCTCCAGGCGGATCTTCTCCCGCCTGATCCATTCCTTGTCCTCGGCAATCCTCGACTGCGCCAGCTTGGTCTCGAATTGGAGTCTATTACGCCACCTCCTAAGGGTTTGGCGCTCCTCTTCAAGAACCTTGCTGTCGTGGAAGAAGGCTAGTTGGACTTGGCGCAGACTGGAGCAAGCGTTGTCGATGGACATCGACAGCGAGATGGGCTCCGGACCTTCTGGGGTCTCCTCTGCTGGCTCCAGCGGGTCTTCATCTACAAAAATTGGGTCCCACTCTACGAGAGCGGAACCCCGAGCTTCCAAGGCACTAGGGCCCTCCTCCGGGATGGCCTCAGTCGCCACCGAAGAAGGTCCTGCCACCAAATCTTCATTCGCCCCCTCAGGCTGGGGGCCGGCGACTTCGTTCAGGCACTCTGGCTCCGCCACGGGTACCATCGACGTCGTCGCCTCCAATGGCTCCGGCCGTGACGCTCCTTCCGAGGGAGGCTCAAGCTCCCTCGCCTCTTCAACCACCGGCTCTACAGCCGGCGCCTCCACCACCACCGGCTCTGCAGCCGGCGCTCCAATAACCACCAGCTCTGCGACCGGAGCTTCAGAAGTAACCGGCTCAATTGCCGGAACCACTTCAACTTCCAGCTCGCACGCCGGGGCTCCAGCTACCTCCGGCTCAACCGCCGGGGCTTCAGCACTTTCCGACTCTAAAGCCGGGACCGCTACTTCCTCCGGCTCAACAGCCGGAGCATCTACTTCTGCAGCACAGGGGCCCAGAGCTTCAACCTCCGGAGCGGGTGCCGCTGGCGCATCTTCAAACCCGTGGTCCGGCGCTACCACGGGAACTTCTGGAGACGAGTCAAGGTCCATGACCACGACAGCCGGCGCCGGAGCTGTCGCAGCCTCCGCCTGGGGTGGCACCGGAGCTGGAGCAGAAACCCTTGTAGCCTCAGACACTGTGGCTGAGGGCGGAGCTTCACTCCCCTTCTTGGGAACGCTGCAGATGAAGAATGAAGAAATTGAGCAAACAGTTACTATAATTAAAGTTAATTGAGATAAGCAAGAAAAATTACCTTGGGAGGCTCACGCACTAGCTTGCGCGGAACCTCTTTCCCGGACGTTCCGGGCTGGCCACGGTCGGCATAGGAGCTCCGGGAGGACTCCCAGGACTTGCCGTAGCCACGGGCGTTTCCCGGGTCGGAGCTCTCCTTGACCGGGAGGAACTCCTAGACCTGGAGGCCCTCACCGCTTCTCGAACCGGAGTCGCATGTCCGGAGCTGGCACCTCCGGAGGGACCCATCACAGGGACAGCAGCACTCCGGGAGGATCCCACCGCCGGAACAGTAGCGCTCCGAAAAGATCCCACCACGGGGACAGACGCTACAGCAGCGGAGGATCTTCCTTCCTGAGGACGGGGAACTGGCGGGGAAGTAGCAAGCCCGACGGACCTTCCGTCAGCATGTCGCAGCTTCCTCTTCCGGCTCTCCGGCTCCTCCGCCAGCTCCTTGCCTTTGCCGGTGACTTCAGCTCTTGGCTGAGAGACAGGGGCGGAGCCGCCTTCCGACAACCCGGGGATTGCCAACCGGGCGGTCGATCTTCTCTCGACGACGCCAAGGTCGTCAAGCGCGGGCATCCTCCGCCGGAGCTCCCTGCTGAACTCAACTTCCACGTTCAGGGGGAGGAAAGCCGGTGGCGGAGTCAGGTACTCTCCGTCTACATCGATGCCGTGCTGGAATTTCTTGAGGTGAAACTCCAAGGACTTCCCCACCATGCTGGACTTCAACCCGGTCTCGACCCGGTCTTCGTCCATCACGCTGTTGAGGGCCCAGGCGAGCTTCTCCCTCCTCTTCAGCGGTGCCCACCTGTTGGACAGGAAGTTGCAGAACACCGCCTGGGGAGTCAGTCCTCCCTCCACACATTGGCGGATCCTGGACAGAATGGGGTCGAAGGCTGCCGCCAGCACCGGAACTTCGCTCCACACCGACGTGTCAATGCCGGGCAGACCGTCTGGCAGCTCCAACCGCTCGTGCTCCTCCACCCGGACGACTACCCAATCTTTCTTCCAGTCATCCCACTTCCCGGAAGGGAACGACCGGAGGTACTTGAACGGGCACTTCTTGCGCTTCACAAAGTAGTAGAAGCCAAGGTACTCGTCACTTCGGCCGGTGGTCTGGACGGTGAAGAAAGTGCGGAAGAGCTCGATGCAGGGAGGGATGCCCACCCACATCTCGCAGAAGTGGACAAAGATGGACACAAGGAGGAGGGAGTGAGGACCAAGGTGGTATAGCTGCAGACCATAGAAGTCCAGCAGCATCAAAAAGAAGGAAGAAAATGGTGGGATCAGCCCCACCATGGCATACGATGAAAAGTATACCATTTCGCCGGAGTGCTCCTTTTTAAAGGGAAGCTCCCCGCCGGTGCGGATTGAACGGTTGAAGAAGTCCGACGACCACCCCATGAGGGCTCGGACCTTCTTCAGATCGCTCTCCGTCTTCAAACGACTCTCACGCAGACCCAACTCCATCGCAGCACAGCTAGGCGAGAGAAGAGAAGCAAAGCACGAGTTGGGAGTTTAAGCGCGAGAACAGATGGAAAGCGTAAAGAACTCCCGACGGTGCGCTTTCCTTCTTAAGTAAGCCCTCGCAACGCTTGGATGGAAACTGCAGGAGAGTCAAGCATACTATTCAAGAATTCAACCCAGCCGATGACAAGAGGGCCCGGGACCACCCCGACGATCAAGTCGAGGCTCTTACCCAGGCGAACAGTTGTCATCACGAGGCGGGAAACCCAAAGGCGGCGGACTGACAAGGCGCGCGGAACCGATACGGTTTTCGTATCGGGAACCGACGACCTCCAATTGCGAGAGATCCGCACGTCAAAGATCTTATCTGCCGCCTGAGGCGCGCCACGCGTCAGGACCTAACCATAAAGCCCCGCAAAAGGCACCTCTGAAGACCCTTGAAGACCCAGTTCAAGAGCCGCAAGTGTGGACCCACCTCCGGCGGAATGACTTCATCCCGTTAGCCTTCCCCGGAGGTAGGTCCAGGGGGCCACTGTCGGTACCCTAAAAACCATACACCCCCTGAGGTTACGAAGATCTCAAGGGAAGGACATCAACTCAAATTGAAGACCCTCGGGGGCCCACTCGCCAGACGTGACGGGACCCACTTCTCCAACACGGTTAACCTCTAGGTTGCCACGTGTACTGTCAGCCCAGAGCTATTACCCGCAAAGGTGAAGCTCCGGGCCAAGTACTGAAACGGCACCTCCGGAGGTAGCCCCTGACCGAGAGAAGCTCCGGACCTGACACGTGGCAGGCCGCCCCGGAGCTTCCCGCCTCCCTCGAGCAAGCTCCGGAGCTGCCACGTGTCCATACGTCGGAGCTAGCCGCTTTAAACCCCCGGGAGACGTTGTAACGGCTCCAGATCTCCAAAGGACAGCCACGGACTTCAAGACCCGGTTAATTATCATTAATTCCACATTAATGATATTTAATCGGATGATCTTAACTCCCGTAACGGCACTGTCAGAGCCGTTACAGGGTTATTAACAACAATTAATCTTGTGTATCAATGCCAATAACCGCCAGGGCCACATGTCGGGCCAGGCTGACTTGTAAAGGTTTGTCCTTGTACTATAAAAGGACAAACCGCCGGTACACGAGAGGGGAGAACTCTCGAACACACTCAAGCTCACAAGTAAATACAACTCACACGCACACCCGTGGAGTAGGGTATTACGCTCAGGCGGCCCGAACCACGTAAACTACTGTGTCACTCGTGTCCAAATCGCACTTCACTTTCTTAGATCTCCGCGCGCCCAAACCGAACCACAACTCCTTTAAACACTTTCATAGTGTCAGGGGATCTGCCGACTCCAACAGTCGACAGTTATCAATTCCTTTAGGCAAAGAACCTTACTTTGATGGAAATTACTATTCAATGTGGCGACAAAATATGAAATTGCACCTTATATATCTTAACCCAAGTTTGTGGCATATAGTTTGTACATGGATAGATATTCCGGACAATGATGACGAGTTGACACCAAGTCAAGAACAAGCAATTCGTCGGAATGCTCAAGCTGCAGCTGTGATCACTTCATCATTGAACCGAGACGAGTCCACCAAGGTGGATGGACTCAAAATTGCCAAACATATGTGAGGCACTCTACAAACCGCACATGAAAGTGACCGTCATGTACGCGAAGCAAAGATAGAGATGATCGAAGCTGAATTGGGAAGATCCGCTATAGAAGATGGTGAATCTCCCCACGACATGTACAATAGACTCAAGAATCTTATCAACAAAGTCCGATCTTATGGCAGTAAGAAGTGGAATGATTATGAGGTTGTGAAGTTGATTCTTAGAGCATTCATACCTCCCAACATGACTCTTTGCTCTATGATTAGAGAAAGCCCTGGGTATCAGAAAATGACCCCGGACGAATTTCTTGGCAAGATTATCAACTTTGAAATGATGGAGAAGCAACTCAAGCACGTCAAGGAAATTGCCAACCTTACCTCGGCAAAGAAGAAAGGAGTTGCTTTGAAGTCAACTTGTAAACCCGCATCAAAAGAAGCTCGAGAAGCTATTGAAGAAGATGACATTGATTATGATAGCAGTGATGTCAATGATGAAGAAATGATCTTATTCATGAAAAAGTTCAAGAAGATGATGAAAAGAAGAAAAGGTAATAGCTCAAACGAAGGAAGACAAAGGGACAAACAAAGACCCAAGATGAGGCGAGCATGCTAGAATCACGGAGAATATGACCACTTCATAGTAGACTGTCCACATGAAGAAAATAAGAGGAAGAGTAAAGACAACAAGCCTTAAACAAAGAAAATATTCAAGAAGAAGAAGCAATCTGGCCAAGCGCATCTAGGGAAGGAGAGGGACTCCAATGATGAGTCCTCATCCAAAGAAGAAGAGGAGATGGCCACCATAGCCATCAAGAAGCCTACCAAAAAATACATCCTCTTTCCAACCATGGGCGCATGGAATGACACCAACCACATGTATCTAATGGCCAAGGAAGGAAAAAGAAAGGTCACAACTAAACCTTCCCCCTCGCTTTATTCTGATAGTGATTTTGATTATAATGATGAAGAAAACATGCTTAGTAGTTTAGATAGAAAAATAGCTTTTAAAATGAAAATTTTAGTGGATAAGATTGTTGATAAGGAGGAGCTAGTCAATCGTGAAGAAGATATGATCATCCTCCAAAAGGAGAAATATCATAAGATTGAAAAGAAGCGAAGTGAAACACTAGAACTTGAGTTCGCTTTCAGCAAGGAAGCTTGTTTGAAGTTAAAAGACTCAAATGTGTCCATCAAGGAAGAACTTGCTAACATATCCAAAGTTAACAAGATTCTTTAAACACAGGTTGTGTCACTCAACAAAGTGGGTCTTCATCCTTTTCAAGCACACCTTCTGAACACATCAAGTCCAAAACTGTTTTTACTTGCACATGTGCTAAAAATGGTATCAACTTGGAAGAAAATTCCAAATTGACAAAAGAAAAGCATCCCTCCCAAAGTGGCATATTTGACAAGGAGAAAGTCAAGTATGCACGTAGTGCATACTTGGTCACAAGACCTCCAAATGTTAAATATGACATTGGGTATTCTTATGGTGAAAAGTAAAATGCTAGAAGCCACAAGAAGAACAAGGATTGCATTGCTTTTATCAAAGGAACTTCTTCTTAAGTTGGAAAACATAGTAACTTTGATAAAATGAACATTGTAAACAGATATGAACAATAAGTTTTATTTAGAACCTTTGATGCTTCATATGTACTTACGAATAATGCTTATGGAAAAGTTCATGCGAAATATGTTGGGCCGCGCCATAAGAACACCAAATCTCGTGTGTGGGTGCCCAAATCACGTGTGACTAACCTCAAAGGACCCAAGCAAGCTTGGGTACCTAAGACCAAGACATAATCTGTTTTTTTGCAGGCCTATTCATCCGGTGAAGAAAAATGGGTGGTAGATAGTGGATGCACCAATCACATGACCGGAGAAAGGAGAATGTTCGTGGAATATGAAGAAAATAAAGACCCAAGAGAAGGCATTTATTTTGGTGATAATAGTCAAGGAAGGGTCCTTGGTATCGGCCTTGTAGCGCGTGCCAAGCCGGGAAGCAAGTAGGAGCACCACATCCCGCGAAGAATGTCATGACTACAACAAGACCGCTTGAGCTCTTCCACATGGATCTGTTCGGCCCAATTGCTTACATAAGCATCGACGGTGTTGATACCCTGCAGACCGGGTACCCCCGCATACAAGGAAGAAAAGATAGCTCCGACAACCTGCAGCTCTGGACCTAGCCTCTCCGTTGAGGAGAGGTCCGATACTGCCACGTGTCCTGACGAAACCGGACCTAGCCTCCCTACTGAGGAGAGGTCTGGTGCTGCCACACGTCTCGAAGACTCCAGACCTATCCTTCCCGATTAGGAGATGTCCGGTGCTGCCTCCGGACGTAGCTTCTTCGCTGAGGAGAGGTTTGATGCCACCACTGCGCATCCTGCAGCTTCGGAAGGCGATGTGTACACTCAAGACCGTATTAACACACCATCAACACAGTATTAATGTGTCATCAAGACACCTTGGTGCACCATGAACACCCATTAACGTGTCATCAAGACACGTTAATGCACCATAAAGACCCATTAACGTGTCATCAAGGCACGTTTATGCGCTTTCAAGGCTAATTAACCCGGGTCCACCTATCGGGTCCTGGACATTATGTAAGCTGCCAGCCTTCACCTATAAAAGGACCAGGCAGCCATGACAGAAAGGAGGCTCACATATTGTTCATACGCATCTCACGCTCACCCCGATCTGAGTACATGCAATACAACACAACCCCCCATGGATGTATGGTATTATGCCTCTCGACAGCCCCAACCACGTAAAAATCCTCATGTTCATCTAGCTTGTCGTTCCAAGAAATTTCGCCCCGCCTGAAAAGAACCTCCGCGGGCTGCTTCTTAGCAGGTCCGGGGGAAGTGTCGCAAACACATCTTCGACATTTTGGCGCGCCAGGTAGGGGGCACTTTTTTGGATCGACGAGCCTCACCTCGATGGTGAATCTTCAGTCCATCGCCGGCTCTTCTCGACCCTCGTGCCATGAAGGGAGCAAGGAAGACGGCGCCACTTCCCGCTCCATAGCGGGCTGACCCGACGGACACACGCTCAGTGTTCCGGTGGCTACACCATCGCCACTAGTGGGAGGTCCAAAGTGTGCAGCCTGCTTAGCCTGGTTGTGCACTCTTAGCAAGTGCCCCATGACCCTTAGCCTATACACTTTGCCTCATGGCTACTTCCGCCACCATACGGCGACTACCTGCGAGCATGGCAACAATGACGCCACCAGGTAACTGTGACGTATTCGGTGTTCTTGGTTATTTTCTTATTCGGAGTCCCATGTTGCTAAACGGTCACTCCCACGAAAAGTTAATTCCAATAGAGGGTTCAGAGTGCGCTGTCTGCTTAGCCTGGTATTGCACCCTAAGTATGCGCACTCTACCTTTTTTGCGGCTGAATACTGGGGGTCCGGAGTGTGCTATCTGCTTAGACTGGTCCTGCACCCTAAGTATGCACACTCTACCTTTCCAACGCTGTGGCTGAGTACTGGGGGTCAGACGTCCCCGAAAGACTAATGTCAGTGGGAGGTCAGGAGTGTGTAGCATGCTTAGCCATGTCTTGCACTCTCAGCAAGTGCCCCGTGACCCTAAGCCAACACAGTCTTCCTCTCCATCACTACGGTTCAGTACCGGGGACCGAAAGGCACATGCTCCTGGACAAAGCAATAACCAAAATCCCGATATTGTCACCATGTTCACTTAAATATGCTTAATTATTATTCATAGTATTCCCTTTTTCGCTCTGTTACATCTTTCTGTCCGCCCACAACAAAACTGAGGGCAGGAAGATTGTAAACAATGAGCACTATTACTCTTTTTGTTGTCACTCTTGTGTAGGACTTCACCCTTCAAGCTCCGCCGTCGAACCTCAAGCTCTGACACCGACACCTCCTAGGGGGGCACGTCGTTGACATTCTTAGCTTCAATTGTGGACATTCTCGCACCTTCACCAAATTATGGCACCTTCGAGGAAGCCCGCCGTCGACGTTGATAATGGTGACCCCACCTACAGGATCATCGCCTCTCCCGAGGTGGGCCCGGGGGCCACTATTGATACCCTGCAGACTGGGTACCCCCGCATACAAGGAAGACAAGACAGCTCTGACAACCTGCAGCTTCGGACCTAGTCTCTCCGCTGAGGAGAGGTCCGTCCGGTACTGCCACGTGTCCCGACGAAACCGGACCTAGCCTCCCCGCTGAGGAGAGGTCTGGTGCTGCCACACGTCTCGAAGACTCCGGACCTATCCTTCCCGATGAGGAGAGGTCCGGTGCTGCCTCCGGACCTAGCTTCTCCGCTGAGGAGAGGTCTGATGCCACCACCGTGCGTCCTGCAGCTTCGGAAGGTGACGTATACACTCAAGACCTTATTAACACACCATCAACACAATATTAATGTGTCATCAAGATACCTTGGTGCACCATGAAGACCCATTAAGACCCATTAACATGTCATCAGGACACGTTAATGCACCATAAACACCCATTAATGTGTCATCAAGGCACATTAATGCGCTTTCAAGGCTAATTAACTGGGGCCACCCGTCGAGTCCCGGACATTACGTAAGCTTCCGGCCTTCACCTATAAAAGGATCAGGCAACCACGACAGAAAGGAGGCCCACATCTTGTTCATACACATCTCACGCTCACCACGAGCTGAGTACGTGCAATACAACACAACCCCCCGTGGATGTAGGGTATTATGCCTCTCGACAGCCCCAACCACGTAAAAATCCTCGTGTTCAACTAGCTTGTCGTTCCAAGAAATTTTGCCCCGCCTAAAAAGAACCTCCGCGGGCTGCTTCTTAGCAGGTCCGGGGGAAGTGTCGCAGAAACATCTTTGACAGGCGGTAACAAATATGGTTTACTCATTGTCGATGATTTTTCACGCTTCACGTGGATTTTCTTTTTGCATGATAAGACAAAAACTCAAGAAACCCTCAAGAAGTTCATCAAGTGTGCCCAAAACGAATTCTCACAGAAGATCAGGAAAATACGAAGTGACAATGGGACATAATTCAAGAATAATCAAGTTGAGGAGTATCTAGATGACGAAGGAATAAAGCATGATTTTTCAGCACCGCACTCTCCTCAATAAAACGGAGTAGCCGAAAGGAAGAACCGAATACTCATTGAGATGGCAAGGACAATACTCGATGAATACAAGACTTCGGACAGGTTTTGGGCTGACATAGTTAACCGACTATATCTTCATCGATTGCTCAAGAAAACTTCATATGAACTACTCACTGGTACAAACCAAATATTTCATATTTTTTAGTCTTTGGTTCAAAATGTTATATTTTAAACAAGAAGCCTAGGGCTTCAAAGTTCGCTTCCAAATTCGATGAAGGTTTCTTACTTGGCTATGATTCAAAATCCTACGTCTATCGTGTCTTCAACAAGGCCTCCGGACTTGTTGAAGTGGCACGTGACGTAGTGTTCGATGAAACTAACGGCTCTCAAGAAGAGCAAGCTGATAAATGTGTGCTAGATCAAGAAGAAGCTCCATGTCAAGCATTGAGAATAATGGCGTTGGGCGATGTTCGACCACATGTGCCACCTCGAAATGTGAATGAAGAAGATGGACCACAAATGGTGGAAAATGATCAAGGGGCAGCTTCCACACATGATCAACCTAAAGAAGATCAAAGTGATCAAAACATCAATGATGAAAGTGCATCTAGGAATCCCTTGTGGGTTTTTGATGATTTATGACAAGCAAATGAGATCCTAACCACTTTGTTGAGATGACCATAGGTTCTAGTGAGAAAATAAGCAAGGTGCCAAAAAGAAGGGAGAATGAGGAGAAATGTGGAAAAGAGCTCAAGGAACAAGTGTAGTAGATCATTGTGTATGGAGTGTGTTAAGGAAACGCACCCCAAGAGCTCAAGCACAAATAATCACACACATTGCACAAGTTTATACAGGACCGGACTAGTCGGACTGACCTCAGACTAGTCCGATATCACCACAGACTAGTCTGATATCTCTCTAACTAGAATCGGAGTAGTCCTCCCCAGTGCGGAACAGTCCTCCAAACACTTCACAAATTGCACAAAATCGGAGAAGTCCGATATTATCACGGACTAGTCCAAAAAACCCTCTGACCTAAATCGAACAAGTCCTCCAAGTGCGGACTTGTCCCCAATTCACTTAGGGTTTCACGTTTCCGGAGAAGTCCGATATCTACCGAACTAGTCCGAAGATTTCCAGAAGCGAAATCGGACAAGTTCGCTTCTAGCCGGACTAGTCTGATATTTCGGAACACCTAGGGTTTGCTACACATAGCACACGGGACTAGTCCGGTGTCCACCACGGACTAGTCTGATATTCCTAAACCCAAACAATAACTTTTGGGAACCCCATATAAATAGGTGTACACGACCCATCTTTCTATATCTCGACCCCCTGCAACGCCACACCTCCCAAGAGCCTCAAGAACACATCCCTCCACGAAATCAAACGCAACAAAGATCAATCCCTTGAGGATACACTTTAGATCATTGGACAGACACAGTTCAGTACTCATTGAGCTCTTGGTTTGATTTCCTAACACAATCCTGTGATTTTCATTGTAATATTTTGAGTGTGTTCTTGGTGGAGTTCTTGTAGTAATCTTGGAGAGCCCTCAACGTGTGAGAAGGCCCCATGAATTCGGTTATTTGCCCTTTGTGATAAGTGAAGAGGATTGGCTTCCGTGGCGATCGGACGAGGGTAGGGTTGGAGAAGACCCGGTCCTTTTGTGGACTCCTCAACGTGGATGTAGGTTGACTCTGTGGGATCCGAACCATGGGATAAAGTGCTTGTGTTCTTGCTTTGAGCTCATTGTTCTTATACATCATATCAATCTAGGGTTTCAATCAATCTTGCTTACTTTACGTTGAAACATTGAATATAAGATTGACTTGTGGTATATCCTTGTTCATAATCGTCTAACACTTTAATTACAAGTACATTTCCGCTGCATACATCCTAGGATCAAGATAATCGATCAAATTTGATAAACCTAGACGGTATACATAGGACTAGTCCGCACTCGACCGGACTAGTCCGATATCTCAAGATTTGGTCTGGTTGTTAAGTGTTGCAGGTTACGACAAAATTCAAAAAGGCCTATTCACCCCCCCTCTAGGCCACATTCAATTGGTATCAGAGCAAGGTTCTTCAAAAGGAGACTAATCGATCGAAGAGATCATGTCGGACATGAAGGACGTACACAAGAGCATCAACCAAGAGAAGGTTGAAGAAGACAAGAACCATAAATTGGATAAGCTCCTCGAAGCCATTTAAGACATCGAGGACGATGATGAGGAGACGCTGGAACTCAACGCGCTCCTAAGGAAGAAAACCCTTTCCAAGGGAAAGGTGAAAATCGAAGATGAGAAGAAAAAGAAGAAGAGTAGTCGCACCGACTACTCCCGATATCCTTTTAATTATGATCGCCTAAATTCTAACAATAATCATTATCTATCTATTCCACTTGGAAAAGCCCCACACTTTGACGGTAATGACTACTCAATGTGGAGGAAAAACATGAAAATGCATTTGATTTCTCTCAATCCAAGTTTGTGGCACATAGTATGCAGAGGAATAGATATCCCTGATGATGATGAGGAGCTCACACCTAGCCAAGAGCAAGCGATCCATCGAAACACCCAAGCTGCTGCAATCATTACTTCATCGCTCAGTCGGGATGAGTTTACAAAGGTGGATGGACTCGAGATCGCGAAGGACATGTGGGATACGTTGCAAACCACACATAAAGGCGATCGTCATGTGCGAGAAGCGAAGATCGATATGATTGAAGGCGAGCTAGGAAGATTCGCCAACGAAGAAGATGAGTCACCACAAGACATGTATAACCGACTAAAGACGCTCATCAACAAGGTGTGAGCATACGGAAGCAAGAAGTGGAACGACCATGAGGTAGTGAAGCTCATTCTTAGAGACTTCATGCCTCGCAATGTTACCTTGTGCTCAATGATAGAGAAAGCCCCGGGCACAAGAAGATGACCCGGGATGAGCTACTTGGGAAAATCATCAACTCTGAGATGATGGAAAAACAAGCCAAACATGTTAAGGAAATTGTCGATCTCACCTCGGCAAAGAAGAAAGGGGTCGATCTAAAGTCCACCCTTAAGCCCTTGTCTAAAGAAGCTCGAGAAGCTCAACTAGAAGAAGACGGTGACGATGAGAGTAGTGACCTGGATGAAGATGACATGATACTATTCATGATGAAGTTCAAAAAAAATGATGAAGAAGAGACAAGGTTCTAAATCAAGTGAAGGAAAGTACAAGGAAAGATCAAAACCAAAGTTGAGGCGGGCTTGCTATAATTGTGGTGAGTATAGCCACTTTATAGTTGATTGCCCATATGAAGAGAACAAGAAGAATACCAAAGAAGCGACGCCTCAACCTAAGAAGTTCTTCAAGAAGAAGAAGCAAGCTAAACAAGCACATCTTGGGAAAGAATGGGACTCAAATGATGAGTCCTCATCCAAAGAAGATGAGGAGATGGCTAGCATAGTCATCGAAAAGACATCCAAAGAAGTCCACTCTCTTCCCTACTCTCGGCGCATGGAAGGGGAACGACACTTGCCTCATGGCAAAGGAAGGTAAACGCAAGGTAACAACAAAACCCTCTTCCGTGCATTCCTATTCTAGTGATAGTGAAATTAATAGTGATAATGAAGATATGCTCATTGGGTTAGATAAGAAAACAGCCACAAAAATGAATTTTTTACTTGATCAACTTGTTGAGAAGGATAAGTTGATACATTCCCAAGAATACATGATTATCTCCCAAAAGAAGGAATATGTTGAACTTGACAAGCTTCTAGAACTTGAAAAGGAGCGAAGCAAGTCACTAGTGCTTGAATTAGCTTCAAGCAAGGAATCTTGCTTCGAGTTAAGCGACTCAAATGCTACAATCAAGGATGAAATTGCTAACCTAATCAAGGTTAACAAGATCCTTGAAGTGCAAGTTGAGTCACTCAAGCAAGGTGGCCCTTCATCCTCTTCAAGTTCACCTTCTCAACCCATTAAAACTGAAGTTGCTTCTACTTGTACATGTGGTAAAGTTGACACCAGCTTGAAAGACAAGTCATCCTCTACCAAGGACAAGCATCCTTCACAAAATGGCATATTTGACAAAGAGAAGATCAAATATGCACTTAGTGCATACTTGGCCACAAGATCTCCTAATGTCAAATATGGCATTGGGTATTCCTATGGTGGAAAGGAAAATGCTAGAAGCCATAAGAATAACAAGGAAATCATTACCTTTGTAAGGGGAAGGCCCTCTCAAACTGGAAAATCCAAAGTTAATGCATCCAACACGTATGGTCACCGGACTAGTCCGGTCGGGATCCGGACAAGTCCGGTCCTTCGGACAAGTCCGATCTCCCATCCTAGTCCAATATATAAACAACAACAATTGCTATTTAGAACCTTTTATGCATCTTATGTCTCAATGAGAAGTGATTTTGGCAAAGTTTATGCTCATTATGTTGGGCCACGCCATGGGAACACCAAGTCTCATGTGTGGGTGCCCAAATCCCTTGTGACTAACCTAAAAGGACCTAAGCAAGCTTGGGTACCTAAAACCAAGGCATAATTTGTTTTTGCAGGCCTATTCCTCTGGTGGATCAAAATGGGTGCTGGACAGTGGCTGTACCAACCATATGACCGGAGAAAGAAGGATGTTCGTTGAGTATGAAGCAAATGAGGATCCAAGCAAGGGCATCTATTTTGGAGACAATAGTCAAGGAGAGGTGCTTGGTAACGGTAAAATTGCCATATCACCACAACACACTCTTGCTCATGTATTACATGTTGACTCCTTAGATTATAACCTGCTGTCCATATCTCAATTATGTGACAAAGGTTATAATTGCTTGTTCACTAATGAGGGTGTGACCGTTTCTAGGAGGAGTGATGGTTCCATTGCATTCAAGGGTATGTTAAAGGGAAAGCTTTACCTTGTTGACTTCAACAAAGATAAAGCCGAACTTGACACATGCTTGATTGCAAATACCAACATGGGTTGGCTGTGGCATAGATGGCTAGCGCATGTTGGTATGAGGAATCTTCAAAAAATCCTCAAGGGCGCTCACATCCGAGGTTTAAAGGATGTTATTTTTGAGAATGACAGGCCTTGTAGCGCATGTCAAGCCGGGAAGCAAGTTGGAGCACCCCATCCTGCGAAGAACGTCATGACTACAACAAGGCCGCTCGAGCTACTTCACATGGACTTATTCGGTCCAATTGCTTATATAAGCATCGACGGTAACAAATATGGTTTAGTAGTTGTTGATGATTTTTCTCGCTTCACTTGGGTTTTCTTTTTACATGATAAGTCAGAAACACAAGGAACACTCAAGAAGTTCTTCAAGCAAGCTCAAAATGAATTCTCATTGATAATCAAGAACATTCGAAGCAACAACGATATGGAGTTCAAGAACACACAAGTGGAGGAGTACCTAGATGAAGAAGGCATAAAGAACGAGTTTTCAGCACCTTACTCCCCTCAACAAAATGGAGTTGCCGAAAGAAAGAACCAAAACCTCATTGAGATGGCGAGAACAATGCTCGATGAGTACAAGACCTCAGATCGATTTTGGGCGGAAGCGGTTAACACCGCTTGCCATGCCATAAATCGACTTTATCTTCATCGACTACTCAAGAAGACATCCTATGAGCTACTCACCGGTAACAAGCCTAATATTTCATATTTTCGAGTTTTCGGTTCCAAATGCTATATTTTGAACAAGAAGCCTAGGACTAAAAAGTTCGCTTCAAAGTCCGATGAAGGTTTCTTGCTTGGTTATGATTCGAACACTTACGCCTATCGTGTCTACAATAAGACCTCCGGACTTGTTGAAGTAGCACGTGACGTAGTGTTTGATGAAACTAATAGCTCCCAAAAGGAGCAAGTTGATCCATGTGTGCTAGATAAAGAAGAAGCTCCTGGTCAAGCATTGAGAAGAATGGCGTTAGGCGAAGTTCGACCACAAGAGCCACCTTTATATATGCATGAGTAAAATGAACCATAAGAGGAGGCCTATGATCAAGGGGGAGCTTCCATACCAGATCAACCTCAAGAAAGCAAAAATGATCAACAAGTCAATGAGGGCAACCACTTAGGGAGAGAAGTAGATGATCATGATGATACAAGACAGCAAGTACCACACCCAAGAGTACACCAATGCGTCCAAAGGGATCATCCAATCAACAACATCATCGGTGACATCCAAAAGGGAGTAACTACTAGATCTTGCATAGCTAATTTTTGTGAGCATTACTCGTTTGTGTCCTTTTTGGAACCACGTCGGGTTGAGGATGCATTGAAGGATCCAGATTGGGTAGTGGCCATGCAAGAAGAACTCAACAATTTCAAAAGGAACGAGGTGTGGGAACTAGTCGAAAGACCCAAATACAACGTCGTCAGCACCAAATGGGTCTTCCGCAACAAACAAGATGAACACGGGGTGGTGAGAAGGAACAAGGCACGACTTGTGGCCAAAGGGTATTCACAAGTCAAAGGTTTGGATTTCGATGAAACATTTGCTCCCGTAGCTTGACTTGAGTCCATTAGAATATTACTTGCATATGCTACTCACCATGATTTCAAGCTCTACCAAATGGATGTGAAAAGCGCCTTCCGCAACGGACCAATCAAGGAGGAGGTATATGTGGAGCAACCCCCCGGATTTGACGATGAAGAGTTCCCCGACCACGTATTTAAATTGCGTAAGGCTCTCTACGGCCTCAAACAAGCTCCTAGATCTTGGTATGAGTGTCTTAGAGATTTCCTAATTAAAAATGGTTTTAAGATTAGTAAAGTAGATTGTACATTGTTTACAAAGAACATTGACAATGATCTCTTTGTTTGTCAAATTTATGTTGATGATATAATCTTTGGTTCAACTAACAAATCTTTTTGTGGGGAATTTAGTAATATTTTAACAGATAGGTTTGAGATGTCCATGATGGGAGAGCTAAATTACTTCTTGGGATTCCAAGTGAGGCAACCAAAGGAGGGGACATTCATAAGCCAAATTAAGTACACTCAAGACATACTCAAGAAGTTTGGATTGGACAAGGCGAAGCCCATAAAGACTCCCATGGTAATGAATGGCCACTTGGATCTCAATGAAGATGGACCAAACGTCGATCAAAAGGTATATCGCTCCATGATTGGATCTTTACTCAACTTATGTGCATCTAGGGCAGACATTATGTTGAGTGTTTGTTTGTGTGCAAGGTTTCAAGCCAACCCAAAAGAGTGTCATTTGACAGCCGTTAAGAGAATCTTGTGGTATTTAGTTCATACACCCAACCTAGGCCTTTGGTACCCCAAAGGTTCCAAATTTAATCTCATAGGTTACTCCGATGCAGATTATGCCGGATGCAAAGTAGATAGAAAAAGTACCTCCGGTACATGCCAATTCCTAGGTAGATCCCTAGTTTCTTGGTCCTCCAAAAAACAAAACTCCATTGCCCTATCCACAGCCGAAGTGGAGTATGTTGCAGCCGGGAGTTGTTGTGCTCAACTCCTTTGGATGCGAGAGACTCTAAGGGATTACAGTTACAATATGAACCGCATTCCACTCCTTTATGATAATGAGAGTGCCATTAAAATTGCCCATAATACCGTTGAGCACTCTAGGACCAAACACATAGACATCCGACATCACTTCTTGAGAGACCATTCAATGAAGGGAGATATAACCATTTCACATGTCAACACCGAAAAACAACTAGCCGATATTTTCACCAAGCCGCTTGATGAAAAGCGCTTTTGCGAACTCCGAAATGAACTAAATATCCTTGATTCTCAGAGTGTGGCTTGAAATCTTGTATACCTGAACGCTATCTTCAAAATTTATTGATTGTGTTGTGAAAAATCATGTCTCTCAATTTTTCTGAAAAACTATGTGAATTACTAGATCTTGGTGAATTATAACCATTGCTTGATTGTTGTATGCTTACTGATCATATTCTTCAAGATGATTTGATTTGATTTGCCTCCCTATTTTCTAAATAAGTAGCTTCAAATATATACGAATGGGCTAGGCATTTCTTCCCTGGTGACCACTGACTAGTATGTGGTTACCCGGACTAGTCCGCCCATGCAGGCTAGTCCGCAGAGCGCCGGTTAGGCCGGACTAGTCCGGCAGACCACGGACTAGTACGATATAGCCTCTAGAAAAGTTCGGACTAATCCGATCATTTTCGGACTTGTACAATTTTTTGTGTCCATAACCCTAGCCGCCGCCAAACCCTAATCTTCCTCACCCCACACTTGCCTCAAGCTCTCTCTCTCCACGCTCGAGCTCCCCAAGGCGATTCGACGATTTCTCCATCAAAAATCTCCAAGTTTGGGTGGAAATCAACCTCCTTCGCTTAGGGATTGAAGACCACAGACTTGTCCACCCTTCAACCCCCTCTCTTCGAGATTCAAGCGATTTATAGGTAAATTTTCCCCCAAACCCTAGAAATCTCCATTTTCTTCATTGTTGATCGAACAGCCTAGCTTCTGTCACCTAATGCAAGTGTCCTTGATGTATTGCATTGCTGTTAGGCTAGTTTTGCATTGAGAAACTCCATTTGTCTCATAGTTAAGGTTCTTGAGGATGAATACCGGACTAGTCCGGTCCATGCACGGACAAGTCCGATCACCCGGACTAGTCCGTGCCTGTACACTGGACTTGTCCGATTTTTTTGAACTCAACCCTAACTTATTAATCCCTCAATGCAATTCCTTGTCATCTATTCTCATCAATACCTTGTGCAATCCATTCTCAGGACATGTCGATCTCTCACGACGAAGTTTCTGACTTCGAGGCTGAGATGGACCACGAAGTCGTGCTTCGGTCCTCGACAAGCCTTGGCAAGAAGAGCCAGAATGCCCCTCCAAGCCAGCTACCTCTCCTCCCCAGGCTAGAAGGAAAGTCCTCACGAAGAAGCCAACATCCAAGGCTTCAGCTGGTGGTGGCCCTTGCCAAGCCAAGGGCAAGGGCAAGGGAATTGCAACGAGCCCGATTGGCCCTCTGAAGCTGTCAGCTCCAAGGGAAGGGGCCAGGGACCCCGCAGAGGAGAGATTCAACAAAAAGGGCAGTGACACGGCTAACAAATTTAGAAACGTTGATTGTTACAGCCGTTCGAAGCAAGCTGCCGATGGGAGGTTTTGGAGCAACTTCCTTGCAGACTTCTACAAGTGTGTATACCTCCCAATGAAGAGGCCAGTGGTGCGCAGCCAATGGATCGATTGGGCGCATTTTGAGAAGAAGGGCTGCTCACCGTTTGTTGAGGTGGTCGAGGCTATTGAGAGGCATGGATTGAAGGATCTTTTTGCCTTTAGGAGCAATTGGAATGATGAAGTGATTGCCCGGTTTTATGCTACTTGCCACTTCTCAAGTGATGAGGAAGAAAGTGTGACTTGGATGACTCATGGATCCAAGTACACCATCACATATGAAGAATTTGCGAGGATGCTGCATCTTGACACCTCGAGCAATGACAATGTAATCATCCACAACATTGTTGTCATCAAGAAAGATAGAATGATGTTTCTTTATGAACCCAACTCCAAGTTCAACCCTCCCTCCACAAAGAACATGAAGCCCTTCTTTGTGGTGTTGAACAGGGTCCTAAGAAAGACAATTGCCCCCAATGATGGGGATGCAGGAAGTGTGCAGGGGTATCTCAGGACATTGATGAAGGTCATTAGCAAAGACAGAAGATTTGATGTCTTTGACTATATTTGGAACGACATGGTGAATATCTCCTGCACACCGAACAGGTCATGTGGCTACGCTCCTTATCACATGTTCATGATTCAGAAGGTTACAGTCATAGAGTTTATCAAGGATGTGGAGCACCTTCCCTTGAGGCCCCAGATGCCTCAAAAGCCAAGTGTTCAAGCTGCTCCATCTCCGGCCTCTAGCCCTGAGGCTCTAGCGAGAGCCAGTGCTGGTGCTAGGGCTGCTCCCGCCACTAGGGCCCCTCCTCAAAAGAGGTCCCCAAGTGGCATCTTCAAATACCTGACAGCTATTTTTGCCTCCTGCAAAAAGGTTGAGGTGAAGGCCCACAAGCTCAACAAAAGAAGAAAGGATGACATGAGATATGTCAAGGAGAACATGAAGCAGATTTGCCAAAAGCTGGAGATTGAGACCATTGGATCTCCAGTAATTTCTGATAACTCCGACTCTTATTTCACTGAGCTCGGGCCCTTGACTCCTTCCAAGCTTGCCTATTTTGGCATTGGGGGCTCGAGTGGCTCCGTTCCTCCTCCTCCTCCTCCTCCTCGTCAGCCAGAAGATGAAGATGAAGATGATGAGAGGACCGACAGCGAGGCTTGAAGACTTTAGGTCCCCCCTCTCCTTCTTTTTGGTGTCTTGATACCAAAGGGGGAGAGATTGAGGGGGAGTCTTAGGTCTTAGCTATAGGATGCGAGGAGAGCTTCTTTTTATGTTTTTTGTCTATTTTGTGGGTTCTAAATCTTTTAATATGCTCTTATGATACTTATGGTCCTGTGATGCAATGTTTTGAACTGCTTATGAAGAAATTGATGAAGTTTGTGTTTTTGCTATAAGAATGACATTATATGCTTATTGTTGATGTGTTGATGTCAATTATGTCATTCTCATATTGATTATTGCTTCTATACACTTAGTTCTGCATCCCACCATAAAGAGTGCACATATGGATGATGCTTTCATTGCTTAATATGTTCTAAACTCATATCTACACACTTTATGAAAATCTCAACTTTTTATCATATTTTGTGAAATCTCAATTGGTTGTCATCAATCACCAAAAAGGGGGAGATTGAAAGTGCATCTAGGAATCCCTTGTGGGTTTTGGATGATTTATGACAAGCAAATGAGATCCTAACCACTTTGTTGAGATGAGCACAGGTTCTAATGAGAAAATAAGCAAGGTGCCAAAAAGAAGGGAGAATGAGGAGCAATATGGAAAAGAGCTCAAGGAACAAGTGTAGTAGATCATTGTGTATGGAGTGTGTTAAGGAAACACACCCCAAGAGCTCAAGCACAAATAATCACACACGATGCACAAGTTTATACAGGACCGGACTAGTCTGACGACCCCGGACTAGTCCGATATCTTTCTGCACAAGATCAGACAAGTCCAATATCACCACGGACTAGTCCGATATCTCTCTGACTAGAATCGGACTAGTCCTCCCCAGTGCGGACTAGTCCTCCAAACACTTCACAAGTTGCACAAAATCAGACAAGTCCGATATTATCACGGACTAGTCAGAAAAACCCTCTGACCTAAATCGGACAAGTCCTCCAAGTGCGGACTTGTTCCCAATTCACTTAGGGTTTCACGTTTCCGAACAAGTCTGATATCCACCGGACTAGTCCGACGATCTCCAGAAGCTAAATCGGACAAGTCCGCTTCTAGCGGGACTAGTCCGATATTCCTAAACCCTAACAGTAACTTTTCGAAACCCCATATAAATAGGTGTACACGGCCCATCTTTCTATCCCTCGACCCCCTTCGCTGTCACACCTCCCAAGAGCCTCAAAAACACATCCCTCCACGAAATCAAATGCAACAAAGATCAATCCCTTGAGGATACACATTAGATCATTGGGGAGACACGGTTCATCACTCATTGAGCTCTTGGTTTGATTCCCTAACACACTCTTGTGATTTTCATTGTAATCTTTTGAATGTGTTATTGGTGGAGTTCTTGTTGTAATCTTGGGGAGCCCTCAACGTGTGAGAAGGCCCCTTTAATTCAGTTATTTTCCCTTTGTTATAAGTGAAGAGGATTGGCTTCCGTGGCGATCCGACGAGGGTAGGGTTGGAGAAGACCCGGTCCTTTTGTGGACTCCTCAACGTGGATGTAGGTTGCCTCTGTGGGAACCGAACCACGGGGTAAGTGCTTGTGTTCTTGATTTGCGCTCATCGTTCTTATACATCATATCAATCTAGGGTTTCAATCAATCTTGCTTACTTTACGTTGAAACATTGAATATAAGATTGACTTGTGGTATATCCTTGTTCATAATCGTGTAACACTTCAATTACAAGTATATTTCCGCTGCATACATCCTAGGATCAAGATAATCGATCAAATTTGATAAACCTAGACGGTATACACCGGACTAGTCCGCACTCGACCGGACTAGTCCGATATATCGAGATTTGATCTGGTTGTTAAGTGTTGCGGGTTCCGACAAAATTCAAAAAGGCCTATTCACCCCCCTCTAGGCCACATTCAAATGAGAGCAACTATCCAGGGGGAGAAGAAGATGATAATCATGAAGATTCAAGACCACAAGTGCCACACCCAAGAGTACACCAAAGCATCCAAACACATCATCCCGTCGACAACATAATCGGTGACATCCAAAAGGGAGTAATAACTCGATCTCGCATAGCTAATTTTTGTGAACACTATTCATTTGTATCCTCTTTGGAACCATACAGGGTTGAAGATGCATTAAAAGATCCGGATTGGGTGATGGCGATGCAAGAAGAATTGAACAACTTCAAAAGGAACGAAGTGTGGGAGCTCGTTGAAAGACCCAAGTCCAACGTCGTCAGCACTAAATGGGTCTTTTGCAACAAGCAAGACGAACATGGAGTGGTAACAAGGAACAAGGCACGACCCTTGGCCAAAGGGTACTCACAAGTCGAAGGTTTGGATTTTGACGAGACTTTTGCTCCCGTAGCTAGGCTTTCGTATATTACTTACATATGCTACTCACCATGATTTCAAGCTTTATCAAATGGACGTGAAAAGCGCCTTCCTCAACGGAACGATCAAGGAGGAGGTGTATGTGGAGCAACCACCCGATTTTGAAGATCAAGAGTACCCCGACCATGTGTAAAAACTTCGTAAGGCTCTCTATGGCCTCAAACGAGCTCCTAGAGCTTTGTATGAGTGCCTTAGAGATTTTTTTGGTTGAAAATGGCTTCAAAATTGGTAAAGCTGATTACACTTTGTTTACCAAACACCTTGATGATGATCTCTTCGTTTGCCAAATCTATGTTGATGATATCATATTTGGTTCAGATAGATACGAGATGTCCATGATGGGAGAATTAAAATACTTTTGGGATTTCAAGTCAAGCAACAAAAGGAAGGGACGTTCATAGGCCAAACAAAGTACACTCAAGACATTCTCAAGAAGTTTGGAATGGACAAAGCGAAGCCCATGAAGACTCCCATGGCGACAAATGGACACTTGGATCTCAATAAAGACGGACCAAATGTGGATCAAAAGGTATATCGTTTCATGATTGGCTATTTACTATATTTATGTGCATCTAGGCCGGATATTATTTTGAGAGTATGTTTGTGTGCAAGGTGAAAGCATCTAGGCCCCCATGAGGTATGGTTTCGTTGATTAATGACAACCATTGGATTTTACTAATGAATTTGTGGATGCAAGGTCTCCCATATCACTCAATCAAATCAAATATATATAAATATGAACATCATCTACTGATCATTGGACATAATTGGAGACCCCTAAACAATCATTTGATGAGATCAATCAATGTTATGAAGATTAGAAGTAAAAGCTCATATGTCAAACTATTCAACCATAATCAACAGCACTCAATGCTTGATAATCAACAGAATAATATTTACAACAAGTGTCTAAGAGGTCAATCGAGAATGTAGGATCGAAGAGCACGTGAAAAGCTACCAGAGGGGGGGTGAATGGTAGATTTAAAAATCTTACGCAGCGGAAACAATTAAACCCCAAACCCTTTCGGTAGAAAAAACGATCTGTTAAAGAAATCATGTGTGAGACTAATCTAAACGTGTTTCACCGTGACAAAATTAATAGATATCAGAGAGAATCAAGTCACGAAGACAACACAAAAAGAATCACTCAAATCCTACGAGAAAAACTCAAGTTATGATCGAAAGATCAAACAATGGTCATCTGTCCTACCCGAGAAAAAAAACAGTTCTGGAATGCTGCAAAGAAACTCGTGTAGATCATAAACCACAATTCCAATGACCGTGAAATTTTGACATATGATAGATAATCAAGTTGTGAAGACAATCCAAAAAGAATCACGTCAATTGGATCTGTAAAACTCGAGTTATGATAAAACCACCGACGAAAGGTAGTGCTGTCCAGAAACTCGACGAGTAAAACTTGTCTGGAACAAGTCGGACGAACAAGGCACAAAAGTTCTTTCAAACTACGAATTTTATTCAATAGAACACAAGAGGAACAGCCCCAAAGTCGTGCACCACGAGCTCTGGGCTCCCTTGCTTATATAACCAGCCCTTAGGCCAACCCAATATCAACTAGGACTCCAATCCTACTCAGATCACGAATCGTAACTTTCCATAACTGCTCAAGATTCTTCATTACGCAGATAGAAGCAATCTTAAGACTTCCAAACACCTTCGGAACTTATACCACATTCCTAAACAACTCAAATTCGTGTCCCACATGAAATCCTATCATAACCAACTCAAATCTTTCCATATTTGAGTCAAACCCGACTCAGCCGCAGCCTGAGTCCATAACCTAGTCGGTTGGACCTTTCCGACCAATTCTTTACGTCAACATCTCTTCATCACGTCCCGGAACCATGTAGCCACGTCCATGCACTCCTTGCACACGTGCAAACATCTTCCAATGACGTCCATGATACCTTCATATGCATTATTCTTGATCCAAACATGATGCGCAACCTCCTTATCAGCTCAACCACAATTCCTCCCGAACTTGGTTGTTGGAACCTCATCTCCTCCCTGAGACTAGTCCAATGAATCCTGTCACCAGCCATGTCTTGAACTCAAGCAACACCTGCACATGAATAAACAACCAATCCATACGAGCCCAAGTCCTTGACTTGACTCAAGTTAGTTCCAAACACAACACCTTACGTGAGAGCCTCACATAAGCATGTTGCAAAACCACAGTAACACGATATCATCCATATCAACCAAAACGCACCAAAAACTTAGTAAATGAATACTAAGCAATCTTTCCAACAATGTAAAGCAAGTACGAAACATTGCAAATGAAAAGCAGAAGCACTACGGTCAAGTTCTGGACCTTGCCAGAGCAACCCGAACCTTGAGCCGGAGCTAACAAAAGCTAGTAGAACCTAGCGCCGGAGATTAACAAAACTAGTACAACCAAGCTCCCGCCGGAGCTTACAAGACTAGCAAAACCTAGCACCGGAGCTAACCAGAACTAGTTAGAACTAGTAAACCCAAAAGCGGGAGCTAGAAAAATCAACTCGGAGCTTAGCAAAAACACGCCAGAGCTATCAAAGACATGTCGGAGCTAAAGACAAGACTTCACCGGAGCTGACCAAAGCTAGTCGGACCTAGCATCGAACGTAACCGGCGCTACCCAAACCAAGCCGGACCTACCGTCGGACCTTGCTGTAGCTCAGAGCTAGAGTCGGACCTTGATAAAAAGGTGTTTTGGTGATATTTAAAACTTTTATCATCAAAGCCAAGTGTATTCACTACAAGTCAATGTATTCAGCACACATAGGTCTTACAATCTCCCCCTTGATGAATGCATTGGCAACACCATTTAAAATCCGAACATTGGCTTATTCTAATTAAAAGTTTTGAAGAAGACAATTTCTCCCCTTTTTGTAAATCGAAAGTAAAATGAGAAGAAAAATTATCCCATATTATCTCTCCCCCTTTATTATCTCTCCTTATGCACATATTCTCTTTCTCTTCATGCTTATCTCTCCCCCTTTGACAATGTATTCAGCAAGTCATGAGCATATAAACAAATTATCTCTCCCTCTTTAGTTGTTATGAGCATATTATAACATATATAAACAAAGCTCATCCAAGTCATAATATCAAGTACCTTACATTATCACATCAATGAAATACATAAAGTAGTGTAAGCCATGCTAGAGATCAAATGTAATTTTCAATTTTAGCAGGTCATGATCTCACAAACTTAACTATTATAAAACCTGAATGCATGACACTTGTTGCTGCATTTTATTATTTTTCAAAGCATACATTTAGATCATATGATATTTGCAAGAGATTATATGCACATCTTCCTTATTCTAACCAACCAAGTCAAGCCTATGTCATTTGACAATCAGAAGCTTAAGGACATGGTTTTAGTCATACACAACTTCTTCCAAGTTCATATCTAAGTGCAATGACAAGCCATCTCAAAAGAAGAAGTGCGATGCATGCATATTCTCTTGATCTTTTCTCAATTTATATTTGTTCATAAAAACTCAACATGTGAGTTGATTACTTGATTAATTCTTTATGATTAAAAGCATTTGTGAGCATGCAAAACAGCAAGAAAGTTCGACCATGACCAGATTTAGTGTAAGTATTTATTCCAATTACTAGACTTGGCAAAAACTACAAAATGTATAACACGAGTAATGTAGTAAGAACTTTCAACATGTAAAAGGAATCATATAGTCATATATGTATGAAATACTATGCTCATATTATTTTAATTTCAGATTCAAACATAGACTTCCCAAGTTTCAAAAACTCCCCCTCAATTTAAGCCATGAGGATGCATAACCCCTATTTCACTACGAATGTAACAAAAACGAGTGAAATCCAAAGGTTTTGTAAAAATGTCAGCCAATTGTTGTTCGGTATCTACATGGTGAAGCACAATGTTTCCTTTTTCAACATTATCTCGGAGAAAGTGATACCTAATGTCAATGTGCTTAGTTCTAGAATGTTGCACAGGGTTTTAAGCAATGCAAATGGCACTAGTGTTATCACAGAACAGTGGAACACTATCTAGATCAACCCCATAGTCCTTAAGTGTTTCAACAATCCAAAGAATTTGTGAGCAAGCACTAGCAGCAGCTACATATTCAGATTCGGCTGTGGATTGTGCAACTGAATTTTGTTTTCTAGAGGACCAAGCAACAAGAGAATTACCAAGAAAATGACAAGCACCAGAAGTACTTTTCCTATCAATCCTACAACCCCCAAAATCAGCATCCGGAAAAGCTTTCAAAGTAACGGTGGAGGAAGAAGGAAGAGAAATGCCAAGTTCTTGAGTTCCATGTAAGTACCTGAGAATCCTTTTGATGGCTTGACGATGTGAAGCACGTGTGGAGGCTTGAAACCGTACACAAAGACATACGCTGAATTGTATGTCCGGTATTGATGCCGTGAGGTACAAAAGTGATCCGATCATGCTTCTATATTCTTTTTGATTCACAGATTCACCATCTTCATCAAGTTCAAGTATTGTTGCTATTCCCATTGGTGTCCGAAGAGGCTTGCTTTTGTCCATGTTGAAGCGCCTTAGAAGGTCTTTGGTATACTTCATTTGATGCACAAAGGTACCCTCCTTGGTTTGCTTGATTTGCAGCCCCAAAAAGTAAGTGAGTTCACCCATCATACTCGTTTCAAATTCGGAACTCATCATTGCTGAAAACTAGGACACAAGATCATCAGAAGCACAACCAAAGATAATATCATCCACATACACTTGAACGAATAATGAGTCATTGCCATGTTTAAGCACAAAAAGAGTTTTATCAACATTGCCCATGGTAAACCCCTTTTCAAGTAAGAATGTTTTTAACCTATCATACCATGCTCTAGGGGCTTGTTTGAGACCGTATAAGGCTTTGGACAGTTTGTAAACATGATTAGGAAAATCTGGATTTTCAAAACCCGGTGGTTGTTTGACATAAACCTCCTCATCTATGTAACCATTAAGAAAAGCAGTTTTAACATCCATTTGAAATAGCTTAAAACCTTTAGATGCTGCAAAAGCTAACAAAATTCTTATGGCTTCTAATCTAGAGACAGGAGCAAAAGTTTCATCAAAATCTAGACCTTCAACTTGAGTGAAACCTTGAGCAACCAACCTAGCCTTATTCCTAACCACAACCCCATCCTCACTTTGTTTATTTTTAAATACCCATTTAGTTCCAATTAAAGTGTGACCTTGAGGTGGAGGTATAAGTTTCCAAACATTATTTTTTTTCAAAATTTTCTAACTCTTCTTGCATGGCAATAATCCAAGATTCATTAGTGTGAGCGTGTGATATATTTGGGTTCAAAAGAAGCAACAAAAGCAGAATGAGCATAAGAGTTTGGATCGCAAAACCTGGACCGTGTGACTCGTTCGTGCAAGCTTCTAATCATCTGTTGTGGGGGATGATCTTTGTAACAACGTAGGGGAACATATGTCTCACAAGCTTCTTCTTCATTAGGTTCATCGTAGATTGATGAGCTTGTGACTTGTGGATAATCAGGACCAGCATAGGTGATAGCCGGAGCTTGTTCAATGTCCGGAGCTGGACACGTGTCAACTTCGGAAATACTAGGTAGTATCACCGGCTCTTCTTCATCTTTGAAAATACCCTCCCCCTGAGGATACGGATATGATCCTGCAACACCGGAGCTAGTACCAGGGCTAGCTTCATCAAAAGACACTTCACAAGTCTCCACAATTTTGTTAGTGTCAAGTAAAAGCACACGATAGCCTCTAGTATGAGATGGATAACCAAGAAACATGTCATCAAAGGATCTAGGTTCAAATTTATCAAGATTACCATGTTTCTTAACAAATCATTTGAATCCAAAGACCCGAATGTGTGTAACACTAGGCCTATGTCCAAACCGGAGCTCATATGGTGTTTTACCTAGCTTAGCACGCAAGAAAACACGATTTGAGACATAACAAGCGGTTGCTAACGCATCAGCCCAAAATTTCCTAGGAGTTTGATATTCATCAAGCATAGTCCTAGCCATCTCAACTAAGGTTCTGTTCTTTCTTTCTACAACACCGTTTTGTTGAGGTACATGTGGTGAAGAGAATTGATGATCTATTCTATTTTCAGCACAAAAGTGATCAAAAGATTGATTTTTAAATTCAGTTCCATTATCACTTCTAATTGCTTTTAATGATCCTGGGTGATCAATTGATAATCTAAGAAATAAAGTTCTAAAGTGACTAAAAACTTCATTCTTAGACGCCATAAAGTAAACCCAAGAGTATCTAGAATAATCATCAACGATAACAAGAACATACCATTTACCTCCGAAGGATTGAACAAGTGAAGGTCCTACGGTGTCAAGATACAAAAGTTGACATGGTTCAGTTGTCATGATCATTGTGAGAGGAGTATGTGAACCTGCAACCATCTTAGCATGTCTACAAGAAGAGCACACAGTTTCTTTGTCTCCTTTTAGCTTAGGCAGCCCACGTATGCGATCAAGAGCACTAACACGCGTTAGGTGATCAAAGCCTACGTGACCAAGTCTACGATGCCAAAAATATAAGTCATTTGATTCATTAGCAACTAGACACCTGTGCTTATAGGAAGAGATATCAAAATCAGCTTTAAAAACTCTTCCAAACGGAGACATGTTAAAAATAAGCTCACTATTTGAACCTACAACTTTGCAGCAGTTTTTATTGAAAATAATTTCTAGATTTTCATCTAGCAATTGTGCAACAGAAACCAAGTTGTATTTCAAATTTTTGACAAGTGCCACATCCTTCAAAGTGTAGTGATCATTTACTCTGACCGAACCCTTAGAAATTATAGGAGTTGAAGAATTATCGGCAAAAGTAACATTTTCTACACGTGACACAAAAGAGAGAGAGGAGAACCAATCTTTGTTACCGGTCATGTGGCGTGAGCAACCTGAATACACAATCCAAATGTTCTCCTTCCTCAAACGTGTAAGCTACATAGAAGCACAATACGTCGATGACTCAATACTGGGATTAGTCAAAAGGCATTTAGGTATCCAGTACTGAGTCACACGACGTGCAGCAGGAAAAACACGCGAAAGCTGAGATAAAACAGCAGGTTTATGAGTCAAAGATTGAGGTTTTCTGTTCTTAACAATTGATTTAGAAGTTGTTACTTGTTTAGAGTGAAAGCCAGTAGCTCCGGAGGTAAAAGCAGAAGGTCCGGAGGCAAAAACTAAAGCTTTGGAGGGAACAACAGAAGATCCGGGAGCTCTCGGAGCTATCAGAACTATCGGAGCTGCCTTTGTAGATTTCTTGCCAAAAGTTCCGGAAGCTACCTTTTCAAATTTCTAACTCATTAAAGCAGGTTGTGTTTTTCTAATTGCATGAAAGATATAAGATCTAGCAATCATCCTTTCCTTTTTCTGTTGTTTAGCTAGTCTATAACAAAAATTTATGACATGACCATCTCTACCACAGTAGGTACAATGAAATTTAACTTTGTGTTCATGTCTAGATGAGCAATCAACATTTTTATTTGATACCGAATGAGACAACACTCCTGCAGATTTGAAAACCACTTCTTTTTGTTTAGGAACTGTTTGAACCAAACAACTTCCTAATGACTTTACAATTTTAGGTGGATGTGCCTTAGCATGAGCATGAGAATCAAAAACTAAACCAGTTTTATCATTGCAAGACTTGGAAGAATTCAGCAGCAATTTTAGGTTCTTATTCCCATTACAAAACCGATCTAATGTCCTATGCATGTTGTCAAGTTTATTGGACAGATCAAGGCAATTTTCACATGAAGTTTTTCCTTTTAGTTTGCAATTGGAACAAAATTTAACTTCATGAGAACGTAAAGCATTGTTCAATATAGAAATTTCATTCATAGCATCTTGCAGTTTTTTATCAAGATCATCACAACTAGAACAATGCAAATCAATTGTAGAACAAGAAGCATCTTTTAAGTTTCCAATATTAAGTGCAGCAAGCTTTTTGTTCTTTTCAATTTCAAGTTCAAGTTTATCAAGTGTGGAGGAATGTGCACTTCTTAGGGAGGACAATTGTTCATAGATCAAGTCACAAGAAGGACATGCATCATCACTAGGAATCAAAGTTTTTAAATGGTTGATTTTAGATTCTAGTGATTCAATTTTAGCAGCACTATCCCTAAGCTTTTTGTCCTTTTTATTAACAATAACAGTGGCACGAGAAATAGCATCACACATTTCTTCGCAAGTAGGACATACCTCTTCATTGTCGCTGTTGTGTTCTGCCTCCTCCATACTTGATCTTGACTTTCCCGCCATAAAGCACAAGTTTGCCAAATCATCTTCATCTTCATCACTTCCAATGTCCACGTCACTTGAACTGAACTCTTGAAGCGCAGTGATGAAACTGTTGATCATCTTGCATCCTATGGTACCTTTCTTCTTCTTGTTGGAATTTCCAGGGGAGGTCCGGACCTTGCTTTGTTTTTCTTCCCGGGTGGTCGGACCTAAAAGGTTAGGGCATTCTGTACGAAAGTGTCCTGTTTTACCACATTCAAAACAGCATTGAGATCCGGAGCTTCCTCTCCTTCTAGTTCTCACATTTTGCAATGATTTTGAGAATCTAGTAGAGATGAGTGCCAACTCCTCTTCTGGAAATTCTTCGATCTGCTCCAGGGTTAGTGAGGACAACAAGGCAAGAGTATTGCAAGATGATGATTGGCCGGAGCTAGACATATCACGTTGTGAAACAAATGCAATAGACTTATTTGGGTTCTTACGTGAGATTATGTCAATTTCATGAGTTTTTAACTTGGAATATAGCACATCTAAAGTATGTGAACTCATGACAGTAGATTCACGAATAGATGTGACTTTCATCTCCCAAATTGACATATCTAATGCACTTAGCAATTGCCTAGCATTTTCAGCATCTAAAAAATTAACATTGACACTACGCAAGTTGCTGAGAATCTTATTAAAGCGAGCAAAAAGGTCATCAATAGACTCACCGGGTTGCATCTCGAAGCGCATGTATTCTTTCTTGAACATGTCTTGCCTTACCTCTTTGATCGTGTTGGATCCTTCGTGGTAGTCACAAAGTGCTTTCCACACATCGTATGCAGATCGGTGGTGTGCAACACGGTCGAAGTCGCTTTGTGTTAATCCTTGTATGATCAAGTTCCGAGGCTTGTTGTTCTTGTCGACATCTCTCAGATTTGTAGCTGTAACTTGATCGTTTGATGACACTTCGTAAGGCTTGTATACCTTCTCCCATATTGCAAAGCCTTGTGCCTGGATGAAAGCCTCCATGCGTGCCTTCCAAACCTGAAAATCAATACCAGCGAACACACAAGGTTTGGCAGAGTACTTCTCCATGATGATTAGTCAAAAACACGTGAAAATCTCAAAAATTAGAGCACCGTGGCTCTGATACCAATTTTAGGATCAAAGAGCACATGAAAAGCTACCAGAGGGAGGGTGAATGGTAGATTTAAAAATCTTACGCAGCGGAAACAATTAAACCCCAAACCCTTTCGGCAGAAAAAACGATCTGTTAAAGAAATCATGTGTGAGACTAATCTAAACGTGTTTCATCGTGACAAAAGTAATAGATATCAGAGAGAATCAAGTCACGAAGACAACACAAAAAGAATCACTCAAATCCGACGAGAAAAACTCAAGTTATGATCGAAAGATCAACAATGGTCAATCTGTCCTACCCGAGAAAAAAACAGTTCTGGAGCGCTGTAAAGAAACTCGTTTAGATCATAAACCACAATTCCAATGACCGTGAAATTTTGACATATGATAGATAATCAAGTTGTGAGGACAATCCAAAAAGAATCACGTCAATTGGATCTGTAAAACTCGAGTTATAATAAAACCACCGACAAAAGGTAGTGCTGTCCAGAAACTCGACGAGTAAAACTTGTCTGGAACAAGTCGGACGAACAAGGCACAAAAGTTCCATAAAACTACGAATTTTATTCAATAGAACACAAGAGGAACAGCCCCCAAGTCGTGCACCACGAGATCTGGGCTCCCTTGCTTATATAACCAGCCCTTAGGCCAACCCAATATCAACTAGGACTCCAATCCTACTCAGATCACGAATCGTAACGTTCCATAACTGCTCAAGATTCTTCTATACGCAGATAGAAGCAACCATAAGACTTCCAAACACCTTCGGAACGTATCCCACATTCCTAAACAACTCAAATTCGTGTCCCACACGAAATCCTATCATAACCAACTCAAATCTTTCCATATTTGAGTCAAACCCGACTCAGCCGCAGCCTGAGTCCATAACCTCGTCGGTTGGACCTTTCCGACCAATTCTTTACGTACACATCTCTTCATCACGTCCCGGAACCATGTAGCCACGTCCATGCACTCCTTTCACACGTGCAAACATGTTCCAATGACGTCCATGATACCTTCATATGCATTGTTCTTGATCCAAACATGCTGGGCAACCTCCTGATCAGCTCAACCACAATTCCTCCCGAACTTGGTTGTTGGAACCTCATCTCCTCCCTGAGACTAGTCCAATGGATCCCGTCACCAGCCATGTCCTGAACTCAAGCAACACCTGCACATGAATAAACAACCAATCCATACGAGCCCAAGTCCTTGACTTGACTCAAGTTAGTTCCAAACACAACACCTTACGTGAGATCCTCACATAAGCATGTTGCAAAACCACAGTAACACGATATCATCCATATCAACCAAAACGCACCAAAAACTTAGTAAATGAATACTAAGCAATCTTTCCAACAATGTAAAGCAAGTACGAAACATTGCAAATGAAAAGCAGAAGCACTACGGTCAAGTTCCGGACCTTGCCAGAGCAACCTGGACCTTGAGCCGAAGCTAACAAAAGCCAGTAGAACCTAGCGCCGGAGCTTACCAAACTAGTACAACCAAGCTCCCGCCGGAGCTTACAAGACTAGCAGAACCTAGCGCCAGAGCTAACCAGAACTAGTCGGAACTAGTAAACTCAAAAGCCGGAGCTAGAAAAATCAACTCGGAGCTTAGCAAAAACACGCCGGAGCTATCAAAGACATGTCGGAGCTAAAGACAAGACTTCATCGGAGCTGACCAAAGCTAGTCGGACCTAGCATCGAACGTAACCGAAGCTACCCAAACCAAGCCGGACCTACCGTCGGACCTTGCTGTAGCTCAGAGCTAGAGTCGGACCTTGATAAAAAGGTGTTTTGGTGATATTTAAAACTTTTATCATCAACGCCAAGTGTATTCACTACAAGCCAATGTATTCAGCACACATAGGTCTTACAGAGAAAATTCCAAAAGAATCACTTAGAACAACTCGAAGCAAACAAAATCAACTCACCGGATCAACCAATGTTTCCAGAAAACAACACATCGGTCGCGTTGGTTCAGCAGAAGAAGAAGACCTCAGAACCAAGTACTCACCGGATCATCCGATGTCAAAGGACATGTTACATCGGTCCATCAGTGCAGTAAGAAATATCCCTGGATGAAGTGTAACATCGGATCCTCCGATGTACAACAATATAGACATCGGTCAATCACTCCAGTAAGCATCAAGTCTAAACCAATTCTGGAGGAAGTGCCACCGGATCATCCGATGAGAAGACAAGTGCAACATTGGTCTAACAACGGTCATATCTGACACAATGACATCAGCTAATTTGGATTTGATCGATGATAACGGAAGGGGAGACATCGGATCATCCGATGTTCGCAGAACAGTGATGTCAGCCTACTTTTCCAACAGCTATTTCGTGGAGGCCGGCTATTTATACCCCTTCAACCAGTCTATTCGACAAGTCTTGACTACCAGACATACTCTACACATCCTCAAGCATTCAAGACATTGAGCCATCACTTCTACATCATCTACACCACCTACACACCAAGAGATAGGCTAGAACTATCTAGAGATAGAACTTGTGTGCATCCATTCTTGGTGAGTGGAATCTCTAGTGTAGTGAGAGCTCTAAGGGAGTGTCCCTTAGTGTTTGTATTTGAGAGAGACTTCCGTAGCTTGCCAAGACGATTGTGGAAGCCCGGAGGATCCAAGTTGTACAAGGCTTGAGCTCCACCTTGCCGAGGTTGGCAAACGGAGAAGAATAGTGAAGATCCCTAGTCTCGATGACTTGGGTGTGGCTATACCCTTTGGTGGGTGCCACAACGTGGACGTAGGAAGATCTTGACGATCTTGCCGAACCACGGGATAAATCCTCGTGTCTCGTCGGGAGTTTGCATTCTCTTCCTCTCCCTTACACTTATGCATTTCGTATATCGCAAAGTTACTATTCACTTGAATGCATAGGTTGTTTGCTTAGGGAATTGGGATTTTAGTATTTAATATTTATTGCCTTAATTTTTGAAAAGAAGCCCAATTCACCCCCCCTCTTGGGCATTCGATCCTTACAATTGGTATCAGGGCAAGGTTACTCATTGGATCATTCTAGCTTCACCGCTAGAGAGCTAAAATGGCCAAGATTGGGGGTTCGGTTCCTATCTTCGAGGGCAAGAACTTTGCCTATTGGAAAGCACGCATGCATGCTTATCTAGAGGCTATTGCTCCCGAAGTATGGGAAGTGACCCACGCGCGGTTTGGTGAGCACAATTATGTTGGTGATCAAATTAAGTGGGATGCTAAAGCTAGGAATGCAATTTATGAATGCATTAGTCAAGATGTGTTTGCTAGGATTGCTAGTAAAGAAAAGGCTTGTGAAATTTGGGCTTGCTTGATAGAAATTCGTGAGGGTTCTTCTCGTGTCAAAGAACTAAAATATCACATGCTTAAACCAAATATGATGAGTTTAAAATGCTACCTCATGAAAATGTCAATGAAATCTTCTCTCGCTTGAATGTGCTTATTGAAGAAATTAATGCTCTTGACATTACTTCTCTTGGAAAGGGACTCATCAACCGCAAGATTCTCATGCTCCTTCCTAAGCCAAAGTACAACATCATCAACTCCATGCTCCAAAAAGAATCTCTTGACCATATTGAAGTTTCGGAACTTATTGGAGAGATTCACGCTCATGAGATGAGTGTACTTGGAATGATGGAGCAATCATCTTCAAAGACAATTGCCCTAAAGGCCTCCACCAAGAAAACAAGTCTCAAGAAAAAGAAGGTGGTTGAGCCTAGCTCAAGTGAAGAAGAGCAAGCATCAAGTGACGATGATGAGGTTGCGTTGATGATGAGAAAGTTCTCTCGCATGAACTCCAAGATTGCCAAGAAGGGATACACCTTTGATCCTAAGAAGAAAGCGTTTCTACCAAGGAGAGACGACCACAAGACTTGCTACAATTGTGGTGATCAAGGCCACATCTCCTATGATTGTCCAAAACCGGACAAAAGAAGAGAGAACCACAAGAGCAAGCATCGCAAGCTTGAAGATAGTGAAGATGATGAAGAAGAGGTCAAACCCAAACCAAGATCCTTTGGGAAGAAGAAACATGACAAGGGCAAGAAGGCAAAGCTCTTCCTAAAGAAGAGAAATGGTCCACAAAAGGTGTTCATGTGTGAGGCAAATGAATGGGTCACCGATGAAGAATCAAGTGATGAAGAGAGTGAAGCGGAAGAAGAAAGTTTGGCCGTCCTTGCCATTGCCAACAATGATGACTCACCTCTTCATCCACCACCCATGTGCCTCATGGCTAAAGGTAACACCAAGGTATGTGATGATTCTAGCGATGATGAGCTTTCTCCCGATGATTTAACTTCATTAATAAATGAATATCACACTATCATTAAGAGGGAAAAGAGTAAGGTTAAGGCTATTGAAGAAACTCGTGCTAAGCTTGAGAGTGCTAACCTTGATTTGCTTGACAAGTATGAAAGCATACTTAAAGAGCATGACACGCTCAAATCCCTTGTCAAGCAAGTTGAGGAGGATAAGGCTCAAATCAAGCTAGATCATTATGAGCTTGACTTAGCCCACCAAGCACTCTTGGGAAAGCACAATGAGTTGATCCAAGAGCATCAAATACTTAACCTTGCTCATGAAGCACTTGATCAAGAATTGAAAAATATAAAGAAACAAACTCTTAATGATAAGGTATCCATTACTTCTCATGCCACTAATGTCTTGCACAAGTCTTTGCATTTGAAAGAGAACACTAGGGAGAAGAACTTGTTGGAAGAAATTGAGAGTCTCCGCACCAGTGTGGCTAGACTATCAAAAGGAGAAGTCAAACACAAGGAAATCCTCTTCCAACAAGCAAAGTCCTTCAACAAGAGAGGACTTGGATCCTTCCCAGTGCCTAACAAAGGAAAGGTGCCCTCACTGGAGCTTAGAACAAGCTTCATCAAGGAAGTTGGTTCTTATTGCCAACATTGTGAGGTCACCGGTCACCATACAAGGGAGTGTCCTCTTCCTAACCGGCCTTCTCCAAAATTGCCCATTAACTACAAATCTACTTTCAATGATCATTATTATATCTTGAGTAAAGTAGATGGCAAGGTTAAGGCAAGATTCATTGGCAAGGATATGAAGGGCATGAAGGGGAAGCTCCCCAAGCATCTTTGGGTCCCAGAAACACTTGTATCACACATACAAGGACCTAAGTTGGCTTGGGTGCCTAAAGTTAAAAATTGAATTCATGTGTGTAGGTGAACTACAAAGCCGGAGGAAAGCATTGGGTACTCGATAGCGGGTGCACTCAACATATGACTGGCAATGATGGTATGTTCACCACCATAGAAAACCCCGATAATCATGAACAAGTCACCTTTGGTGATAACTCTAAGTGTATGGTAATTGGGTTAGGTAAGACTGCTATTTAAAATGACTTATCTATTTCTAATGTATTGTACGTTAAGTCACTTAGTTTTAATTTACTTTCTATTGCACAATTATGTGATCTTGGACTAACGTGCACCTTTAGCAAAAATGATGTTGTTGTGAGTAGTGAAACAAGCCAAGAACTAATCTTCAAAGGATTTCGGCATTGACATCTCTACCTAGTAGACTTCTTCAACAAGGATGCTAGCTTGACCACTTGTCTTTTCACCAAGACAAGTTTGGGTTGGCTATGGCATCGACGCATAGCGCACATAGGGATGAGCAAGCTCAAGAAGTCATTCAAGCTTGGGATGGTGACCGGCGTGAAGGATGTCACATTTGAGAAGAACAAGCTTTGTAGCGCTTGTCAAGCCGGGAAGCAAGTTGCTTCACACCACCCAATGAAGACAATGGTGTCAACCTCCAAGCCACTTAAGCTACTCCACATGGACCTCTTCGGACCGTCCACATATCAAAGTCTTGGCGGTAACCTCTATTGTCTTATTATAGTTGATGACTACTCTCGCTATGCTTGGACTTTGTTTCTAGGTGACAAGTGTGAAACTTTGGAAGTGTTCAAGACCTTCGCTAACTGCGCTCAAAGGGAATTTCAACTTCCCATCATCAAGGTCCGGAGTGACAACGGTACCAAATTCAAGAACTACAACATTGGGGAGTGGTGTGACCGTGAAGGCGTGAAGCATGAGTTTTCGGCCACATACACTCCTCAACAAAATGGTGTTGTTGAAAGAAAGAACAAGACTCTCATCACTCTTGCGTGAGTAATGCTTGATGACTATGGCACGTCAGAGAAGTTTTGGGCCGAAGCAATCAATACGGCATGCCATGCCGCAAATAGGGTCTACCTACATCGACGACTTCAAAAGACCCCGTACGAACTTATCATTAGGAGAAAGCCCAACATCTCCTACTTTCGAGTCTTTGGGTGCAAGTGCTACATCTACCGCAAGAAAAGGATCAGTAAGTTTGAAAGAAGATGTGATGTTGGTATATTTCTTGGTTATGCATCAAACTCAAAAGCATATCGAGTATTCGACCAAACCTCCGGTTTAGTTGAGGAAAGTTGTGATGTTGTGTTTGATGAAACTAATGGCTCCCAAGAGGAGAGTTTTGGTCATGATGAAATAGATGATGAGCCCTTACGAGAGGCTATGAAGAACATGACCATTGGAGACATCAAGCCTAAAGTTGAGGAGAGCCATGATCAAGGGGGAGCTTCAAGTTCCAACATCAACACTTCTATAGCGCCTCAAGTTGATGAAGAAGAGAAGGATGATCCATTGCCGACTCAAGACTCACAAGACACACAACATCAAGAAGAAGAAGAAGTCCATGATCAAGTCCAACCACACGAAAAGCAACACGCATCACCACCACCAAGTACTTCACAACCACTTATGAGGCATGGACGCATCTTCAAGGCGCATCCGATGGACCAAATCATCGGAAGTCCGTCAAAGGGAGTAAGTACAAGTTCTCGTCATTTCGCTTCGTTTTGTGAGCACTACTCGTTTGTTTCATGTGTAGAACCCACTCACATTGAGGAAGCACTCCAAGATCCAAACTGGGTGATGGCCATGCAAGAAGAACTTAACAACTTCATCTGCAATGAAGTTTGGGTGTTGGAGATGCGACCCAAGGACAAGAACGTCATCGGAACAAAGTGGGTGTACCGCAACAAACAAGACGAGAACGGCGTTGTGGTCCACAACAAGGCAAGACTTGTGGCCAAGGGGTTCTCGCAAGTTGAAAGACTAGACTTTGGGGAGACATTTTCTCCGGTCGCCCGGCTAGAAGCCATCTGTATACTTCTTTCCTTTGCATCACATCATGATATTAGACTTTATCAAATGGATGTGAAAAGTGACTTTCTTAATGGTTACATTAACGAGCTTGTTTATGTTGAACAACCTCCCGGGTTTGAAGATCCGAGGAATCCTAATCATGTGTATAGGTTGCACAAGGCGCTCTACGGGCTCAAGCAAGCACCTAGGGCATGGTATGAACGATTACGGGATTTCTTGATCATGCAAGGATTCAAGATCGGGAGGGTGGACACTACACTCTTCACCAAAGACATCAACGGAGAATTATTTATTTGTCAAATTTATGTTGATGATATTATTTTTGGTTCAACTAACGAAGCTCTTAGCCATGAGTTTGGCAAAATGATGTCTAGGGAATTCGAGATGTCGGTGATTGGAGAGCTCAACTTCTTCCTTGGATTTCAAATCAAGCAACTTCAAGAGGGGACCTTCGTCTATCAATAAAAGTATATCAAGGACCTCTTGAAGAAATTTGAGATGGGAGATTGTAGCTCAAGAAGCACTCCAATGGCAACAAATTGTCATCTTGATGCGGATAAGGATGGTAAACCTATTGATCAATCTAACTACCATTCTATGATCGGTTCATTGCATTATCTTACTGCATCTAGGCCCTATATCATGTTTAGTGTATGCTTGTGTGCTCTCTTTCAAGCGGCACCTAAAGAATCGCATCGGAAGGCGGTCTTTAGGATACTTAGGTATATTAAGCATACCCCTAGTGTGGGCTTGTGGTACCCTAAAGGTGCAAAATTCCATCTCTTGGAATACTCGGATTCGGACTTTGCCGGATGCCGCGTGGATCGCAAGAGTACCTCAGGTGGGTGCCGCTTGCTTGGCGTTCCCTAGTATCTTGGTCTAGCAAGAAACAAAATTCCGTCGCCTTGTCCACGACGGAAGCGGAATATATCGCGGCCGGTGCATGTTGTGCCCAAATTCTTTATATGAAGCAAACCCTTTTGGACTTTGGTATTAAACTTGGTTGCGTGCCTCTCCTTTGTGACAATGAAAGTGCGTTTAAGATAGCTAAAAACCCCGTTCAACACTCCCGCACTAAGCACATTGATATTCGCCATCATTTCTTGAGGGACCATGAAGCTAAGGGAGACATCTCATTGTGAGGTGTTAGGTCCGAAGAACAATTGGTGGATATCTTCACTAAACCACTTGATGAGAAAACTTTTTCTAGGCTAAGAAGTGAGTTAAATGTGCTAGATGCATCGAACGTCATGTAAGTTGCCATAATCATGTAAGAATGCATCTCATATAGGTCTTGTCTAACTTTCAAAGGATAGGGGTGAGCAAGGGTCAGCTTGGGATGGAGGTTCTTTTGGGTTTTCCCAAGGCTTGTAAAGTGGCTCTCCCCGAAGAAGCCTTTGAAAGGTTCAACTTGGCAAGATAGATTTACTTTATGTCTTGCATGATGCCTGCCATATTGACTTGCACTCATGTTTAAATTTCTTGCATTAAATTGTTTGGCATTGCATACGGTAGATTGTCACAAAGGGGAACCCACCTCATGAGAAAGAGACTTGTTTGAAATTCAATATCTCAACTCATATGAGGTGGAAAGAACAAAATGTTAGGTGCGTTAATGCCTAAAGGAACATGCTTTAAAGAGATAGAAGTATTCATCCTCTAGCTCACAAAGCATGGGCCTTACATTTTATTTGGATATTTTCCTCCCTATTTTCTCGGTGTTCTATTTGCTTTAAGGCTTAGCCAAGTTATTGGCAATTAGCATTTTTGAGGGGTAAGGGGTTGCCCAAAAAGTCCTGAGACATGTGTTTCTCATTGTTTGTTTGTTTGGTCAAAGGACATATATGGGATGTTGCTGTTTTGTAGTCATCGGATTATCCGATGCCTAGGCCAGACCATCATCGGATCAGTTGGTGTTCAAATACCAAGAGTCAGTTCAGTCAGTGTGACAAATCAACCGACGAGTTCATTCTGAGAAACATCGGTGCATCCCTTCCACGTTGGACCATCCGGTGTCAACGGTACCTTTTCGAATACCCTTACTGTGCCATTCGGCCGATGCTCCTATCTTTTATCATCGGTTCATCCGGTGTTAAATTTTGAGCTAGGGTTTGGGCCCCACTTTTTAAACGCGTCGCTTTACCTTCCTTTCTCTCTCCCCAACCCCGACTCCACCTCGCCCGTGCCTCACCTCCGCCGCCGCCGCTCCGTGTAAAAGCCCGCATTTGAGTAAAGCCAGAACACGAAAATGCGAACTTAAAAATTTTTGAAAGTGGATTTTGGACTTCAAACTCACATGAACCATATGAGTTAACCAATATTCACTAAAAATAGGAATTTTTCCAACCCTAAAATGGGACATTCAAAAATATTCAAATCTAAGGCTGTAAATTTTTCCATGACCTTCTAATATTCCAAATAGACTCTCGGTAAAGTTTCACAATTTTTGAAGCACTTTTCCATTTATTGGACACGTACTGAGAGTTTAATCAACGTCGACTTCAAATTTAAACTTTGTGCTCAACCTTGTCCAAATCAACTCCCAATTTTTCCTGAGGTCCCTTATGTTTCAAAAAGGGTAACTTCAAAGTTTCAGGATTTTTGAACCTAATCTACTATTTATTTCCTTGAGTCAAATATCACCACTTGAATTCAAATTCAAACCGGAGTTCAAATTCAACTTGCTCAGTTTTGAAATCTGATTGCACCATAAAATTCTCCACATTTTATTCAGTCACTGGGCCAAAGTTGACTATTTTTGAAACATGTTTGCTAGCCCTATTTGAATTTTAGAAAGAAGAGTGAGGGAGGTGGGTCCCACAGGTGGTCCCCACCAGTCAGGTCGGCACTCCCTTTTCTCTTTCCTCCCCTGCCTCCATGCAGACGCGTGCATGTGCCACCGCGATTGCCACCGCGACAAAAACGTCGGTACTTATCCCGCGTCGGTCTTCTCCCGGTCTCATCCACGGCCGCCGCTCACCTCCCCGATGCGCCCCGCTCCTGCTCGCCTTGCCCTGGCTGCGCGTCTTCCTGCCGCCCCGCGCGCGTCGCGCCGCTCCTCCCCGCCGGCCGCCTCCTCACCTCCCCAGCCCCCTGCTCGCCCGCGGCCCTGCGTCCCGACCGCCGCGCGATGCCGTCGCCCCCTACTCCACGACGCCCTGGCCGAGCGCCGAGCCGCCCCGTCGCCGCACCGCTTGCGCTGCTGTTCTGCGCCTTGTCGGCCGGTCGGCCTTGCCACGTCCGAGCTTCGGCCACCACGGTACGCCCGCGCACCTCCCCCGCCGTCCCCTACGTGCTGCTCAATGCCGGTCCGTCCGTCCGCCTGCCCCGGCTGCCACGCCGGCGCAATCTACTGCTCACCGGCGCCGCCCCAACACGCCGCCGGCCAAGCTTCCCTTCGCCCCGCGCACGGAGCCGCACCACCCCGGTCGCCTGCAGCACCGTGCCGTGCCGCGCCCCGCCTGCAACCGCGTCTGCTCAGCGCCAAAGCCGCGGCCCTCCGGCTGCCACGACGTGCTGCTCGCGCCCAGCGCCGCGCTCCGGAGCGACGGCGCCCCGATGACGCGCCCACCTCTGCCCCTGCACGCCGGCCGCCGTCTCGGCTCCCAACAGGCGTCGCTCGCCTCCTAGTCGCCCCGGTCTTATTTGGCCGTGCGCCGAGCCATGTCCAAGCAGTACTGTGCATGTGTCACATTGACGTCGTCGCCTTCAAACCACATCACGCAATGTTCTGATCATTTGTCTTTTCCGGGCAGTGAATCGAGTGAAGCATGTGATTTAGGTGATGCAGGAATACGACAATGATACAACAGACAGCGGCAATTTGGCATGGGTTAGTTGCACTTGATGCGAGATTGATTAAGTCAAAACTGTGGTTAGGGTGTTCGATGAAATGCTTACAAGGAAAGAACCAACTTCGTTGATGCTTAGAACTGGTCTGTGATGCAGGGGTAGAATGATGTTGCAAATCGACCAAGATAAGTGCCAAGATGCCCTTTGAACGGTGATGAAGCAATGGAAATCAAGTACACACCAAAGATGTTCGATGAAATGCCTACAAGGTGAGCCTTGCCCTGAAATACCATGCTTGACATCACCGAAGTACGTTCGTTGTGATCGCTAATGGTACTCATGTGTCGTCAAGTCGTGCGTCCATGTTCCACATCGATATCATTCCTATAGGAGTCCCCAAGTCGACCTCCTTTGTCGTTTGTATCACATTGGCTTGTCCGTACGTGCTCGTGATGCTCCACCATGAGCCGCGTCGACGTCGTTGACCACATGACGTCGTCGTGACGCTCCGAGCCGTCATCGTGTCCTGGCATCGATATGAAGGATGCTTGTGATGTGTGTGGTGCTGAAACACCAGCACGACTCGTCGTATAATGGTCGTTTAGCCAAATTAGGGTTTAGTCAAGGCGAGACTCGTCGAGTCCTAGGTGTAGCCTAGATGCTCAATGAAATGCCTTCTAGGTCAAACTGAGTGTATTGGTGACCACCGATGACCTAGGGTAGAATACTGCGAGAACGTTGCGACCGACGAGGAGAACTAGTCCAAGTGGAACCTTGGATAAGAATTTCTTAGTCGTGTCGAGGACGTTTCCTTTCCGTTCGCAGAATTGCTAACCTAGGTGTACCTCTTCATCGAAGGTAGGTCCGTCGAGTCTTTTGTCGACAACTAAGTCGAGTCCCTAACTCTTCGACTCATGAGGTGGTGTTCGAGATTCTACTCACCACTGTTGACGAGTCCGGGTCTATGTGAACATCGAGGAGACGATCTTCCCGATATGGCAAAACACATCGTCACGGCAGAGCCTCGCATCATGTTGAAGTCCTGGGAGCTTACTGAGCTCACCTAGACAAGCTTGCTGAAGACACTATATTAGTGTGGTCGTGCGGCACTTGAACGATGCTCGAGGAGCTTGCCGTAGAAACTACATTACCTAAAGGTCATTTGAACATTGTCTCGGTACTCACGTCAAGTTAACAAGGCTCGTTATGACGTCTTAAGTCCAAAGAATGTTGACCTCACTTCACTCCCAAGTGTCGCTAGGGTTTCACCCTGGTTCATCCTTATCAGAACCCTGCGACCACACTTTTCACGTAATTAGGTTTACTCCTTAATGAGTTTGTGTAACTTCATTGGTCGACTTCTAAGTCACAACCTCTTGTTGCACAGTTCACTCATGCCTTAAGCTTTCAATGCTCCATCTAGATCGCTTGGTCTTCCTTACATCACACTGTCCAGTAATGCTTCTTCACCATTCTACCTTATCACTCTTTGAGCGGCATAGCTCCAAGTGTCGAGTGCTAAATCGCGATGTGTCATTACATTGCACCTTTTAGTGCTTATCTCGACACTACTATGCCACCTTGAGTCATCCTTTGTTTATCCACACAACAGGGGCATATCTGTCCTTCC
The DNA here is from genome assembly GCA_036927565.1 of Tuctoria greenei. Classification (NCBI taxonomy): domain Eukaryota; kingdom Viridiplantae; phylum Streptophyta; class Magnoliopsida; order Poales; family Poaceae; genus Tuctoria; species Tuctoria greenei. The sequence continues at coordinate 181,438,676 of JAYESD010000002.1, forward strand.
TAGTCAAACTCCTCGTTCTTAAAGTTTACACAACCTGGTGGAGTCTATTATTAAACTAATTAATTACATAATTACTTATATGCATATCATGTCGATAGGGACGTGATGATAGGTGATCGACGAGAAGTTTCGCTTGGAGGAGAAGGCCAGGGTGTCCACTTGAAGTCCTTGGCGGAGTCTGCACTGAAGGACCACTAACAATTGACATTTATTCAAGTCGCAAACTAAGGCAAGCCCCGGTTTGCATTTAAAAGCTTTACAGAGTTTTGCAGTATTTCTCACTTAGGTCTTTAGTTGATATTGTGCATTACGTATAAGGTGTTTGATACCCCACATGCATATCCATAAAATCCTATGGGAAGGTTGGGAAGGTTTACAGCTTGACGTGTAGAACTTCTTTGCTAATGTATAGGAAATCCGGTAGAAGTCGAGTAGTTGGAATCTACTCGCGAGAGGATCACATTTTATTGATCACAAGTCAAGTAGTTGAATTCTACTTGCGAGAGAAGTCGAGTAAGGGAAACCTACTCGCGAGATGTTACCAAAATGTTCACTCTTAATAATTGGAGATGTGGACGGGGATGTTCCCGTAGGACGGGACGCGCAAGGTTGTCTGATCCCGGATGAGGGGGACAATTCTTGCGACCACATTTGGGCCTGGGCCGGTAAGGGTAAGGCAAATGTGGAGGTTGGTTGTAGCCCTGTCTGTGTCGGTTAAGGACCGTCTCGTGTGCGGCCCTGTTGAGCAAGTTTGAATAGTACCAGTTACATAATGGATTAATGGGGTCCATTAAACTGATGTAGCTCGGGCACCCTCGTGTCGAAACTTATACCGTCGTCCTTCAGGGGAAGATGTTCGTAAGGTGGGAACCTCTAAGGAGCAACTTCGACGTGCTCAGTTAGGGACCTTACTTTTGGGACGGTAGAACTGGTTCGACATCGGGATGACGGTTGAAAGGTGGCCACATACGACGTGGGAGTGGAGTACAATGAAAGGTACTTCCGAGCGGGCGTATGTGTCATGTATTCCGGGTGTGTCCTGATTGCAATCACCGTCCCTCGCGGTAATAGAGTACCACTTGTTCACTGAGTTGTAACGTAGTAAATAAGAGTAACGGAATGATGATAAATATTGCCGATCTGCTTTATGATTGTATTGCAACCTTGTATGATTTAGAGATAGTACAATTAAAAGTTTACAATTTCCCCATACTTTAGCTGTAATAGCATTATGTGCTCTGAGCATGTCATATCATCGGTAAAGCGTTTCTTGTTTGATTGTGGAGCCCATTATGTGCCGTGCTTAGAGAATGTCATTTGCTACTTAAAACTTGATTATAAGGATCCACTTGTAGGCGAGTCTATTTATGCTATTCCTTACCTATGTTTAGACTTTACCCTGCATATGTCTAGTGAGACGGTTAAGTCTTGCTGAGCCTTATGCTCACGTTTGTGCTTTAACGATTTTTGCAGGTATTAGTTTTATTTCTGTTGTTCAGGTTGTACATGAGACTCGAGATGTCGAGATAAATCTCGTGTGAACCATGCCGCTGCTAAATGATCAACGTGTTGCTAGTGAGAAGCGTCCTAGGGCATGGATGTTTTCTCTTATGCTTAGATAGGTGAGAATATGAGTATGTAATTCTGCTGCGTGTGTACTTCTGATGTACACTGTTTTGTAAACTCTCAATATAATTATGAAATGAAAATTTTGCATATTTTGGTATTCTTTTCGTGTGTGCTGTTAGGTGCCGCATCGCACGGCACCACCCAATGAGATCCTCAGATGTGTGGACTCCGGTCTCCACAGACATGGTATCAGAGCTTCATTGGGAATAGCACGCTCGAAAGGAGCCTATTTTTGAAAACTCCGAAGTAGTCGAGTGAGAATTAGATATATGCCCATTATGGACTAGTACTAGTATAAGTTATAAAGGTGGTGAACTAACTTGTTATATTATTCTGTAACGACGCTCTGTCTTCAAGGTAAGAGGTAAGGTACGCCGCTGAGAGCGGATCAATCTCGGTAAGCTCTGCATACGAGATGTGGTATGTGATATTTCTGTGGCTTAGCACGAAAAGTCAATATGAGTCTCTGAAACTTTTCATGTTTCTGAGAACATATGAGACGTGGTACCCCAGCGTGACACAAAATTAGTGGGAGCCCCCGTCGGGTGGTGTATAACCCAATAATATGCATCTCTAGAACCATTCATGTTCTATGGGAGCATGCGAAACACGTATGCCCGAGCATGTATAAGACGGTTCGTATGGGAGTCTTTGCTGTACAGACGTATTTACAGCCATGTACCTCGAGACATGACTTCGCTTGAGGGTGACTCACACCAGAGTCGTATAAATTTACTTTTGATTATATCTTATTGTGACTGCCTGTCCTGTTTCCCCGTGCCGCCCTTGAGGTGTGAAGGTGTGAAAGGGGATTGTTTGTCTTGTGCAGGTACACTAACTCCGATAGCGACCCGTGTAGAGTACATTTGCTAGTGATCGATATTAGAACCACCTATAGACGTATCCGGATATACCGGGTTAGACTTTTCTTTTGGTAAGGCACGAAGTACCGTCAGTATCACATTTGATACTATGACCATCCCCCACGAAAGAATGGCTCATCATCATCTTGTAAGATCCAACTACCAGTTGCTGGTGAGTTATGGGTCAAAGTTTTGACATGGACAGTGCAATGCGAGGAAGGATGAAGATTAAGGCTTTTGTGTACTCTGGACGGAATCTAGCTCGATTTTGTCAAGAGGTGCTTCCAGTTAAACTTCATAGAACCTAATAGTATGCCATATGAATGGAGAAGGTTTTCAAGTCCTCTACGACATATTCTTTGACAATTCGGACCGGAAAGCACTTTCAACCGGTCCGAATCCTTGAAAACCAACAATTATTCACCTCCATGATCTAATGAGCCCTTATCCATTTTGATCATAACTCCTTGTAGATTTCATCTCTCCAGGCCTGTCTTCTATGGTGGGAAAATGTAGGAAGTCATCTACAACTTTTCATTTGAACTACAAGTCTGAATCTTCAAGTAACTCGATGAAAAATTCGAAGTTACCTACTCTTCACCAATCTGGACCAGCTGGGGACAGATCTGTGTACAGTTACGATTTCGACCATAACTCTTTGTAGAGTCGTCGAATAACTTCATATAGTATATTTCCGGAAACCTTGCGACCTTTGCGACAAGTTTGTAATGGAACTTGTTGTCAAATTGTGAGGTTATCCATCTGAAAATCAGTGATGAAATCAGCAATAAACCAACCAAGTTCTGACAAATTAATTTCTGAAACCTGAACACCTTGTTCCACTTCAAAAATCCGTATCTCTTCATCCTGGAGGGCTTTTGAGGCAAGCGAATACTTTTTGGAGAGATTTTGAAGTCTTCTATAAGTATTCTATTGACCCCCCAGCCATAAGACCATTGTAAGATGGTGAAAATCCTCTCCAACTAACTCAGCTGCTGTTCTGAAACTACACGGACCAGCATCTGAATTTTTGCCATATTTCCTTGTAGAAAGCTCTTCTATTCCATTATGATACATTTCTGGAAAGGGGAAGATCTATTCTAAATCTTTGTTATTCAATGTTACCTCAAATTCAGTTTATAACTAATTAGAAAACAGAGTTGAAGATAGTACATGTATATAGGTGCTATCTGAAACAGTCAAAAAAAATTCTGAACTTTGAACGGCCATAACTCTTAAACTAGAAATGCAAACTATGCATGTTTATACATATATGGAAATCTTAAAGAGTCCTATATCAACTTCCTATTCAACACAAAGGCTAAAACTCGCAATGACCAAGTCTAAATTGAAGTATCGTTTAAGGTGTCGAAACAGTTCAGAATATGGACCGTTACCTATTCAGTTACTGTTTTGATTATAATTCCTAGTAGACTTATCGAATGGCTTCTTATTCTACATTTCTGGGATCCTGAGAATGTATGCAACAAGTTTGCTATGTATTACTTTTGCAAATATTGATGTTTGTATATCTGAAAGTTGTGGACAAAATCAGCCTTAAACAAAGGAGATGCTGTCCAAATTTTCAGAAAGACTGTTAACTTGCAAATGCCATATCTTCTCAACCAGAAGTGCTATGAGGGCAAGTAAATACTCCTTAGAAATATTTGGAAGTACTTTAAGAGTTCTCTATTCAGTTCAAGACAAAAATCCTTTTCTAGGTGGGTGAAATTTGGATAATCGCAGAGACTGTCCAGGCATACCCAAACTGGACAGCAATCTGTACACCTCTGAATTCAATCCATAACTCGCAGACCCTTCATCCAATGGTGTCGCGCGAGTAACCGTTGGAAAATTTAGAGAGTCGGCTACCATTTTTGTAATTGGCTCCAGACCTGAATCGGTCATCTACCTATTCCAAATCAAGTTTGAATACAGAGTGGTCAATCTGAACTGAATTCAATTCTGAATACTGAAATTTTTCCCAACTTCAAAAATTCATATCTTTTGAACCAGGACTGATATTAAGACAAGGAAGTACATTCTGGAAAGCTTATTACATTGGCTACAACCTTGTAAATAAGAATATTTCCAGATTTCCATCAGAACAGTCTGAAAACTGTAGATCAAAACTGGTACTTTTTAAGCAAATTCTGCTGAAAGTGCAGAGAAATCTGCTAACTTTAAAATTGCATAACTTGCAAACCAGGGATGATCTATAGGAAAAAAAATACTTTTTAGAAAGTTCTGGAAGTGTACTTTAACTTCTTTGTTCACCTCAAGATCTGATTTTGCCATTTACTTGGCCAAAATCAAAGTTGCGTCCAAGCTGTTCATCCTCCACCAGGATTTAATCGGGTGATGACCCTTTAGGGTGATTATGGATTTGGTTCCCGAGTTCAACTCGAGGAGTTTCATAACATCCCAGGTGTTGCGACCCAACAATATTTTCCATTAGAGTTGAGTATTACACTAAGGCAAATCCCTTTTGCTCGGATGCACATGCTAGTGTTTTAACTATGCAACCTTGCACCTCACACTTTATCTATGCATTGAGCATGTATGACACTTCCCTTAGTTGGACGACCCTCCCCATAAAGATTGCTTGGAGTAAGTTTCTTGCTCACCTAGCTTGAATCTTAAGGGGGAAGGAGTTCATCTACTAATCGAAGTGTTACGTTCACCTAGGTGTCATACCAAGGTACATCGACACCGAACCAACGTGCTGGAAGCAATGCTCAAGTAAGTAGGACCGAGTACAGCATTGACTCATTGAGTCAATGAGAAGCTTAAGTAACGGATCACCTCGAACCCCGTTTCTTGGGGGACTCGATCATCGAGTTAAAGAAGTCAGTTGATTCTTCACGCTAAACCACTCCTTTTCTTCAGTCTCTGAGACGAGAAGCCATATGTGAGTAGTATGAGCTGGAGATTCTTTAGCAAGAACGTGGATCACTAACCAAGGTCGTGCCTAGCACAGTACTTTGTCAACCACTTCGTGCAACCTACGGAAGTGATGAGAACCTTACTCTTCAAAGGTTACTCTCTTTGCAACATCTGAAGGTAACCCTACCGCACCTTTTAAGGGGTAGATATAGTACTTTAAGAAAACTACGAGATGAAAAACCTGACCCTTTGTTAAGGAACCACAACTACTTGTAAGTTGTGATTAACAAGCTTTAAGGAACTTCCGATCAACAAGAAGTTCAATCACTCTGTTCCATTTTGTACACTCCGTTGCCTTGAGATGAACCTCACCATTCCTTACTAATACTTTTACCTTGAAACCGTCGAACTTGGTCGAGATATGAAAGTAGCAAGTCTTGTCTAGCGCCTTTCATGACCAAGTTTATTCAATCCTCCTGTATTTGGGATACTTCTGACTGTGTTTGGATTGTCTTACCTATTTTTGCTCAAAGTATAATTATGAATGCATCATACCGTCTATATTTCTAGCTGGCCAGCGTTGCATCATTAATGCATAACATTATTCCACTTGTGATGCATCATGAAATGTAATTACCAATGAGTTTTGAGCAAGAATATATGACCCTATTCAAATACATACGTTGTGTCTCATAATATTGAGTTGTGATCAACTTTATCATTCGCAATGCCTTCGACTTGTTTCATTATCTTGAGTGGCACAAGGGAAACCACTTAACACCTTGTGACCAAAACACAGTTGAGCCTTTGTCCTTGACTCGTTGAAACTCAAATCAACTTGAGTCCTAGAAACTGATTGTTTCTAGTTGCGAGGAGCTTCCTATGGACTTCTCGACCTCGCTAAAACCCTGCATCTTTCTTTTCGCGAGGTTATCAATTAATTATCACGTCTTGGAACTCCTTGACTCGTAATGGATGGTGACATTTATTTGGCCACAAGACCAGGGCAGAAAAGTCTTCGTAAGAGAAACAACCAGAGTTAAGGACACCTAACTATCTTAGAGTTCGAAGGTCCTCCAATGCAGAAGCTTACTTCTTTTTGACGAAAAGAAGAAGACCCCAATATATCAACATAGCTTTCTAAGCTAGAAACTTTACAGTGTGATCCCAGTCACGCTGAGCATCCAAACCATAGATGCAATAAGAAGACGAAGAGTCTCTTTCTCCAATCACATGACAGGAGATGGTTGTCTCATCAACAACTCGGCCTAACTTTCTCTCTTCCTTAGAATCTCGGGACGAGATTCCTTTAAGGGGGAAGGATTGTAAAAGCCCGCATTTGAGTAAAGCCAGAACACGAAAATGCGAACTTAAAAATTTTTGAAAGTGGATTTTGGACTTCAAACTCACATGAACCATATGAGTTAACCAATGTTCACTAAAAATAGGAATTTTTCCAACCCTAAAATGGGACATTCAAAAATATTCAAATCTAAGGCTGTAAATTTTTCCATGACCTTCTAATATTCCAAATAGACTCTCGGTAAAGTTTCACAATTTTTGAAGCAAGTTTTCCATTTATTGGACACGTACTGAGAGTTTAATCAACGTCGACTTCAAATTTAAACTTTGTGCTCAACCTTGTCCAAATCAACTCCCAATTTTTCCTGAGGTCCCTTATGATTCAACAAGGGTAACTTCAAAGTTTCAGGATTTTTGAACCTAATCTACTATTTATTTCTTTGAGTCAAATATCACCACTTGAATTCAAATTCAAACCGGAGTTCAAATTCAACTTGCTCAGTTTTGAAATTTGATTGCACCATAAAATTCTCCACATTTTATTCAGTGACTGGGCCAAAGTTGACTATTTTTGAAACATGTTTGCTAGCCCTATTTGAATTTTAGAAAGAAGAGTGAGGGAGGTGGGTCCCACAGGTGGTCCCCACCAGTCAAGTCGGCACTCCCTTTTCTCTTTCCTCCCTTGCCTCCACGCAGAAGCGTGCATGTGCCACCGCGACAAAAACGTCGGTACTTATCCCGCGCCGGTCTTCTCCCGGTCTCACCCACGGCCGCCGATCACCTCCCCGATGTGCCCCTCTCCTGCTCGCCTTGCCCCGGCTGCGCGTCTTCCTGCCGGCCCGCGCGCGTCGCGCCTGATGAGGACATCACAACAGCGGAGACGCGCATTGAACTGCAAGGACCAATCACAAGAGCACGGGCACGATTATTAAATCAGCAGGTGAATTCGTTCTTAACTTCTTTTGGATGTGAGTTTGAGAATAGATTGCTATGTGATGATTTAATTGTTATCAGGAATAATGGAGAAGATCAACAAGTGAAGGAAGGAGGCCTTGGGAGCGTGGACAACCACCTGGGACGTCCACAAGTAGATGGAAATAGTTTATAACTCGGACTCGAGTTCAACTCAGAGTCCAGGAGCAGTCCACCTTAAAACAGATGCCCAGGAGGCATACGGACTCCGTTTTCGACGTTCTACATATGCACGGAAAGAGGGGAAGATAAACTTTCCAATGGTTCTGGTCCCACCTCAAAATTCCTCCGGAGTCATTGGGAATCGTCGAAACAAGTCGAGTCCATATTTCTGTCCGGTGCTGCGCCACCGAATCGGGCCTTTGGGGCCTTGTATCCCGTAAGAGTCCGGGACGCGTCTAATCATGTTTTGGTCGAACCCTAGCCTATAAATACTGCAGCCGCCGGTCATATTCGGTGGGTTTTGCTTAGATCAATAAAATCGCCGCTCTACGGTTTGTGAGACCCCAATTTCGCGATTTCCGATCGTGTCTTCTACGTTCTTGCTCGTGTTCTCGATTGCACTTGCAGGGATTAGCCTTCTTGGCGAGGTCAAGCGTGTGCAGCACGGTTGATAACCAACGGAGCCGTGGTGTAGTGATTGCAGGGGTACTCGAACCGCTCGAGTGCCGTGGATCATCAACGTCGAGTTCTCCACCCCAATCGACATACCTTTCGGAAGATCGGGCCTAACCCTACTCATCAGCGCCGCTCCTCCCCGCCGGCCGCCTCCTCGCCTCCCCAGCCCCCTGCTCGCCCGTGGCCCTGCGTCCCGGCCGCCGCTCGCTCTGGTCGCTGCCGAGCGCCGAGCCGCCCCGTCGCCGCACCGCCTGCACCGCCGTTGTGCGCCTTGTTGGCGGGTCAGCCTCGCTGCGTCCGATCTTCGGCCACCACGGTACGCCCGCGCACCTCCCCCGCCGTCCCCTGCATGCCGCTCAGTGCCGGTCCGTCCGTCCGCCTGCCCCAGCTGCCACGCCGGCGCAATCTGCTGCTCACCGGCGCCGCCCCAACGCGCCGCCGGCCAAGCTTCCCTTCACCCCGCACCCGGAGCCGCACCACCCCGGTCGCCTGCAGCGCCGTGCCGCGCCGCGCCCCGCCTGCAACCGCGTCTGCTCAGCGCCAAAGCCGCGGCCCTTCCGCCGCCAAGACGTGCTGCTCGCGCCCAGCGTCGCGCTCCAGAGCAACGGCGCCCCGACGACGCGCCCACCTCTGCCCCTGCACGCCAGCCGCCGTCTCGGCTCCCAACGGGTGTCGCTCGCCTACTGGTCACCCCGGTCTTATTCGGCCGTGCGCCGAGCCATGTCCAAGCAGTACTGTGCGTGTGTCACATCGACGTCGTCGCCTTCAAACCACGTCACGCAACGTTCTGATCATTTGTCGTGTCCTGGTTGTGAATCGAGTGAAGCATGTGATTTAGGTGATGCAGGAACACGACAATGATACAACAGACAACGACAATTTTGCAAGGGTTAGTTGCACTTGATGCGAGATTGATTAAGTTGAAATTGTGGTTAGGGTGTTCGATGAAATGCTTACAAGGAAAGAACCAACTTCGTTGATGCTTAGAACTGGTCTGTGATGCAGGGGTAGAATGATGTTGCAAATCGACCAAGATAAGTGCCAAGATGCCCTTTGAACGGTGATGAAGCAACGGAAATCAAGTACACACCAAAGATGTTCAGCGAAATGCCTACAAGGTGAGCCTTGCCCTGAAATACCATGCTTGACATCACCGAAGTACGTTCATCGTGATCGCTAATGGTACTCATGTGTCGTCAAGTCGTGCGTCCATGTTCCACATCGATATCATTCCTATAGGAGTCCCCAAGTCGACCTCCTTTGTCGTTTGTATCACATTGGCTTGTCCGTACGTGCTCGTGATGCTCCACCATGAGCCGCGTCGACGTCGTTGACCACATGACGTCGTCGTGACGCTCCGAGCCGTCATCGTGTCCTGACATCGATATGAAGGATGCTTGTGATGTGTGTGGTGCTGAAACACCAGCACGACTCATCGTATAATGGTCGTTTAGCCAAATTAGGGTTTAGTCAAGTTGAGACTCGTCGAGTCCTAGGTGTAGCCTAGATGCTCGATGAAATGCCTTCTAGGTCAAACTGAGTGTATTGGTGACCACCGATGACCTAGGGTAGAATACTGCGAGAACGTTGCGACCGACGAGGAGAACTAGTCCAAGTGGAACCTTGGATAAGAATTTCTTAGTTGTGTCGAGGATGTTTCCTTTCCGTTCGCAGAATTGCTTACCTAGGTGTACCTCTTCATCGACGGTAGGTTCGTCGAGTCTTTTGTCGACAACTAAGTCGAGTCCCTAACTCTTCGACTCATGAGGTGGTGTTCGAGATTCTGCTCACCACTGTTGACGAGTCCGGGTCTATGTGAACATTGAGGAGATGATCTTCCCGATATGGCAAAACACATCGTCACGGCAGAGCCTCGCATCATGTTGAAGTCCTGGGAGCTTACTGAGCTCACCTAGACAAGCTTGCTGAAGACACTATATTAGTGTCGTCGTGCGGCACTTGAACGATGCTCGAGGAGCTTGTCGTAGAAACTACATTACCTAAAGGTCATTTGAACGTTGTCTCGATACTCATGTCAGGTTAACAAGGCTCGTTATGACGTCTTAAGTCCAAAGAATGTTGACCTCACTTCACTCCCAAGTGTCGCTAGGGTTTCACCCTGGTTCATCCTTATCAGAACCCTGAGACCACACTTGTCACGTAATTAGGTTTACTCCTTAATGAGTTTGTGTAACTTCATTGGTCGACTTCTAAGTCACAACCTCTTGTTGCACAGTTCACTCATGCCTTAAGCTTTCAATGCTCCATCTTGATCGCTTGGTCTTCCTTACATCACACCGTCCAGTAATGCTTCTTCACCATTCTACCTTATCACTCTTTGAGCGGCATAGCTCCAAGTGTCGAGTGCTAAATCGCGATGTGTCATTACATTGCACCTTTCAGTGCTTATCTCAACACTACTATGCCACCTTGAGTCATCCTTTGTTTATCCAGACAACAGGGGCATATCTGTCCTTCCTAGTCAAACTCCTCGTTCTTAAAGTTTACACAACCCGGTGGAGTCTATTATTAAACTAATTAATTACTTAATTACTTATATGCGTATCATGTCAATAAGAACGTGATGATAGGTGATCGACGAGAAGTTTCGCTTGGAGGAGAAGGCCAGGTTGTCCACTTGAAGTCCTTGGCGGAGTCTGCACAGGAGGACCACTAACAATTGACATTTATTCAAGTCGCAAACTAAGGCAAGCCCCGGTTTGCATTTAAAAGCTTTACAGAGTTTTGCAGTATTTCTCACTTACGTCTTTAGTTGATATTGTGCATTACGTATAAGGTGTTTGATACCCCACTTGCATATCCATAAAATCCTATGGGAAGGTTGGGAAGGTTTACAGCTTGATGTGTAGAACTGCTTTGCTAATGTATAGGAAATCTGGTAGAAGTCGAGTAGTTGGAATCTACTCGCGAGAGGATCACATTTTATTGATCACAAGTCAAGTAGTTGAATTCTACTTGCGAGAGAAGTCGAGTAAGGGAAACCTACTCGCGATATGTTACCAAAATGTTCACTCTTAGTAATTGGAGATGTGGACGGGGATGTTCCTGTAGGACGGGACGCGCAAGGTTGTCTGATCCCGGATGAGGGGGACAATGCTTGCGACCACATTTGGGCCTGGGCCGGTAAGGGTAAGGCAAATGTGGAGGTTGGTTGTAGCCCCATCTGTGTCGGTTAAGGACCGTCTCATGTGCGGCCCTGTTGAGCAAGTTTGAATAGTACCGGTTACATAATGGATTAATGGGGTCCATTAAACTGATGTAGCTCGGGCACCCTCGTGTCGAAACTTATACCGCCGTCCTTCGGGGGAAGATGATCGTAAGGTGGGAACCTCTAAGGAGCAACTTCGACGTGCTCAGTTAGGGACCTTACTTTTGGGACGGTAGAACTGGTTCGACATTGAGATGACGAGTGAAAGGTGGCCACATACGACGTGGGAGTGGAGTACAGTGAAAGGTACTTCCGAGCATGCGTATGTGTCGTGTATTCCGGGTGTGTCCTGATTGCAATCACCGTCCCTCACGGTAATAGAGTACCACTTGTTCACTAAGTTGTGACGTAGTAAATAAGAGTAACGGAATGATGATAAATATTGTCGATATGCTTTATGATTGTATTGCAACCTTGTATGATTTAGAGATAGTACAATTAAAAGTTTACAATTTCCCCATACTTTAGCTGTAATAGCATTATGTGCTCTGAGCATGTCATATCATCGGTAAAGCGTTTCTTGTTTGATTGTGGAGCCCATGATGTGCCGTGCTTGGAGAATGTCATTTGCTACTTAAAATTTGATTATAAGGATCCACTTGTAGGCGAGTCTATTTATGCTATTCCTTACCTATGATTAGACTTTACCCTGCATATGTCTAGTGAGACGGTTAAGTCTTGCTGAGCCTTATGCTCAGGTTTGCGCTTTAATAATTTTTGCAGGTATTAGTTTTATTTCTGTTGTTCAGGTTGTACATGAGACTCAAGATGTCGAGATAAATCTCGTGTGAACCACGCCGCTACTAAATGATCATCATGTTCCTAGTGAGAAGTGTCCTAGGGCATGGACGTTTTCTCTTATGCTTAGATAGGTGAGAATATGAGTATGTAATTCCGCTGCGTGTGTACTTCTGATGTACACTGTTTTGTAAACTCTCAATATAATTATGAAATGAAAATTTTGCATATTTTGGTATTCTTTTCGTGTGTGCTGTTAGGTGCCGCATCGCACGGCACCACCCAATGAGATCCTCGGATGTGTGGACTCCGGTCCCCACACTCTGCTCGCCCTGCTGCCTCCAGCCGCCGCCGCCTCCGGCCGCCGCCGCCGCCCTCCGGCCTCAGCGCCGGTGCCGCCGCACCGTCGCAGCAGCGCCGCCGCCGCCTCTGCTCCACCCTAGCGCCACCGCCGTCGCCTCCCGTGCACCACCGCCACCGCCCCAAGCTCTGCCACCGTCCACACCACCGCACCGCCACCCTCTGCGCCGCCGTGGTGCCTCCCTCTACGGTCGCCACCACTACGCCACTAGGGTTCCCGGCCGCAACGATTGTTGTGTCGCCGTTCCGTGCGCCCGACATCGTTGATCCACGACCTCAACCTCTCACTTGTCTCATTGCAATGGGTCGTGACAAGAAAGGAAAGGGCAAGGCCATTGCGGAGCCGGCCGCCAAAAAGCAAAAGCTGTCGAAGGAAGAGAAGAAGGCTTTGATGGCCACTCGCGCCGCCGAGGAGTGAGAGTGTGGCCGAGGAGGATCATTGAGGATCCGCGAGGCTCGTCAGAGGCAGCCTCCCGTGCCGGATGAGTCCGAGGAAGAAGAAGAGTCGGGAGTGCCGCTTGTTCGTAAGCGCTCAGCCAGGACCCGTGGGGGTCATTTCGCGGTAGTACCACGTTCGAGACCATCAGCTGCCGATCTTTGAGAGGACAGAGCGGCCCAGAGAGCCGTCTATAAGATGGACACCAACGTCCGTGTTGGTGAAGGTGTCCGGCTAACGAATTACAGAAAATTGAAGGCCAAGCAGCTCAGAAGACTCAGATGGAGCATATTGCTTGAGGAGTGGTTCCCGCAGCCCAGAGAGGCCCTTGTGGATAGCCGCTTTTGGACCTTGACACAGGCGTCGTACGAGACGTAAAGACGTCGGGGCCATAAGCTCTTTCAGCACAACTTCTTGGACTGGGATCAGCTTGCACTGGCAGCCGAGACGGAGATACGACCCTACTTTGAGAGATATAGAGGGCTGGTAGAGCTGATGTCCTACAAGAGGAGTGCATATGTGGAAGACTGGGTCCATGTTTTCTATGCCACACTCTACGTCTCTGAGGGCCGCAGATCCATAGACTTCATGTTCATGGGCCAGCACCATCACTTGACGAGACAGACTTTGGGACAGCTGCTAGGAGTGGATCTCCATGACACTTGTCTACACGAGAGGGTGTATGGACAGGCTGACCCGTCGAGGAGGCCGCTCACTGGAGGAGATACGCTCACTGTTTCCTCAGCCCTTCTCTCCAGACCAGCCGAGGGTACCGGCACTGCTCACTCCAGCTGCGTGCACTGTGCACCTTGCCTTGCGCCACACACTTCTGCCGAGGTCCGGATATCTTGAGGGGTTCACCAGCTTGAAGCAGACTCTCCTGTTCTACATCATGAATGGGATGGAGTTTGATATTGTGGGAATTCTCCAATGTGAGATGGAGGATGTGATCACTGATGGAGTTGGGATGATGAGACATCTCGTATTTGGTCACTGGATCAGCTACTTGATCTACATGGTTGCTCCTGAGGGAATGGCCGTGCATGATAGTCTCACTGACGAGAATGTCACACGGTTCAGCCACTACCGTGCTCCAGCTCCTGGGACCGCCGCCTTGGCCGTCCAGTTGAGCGTCAGGTCCGTGCTCGTCTGTTCGAGGAAGACTGGTCTGACCTGGAGAAGGAAGACGAGAGGCTAGCACAGGCAGAGGACCTTCAGCACATTTGGTCTGAGAGTGACACGGATGATAGTGTTGAGGAGTACTTTCCACCTCCTCCCTCACCCAGGCAGCATGACGCGGAGGCTGGATGCTCGACTGTGCCACCTCCTACTCCACCTCCCGTGTGAGAGGCACAGGTCTCTCAGCCGTCCGAGCTCACCTCCCTCCTCCAGCAGATGGTTGAGCAGCAGCACCTGGACCGGCTTGCAGCTGAGCAGGCTACGCGTCTCTTGGAGCTTCAGCAGCAGCAGCAGGAGATGCAGCGACAGATCGCCCGCGAGAGGCGAGAGGATACCAACAGGCTGACTGGGCTGATCAATCAGATGCACCAGCGATCTCTTGACCAGCAGCAGCAGACGCAGCAGGCGGTGATGGGCATCCTGTGGTTGATCACCAACCTATACACACAGACCGGGATTGCCCTGCCGTCGCAGCTTTCGGGCTTTGCTCCAGCCCCGCCTGTCCTAACTCCAGCTTCAGCGCCAGTGCCGACCACGCCGATCCCGACGATCAGCATGTCCCCACTGCTTGCTCCGGGTGCCCCTATCCACTCTCCGCTGCCAGCAACGACGCTTTTCCAGCAGACGCCAGCGTCCATTGTTAATGCCCCTCTTCTTGCAGTCTAGTCCCAGCAGGCACCAACAGCGGCTCCTACAGCTCCCTCCACCTCTACTCCAGCCTCGACCGCAGCTGCAGGCAACAGCTCCAACGACAGCACCCCCGACGGTGACCAGTTCGTCATCGCTCCGAGCACTCAGGGTTCTTAGGCACTCGGATTCCTTTTTGGTGTCTTGATGCCAAAGGGGGAGAAGAGTTAGGGAAGAGTCAGGGGGAGGATAGCTCAGTCTCAGGGGGAGTCCTAGCTGTAGGGGGAGTGGGAGGATAGCTCAGTCTCAGGGGGAGTCCTAGCTGTAGGGGGAGTCTCTATCTATATCTTTTGTAATTTGGTGTTTTTGCTACTCATTTGCTATTCATTGAGTATTCATGTGCCACTTATTCTCTTGAGTTATTAATCGATTGAGCTTTCGCGTTATTAATCTCTTTTGAGTCTTCAAGTTTAATATGCCATATCTTGTACTCATTGCATATCTTCTTGAGTATCGTACTATCAAATTCATTATTATTATGCTTCACTTGTTGTGTTGTCATCAATCACCAAAAAGGGGGAGATTGAAAGCACCTAGGCCCCCATGAGGTATGGTTTCGGTGATTAAAGACAACCATTGGATTTTACTAATGAATTTGTGGATGCAAGGTCTCCCATATCACTCAATCAAATGAAATATATATAAATATGAACATCATCTACTGATCATTAGACATAATTGGAGACCCCTAAACAATCATTTTATGAGATCGATCAATGTTATGAAGATTAGAAGTAAAAGCTCATATGTCAAACTATTCAACCATAATCGATAGTACTCAATGCTTGATAATCATCAGAAGAATATTTACAACAAGTGTCTAAGAGGTCAATCGAGAAAATTCCAAAAGAATCACTTAGAACAACTCGAAGCAATCAAAATCAACTCACCGGATCAACCGATGTTTCTAGAAAACAACACATCAGTCGAGTTGGTTCAGCAGAAGAAGAAGACCTCAGAACCAAGTACTCACCGGATCATCCGATGTCAAAGGACATGTTACATCGGTCCATCAGTGCAGTAAGCAATATCCCTGGATCAAGTGTAACATCGGATCCTCTGATGTACAGCAATATACACATCGGTCAATCACTCCAGTAAGCATCAAGTCTGAACCAATTCTGGAGGAAGTGCCACCAGATCATCTGATGAGAAGACAAGTGCAACATCGGTCTAACAACGGTCATATCTGACACAATGACATCAGGTAATTTGTATTTGACCGATGATAACTGAAGGGGAGACATCGGATCATCCGGTGTTCGCAGAAAAGTGATGTCAGCCTACTTTTCCAACGGCTATTTCGTGGAGGCTGGCTATTTATACCCCTTCAACCAGTCTATTCGACAAGTCTTGACTACCAGACATACTCTACACATCCTCAAGCATTCAAGACATTGATCCATCACTTCTACATCATCTACACCACCTACACACCAAGAGATAGGCTAGAACTAGCTAGAGATATAACTTGTGTGCTTCCGTTCTTGGTGAGTGGAATCTCTAGTGTAGTGAGAGTTGTACGGGAGTGTCCCTTGGTGTTTGTAATTGAGAGAGACTTCCGGAGCTTGCCAAGACGATTGTGGAAGCCCAGAGGATCCAAGTTGTACAAGGCTTGAGCTCCACCTTGCTGAGGTTGGCAAACGGAGAAGAATAGTGAAGATCCCTAGTCTCGGTGGATTGGGTGTGGCTATACCCTTTGGTGGGTGCCACAACGTGGACGTAGGAAGATCTTGACGATCTTGCCAAACCACGGGATAAATCCTCGTGTCTCCTCAGGAGTTTGCATTCTCTTCCTCTCCCTTACACTTATGACTTTCCTATATCGCAAAGATACTATTCACTTGAATGCATAGGTTGTTTGCTTAGGGAATTGGGCTTTTAGTAATTAAGTTTTATTGCCTTAATTTTTGAAAAGAAGCCCAATTCACCCCCCCTCTTGGGCATTCGATCCTTACACAAGGTTTCAACCCAATCCTACGGAATGTCATTTGACAGCCGTTAAAAGTATCTTGACATATTTAGTTCATATATCCAACCTAGGTCTCTGGTATCCCAAAGGTTCAAAATTCAATCTCATTGGATACTTCAATGCAGATTATGCCACATGCAAGGTAGATTGAAAAAGTACCTCCGGTACTTGCCAATTTTTAGGTAGATCCGTAGTTTCTTGGTCCTCCAAGAAACAAAATGCAATTGCCTTATCCACGGCCGAAGCGGAGTATGTTGCAGCATGGAGTTGCTGTTCACAACTCCTTTGGATGTGACAAACTCTAAGGGATTACGGTTGTAATATGAGTCGTATTCCACTCCTTTGTGATATTGAGAGTGCAATTAAAATTGTCCATAACCCTGTTGAGCACTCTAGAACAAAACACATAGACATCCAAAATCACTTTTTGAGAGATCACTCAGTGAAAGGAGACATAACCATTTCCCATGTCAACAATGAGAAACAACTAGCCAATATCTTTACCAAGCCATTTGATGAAAACACTTTTGTGAGCTTCGAAATGAACTAAATATCCTTGATGCTCGAAACGTGGCTTGAAAACTTGCATACCTGTATGCCATCATCAAAATCATGTTAATTGTGTTGAAAAATCATCTCTCTATATTTTCTCCAAAAAACTATGTTAATTACTTGATCTTGGTGAATTATGGTCATAGCTTGATTGTTGTATGTTTACTTATCATATAGATCAAGATTATTTGTGTCTTTTTGCCCCTTTTTTTCTTTTTAAGCACCTTCGAAGATATACGAAAGGTCTACATTAATTTCTATCCTGGTGACCATGGACTAGTCCGTGGTTACTCCGGACTAGTCCGCACATTGCAGACTAGTCCGGTACGACCACACAGTAGTCCGATTTTTTGACTCCATAACCCCTAAGGACCAGCGCAGACCTAATATTCTCCTACCTCACAACTCATCTCACATTCTCTCTCTTCACTCAAGTGCTCCCAAGGCGATTTCACAAAATCTCCAACAAATCCTCCCAAAACTCCGTGGGAATCGACCTCCACTACTAGGGGATCGACAACCTTGAACTAATCCGCACCAAGAACCTCTTAAATGCCTCAACTCGAAGGATTTGGTAAATCTCTTTCCAAACCCGAGAACCTTCGATTCTCCTTGTTTTTGCTCAAAAAGCTTAGTACTTCTGGTCAATACATGCTCTACTATTGATGTATTTCATTTATCCTAGGTCACTTTTGCATTGAGTAACCTAAAATTTTGCTAAGTTAGAATTTGAACAACTGTATAACGGACTAGTCCGTTCTCAGGGCGGACTAGTCCGTCCCTGAACAACAGACAAGTCTGGTATGCCCTGATCAATACGCTAGCTTACATCAATTCAATGCAATTCCTTGTCATCCCTGCTTATCCATATCCTTTATATCTTCCTTGTCAGGATCATGTCGGGCTCGAATGAGAATCTCTCCTACTTTGAAGCCGATATGGATCAAGAAACATTGCCCCGTGTTTCGGAGTCTTGCTCCAACAAAAGGCAAGTGTGTGCTGTCGAACTCTCTCCCACTCCACCTCGAGTGCGAAGAAAAGTCCCGGCCAAGAAACCAACCTCCAAGGGCAAGGATGTGGTTGGACCCAGCTCGGCGGCTCCTCGCCAAGTTAAGGGAAAAGTCAAAGGAATTGCCTCCGGCCCGATTGGTCCCTTGAAGATGACCACTCCAACACAAGGGAGTAGGTACTCCTCGGAGGAGAAGTTCAATGGCAAGAGAAGTGATGTGGCATGAAAGCTTAGGAAGATCTGAGGTTTTGGAGTCATTTCCACTCGGACTGCTACAACACCGTGTACCTCGAAATGAAGACTCCAGTGGTCCACCACCAATGGATTGACTGGACCTATTTTGAATGGAAGAGATGTCATGCCTTTGAGGAGGTGATAGAGGCTGCAGAGTGACACAACCTCAAGGACTTCTTTTCTTTCAAATATAACTGAAATGATGAAGTAATAGGTTAGTTCTTTGTAACTTGCTATTTTGCCATCTCTGAAGAAGAGAGAGTAACTTGGATGACACATGGATCCAAGTACATAGTTACTTATGCTGAGTTTGTCAGGCAGCTACACCTTGAGGACACCGGCAACAATGAGATCGTGATTCACAATCTTGGTGTTTTGGAGAAGGACAAGATGTATTTTCTTTATGACACTCACCTCAAATCAATCCTAGCTCAACTAAGAACATGAAGCCTTTCTTCATTGTTCTCAATAGTGTGCTCTGGAAGACAATTGCTCCAAAATATGGAGATGCCGGGAGTGTCCAAGGTTACATGAGAACCTTGATGAAAGTGATTAGCCGGAGGAGGAAGTTTGATATATTCGATTACATCTGAAATGACGTGGTAAATATCTCATGCACACCTAATCGCTCATGTGGCTATGCACCGTACATCATGTATATGATAGAGAAGGTCACCGACATTGAATTTGTGAAGGATGTTGAGCATACCATTTTGAGGCCTCAAAAGCCACCTCAAGTTGCTCTTCCAACTGCTCCATCCCCTGCATCAAGTGAAGAGGCTCCTAGGAGAGCCCAAGGAGAGGCAAGATCTCCATGTAGCTCAAGGACTCCTCCTTCTCACAAAGGATCCCCTAGTGGGATTATGAAATAATTGGCAACTATCTTTGGTTCTTGCCGCAAAACTGAAGTGAAGCTTCACAAGATGAACAAGGCAAAAAATGAGAAAATGAGATACATGAAAGACAATGTCAAAGCAATATGCCAAAAGCTGGAGATGGAGCTTATTGGATCCCCAGTCATTTCAAAAGCCTCTGACTCTGACTTTTCGGAGCTTCAACCTCTCTCTCCTTCCGATCTTGCCTATTTTGGCCTTCGAGGCATGACGAGTGGTTCTTCTCATCCTCCTCCTTGGCCTGATGAAGAAGATGAAGAAAGTACCAACAGTGTTGAAGAAGGTGGCGACGACGAGTAGATATCTCCTTCTCTTCCTTTTTGGTGCCTTGATGCCAAAGGAGAGAGATTGAGAGGGAGTCTTAGGTCGTAGCATTAGTTTGAGAGAGAGAGCTCTATTCCTCTTTTGTATTTTCGTTGCTACTCTATGATGCTTTTGGGCTTGTAAAACTTTAATTATGCTCTCATCATGCTTTTCGACATGTGTTGCGAAATGATGACTATGTTATGCTTATGATCAATGGTTTATGGTTAAAACTACTATGTATGCTTGATATTCTTGATGTTATTATGATTATGCCTCTTATGATATCCACATCAATATTATTGCTCACACACATAGCTTTGAACCCCACCATAAAGAGTGCACATATGTATTACTCTTACATTTGCTATTTTTGCTCAAAATTCATATGTGCACACTTTATGAAAATCTGAAGTTTTCATCATATTTGTGTAATCCCAATAGGTTGTCATCAATCACCAAAAAGGGGGAGATTTAGAGTGCATCTAGGCATCCCTTGTGGGTTTTGGTTGATTAATGACAAAGAAATGAGATCCAAGTAAAATTGTTGAGATGAGCGCATGTTTTAAAAAAATGAGGAAGAAAGTACAAAAAGGAAGGAGAATGAGGATCTAAAGTGAAAAAGAGCTCAAGAGCTGAAAAGATTAGATTATTTTGTATGGAGTGTGTTGGAGAAAAACACCCCAAGAGCTCAAGTGAACAAATAATTCAACTCACTGCACATTTCACAGGAAGAGCGGACTAGTCCGATATCTATCTGACTAAAAACGGACAAGTCCCCCAGTGCGGACCTGTCTGTAGCACTTCACATTTTCACCACACCGAACTAGTCCGATATCTACCTGACTGGTCCGATAATACTTTGACTAAAAATCGGACAAGTCCTCCAAGTGCGGGCAAGTCCTCAGCTGAACAGTTTTCCACCACACCGGACAAGTCCGATATTGACTCGACTAGTCCGAAAACTCTCTGACTAAGATCGGACTAGTCCGCACTTCAACAGACTAGTCCAGCATCCATCAACACTTAGGGTTTCTCGCACACACGCACACCGGACTAGTTCGGTGTCCACCACGGACTAGTCTGGACTTCGCAAACCCTAACGTTAACCTTTAGAATCCCTAATATAAATAGAGGTGTACGACCATACATCAAACTCCTTGGACTCCCTGCGCCTTCACACCTTCCAAAAGCCCAAAATTTACATCTCTCCACACATCCTAAGCCTAAAAAGATCAATTCTATGAAGATTAGCAATTGAACAAAGGAGAGACTAGTTCTACACATCTTGAGGTCTTGGATTTGATCTCTCGCACACTCTCATTGCTTATTGTATATGTTTTGAGTGTGTTTTGTGGTGTTCTTCACTGTAATATTTGGGGAGCCCTCAACGTGTGAGAAAGCCCCCTTGACCGAGTTATTTTCCCCTGTGTGGTTAGTGAAAGAGAATTGGTCTCCATGGCGATTCAACGAGGGAAGGATTGATGAAGACCCGGTTCTCCATGGACTCCTCAATGGGGATTTAGGTTCCTTAGTGGAATCGAACCTCGGGATAAATCGTGTGTCTTGCGTCTTCTTGTTTTATCCTTCATCATAATCTAGGTTTTGCTTAGTATTGTCGTGAGACCTATGTGTGCTGAATACATTGGCTTGTACTAAATACATTGGCTTTGTCAATAAAAGTTTTGAATGATGCGGTAACATCTTTTTAGCAAGGTCCAACTCTAGCTCCGAGCTTCTGCAAGGTCCGACGTAAGGTCTGACTTGCTTTGTCTAGGTCCGACATGTTTTTGGGTAGCTCCGGTGAGTTTTGTCTTTAGCTTCGGCATGTGTTTGTTAGCTCCGGCATGACTTTGATAGCTCCGGCATGTCTTTGATAGCTCTGGCACGTCAGCTCCGGCATAACTTTGATAGCTCCGGCATGTCTTTGTTAAGCTCCGACATGTTTCTCTAGCTCCGGCTTTTGGGTGGACTAGTTTCGACTAGTTTTGGTCAGCTCCGGTGCTTGGTCCGACTAGCTTTGGTTGGCTCCGGTGCTAGGTCCTTCTAGTTTTGATAATCTTTGGCGCTAGGTTGTACTAGCTTTGGTAAGCTCCGGCTTAAGCTCCGGTTAGCTTTGGCTAGGTTCGGAGCTTGATCGCAATGTTCCTGCTTTTATCTTGCAATGTTTCGAACTTGCTTTATATTCTTAGAAAGATTGCTTAGTATTATTTGCTAAGTTCTTGGTGCATTTTGGTTGATATGGCTGATATCATTTTGATATGCTTTGCAACATGCTTATGTGAGGTGCTCACGTAAGGTGTTGTGTTCGGAACCGACTTGAGTCAAGTCATGGACTTGGGCTCGTACCAATTGGTTGTTTATTCAAGTGCAGGTGTTGCTTGAGTTCAAGTCATGGCTGGTGACAGGATCCTTTGGACTAGTCTCAGAGAGGAGATGAGGTTCCAACAACCAAATTCAGCAGGAATTGTGGTTGAGCGGGTCAGGAGGTCGCGCAGGATGATTGAATCAAGGGCAGTGCATATGAAGGTTACTGAACGTCGAAGGAAGGTGTTTACACGTATGAATGCGGTGCATGACGTGGCAACATGGTTCCGAAGATGGTTTATGGATGGGAAGATCTGGTTGGAAGGATCGGATCGTACTGGTTGATGACTTTGGCTGCGGCGGAGTCGGTTATGGCTCGGTATGGAACGTATCGAGCTGGTTATGTTAGGATTTCGTGTGGGTCACGAATATGAGTTGTTTTAGGAATATGGGGTATGTTCCTAATGTGTTTGGAAGTCTTAAGATTGCTTCTGTCTGCGTATAGAAGAGCCCTAAGAAGTTATGGAAAGTTTTGATTCGTGATCGGAGTAGAATTGGAGTGCTAGTTGAGATTGGGTTGGCCTAAGGGATGGTTATATAATCAAGGAAGTCCAGAGTTCATGCTGCACGACTTCGGGGGCTGTTCCTCTTGTGTTTTATTGAATAAAATTCGTAGTTTGAAGGAACTTTTGTTCCTTGTTCGTCCGACTTGTTCCATGCAAGTTTTACTCGTTGAGTTTCTGGACAGCACTACCTTTCGTTGGTGGTTTTATCATAACTCGAGTTTTTCAAATCCAATTAACGTGAATCTTTTTGGGTTGTCTTCACAACTTAATTATATATCATCTGTCAAAATTTCACGGTCATTGGATTTGTGGTTTCTGATCTACACGAGTTTCTTTGCAGCGTACAAGAACTGTTTTTCTTGGGTAGGACAGATTGACCTTTGTTCGATCTTTCGATCATAACTTGAGTTCCCCTCGACAGATTTCAGTGATTCTTTTTTTGCTTTCTTCATGACTTGATTCTCTCTTATATATATCACTTTTTTCACGGTGAAAAACATTTAGACTAGTTTCTCACACAATTTCTCTAACAGATCGTTTTTCTGCCGAAGGGGTTGGGATTTAATTGTTTCCGCTGCGTAAGATTTTTAAATCTACCATTCATCCCCCTTTGGTAGCTTTTCACGTGCTCTTCGATCCTACATGGTATCAGAGCCACGGTGCTCTAATCATTATGATTTGCATGTGTTTTTGACTAAACATCATGGAGAAATACTCCGCCAAACCTTGTGTGTTTGCTGGTATTGATTTTCAGCTTTGGAAGGCACGCATGGAGGCTTTCATCCAAGCGCAAGGCTTCGCAATATGGGAGAAGATGTACAAGCCTTACGAAGTGCCACCTAACGATCATGTTACGGCTACAAACCTACGGGACGTCGACAACAACAACAAAGCTCGAAACTTTATAATCCAAGGACTCACTCAGAGCGACTTCGACCGTGTTGCACATCTCCGATCGACATACGATGTATGGAGAGCACTTTGTGAATATAATGAAGGATCCAACACGATCAAGGAGGTAAGACAAGACATGTTCAAGAAAGAATACATGTGCTTCGAGATGCAACCCGATGAGTCCATCGATGATCTTTTTGCTCGATTTAACAAAATTCTCAGTAACTTGCGTAGTGTCAACATTAATTTTTCTGATGCTGAAAATGCTAGGCAACTTCTTAGTGCATTAGACATGTCAATCTGGGAGATGAAAGTTACATCTATTCGTGAATCTACTGTCATGAGTACACTTACTTTAGATGTGCTTTACTCTAAACTCATGAAATTGACATCTTATCACGTAAGAACCCAAATAAGTCTATTGCTTTTGTCTCACAATGTGATATGCCTAGCTCCAGCCAATCATCATCTTGAAATACTCTTGCTTTGTTGTCCTCACTAACCCTGGAGCAGATCGAGGAATTTCCAGAAGAGGAGCTAGCACTTCTCTCTACTAGGTTCTCAAAAGCATTGCAAAATGTAAGAACTAGAAGGAGAGGAAGCTCTGGACCTCAACACTGTTTTGAATGTGGTAAGACAGGATACTTTCGTACAGAATGCCCTAACCTTTCAGGTCCTACTACCCGTGAAGAAAAACAGAACAAGGTCAAGACCACCTCTGGAAACCCCAACAAGAAAAAGAAGGGTACCATAGGATGCAAGATGATTAACAGCTTCATCACTGCACTTCAAGAGCTCAGTTCAAGCGATGTAGACTTTGAAAGTGATGAAGATGATGATGATCTGGCCAACTTATGCTTCATGGCGGGCAAAACAAGATCAAGATCATGTCAGGAGGATGCAGAACACAACAATACGACGATGAGGTATGTTCTACCTGTAATGAAATGTGTGATGCAATTTCTCGTGCAACTATTATTGTTAATAAAAAGGACAAAAAGCTTAGGGATAATGCTGCTAAAATTGAATCGCTAGAATCTGAAATCAACCGTTTGAAAACCATGGTTCCTAGTGATGATTGTTGTCCCTCATGTGATTTAATCTATGAACAATTGTCCACACTAAGAACTGCACACTCCTCCACTCTAGATAGACTTGAACTTGAAATTGAAAAGAACAAAAAGCTTGCTGCACTTAAAATTGGAAACTTAAAAGACGCTTCTAGTTCTACAATTTATTTGCATTGTTCTAGTTGTGATGATTTTGAAAAGAAACTAAAAGATGCTAAGAATGAAATTTCAATATTGAATAATGCTTTACGTTCTCATGAAGTTAAATATTGTTCCAATTGCAAATTAAAAGCAAAAACTTCATGTGAAAATTTCCTTGATTTGTCCGATAAACTTGATAACATGCATAGGACATTAGAACGGTTTTGTAATGGGAATAAGAACCTAAACTTGCTGCTGAATTCTTCCAACTCTTGCAATGATAAAAGTGGTTTAGGTTTTGATTCTCATGCTCATGCTAAGGCACATCCACCTAAAATTGTAAAGTCATTAGGAAGTGGTTTGATTCAAACAATTCCTAAACAAAAAGAAGTGATTTTCAAATCTAGAGGAGTGTTGTCTCATTCGGTTTCAAATAAAAGTATTGCTTGCTCATCTAGACATGAACATAAAGTTAAATTACATTGTACCTACTGTGGTAGAGATGGTCATGTCATAGATTTTTGTTATAAACTAGCTAAACAACAGAAAAGGGAAAGAATGATTGCTAGATCTCATAACATTCATGCAAAATTTGCTACACATATTAAACCGAATGCCAGGAACATGCAACCTGCTGTTATGAGTCAAAAACATTCAAAGTTTACCTCTGGACCTTCTGTTTTTGCCTCCGGAGCTACTGATTTTTGTGCTACTCAAGTAACATCTTATAGGTTAGTAGTTAAGAGCAAAAAAACCTCAAACTTTGACTCGTAAACCTGCTGTCTAGCTTTCGCGTGTTTTTCTTGATGCACGCCGTGTGTGACGCCCGGTTCCGGAAAATGAACCAAGCTAACGCATATGTGTGCCCACGATGTTCATCACACATACACGAGTTCATTCAAAAAAGAGTATACAGAAAATTACCATAGAACAAGATTAATTAACCAAATTTTATTAAACAAACCATATTATCCTCGAATACAATCTCTAATGAATATTAATGACAAGTTTAACTAATGCAGCAAAAATAAACTAATTAAGCGACTAAGAAAACTAAGCATAAGGGATAGCGCAGCTCCAATAACACCACAGACAAAGCTGGCGGTAGACACGGCCTAGAACTCCACATTATCACCATTAAACTCCCAATCCTGACCTGCAACTGTTGGGGGGGGATTGCAAGAGTGAGTACATGTCGTACTCAGCAAGTGTGGAAAGTATGACATGTGGCTGATTCAAATGACGACAATAATAATGGCAAAGTGCTGAAAAGTACATTAAAACATTTGAAAAGCAATATATTATATGTATGTGAAGTAAACCCATCATAATCATAAGTAATATCATAATACCAGTCCACAATTCACCATCCTCATCAATAATTCCAGATTTCACCATTTGCCAATAACCATATTCAATACCAAAAATAAATCCATAACCAACCGTAACCATAATACCAACCATAACCATAATACCAAATCCCAATTTACCTCTAATCATGGAAGTTGTCCAGGTGCTCATAACCGGGAGCACAACTATCATGATAGTTTTAGACACACTCTGCAGAGTTTGTACCTCTTTACCCACGTGTTCGTGATTTCATCACCTTTAGATGACTAGAACCTCTATTATGCCGTCTCACACTTCCGTCGGTGTGTGGCCAAGAGATCACAAAATAGCCTTTACAAAGGGATTACTAGCCTATTTAGACCCCACTGAGGTTTCACCGGTGGCGATGTCTCCTACAGAGCACATCTTCAACCAAGGGCCCCCTCTTGAGCCATTCGGATCCCAGGGTAGTCCCACAAATCATCAACAAACCCAATCCGACTACCACTTCCCCGAGCATCCAAAATGGTCCAAATAGTACTGGCAAAGCCCTAATTAATCAGCTATGCCGCACCCATACTTGGCCTCGTGGTGGCACTGTAGTCCTGGCTTATTCTCGCATGAACCGGTCCTTAGATCTAAAGCAAGCAAACCACCATATTGCCCAACCCATCCACATACCAGGCTTGCTTAGATCACCCATTACCATGTCATATTGACCCGTTCATGTTAATCATAAGCTCATCCATGCATAATTAAATTGGGTGGCATAGTTGTTTTCCCATCCCAGTTGATTAAGCGAAGCAAAAAGGTAAGAGCCTTCCCGACTCTCTACCATGTATTCCAGGTGACAAGGGTAGTTAAACAAAGCTAGTAAACTTCCTATCATAGGATTCCCATCAAATTGGCACAAGCATGCAATTTTGCAAACAAAACATTTATTTTAAAACAGGAGAAATATGCTTCAAGGACACTTGCCTTGCTCTTGCTGTTGATTAGGATCAAAGCCTTCAAACTCTTGGTGCTGTAGATCCTCCGTGGCACTCTCTATCGCAAATCCGTCTAATCCACAAAATAAACATACAAGACAAGAAACACAATCAAAGAGTGCACAAATATTACTCAAAATGACATGACATGCATGATTAATGCAAATGCAAGGTAGAACTCGTTACTAGATTGCTTTTAATGATCACTAACTAGTTCTAATTGATTTTAACAAGTTTATACAGGTTCGGATGTGATTATATCAAACTTTTAGAATCGATTCAAATCAATTTAACCTGGAAAATTGGACTAGTCCACAACAAAAATGGACAAGTACGTTTTTTGTCAGAGAGAAATCGGACTAGTCCTCAGTAAAATCGGACTAGTCAGCACTTTCCTGCATTTTAAGTGCGGTTTTGCTCCAAATCAATTTTAAATGCTCTAAATCAATTTAAAACTCATTCCTCCTGATGTGTGTTAATGTTAAACATGTATATGAGTGCATGCAAGGTATGATGCATGAAAATGAGTGTGTTACACCGTGTGACTCAGTACTCGATACCTAAATGCCTTTTGACTAACCCCAGTATTGAGTCATCGACGTATTGTGCTTCAATGTAGGTTACACGCTTGAGGAAGGAGAACATTTCGATTGTGGATTTAGGTTGCTCACGCCACATGACCGGTAACAAAGCATGGTTCTCCTCCCTTTCTTTTGTGTCACGTGTAGAGAATGTTACTTTTGCCGATAATTCTTCAACTCCTATAATTGCTAAGGGTTCGGTTAGAGTAAATGATCACTACCTTTGAAGGATGTGACACTTGTTAAAAATTTGAAATACAACTTGCTTTCTATTTCACAATTGCTAGATGAAAATCTGGAAATTATTTTCAATAAAAACTGCTGCAAAGTTGTAGGTTCAAATAGTGAGCTTATTTTTAACATGTCTCGGTTTGTAAGAGTTTTTAAAGCTGATTTTGATATGTCTTCCTCGAAGCATAGGTGTCTAGTTGCTAATGATTCAAAGGACTTATATTTTTGGCATCATAGACTTGGTCACGTAGGCTTTGATCACCTAACGCGTGTTAGTGCTCTTGATCGCATAAGGGCTGACCAAGCTTAAAGGGGACAAAGAAATTGTGTGCTCTTCTTGTTGACATGCTAAGATGGTTGCAGGTTCACATACTCCTCTCACAATGATCATGACAACTGAACCGGGTCAACTTTTGCACCTTAACACCGTAGGACCTTCACGTGTTCAATCCTTTGGAGGTAAATGGTATGTTCTTGTTATTATTGATGATTATTCTAGATACTCTTGGGTTTACTTTATGGCGTCTAAGAATGAAGCTTTTGGTCACTTTAGAACTTTATTTCTTAGATTATCAATTGATCACATAGGATCTTTAAAAGCAATTAGAAGTGATAATGGATCTGAATTTAAAAATCAATCTTTTGATCACTTTTGTGCTGAAAATGGAATAGATCATCAATTTTCTTCACCATATGTACCTCAACAAAATAGTGTTGTAGAAAGAAAGAACAGAACCTTAGTTGAGATGGCTAGAACTATGCTTGATGAATATCAAACTCCTAGGAAATTTTGGGCTGATGCGATTGCAACTGCTTGTTATGTCTCAAATTGTGTTTTCTTGCGCGCTAAGCTAGGTAAAATCCCATATGAGCTCCGGTTTGGACATTGGCTTGGTGTTACGCACTTTCGGATCTTTGGTTGCAAATGCTTTGTTAAGAAACATGGTAATCTTGATAAATTTGAACCTAGATCCATTGATGGCATGTTTCTTGGTTATCCATCTCATACTAGAGGCTACCGTGTGCTTTTACTTGACACTAGCAAAATTGTGGAGACTTGTGAAGTGTCTTTTGATGAAGCTAGCCCAGGTACTAGCTCAAACATTGCAGGTCCAGATCCATATCCGCAGGGGGAGAGCATTTTCGTTGAGGATGAGGAAGAGGTGGAGCTGCTTCCCAAAAATTCAGCAGCTAATGACATTGTTCGAGCTCTTGATTTTGATTCACAGCCAGCATCGACGACCATCATTACTGGTCCAGATCCTCCTCAAGTCACAAGCTCATCGATTTGTGACGAACATGAAGAAGAAGAAGCTTGGGAAGTGTCCACTCCCCTCCGGTTTCTCAAAATTCATCCTCCACAACAGATTATTGGAAGCTTGCACGAACGAGTTACATGGTCCAGGTTTTGTGATCCAAACTCTCATGTTCATTCTGCTTTTGTTGCTTCTTTTGAACCCAAAGATATATCACACGCACTCACTAATGAATCTTGGATTATTGCCATGCAAGAAGAGTTAGAGAATTTTGAAAGAAATAATGTTTGGAAACTTGTATACCTCAAGGTCACACTTTAATTGAAACTAAATGGGTGTTTAAAAAAACAAAGTGAGAATGGGGTTGTTGTTAGGAATAAGGCTAGGTTGGTTGCTCAAGGTTTCACTCAAGTTGAAGGTCTAGATTTTGATGAAACTTTTGCTCCTGTTGCTAGATTAGAACGCATAAGAATTTTGTTAGCTTTTGCTGCATCTAATGGTTTTAAGCTATATCAAATGGATGTTAAAAGTGCTTTTATTAATGGCTACATAGATGAGGAGGTTTATGTCAAACAACCACCAGGTTTTGAAAATTCTGATTTTCCTAATCATGTTTACAAATTGTCCAAAGCCTTGTACAGTCTCAAACAAGCCCCTAGAGCATGGTATGATAGGTTAAAAACATTCTTACTTGAAAAGGGGTTTACCATGGGCAAGGTTGATAAAACTCTTTTTGTGCTTAAGCATGGCAATGACTCATTATTCGTTCAAGTGTATGTGGATGATATTATCTTTGGTTGTGCTTCTCATGATCTTGTGTCCAAGTTTTCAGCTATGATGAGTTCAAAATTTGAGATGAGTATGATGGGGGAACTCACGTACTTTTTGGGGCTGCAAATCAAGCAAACCAAGAAGGGTACCTTTGTGCATCAAACGAAGTATACAAAAGACCTCCTAAGGCGCTTCAACATGGACAAAAGCAAGCCTCTTCAGACACCAATGGGAACAACAACAACACTTGAAATTGATGAAGATGGTGAATTCGTGGATCAAAAAGAATATAGAAGCATGATTGGATCACTTTTGTACCTCACGGCATCCAGACCGGACATACAATTCAGCGTATGTCTTTGTGCACGTTTTCAAGCCTCCCCACATGCTTCACATCGTCAAGCCATCAAAAGGGTTCTCAGGTACTTACATGGAACTCAAGAATTTGACATTTTTCTTCCTTCTTCCTCAACCATTACTTTGAAAGCTTTTTCCGATGCTGATTTTGGAGGTTGTAGGATTGATAGGGAAAGTACTTTTGGTGCTTGTCATTTTCTTGGTAATTCACTTGTTGCATGGTCATCTAGAAAACAAAGTTCAGTTGCACAATCCCCCGCCGAATCTGAATATGTAGCTGCTGCTAGCGCTTGTTCACAAATTCTTTGGATTGTTCAAACACTTAAGGACTATGGGGTTAATCTAAATAGTCTTCCACTGTTTTGTGACAACACTAGTGCTTTTTGCATTGCTAAAAACCTAGTGCAACATTCTAGAACTAAGCACATTGACATTAGGTATCACTTTCTCCATGATATTGAAAAAGGAAACATTGTGCTTCACCATGTAGATACCAAACAACAATTGGCTGACATTTTTACAAAACCTTTGGATTTCACTCGTTTTTGTTTCATTCGTAGTGGAATAGGGGATATGCATCCTCATGGCTTACATTGAGGGGGAGTTTTCAAACCCTAGAAGTCTATGTGTGAATCTAAACTTAAAATAGTATGAGCATAGTATTTCATACATATATGACTTTGTGATTCTTTTACATGCTGAAAGTTCTTACTACATTACTCGTGTTATACATTTTGTAGTTTTTGCCATGTCTAATAATTGGAATAATTACTTACACTAAATCCAGTCATGGTCGAACTTTCTTGCTGTTTTGAACTTGTTGCATGCTCACAAGTGCTTTTAATAATGAAAAATTAATCAATCATCTATTCACATGTTGAGCTTTTATGATCAAACAAAAACGAGAAAAGATCAAGAGAATATGCATGCATCGTACTTCTTCTTTTGAGATGGCTTATCATTGCACTTAGATATGAACTTGGAAGAAGTCGTGTATGACTAAAACCATGTCCTTAAGCTTCTGATTGTCAAATGACATAGGCTTGGCTTGGTTGGTTAGAATAAGGCAGATGCACATATAATCTCTTGCAAATATCATATGATCTAAATTTGTGCTTTGAAAAATAATAAAATGCAGCAACAAGTGTCATGCTTTCAGGTTTTGAAATAGTTAAGTTTGTGGGATCATGACTTGTTTAAATTGAAAATTACATTTGATCTCTAGCATGGCTTACACTACTTTATGCATTTCATTGATGTGATAGTGTAAGTTACTTGATAGTATAACTTGGATGAGCTTTGTTTTATATGTATATGTTATAATATTATCATAACAACTAAAATTTGTCTTATAAACCTTGCTGAATACATTGTCAAAGGGGAAGAGATAATATGTGAATTTTTAAAAATTAATATGCAAAGGGGAGACATTGATTACACATTGCACATATTCACAATTGTTTTTGGCACGATTCTTCTCAGGGAGAGAATTTCTTTTTCTCATTTTATTTCTGTTTTACAAAGGGGGGAAATTGTTCTCAAAACTTTTCATGCCAATGTTCGGATTTAAATGGTGTTGCCAATGCATTCATCAAGAGGGAGATTGTGAGACCTATGTGTGCTGAATACATTGGCTTGTACATAATACATTGGCTTTGTCAATAAAAGTTTTGAATGCTGCGGTAACATCTTTTTAGCAAGGTCCGACTCTAGCTCCGAGCTTCTGCAAGGTCCGACGTAAGGTCCGACTTGCTTTGCCTAGGTCCGACAAGTTTCTGGGTAGCTCCCGTGAGTTTTGTCTTTAGCTCCGGCATGTCTTTGTTAGCTCCGACATGACTTTGATAGCTCCGGCATGTCTTTGTTAGCTTCGGCATGTCTTTGTTAGCTCCGGCATGACTTTGATAGCTCCGGCATGTCTTTGTTAAGCTCCGACATGTTTCTCTAGCTCCGACTTTTGGGTTGACTAGTTCCGACTAGTTTTGGTCAGCTCTGGCGCTAGGTCCGACTAGCTATGGTTAGCTCCGGTGCTAGGTCCTGCTAGTTTTGATAAGCTTCGGCGCTAGGTTGTACTAGCTTTGGTAACCTCCGGCTCAAGCTCCGGTTAGCTTTGGCTAGGTTCGGAGCTTGATGGCAATGTTCCTGCTTTTATCTTACAATGTTTCGATGTTGCTTTATATTCTTAGAAAGATTGCTTAGTGTTCATTTGCTATGTTTTTGGTGCATTTTGGTTGATATGGCTGATATCGTTTTGATATGCTTTGCAACATGCTTATGTGAGGTGCTCACTTAAGGTGTTGTGTTCGGAACTGACTTGAGTCAAGTCGCGGACTTGGGCTCGTACGGATTGGTTGTTTATTGATGTGCAGGTGTTGCTTGAGTTCAAGTCATGGCTGGTGACAGGATCCTTTGGACTAGTCTTAGGGAGGAGATGAGGTTCCAACAACCAAGTTCAGAAGGAATTGTGGTTGAGCGGGTTAGGAGGTCGCGCAGGATGATTGAATCAAGGGCAGTGCATATGAAGGTTACTGAACGTCGAAGGAAGGTGTTTGCACATATGCATGCGGTGCATGACGTGGCAAGATGGTTTCGAAGATGGTTTATGGATGGGAAGATCTGGTTGGAAGGATCGGATCGTACCAGTTGATGACTTTGGTATGAAAAGTATCGTGTTGGTTATGTTAGGACTTCGTGTGGGTCACAAATTTGAGTTGTTTTAGGAATATGGGATATGTTCCTAATGTGTTTGGAAGTCTTAATATTTCTTCTATCTGCGTATAGAAGAGTCCTAAGCAGTTATGGAAAGTTTCGGTTCGTGATCGGAGTGGGATTGGAGTCCTAGTTGAGATTGGGTTGGCCTAAGGGCTGGTTATATAAGCAAGGGAGCCCAGAGTTCGTGGTGCACGACTTTGGGGGCTGTTCCTCTTGTGTTCTATTGAATAAAATTCGTAGTTTGAAGGAACTTTTGTGCCTTGTTCGTCCGACTTGTTCCAGACAAGTTTTACTCGTCGAGTTTTTGGACAGCACTACCTTTCGTCGGTGGTTTTATCATAACTCGAGTTTTACAGATCCAATTGATGTGATTCTTTTTGGTTTGTCTTAAAAACTTGATTATCTATCATCTGTCAAAACTTCACGGTCATTGGTTTTGTGGTTTCTGATCTACACGAGTTTCTTTGCAGTGTTCCAGAACTGTTTTTCTCGGGTAGGACAGATTGACCTTTGTTCGATCTTTCGATCAAAACTTGAGTTTCCCTCGACATTTTTTAGTGATTCTTTTTGTGATTTCTTCGTGACTTGATTCTCTCTGATATATATCACTTTTTTAAAGGTAAAACACGTTTAGATTAGTTTCACACACGATTTCTCTAACATATCATTTTTCTGCCGAAGGGGTTGGGATTTAATTGTTTCTGCTGCGTAAGATTTTTAAATCTACCATTCAACCCCCCTCCCCATCTGGTAGCTTTTCACGTGCTCTTCGATCCTACAATTGTAAAATTCACCTTGAAACCTTGTGTTATACTTGATCATTGCAATACATTGGTTCATTAGCTCAATACACTTTACTTGTAATCTGATTTCTGCTTCATAGCGTGCTAGAAGTAGAATTATCAATTTACTTTGATCTTCTAGTCCGCACCTATACGGACTAGTACGGCCTATATAACCTGTACGGACTAGTACAACCTATGTAACACCCCAACAACTATGGGTCTGGCAGTCGTTACTCCTGGCAGCTCTCTAGGATCACAAACTAGCCCCACAGACTAACACTAGTCTTTTCTGCGCATTTTGTCCTCCCTCGTGCGCACCGGAGAAGACTTCCCGGTCGATCACCCATCTGTAAATTGCTCCAGGCCAAGCACGCTTAACCTTGGAGTTCTTTGTAGGTGGGCTCCCAGAAAATAAGGTATACCTTGGTGGTATGAATTATTCTATCAATCCTATTAAACCATGAGCCAGGATGTCACAATGGACCCCCCTTAGAAGATCGACATCCTCGTGCGTCAACTCCCAAGCCAGAAACATCCACTCTTGGCAACGTCCATAGGTTCAGTACTGGCATACATACCATACCGTGTCCCTACTAGAGGACCCACGCGTCATGCGTACGTTGTGGGGATCGGAATCCCGATCTCCAAGGATCTCATTGGGTGGTGTCCTGCGATGCGACACCCAACAGTATACAAGAAACGGATGAGAAAAATTTACAATACCAAGTCTTTATTGAAAAGCACAGCAGAAGTTTTAAAATAGAAAGGAAAGAGAACTATACATTATAGCTACGCCCTCAGCACTAGCTATGCAAAAGCAAAGTCATCCATGCCCTGGATACTTCGCACTAGCAACACACAACTCACAGTGACGTGCAGGGTTCCCACTCGGCTGTAAACCCAGGAGGGGGTGCAACCTCGTCATCAAACCCGTCATCGGTCGTATAATCTGCAAAAACTTGTTAACTGCAAACGTGAGCATAAGGCTCAGCAAGACTAACCCGTCTCAATAGACATATGCAGGGGTGAATACTAAGCATAGGTAAGGTAAAGCATAAAGGACTCGCCGAAAAGTGGATCCTTATAGTCATGTTTTTAAGTAGCACATGACATTCTTCAGGCACGGCACATCATAGGCTCCACAATCAAACAAGTAACATTTTGCCGATGATATGACGTGCACAAAGCACATAATGCTATTACAGGTAAAGTATGGGGAAAATGTAAACTTTTAATTGTACTATCTCTAAGCCAAACAAGGTTGTCAAAGCAAATTGTAATCCAATATATCATATTCTCCTGACTTCTTTAGTATTTACTACGTCACAGCGCAGTGAACAAGTGTACTCTATTACCGTGAGGGACGGTGATTGCAATCGGGACATACCCGGAACAACACGATATATACGCACTTTCAAAAATGTCAGGGAGTACTTACAACAGTACCTATGTAACACCTCAGTATTAGTCGTATATGGCCACATTTCACTAGACACTCGAATGTCGAATTGGTCAATCCGTCACGAGCAGGAGGTCACTACGTGGGGCGTACTCTGACGTGCCCACCAGCTGTTTTACACCATGCTGCCCTCAACCCACGCCTATAAAATGGAACGGAATGCCTCTACAAACTAGTATCAAGCTACGTCAGTTTATTGGAGCCCATTTCTCCAGTATGTCGCCGGTACAATTCAAGCTTGTCCAGCAGGGCCGCACACGAAACGGTCCTCAATCGACACAAGCAGGGCTACGCACGTGGGACCACATCTCGCTGCATCCTGCCCACTGCTCGGTCTCAATTTCATATTCATAGACCATTTCCTGATTCCAGATCCTCCCGTGTGATAAAACTCCTATCTCGCGAGTAGATTCCAACTACTCGACTTCTACCGAATTCCTATGAGCATAAGCATAGCAGTTTCTACTCAACAGGGCCGTAGACCTACCCAAGACTCCATAGGAGTTGTGGGCCATGCAAGTGGATGTCAAACACCTTAAATGTAATGCACAATCATCTGAAGACGTAAGGTGAAATAAAAACTACAAAAACACTGTAAGGAACTTAAATGCGAATTGGGGCTTGCCTGAATGCGAGTTTGAGCCTAGGTTAGTTTCTGGTAGCTGGACTTCCAAAGCTTGCGGCGTCTCTTCGATTTCAGCTACTACACGATATGCATATAATAGGTATGAGTAACTTTGAAAATAATTAATATGCTCGAGGTGATGTGCATATCCTAGGATGAAAATAAGATAATTATCTTAATTGGCTTTGGGACTTTTATGGTAGATACTAGTGACAATAGAGAAGACTCTTACAAAGAACAGGAGATGATCAAGAAAGTTTGTTGTTCTTAAAAATAATGGTAAGCAATAACCTTCTCTAAATTTGGGTTGCAATTTTGGAGAACTATCATGGCTACCGGAGGTTGTATCATGTACAAGGGGTCTCACTGGTTCTAGGGAAATTTGTTTCACTATTTTCTAAGCTTCCTGCAGGGAGAAACTGATTTTTCAAGTCTGGGGAAATTTCTGGAAATTGATTTTCCATTTTTCTCAATTTATAACCGCATAGAGATTTGGAATATTGATCAACCCAGTAATTGAAGTCCAATGAACTTGAAATTTTTACTGGAAATCAATTGTATTAATAATAGTGTTCTGACCAAACTTGAGAATTTTCCAATTAGCAGAACTATGGTAATGAATTCTTTAATTATTTAGTTTATCTGAATTATGGAGAAATTTCTATGGCTTTTCATACAAATCCAAGTGCGCCACAGGAAAGTATTATTCATGCTGGTTCGAACAAAATTTATTTGGAAATTTTTGGACGATTCTACTGGAAGTTATGGATTTTCAAAGTTTTGGATTGAATCTGGATCTATTTTTCCTACTAGAAATTTCAAATAAAGGGGCTGGTCCCACTTCATTTGAATCGGGCCAATCAGAACTGAGCCACACCGGGAGCCATGGGGTTAACCCACGCAGCCGCACCGGATCCGCGTTCACAGCTGATCCTGCACAAGAGGGACGTCGTTGATAGGTGGGACCCGCACCCTTCATCTACCTCGCGACGTGGCGGCGTTCCTCGCCGGAACCGTGGCGGCGCTTCGCCGGACCGAGTTGTGTCGACCTCCTTCTGGCCTCGCCTTGACCGCCCAA
The DNA here is from genome assembly GCA_036927565.1 of Tuctoria greenei. Classification (NCBI taxonomy): domain Eukaryota; kingdom Viridiplantae; phylum Streptophyta; class Magnoliopsida; order Poales; family Poaceae; genus Tuctoria; species Tuctoria greenei. The sequence continues at coordinate 181,475,686 of JAYESD010000002.1, forward strand.
CCATAAAATCGACTACGCATGCTGATGGTGGGGTTCAATCGAGTCGGCGATGGTCGGAGACGGCAGTGCGATAGTGACGGCGGAGCTAGGGTTTCGACGTTCGTCGGAAATGCTTAGAAATGGCGTAATAGGCTCCGGAAAAAGTCCGAAATGTTCCTGGGACCACCAGGATGACGATTTGGCGGTTACAATGGGGTGACATCGCCGGCAAAGCTGAGTTCGATGGCAAAGTACGATTTTTGAACCGGCGGCCGTGAAATCTCGAAATCTAAGGTGCTCAGTTGATAACTTTCAGGGTCCTTGGGCAGGGAGCTTCGTTAGGACATATAGAAGCTATCTGCTAACCAGATTAAAGGATGATTGCAAGAATGAAATGAATTTAAGTGCGAATCCTTGCCGTTCTTTTGAAAAATCATTCGGTTATCGAATAATAACTCGAGCTACACTTCATGTCATAGGCTTAGATTCGGTGAGCATAAAATAGAGAAGATTGCAAACCTTTTTGTTTAAAGGATCGAGACTGGAGACGGCCTAGAAGTGGAGCTCGACGGTGAGACAGTGAAGGTTCTTGGCGGCTTCCTCGATGGCGACTGGAAAACTTCAAAATATCCCAAGCAGAAGCTAGGTCACGATCAAGGATCAAATAGAAAACGTAGAGGGCGTTGTGACAAGCCTTTTATTTACTTACAGCTTGGTGAGAAATGGCTTCAGCCGCCGGCGAAAGCTTGAAGAACAGAGGCGGCGACAATGGCGCGAACCGAGGTGGAGTTCGGCGGCAACAGCCAAGGGGGGGGGGGTATTTATAGGGACGGAGGGACAAGGGGGGCTCGCCACGGCGCAAGCAAGCAGGCAGCTAGGTGGCTTGCATGCTGCATCGCGGTGTCGAGTGCTGCCGGTGTCGATCGGCAGGGAGAGCTTGATATAGAGCACTCCGTGGGTTGCACTCGAGTAGGTCAGACTGACAGTGGGTCCCACCTCCTCTTATCCTCTTCCCCTCTCTGTAACATCAATTCTCCTACCAAACTTGATCCAAAAATTCTATATTTTTGTGGGGTGGCCAAATAAAATATCTGGAATTTGATTCTGCAATTGGATTTCGAATTGGAGCAAGTTTCAATTTAATTTCAAATTTGAATTTGAAATTGGATGAAATTCAATGGTGTCACTGAATTAAAGAGCAATTGAGTTCCAAAAATTGTGAAACTTTGAGCATAAGTAAAGCAAGTCATGCTGACCATGATGGTGTGTTCAAATCTTGATGTTCAATAAGGTAGAACAGAATTCAAAATTTGAATTCATAATATGGTCTGAATTTGCTAAGTGTCCCAAATAAAATAGCAAATGGAGTTCAAAATTTATGAAACTTTGTGTGACGCCCGGTTCCGAAAAATGAACCAAGCTAACGCATATGTGTGCCCAGGATGTTCAACACACATATACGAGTGCAATCACAAACGATATACAGATAATTACCACAAGACAAGATTAATTAATAAAATTTTATTACACAAACCAGATTATCCTCGAATACAAGCTCTAATGAATATTTATGACAAGTTCAACTAATGCAGCGGAAATAAACTAATTAAGCATAAGGGATAGCGCAGCTCCAATAACACCACAGGCAAAGCTGACGGTAGACACGGCCTAGAACTCCGCATTATCGCCATTAAACTCCCAATCCTGACCTGCAACTGTTGGGGGGGATTGCAAGAGTGAGTACATGTCGTACTCAGCAAGTGTGGAAAGTATAACATGTGGCTTATTCAAATGACGACAATAATAATGGCAAAGTGCTGAAAAGTACATTAAAACATTTGAAAAGCAATATATTATATTTATATGAATCAAACCCATCATAATCATAAGTAATATAATAATACCAGTCCACAATTCACCCTCCTCATCAATAATTCCAGATTTCACCATTTGCCAATAACCATATTCAATACCAGAAATTAATCCATAACCATAACACCAACCATAACCATCCCAAATACCATCCCAGTACCAAGTTCCCTCTAATCATGGAAGTTGTCTAGGTGCTCATAACCGGAAGCACGGCTATCATGATAGTTTTATTTAACTCTGCGGAGTTTGTACCACTTTACCCACGTGTTCGTGATTTCATCACCTTTCGGTGACTAAGAATCTCCCTTATGACCATGACCCGTCGGTCATATTACACACTTCCGTTGGTGTGTGGCCAAGAGATCACAAAATAGCCTTTACAAAGGGATTACTAGCCTATTTAGACCCCACTGAGGTTTCACCGGTGGCGATGTCTCCCGCAGAGCACATCTTCAACCAAGGGCTCCCTCTTGAGCCATTCGGATCCCAGGGTAGTCCCACCAATCATCAACAAACCCAATCCGACTACCCCTTCCCCGAGCATCCCTAATGGTCAAAATAGCACTGGCAAAGCCCTAATTAATCAGCTACGCCGCACCCATACCTGGCCTCGTGGTGGCACTGTAGTCCTGGCTTATTCTCGCATGAACCGGTCCTTAGATCTAAAGCAAGCAATCCACCATACATCCAACCCATCCACATACCAGGCTTGCTTAGATCACCCATTACCATACCGTATTGACCAGTTCACATTAACCAGAATATCATTAATACATAATTAAATGTGTAGTGTTGTTTTCCCATCCTAATTAATCAAGCGAAGCAAAAAGGTAAAAGCCCTTCCCGACTCTCCACCATAAATTCCAGGTGACAAGGGTGGTTAAACAAATCTACTCAACTTCCTATCGTAGGATTCCCATCAAATTGACACAAACATGCAGTTTTGCAAACAAAACATTTATTTTAAAAACAGGATCAATATGCTTCAAGGACACTTGCCTTGCTCTTGCTGTTGATTAGGATCAAAGCCTTCAAACTCTTGGTGTTGTAGATCCTCCGCGGCACTCTCTAGCGCAAATCCGTCTAATCCACACAACAAACATACAAGACAAGAAACACAATCGAAGAGTGCACAAATATTACTCAATATGACATGACATGCATGATTGATGCAAATGCAAGGTAAAACTTGTGAATAGATTGCTTTTAATGATCACCAACTAGTTCTAATATCTTTTAACAAGTTTATACAGGTTTGGAGTTGATTAGGTCAGTTTTTAGAATTAATTCAACCCAATTTAACAAGGAAGATCAATCTAGTCCGCTAGGGACCGGACAAGTCCGCACTCTGCGAGATCAGCAGATTAGGGTTTTCTAGATCGACGTAAATTTAGAGATTAGGGGTTGAATTCTCGTAAGGAAAAGAGAATAGAAGGTATACTAGGTGTTTGGAACTCCAATGAATCAAGAAACTTGGAGGTAGCACTTGGATCTTGGTGATCTAGGGTTGGTGATGAATTGGGGATGAATTGGTGGTGAAGGACAAAAACTTGGTGGAGATCTTGATCCTCTTTCGTTTCCTCCTCTTCTTCTTCTTGCCTGGGATCTTCTCCTCCCTCCTTGATGGTGGCTCCCCACGAACAAGGGTTTGGGTGGGTGGAAAAGTGGCAAATAGATGTCAATCCAAGGGGTGGGCTGTTTATATAGAGGTGGAGGCTAGGGTTAGATGGATTTCGAGTTTGGGATGAGTAGAGGCCGGTTTAGAGTCCCACATGGGCTCTAAAAGAGTTAGGCACGACGTCCCTAGGCCCACTTAAGGTGAAACCCAAGAAACAAGTCGTAAAACAAAAGATCAACTCGAAGTCACGAAATATCAGACAAGTCCGGACAGGACCGGACTAGTTCGAAGTCGTCCAGAGAGAAAATCGGACAAGTCTGGCCAAAAATCGGACAAGTCCGACTTTAAACAGAGAGGAAATCAGACAAGTCTGCTGGAACACCAGACTAGTCCGGAAAAGTCCAAGGACATAGCATTTTTCAAGGATTCTTAGAATATCGGACTAGTCCGCACAAAATCGGACAAGTCCAAAAGTTTCCAGAGCCAAAATCGGACTAGTCCGCAGCAAAAATGGACAAGTCCGTTTTTATCCAAAGAGAAATCGAACTACTCCTCAGTAAAATCGGACTAGTCCGCACTTTCCTGCATTTTAAGTGCGGTTTTGTTCCCAATCAATTTTAAATGCTCCGAATCAATTTTAAACTCGTTCCTCTTTATGCGGGTTAATGTTAAACATGTATATGAGTGTATGTAGGGCATGCATGAAAATGAGGGTGTTACAAACCTACCCCCTTAAAATGAATCTCGCCCTCGGGATTCGACGCGAAAGAGAAGAGATAGGGAAATTCCTTCTTGAGATCATCCTCCAATTCCCACGTCGCTTCTTTTTCTGTGTGGTGCTTCCATTGAACTTTACACCATCTAATAAACTTGTTCCTTGTGACCCTCTCCTTAGTTTCCAAAATCTTGACTGGTTGCTCGGCATAAGACAAATCTTCCTCTAGTTCCAATTCTTCCATTGGCACTTGTTCTTCCGGTATTCGCAAGCACTTCTTGAGCTGGGAAACATGAAAGACATCATGGACATCCGAAAGATGAGTTGGCATCTCCAACTTATACGCTACTTCTCCTCTTTTGTAGCACTGTCCATATGATTCAACTCCAATTGCTTCAGGGTGGTTTGAGATGCTTCAAATTCTACAGTGATCCCTTCCTCATTGGTGAACTTCACCGTCTTTGTTGCACACTTGTGCTTCCTCAACCAGTCCATACTAAGTATAATGTCCAATCCTTGAGAATCCAAAACAATGAGGTTGGCGGAGAAGTCTACCCCCCTTATTCTAAGGCTTACTTTTGGACATACTATATTTGTCCTCATCTCTCCTCCAGGAGACTTAACCAATAGAGTAAACTTCATATGAGAGATAGGCAAACTATACTTGGCAACATACTTTGATGCAATGAATGAATGCTATGCTCCAGAATCAAATAACATAGTTGCGGGGTTGGAGTTGACGAGAAACATACCAATGACCACGTCATCCGCTTGTTGAGCATCCTCCGTAGAGACATGGTTCACATTGCCACGAGCAAAATTTTGCTGTCCACGACTTCCTTGTGGCACTCCTCCATTGGGTCTTGGGTTTTTCCTCACTGCATTGCTTCCTTGACCAAGGCCTGACTTAGGACATTGATGCGCAAAGTGTCCAGCTTCTCCACAAGTATAGCACTTCTTAACTCCACCAGAATTATTGGGACGAGTTTGGTCTTGAACACTTGCAGCAGGAAATTTGCACGAGGTGCATAAGGCATTGGAGGCCTAGGTGCTTGCATAACAGGGCGCTGCTGCACAAACTGAGTTGGGCGTGGTGCATAACTAGGGCGTTGAGCAGGAATAGAAGAGCTGTAATAAGGCGCATTGGGCGGCGCAAGGCGAGGGCGCACATTACTTCCTTGTTGCTCTCCTTGATATGGCGCCTTCCTATTGTTATCTTTCTCCATCTCACGGATCTTGTTCTTAACCACAATTGCTTTGTCCACAAGCTTCTGAAAATTTGCATAGTCACAATTGAGTAATTGCACTTGAATTTCATTGTTGAGGCCTCTCATGAACAAATATTTCTTCCGGCTGTCCCGACTAACATCCTCGGGCGCATACCTTGAGAGTTGAGTGAACTTATTGAGATATTCACTCACGCTCGATCTTCCTTGCCTCAAGTTCTCAAATTCTTGCCTCTTCAAGATCATCACTCCCTCCAGCACAAAATGAGAATGGAAATTATCCTTGAATTCGGCCCAAGTAATTCTCTCTTGGTTCTCATGAGCATTGCAATAAGAATCCCACCAATCCGCAGCTGCTCCAACTAGTTGATGAGAAGCAAACAAGACCTTCTCCCGGTCAGTGCGTTGGACAATAGCAAGTTTCTTCTCCACGGACATGAGCCAATCATCCGCATCCATAGGGTCGGCAGCTTGAGCAAAGGTTGGTGGCCTAGTCCTCATAAACTCTCCCAATCGGTTATGAGGGGGTGGGGGTGGCGGTGGAGGCATGTGGGGCTGATTGTTGATATTGCCAGCCTGCAGCTGTCCCATTGTTTGTATCATGGTCTGCATGAGCTGGTTTTGCATAGCCAATAGCTGCTCAATGTTGATAGCTCCCTGAGTAGATCCTTGTCCGATGTTGTTCTGAGGCACTCCATTGTTCTCCTCCTCATCATTGCCATCCCTCTAGTTGCGAGTCCTCACCATCTGAAGGAAAGCAATAGGTAAGAATTAGAAAACGTCCCCAACTATATGCATCAAGGGATATAAACTAAACAGCTAGCTACACTAGCCTAGGTGGACATGGCAATGCTAAGGCATCCCAAAATCCTCTATTAAGCACACAAGCAAGCAATATATATAGCAAACAGCACACCAACCAAAAAAACATCGATTCCTGAGTGCTCCTATGTGCTCTAAAGTGTCCATTCTATCTAGGCTGCATCCTACGGTCAACCTGTGACTCTGATACCAATCTGTGACGCCCGGTTCCGAAAAATGAACCAAGCTAACGCATATGTGTGCCCAGGATGTTCAACACACATATACGAGTGCAATCACAAACGATATACAGATAATTAACACAAGAAAAGATTAATTAACCAAATTTTATTACACAAACCAGATTATCCTTGAATACAAGCTCTAATGAATATTTATGACAAGTTCAACTAATGCAGCGGAAATAAACTAATTAAGCAAGCTAAGCATAAGGGATAGCGCAACTCCAATAACACCACAGGCAAAGCTGACGGTAGACACGACCTAGAACTCCGCATTATCGCCATTAAACTCCCAATCCTGACCTGCAACTGTTGGGGGGGGGGGGAATTGCAAGAGTGAGTACATGTCGTACTCAACAAGTGTGGAAAGTATGACATGTGGCTTATTCAAATGACGACAATAATAATGGCAAAGTGCTCAAAACTACATTAAAACATTTGAAAAGTAATATATTATATTTATATGAATCAAACCCATCATAATCATAAGTAATATCATAATACCAGTCCACAATTCACCCTCCTCATCAATAATTCCAGATTTCACCATTTGCCAATAACTATATTCAATACCAGAAATTAATCCATAACCATAACACCAACCATAACCATCCCAAAGACCATCCCAATACCAAGTAACCTCTAATCATGGAAGTTGTCTAGATGCTCATAACCGGAAGCACGACTATCGTGATAGTTTTATTTAACTCTGTAGAGTTTGTACCACTTTACCCACGTGTTCGTGATTTCATCACCTTTCGGTGACTAAGAATCTCCCTTATGCTCATGACCCGTCGGTCATATTACACACTTCCGTTGGTGTGTGGCCAAGAGATCACAAAATAGCCTTTACAAAGGGATTACTAGCCTATTTAGACCCCACTGAGGTTTCACCGGTGGCGATGTCTCCCGCAGATCACATCTTCAACCAAGGGCCCCCTCTTGAGCCATTCGGATCCAATGGTAGTCCCACCAATCATCAACAAACCCAATCCGACTACCCCTTCCCCGAGCATCCCTAATGGTCCAAATAGCACTAGCAAAGCCCTAATTAATCAGCTACGCCACACCCATACTTGGCCTCGTGGTGGCACTGTAGTCCTGGCTTATTCTCGCATGAACCGATCCTTAGATCTAAAGCAAGCAATCCACCATACATCCAACCCATCCACATACCAGGCTTGCTTAGATCACCCATTACCATACCATATCGACCAGTTCACATTAACCAGAATATCATTAATACATAATTAAATGTGTAGTGCTGTTTTCCCATCTTAATTAATCAAGCGAAGCAAAAAGGTAAAAGCCCTTCCCGAGTCGCCACCATAAATTCCAGGTGAAAAGGGTGGTTAAACAAATCTAGTCAACTTTCTATCGTAGGATTCCCATCAAATTGACACAAGCATGCAATTTTGCAAACAAAACATTTATTTTAAAAACAGGATTAATGTGCTTCAAGGACACTTGCCTTGCTCTTGCTGTTGATTAGGATCAAAGCCTTCAAACTCTTGGTGCTGTAGATCCTCCGCGGCACTCTCTAGGGCAAATCCGTCTAATCCACACAATAAACATACAAGACAAGAAACACAATCAAAGAGTGCACAAATATTACTCAATATGACATGACATGCATGATTGATGCAAATGCAAGGTAAAACTTGTTAATAGATTGCTTTTAATGATCACCAACTAGTTCTAATAGCTTTTAACAAGTTTCTACAGGATTGGAGTTGATTAGGTCAGTTTTTAGAATTAATTCAACCCAATTTAACCAGGAAGGTCAGACTAGTCCGCTAGGGACCGGACAAGTCCGCACTCTGCGAGATCAGCAGATTAGGGTTTTCTATATTGACGTAAATTTAGAGATTAGGGGTCGAATTCTCATAAGTAAAAGAGAATAGAAGGTATACCAGGTGTTTGGAACTCCAATGAATCAAGAAACTTGGAGGTAGCACTTGGATCTTGGTGATCTAGGGTTGGTGATGAACTTGGGGATGAATTGGTGGTGAAGGACGAAAACTTGGTGGAGATCTTGATCCTCTTTCGTTTCCTCCTCTTCTTCTTCTTGCTTGGGATCTTCTCCTCCCTCCTTGATGGTGGATCCCCACGAACTAGGGTTTGGGTGGGTGGAAAAGTGGCAAATAGATGTCAATCCAAGGGGTGGGCTGATTATATAGAGGTGGAGGCTAGGGTTAGATGGATTTCGAGTTTGGGATGAGTAGAGACCGGTTTAGAGTCCCACATGGGCTATAAAAGAGTTAGGCACAACATCCCTAGGCCCATTTAACGTGAAACCCAAGAAACAAGTCGTAAAACAAAATATCAACTCGAAGTCACGAAATATCGGACAAGTTAGGACAGGACCGGACTAGTCTGAAGTCATCCAGAGAGAAAATCAGACAAGTCTGGCCAAAAATCGGACAAGTTCGACTTTAAACAGAGAGGAAATCGGACAAGTCTGCTGGAACACCGGACTAGTCCAGAAAAGTCCAAGGACTTAGCAATTTTTCAAGGATTCTTGGAATATCGGACTAGTCCGCACAAAATCGTACAAGTCCGAAAGTTTCCAGAGCCAAAATCGGACTAGTCCGCAGCAAAAACGGACAAGTCAATTTTTAGCCAGAGAGAAATCAGACTAGTCCTCAGTAAAATCGGACTAGTCCGCACTTTCCTGCATTTTAAGTGCGGTTTTGTTCTGAATCAATTTTAAATGCTCCGAATCAATTTTAAACTCGTTCCTCTTTATGTGGGTTAATGTTAAACATGTATATGAGTGTATTCAGGACATGATGCCTGAAAATGAGGGTGTTACACTTTGCAGGAAGTCTATTTGGAGTTTTAGGAAGCCATAGAAAAATTCATGGCCTCAGATTTGAATATTTTTCACAGGGCCAAATGTACACTAGCATATTCAATTTGTAATTACTTTGAATATATATTGGGTGCTGCATATTAATTTGACCTGGCATCCTCCATTCAAATAATTCCAAAATTTGAAGAGAGGTCAAAAGAATTTATCTAAGATTATTGGTGCAGTCCATTCCTCATGTTAATAAACTTAAGCATGAGTGAAAGAAAATATTTGATGAGATCAAGTTCATAAGAATAGCTATAATTGGTCTCCATTAGGGTTGATAACCAACTTACAACTGAACCTCATATGAAAGAGAATGTGGGATTTTACATTCCTCCCCCCTTAAAAGAATCTCGTCCCGAGATTACAAAACGAAGGATAAAAGAAAAAGATCTAATGAACATATGACGTTAACAAGTCCGAATACATGGTTCTAAGATATTCCTCGCTTTCCCACGTTGCTTCATCAATGGTGTGGTTTCCCCACAAGACCTTGTAGAAATGCAAGGTGTGGTTTCTTGTGGTACGAGTCTTCTCATCGACTATCTGAGTTGGATGCTCAGAGTAAGTAAGATCTGGTTGAAGAGCTTCCAAATCATCCATACGGACTTCCGCTGGGGCCTTGAGACATTTTCTCAATTGTGAAATATGAAACACATTGTGGACCCCTGAAAGTGATGCTGGCAGCTCTAGCCGATAGGCTACAGGTCCGCATTGCTCACTTATTGTGAATGGTCCGATGAAACGCGGAGCTAGCTTCCCTTTTACCCCGAAGTGATGAATCCCTTTCATTGGGGATACACGAAGGTAAACGTGATCCACGATATCAAAGTGAAGGGGTCGACATCGTTTGTCTGCATAGCTTTTCTAGCGAGACTGAGCAGCGTTGAGGTTGGCTTGCATAACTCGTACTCGTTCTTCGGCTTCCTTTACCAAGTCTATACCATAAGTTACTCGTTCGTCGGATTCACACCAGTTCAAAGGTGTGCGGCACTTCCAGCCATAAAGAGCTTCATATGGTGCCATTTGGATGCTAGTCTGATAACCATTGTTGTATGAAAACTCTGCCAATGGTAGATGATCATCCCAATTATTACCATGGTGAATGGCACAGGCGCAGAGCATATCCTCTAGCACTTAGTTTACTCGTTCCGTTTGACCATCGGTCTGTGGATGGTAAGCTGAACTTTGAATCAACTTGGTACCCAAAGATGCGTGGAGCTGCTCCCAAAAATGAGCAACGAACAAGGTTCCACGATCTGATATGATAGTGTGGGGTACTCCGTGTAGGCATAGGATCCTAGCAATATACAATTCTGCATATTGTCGTGTCACATATTTGACATTGGCTAGAATAAAGTGAGCCGACTTGGTGATTCGGTCGACTATAACCCAAATCGAGTCATGTTTGTGAACGGTGAGAGGTAATCCAACAATGAAATCCATGATGATGTCCTCCCATTTCCAGGGCGGTATGCGTAAAGGTTGTAGTTGTCCGGCTACCTTTAGATGGTCAGCTTTCACTCGTTGACACGTATCACATTCGGATACATACTTTGCTATTTCCCTCTTCATCTGAGTACACCAAAATTTCTTCTTCAATTCTTGCTACAATTTGTTACTATCCAGATGGATAGAAAATTTGGACAAGTGAGATTCGTCCAAAACTTTCTTCCGAAGTCCCACATTGCAGGGTACCATGATGCGGTCTTTGAACCAGATGGTACCATCATCGTCACATCAGAAACACTTCATCTCCCCCTTTTTCATTCTTCGGCGAATATGCGATATGCCCTTGTCTTTCTCCTGAACCTCCACAATTTCTTGCCTTATGGTAGGAATGAGAGCTAGATTGTAGAGCGCCCCATATGAAAACTCGTATTTGATCTATCTGTTAAGTGTTTTCAGGGTCCGATAAAAGTTCAAAAAGCCTATTCATCCCCCTCTAGGCAACATTCAGAGCCTCCCCCAAGCTTTGGGGATGGATGCCTTTGGCTCCTACGGGAAGCTGGAGAATCCCCCCGTTGTGGGCAAGGATGTTGCCCCACAAGAAGAATTTGTTGAGGAACGCCTTAAAGTACTAATATAGTTAAACTCTTGCATCCTCTTTTGGCTTTCCCAAAGAATGGGCTAGCCAAACACTACCCTGTTTTCACACAACAATGAAAACAAAGCAAGGGTAATCCTGTCTAATAACTACTAGTACATATATCTTAATCATAAGTGATAGCTATCCTTCACTTTTGTGCCTTTCCCGGCAACGGCGCCAGAAATGTTTGTTGCTATTTTTTAACACCACTGATCAACTCTGGTAGGAGATGAGATCCGCAAGCGCACGGAAGCTATCGTTGTATCATTTCACCCCAAGAGTATTTCCAAAGGTATCGTATTTATTCCAAAGGAAGGCAGGAAGTAAAGTAAACACTATTCTTATGATCAAGGTATAGGGTACTAAGTATTTATCAGAATAGGGATAAGATGATAATAGGTGTAGTGTGACACACACCTAAGTAATCTACCCTAAGGGTAAGGTTGTCCTAGTTAGGGATAATCTACGAGAGCGGGCTGCTCCTACTGTGCTCTAATTACTCATATACATAGCCTAATATAGGACACATGAATATGCTAATGGTGAATACTAGGGCTTAGTGGTGCAACATATTGGGCATGGGTTTACCCTTAACAACAAAAGAACGATTCCCACCACGATCCTGTGGCATAGCCAAACGCGGGGGATTACAAAGGACGGACTGGGATGTCACCACCTGCAGCCTACCTTTACAAACCGTGTGTTGAAGTGTAGCAATGACACTTCCCTTGGTACCATTATGAAGCAGCCCGCAGAGATTTTTTTAGGAGGGGTGAATTTCTTGGAACTACGAGCTAGATGAACACGGGTGAACACCGGGAATTTATGTGGTTCGGGCCACTGGGAGGCATAATACCCTACGTCCACGGGAGAGAGATGCATTGTTGTGGTTAGCGCATGCTCTATGTCTGAGCGCGTGGTGAGTTTCGCCTCAGTAAGCGCAAGTTTGCCCCCCTCTATCAGTGGCTGCTTGGTCCTTTAATATAGCAAGAGTCGGCAACTTACATTAGGACCGGGGCCCAACTGGTGGCCCGAGGATAGCTGGTCTTAAAAGTGCATTAATGTGGTCTTGAAGGCACGTTAATGGGTCCTGATAATGTATTAACGTGGTCTTGATGATACGTTAATGGGTCTTGATAGCACGGTAATGTGTCTTGAAGGCGCACTAATGCCGTCCTGAAGATGCGCTAATGCAGTCTTGATGACGCACTAATGATGTCTTGAAGGTGCGTTAATGTGGTCTTCAGTGCACACGTCACCTTCCTTTACTGCGGGACACGTGGCAACACCGAAGCCTTCCTCAGCGGGGAAGCAGGGTCCAAAATCGTGCGACACATGGTAGAACCGGAGCCTCCTTAGCGGGGAGGTCGGGTCCGGAGCTGCAGTTCATGTGTATGTGTCGAAGCCCTCCTCGGCTGGGAGGCGAGGTCCGGCCTCACAAAGCACGTGGTAGCCTCTGGGTACCTCCCCTCTTGGGAGTTGGGGTCCAGCGTCTTTTCTTCCTTCGATGCGAGGGTACCCGGTCTACAGGGTACCAACAGTGACCCTAGGGCCCTCCTCGAGAGAGGTGATGATCCCGTAGGTGGGGCCACCATCATCAATGTTAAGAACATCAACGGCGGGCCCCCTGGGAGGTGTCGATGTCGGAGCTTGAGGTCTAACAGCGGAGCCCGAAGAAGGGTGAACTAGGACCTGAACAAGAGTGATGGTAAAAATAGTAATACTGCTCACCGGTTAAAGTCTTTCTGCTGTTAGTTTCGTCGTGACTTAAAGTCCTTAGCTGGGTCACAAGGCCTGAGTAATTCAATGTGACAGTATCTGGGTACTAGTTGCTACGTTGCTCAGGAGTGTGTGCTGTCCAAACCTGCCGTACTTTGCTGCAACACTGAAAAGGTCGAGTGTGTATACTTAGGGTGCAGAACCAGGCTAAGCAGGCAGCACACTCTAGATCTTCCATTAGCATTGGTTTTCCAGGTGAGTGGGCTATTCAACGAGCACAGGATCCCAAATGAGAAAACTACCAAGAATACCAAGACACATCACAAGTACTGTAGGTTGTCCGTTTGCAGCGGAATAGCACAACTCCCACTATAAGCAAACAAAAATATGTAACAGAGCAAAAAGGGGACAATATGCATAATATTGAAACATAATTATATGAACATGATGACAATATTGAGATTATGGTTATTTCTTCATCCAGAAGCATGTGCCTTTCAATCCTAGGTACTGAACCACAGTGCTGGGGAGGGAGAGTGCGCTGGCTTAGGGTCACACGGCACAAGCTTACGATGCAAGACCAGCCTAAGCAAGCTGCACACTCTTGACCTCTAACGGACATTAGTCTTTCGAGGGACATTCGGCCTCCAGTACTCAATCGCAGCATTGGAATGGTAGAGTGTGCATACTTAGGTTGTAGGAACAGGCTAAGCATACAACACGCTCCGGATGCTCTATTAGCACTAGCATTTCATGGGAGTGACCGTTCAGCGCCATGGGACTCCGAGCAAGAAAATAACCAAGAACATCAGATACGTCACAGGTACCTGGTGGCATCATTGTTGTTGTGGTGGCATGTAGTCATCGTTTGGTGGTGGAAGTAGCCATAAGGCAATTGTACAAGCTTAGGGTGCATGACCAAGTTAAGCAGATTGTACACTTTGGACCTCCCGCTGGTGGCGTATTTGTTGAGATGGCGGTTGTCGGTACCTGGGATACTGAGTACCCTCGCGCATAGGCTAAAGCCGCCCAAGTGCCCTACCTTCCAGCAAGGGCGGTGTCCGAAGATGCCACGTGTCCAGAAGGCCCGGACCCCTCTACCTCAGATACGGGTTCGGAGTACCCACATGAACCTCAAGGAGGAGCCCATCTCCCCCTCAGAGACAAGCTCCCAAGCAGTAATGTGTCCAGCAGGATGTGATCCCGCTCCCCCCATGGGAGGGGGCTCCAGAGCTGCCATGTGGCTCGAGACAATATTCAGACGACCTCCACAAAGAGGCGGGCTCCGACTCTGCCATGTGTCCTGCAGCCTTTGAAACCTCGCTCAACTCAGGAGCAAGCTTCGGGGCTGCCACGTGGTCAGCGGGTCGGGACCCGGCCTCCCTAGAAGAGACTCGCTCCCGAGCTGCCACATAACCTGCTACTTACCCTGGGCAGTGGGTTGCGGGAGTTAAGAGGGTGGTGCGCCTTGTCCAGATCACGCATTGAAGGCTCACGTCTTCCCCAGGCGCATGACCCGGCGCACGCCTGCTGTCATATACTTCTGCGCCCAATCGCATCGCAGTGAAGGCGCAACAGGCCTACCCCACTCTGCCAAGTGGGTAGCTTACGGCGCCAGAAATAGATGGATGGGACATTCTCTTCCATCATCAACGACTACGCATGGGCCACTGGCGACTGAGGCGACAAGAAGGCAAGTCTTCAAGCTGCGGTCATAGGAAGCTTATGCGAGAAGCTTTAGATCTTTAAGATAAGATCACTCTGGGGCCACCTATCAGGCCTCAGACCCCGCTTGTAAGGCATCTGCCCCTATCTATAAATGGACCAGACCACCACCGTTAAAAAGGACAACCAATCTACGCATTCACACACACACACACACACACACACACCAGCAATACAACCTCACTGTGGAGTAGGGTGTTACGCTCTCGCGGCCCGAACCACGTAAAACCACCGTCTCATCCTCTCATACGCACGATAACTAGATTTAGAACTAATCCATGCCGATCAAAGAACCTCCGCGGGCTGCTACTTAGCAGATCCGGGGAAAGAGTTGCATTAACACTTTGACATTTGGCGCGCCAGGTATGGGCTTCTGTGACGCCCGGTTCCGAAAATTGAACCCAGCTAACGCATATGCGTGCCCAGGATGTTCAACACACATACACGAGTGCAATCACAAAAGAGTATACAGAAAATTACCATAGAAGAAGATTAATTATCAAATTTTATTACACAAACCATATTATCCTCGAATACAAGCTTTAATGAATATTAATGAAAAGTTCAACTAATGCAGCGGAAATAAACTAATTAAGCAAACTAAGCAACTAAGCAGCATAAGCAATAGGGTATAGCGCAGCTCCAATCAACACCACAGGCAAAGACAGTAGACACGGCCTAGAACTCCACATTATCATCATTAAACTCCCAATCCTGACCTACAACTGTTGGGCGGGGGGGGGGGGGGGGAATTGCAAGAGTGAGTACATGTCGTACTCAGCAAGTGTGGAAAGTATGACACGTGGCTAATTCAAATGACGATAATAATAATGGCAAAGTGCTAAAAAGTACATAAAAGCATTTGGAAAGAAGTATATTACATGTATGTGAAATAAACCCATCATAATCATAAGTAATACCATAATACCGGTCTGAATTCACTACCATCATCAATAATTCCAGATTTCACCATTGCCAGTAACCATATTCAATACCAGAAATAAATCCATAACCATCCATAACCATTGCCATCCCAATTACCAAATTCCCTCTAATCATGGAAGTTGTCCAGGTGCTCATATCCGGGAGCACGGCTATCATGATAGTTTTATTTAACTCTGCAGAGTTTGTACCACTTTACCCACGTTTTTGTGATTTCATCACCCGTCGGCGACTAAAGAACCTCCCTTCCGCCAATTACACTTCCTTTGGTGTATGGCCAAGAGATCACAAAATAGCCTCTACAAAGGGATTACTAGCCTATTTGGACCCCACTGAAGTTTCACCGGTGGCGATGTCTCCAACTGAGCACATCTTCAACCAAGGGCCCCCTCTTGAGCCAATCGGATCCCAGGGTAGTCCCACCAATCATCAACAAACCCAATCCGACTACCCCTTCCCTGAGCATCCACAATGGTCCAAACAGTACTGGCAAAGCCCTAATTACTCAGCTACGCCGCACCCATACTTGCCTCGTGGTGGCACTGTAGTCCTGGCTTATTCTCGCATGAACCGGTCCTTAGATCTAAAGCAAGCAAGCCACCATAACATCCAACCCATCCACATACCATGCTTGCTTAGATCACCCATTACCATACCGTATTGACCAGTTCATGTTAATCCATATACCATTAATGCATAATTAAATAATATAGTGGTTTTCCATCCCAATTAATTAAGCGATGCAAAAGGTAAAAACCCTTCCCGGATCTCTACCATAAATTCCAGGTGACAAGGGTGGTTAAACAAATCTAGTAAACTTCCTACCATAGGATTCCCATCAAATTGACACAAGCATGCAATTTTCAAACAAAACATTTATTTTAAAACGGGGCCAATATATGCTTCAAGGACACTTGCCCTGATCTTGCTATTGATTAGGGTTAAAGCCTTCAAACTATTGGTGTTGTAGATCCTCCGTGGCACTTTCTAGCGCAAATCCATCTAATCCACACAATAAACATACAAGACAAGAAACACAATCAAAGAGTGCACAAATATTAGTCAATATGACATGACATGCATGATTGATGCAAATGCAAGGTAGAACTTGTTAATAGATTGCTTTTAATGATCAATAACTAGTTCTAATAGCTTTTAACAAGTTTATACAGGTTTGGAGTTGATTAGGTCAGTTTTTAGAATTAATTCAACCCAATTTAACCAGGTAGATCGGACTAGTCCGCTAGGGATCGGACATGTCGGCACTCTGCGAGATCAGCAGATTATGGTTTTCTAGATCGACATAAATTCAGAGATTAGGGGTTAAATTCACGTAAGGAAAAGAGAATAGAAGGTATACCAGGTGTTTAGGACTCCAATGAATCAAGAAACTTGGAGGTAGCACTTGGATCTTGATGATCTAGGGTTGGTGATGAACTTGGGGATGAATTGGTGGTGAAGAACGAAACTTGGTGGAGATCTTGATCCTCTTCCGTTTCCTCCTCTTCTTCTTCTTGCTTGGTATCTTCTCCTCCCTCCTTGATGGTGGCTCCCCACGAACTAGGGTTTGGGTGGGTGGAAAAGTGGCAAATAGATGTCAAACCAAGCGGTGGGGCTGTTTATATAGAGGTGGAGGCTAGGGTTAGAAGGATTTCGAGTTTTGGGATGAGTAGAGGCCGGTTTAGAGTCCCACATGGGCTCTAAAAGAGCTAGGCACGATGTCCCTAGGCCCACTTAACATGAAACCCAAGAAACAAGTCGTAAAACAAAAGATCAATTCGGAGTCGCGAAATATCGGACAAGTCCGGACAGGACCGGACTAGTCCGAAGTCGTCCAGAGAGAAAATCGGACAAGTCTGGCCAAAAATCGGACAAGTCTGACTTTGAACAGAGAGGAAAACGGACAAGTCTGCTGGAACACCAGACTAGTCCGGAAAAGTCCAGGGACTTAGCAAATTTTCAAGGATTCATGGAATATCGGACTAGTCCGCACAAAATCGGACAAATCCGAAAGTTTCCAGTGCCAATAATCGGATTAGTCCGCAGCAAAAACGGACAAGTCCGTTTTTAGTCAGAGAGAAATCGGACTAGTCCTCAGCAAAATCGGACTAGTCCGCACTTTCCTGCATTTTAAGTGCGGTTTTGCTCCAAATCATTTTTAAACTCGTTCCTCTTGTTGTGGGTTAATGTTAAACATGTATATGAGTGTATGTAGGGCATGATGCATGAAAATGAGGGTGTTACAAATCTACCCCCCTTAAAATGAATCTCGCCCTCGAGATTCGACGCGGAAGAGAAGAGATAGGGAAAGTCCTTCTTGATATCATCCTCCAATTCCCACGTCGCTTCTTTTTCTGTGTGGTGTTTCCATTGAACCTTACACCATCTAATAACCTTGTTCCTTGTGACTCTCTCCTTGGTTTCCAAGATTTTGACCGGTTGTTCGACATAAGTCAAATCTTCCTCTAGTTCCAATTCTTCCATTGGCACTTGTTCTTCCGGCACTCTCAAGCACTTCTTGAGCTGGGAAACATGAAAGACATCATGCACGTCTGAGAGATGAGCTGGCATCTCCAACTTATACGCTACTTCTCCTCTTTTGTCCAAAATCTTGAATGGTCCAATATAACGAGGTGCGAGCTTGCCCCTTATGTTAAATCTCTTATGACCTCTCATTGGTGACACCTTGAGGTAAACAAAATCCCCCCACTTCAAAGGCTAGTTTCCTTCTCCTATTGTCCGCACAGCCTTTTTGTCTTGATTGGGCAGCCCTCAAGTTTTCACGAATTATTTGGACTTGCTTTTCGGCTTCTTGCTACACATCCGGACCAAATACTTGAGTTTCTCCTGCCTCATTCCAGAATAAAGGTGTCCTACACTTCCTCCCATAAAGCGCCCCATATGGTGACATTTTCAAACTTGCTTGGTAACTATTGTTGTATGAAAATTCCACGTATGGCAAGATTTTGTCCCAACTCTTCCCATGATTCAAAGCACAAGCTCTTAACATATCCTCCAAAATCTGATTGGTCCTCTCGGTTTGTCCATCCGTTTGAGGATGATATGCTGAACTAAAATTCAACCTCCTTCCCAAAGCTTCATGCAATTTTTGCCAAAATTTGGAGGTAAATTGAGAACCTCTATCCGAGACTATCTTCTTCGGGACTCCGTGTCGACACACAATATGCTCCATGTATATTTCGGCCAATCGTGCAGCTGTATATTTGGTCTTCACAGGAACAAAATGAGCTGACTTGGTTAAGCGATCCACAATTACCCAAATTGAGTCATACCCGGACTGAGTACGTGGTAAACCAACTATAAAGTCCATACCAATCTCTTCCCACTTCCACTCTGGAATCTTTAATGGCTGCAATAATCCTGCTGGCCTTTGATGTTCTACCTTGACTCGTTGGCACACATCACACAATGCTACATATTCAGCTATGTCCTTCTTCATGATATCCCACCAATAGCAAGTCTTCAAGTCTTTGTACATCTTTGTACAACCAGGGTGAATTGAGTAAGGCGAGTCATGTGCCTCCTTTAATATTGTCTCCCGAATATGCTTTACATTAGGCACAACGATCCTCTTTCCAAGCCATAAGGTAACATGTTCGTCTTCATCAAATCTGAATTCTCTCCCTTCCTCGATCCTTTCCTTTATTTCCTTGATCTCCTCATCTGCGGTTTGTGCCTCTCGAATTTCTTGCTCCAAGGTTGGGTTTAACTCCATCATCTCCATCTCATTTACAAACCCTAGGTTCAACCGTTCAAACTCCTTGCATAACTCAGATGGTAACTCTCGAACTTTGAGTTGGTGACTTACTCCCTTTCTACTCAAAGCATCGGCCACTACATTGGCTTTTCCTGGATGATAGTTGATACCCAAATCATAATCTTTGATGAACTCCAACCATCTTCGTTGTCTCAAGTTCAGATCCGTTTGTGTGAAAATATACTTCAAACTCTTATGGTCCGTATAAATTTCACACCTATGTCCAAGAATATAGTGTCTCCAAATTTTCAATGCATGTACCACGGCCGCAAGTTCCAAATTGTGCGTGGGATAATTCTGCTCATGTTTCATCAGTTGTCTTGATGCGTAGGCGACCACTTGACCTTCTTGCATCAATACACACCCGAGTCCTTGTCTTGATGCATCACAATAGATATCGAAACTCTTGCTTACATCCGGCAGTACAAAAACTGGAGCTGTTGTTAACCTCTTCTTTAACTCCTCAAAACTATTTTGACAAGCTTCAGTCCATCGGAAAGCCTTGCCCTTCATTAGCAACTCCGTCATAGGCTTGGCTATCTTGGAAAAGTCCTTGATGAATCTACGGTAATATCCAGCCATCCCAAGAAAACTCCTTATTTCCTTTACATTTTGCGGCGGTTCCCACTTCAACACGTCTCTCACTTTTCCGGGGTCAACTGATACTCCTCCTCCTGAGATTATATGACCCAAAAATGGCACCTCTTTCAACCAGAATTGACACTTGTTGAACTTGGCATACAATTGATGCTCCCTCAATTTCTGCAACGTAAGCCTCAAGTGTTCCTCATGTTCTTTCTCATCCTTTGAGTAGATCATAATGTCATCAATAAACACCACAACAAATCTATCCATGTACTCCATGAAGACCTTATTCATGAGGTACATAAAGTAGTCAGGCGCGTTTGTCAATCCAAAAGACATCACGGTGTACTCATAAGATCTATACCGTGTCCTAAAAGCTGTCTTGGGTATGTCCGATGGTCTAATCTTCATTTGAAAGTATCCCGACCTCAAATCAATCTTAGAGAAAATACAAGCACCCCTCATCTGATCAAACAAGTCTTCTATGCGTGGCAAGGTGTACTTGTTCTTGATTGTTACCTCATTGAGAGCTCTGTAATCCCTGCACATCCTTTGGGATCCATCCTTCTTGTCAACAAATAGAACGGGCGCTCCCCAAGGTGAAGAGCTAGGGCGAATAAAACCCTTCTCTAGTTGCTCTTGAATTAGCTTCTTGAGCTCCGCTAATTCCATAGGAGGCATCCTATACGGCCACTTAGCTATAGGTGCAGTTCCAGGTATTAAATCAATAACAAACTCAATGTCTCAATCGGGTGGCATACCTGGCAACTCGTCCGGAAAAACATCCAAAAATTCGCACACCACCGGAATCTCCTCAATTGCGACACCGTCCATATGATTCAGCTCCAATCGCTTCGGTGCGGTTTGAGATGCTTCAAATTCTACGGTGATCCCTTCTTCATTGGTCAACTTCACCGTCTTTGTGGCACACTCAATAACTTCATTGTGCTTCCTCAACTAGTCCATACCAAATATAATGTCCAATCCTTGGGAATCTAAAACAATGATGTTGGCGGAGAAGTCTACCCCTCTTATTCTAAGGCTTACTTTTGGACATACTATATTTGTCCTCATCTCTCCTCCAGGAGACTTAACCAATAGAGTAAACTTCATATGAGAGATAGGCAAACTATACTTGGCAACATACTTTGATGCAATGAATGAATGCGATGCTCCAGAATCAAATAACATAGTCGCGGGGTTGGAGTTTGCGAGAAACATACCAATGACCACGTCATCCGCTTGTTGAGCATCCTTCGTAGATACATGGTTCACGTTGCCACGAGCAAAATTCTGCTGTCCACGGCTTCCTTGTGGCGCTCCTCCATTGGGTCTTGGGTTTTGCCTCGGCGCATTGCTTCCTTGACCAAGGCCTGACTTAGGACATTGATGCGCATAGTGTCCAGCTTCTCCACAAGTATAGCACTTCTTAACTCCACCAGAATTATTGGGATGAGCTTGGTTTTGAACATTTGCAGCAGGAAAATTAGCACGAGGTGCATAAGGCATTGGAGGCCTAGGTGCTTGCATGACAGGGCGCTGCTGCACAAACTGAGTTAGGCGTGGTGCATAACCAGGGCGCTGAGCAGGAATAGAAGGGCTGTAATAGGGCGCATTGGGTGGTGCAAGGAGAGGGCGCACATTACTTCCTTGTTGCTGTCCTTGATATGGCACCTTTCTCTTATTGTCTTGCTCCATCTCACAAATCTTGTTCTCAACCACAATCGCTTTGTCCACAAGCTTCTGAAAATTGGCATAATCGCAGTTGAGTAGTTGCACTTGAATTTCATTGTTCAAGCCCCTCATGAACAAATATTGCTTCCGGCTGTCCCGACTAACATCCTCAGGCGCGTACCTTGAGAGTTGAGTGAACCTATTGAGATATTCACTCACGCTTGATTTTCCTTGCCTTAAATTCTCAAATTCTTGCCTCTTCAAGATCATAACACCCTCCGGCACATAATGAGAACGAAAATTCTCCTTGAATTCGGCCCAAGTAATTCTCTCTTGGTTCTCATGAGCATTGCAATAAGCATCCCACAAATCCACAGCTGCTCCAACGAGTTGATGAGAAGCAAACAAGACCTTCTCCCGGTCACTGCATTGGAGAATAGCTAGCTTCTTCTCCACGGACTTGAGCCAATCATCTGCATCCAAAGGGTCAGCAGCTTGAGCAAGGGTCGGCGGCCTAGTCCTTATAAACTCTCCCAATCGGTTAAGAGGAGGCGGGGGTGGCGGTGGAGGCATGTGGGGCTGATTGTTGATGTTGCCAGCCTGCAGCTGTCCCGTTGTTTGTATCATGGTCTGCATGAGCTGGTTTTGCATAGCAAAAAGCTGCTCAATGTTGATAGCTCCATAAGCAGGTCCTTGCCCATTGTTGTTCTGAGGTACTCCATTGTTCTCCTCCTCATCATTTCCATCCCTCTGGTTGCGAGTCCTCACCATCTGAAGAAAAGCAATATGTAAGAATTAGAAAACGTCTCCAACTATATGCATCAAGGGATATGAGGCTAACCAACTAGCTATACTAGCCTAGGTGGACATGGCAATGCTAAGGCATCCCAAAATCCTCTATTAACCACACAAGCAAACAATATATATAGCAAACAGCACCCCAAGCAAAAACTCATTGATTCCTAAGTGCTCATATGTGCTCTAAAGTGTCCATGAAAGTGCATCTAGGTTCCCCGTGGGTTTTGGATGATTGATGACGACAATTAAGTCGCTAATGAGCTCAAGTGATCTTAGCACAGGTATGGACTCAATTGGAGACGCAAACCCTCAAAAAGGAAAAGGAAGGAAACGGAGTCAACTCGAAGCGTAGAAACTAGGGTTTCTAGCGTGTTTGAGTTAGACTAGCCGTAGTAATAGGAGGGTGTGTGTGTCAAGTGCATTGAGATCAAGTTTGGGAGCTCAAAGTGGTTTAGAGGTCAAACCTATGAAAGAAATGAGTGATTGAGTGGTCTGGCCGTAGGGCCGGACTAGTCCGTGCAGGAGGCCGGACTAGTCCGTCCCTGGCCGGCCAAGTCCGTTTCTGGCCGGACCAGAAGGGTCTGACTGAGATCGGACTAGTCCGTTTGTGACCGGACTAGTCCGGCTAGCTGTGAGTGGGTTTTGGGATGAAGTCCCAAAACCACGGACCTGTCCGTTTTGGACCGGACCAAGAGGTCCTGAGTGAGAACGGACTAGTCCGCCCGTGGGGCCGGACTAGTCCGGGTTGGCTAAGAAAAGGTGCTTCTGTGGCTAAGTCTGGGAGGACCGGACTAGTCCGCCCTAGGGGCCGGACTAGTCCGTGGTCCTCAGACTAGTCCGTTTTCACACGGAGCAGAAGGCTCTGTGTGAGATCGGACTAGTCCGGTGTTGACCGGACTAGTCCGTTCTGGAAGTGACCGTTTGAATTTGAAGTTTGGCGGGTAGCGTGACGATCGTGTGTCAGCTGTCGGGACCTGACAATGGTGTCAGTGGTCCCCTAGGCCGGACTAGTCCGGGCCAGTGGCCGGACTAGTCCGTCCTTTTGCTGAAGTCAGCAAATTGGGGTTGGGACCTCTATAAAAAGGGGACCCCCGGCCTCATTTCAAACACCCTTGGAAAAACTCAAACCCTAGCGCCGCCACAGCCAACTTGGAGCACTCCTAAGCCTCCTTCTTGCCTACTTTCCCTCTAAAACTAATTCTTGAGTGGATTAGGGTTTAGTGAGGTGGAGAAGAGGAAGAACATCGCGCTTGTGCTCCCGGTTTGATCTCTTGCACTCGTTGAGTCTTTGTGGGCTGTGTATTGAGTTTGTTTTACTGTGTTGATCATCTTTGTGGTGTGGGAGCCTCAGTTTGTGAGAAGCCCCAACGAACTTTGTAATCACCGTTGTGATTAGTGGAGAACCAAGTTAGGCCCGTGCGGTAAACTTGGTGAGGGAAGGGTTGTTGGACCCGGTCCTTTTGTGGACTCCTCAACGAGGACGTAGATTCCTTGTGTGGGATCGAACCTCGGGATAAAATCCTTGTCTCCTTGTGTTCTCCGCATTTACTCTATTGATTACTTTGTTCTAGAGTTGGTAGTCTCGTTTCATATTCCGCATTGCTACAAACTTGTGGAAACTTGACTTGCTCTTGTTTAGGTTGTTGCTCAACTTGACTTAAACATACACTCACTTGTAGCATTGAGAAAATCCCCTAAAACTTGCTAGAAACATCTTTTTAGGGTTATTCACGCAGGCTGACCGGACTAGTCCGCCCCCTGACCGGACTAGTCCGCCCCCTGTAATTTAATCTCGTTTTATTGAGTCATTTGCAGGTCAATTAGCCTATTCACCCCCCCTCTAGGCAACTTTCAATTGGTATCAGAGCAGGACTCTCCACAAAGAGTCTAACAACTCGGAGAGATGGCCGGAGTGGTGAATGATGATGCATCGAGCAGCAACTACGAGGCGACCCGTGAGGAGATGTTGGCTTATCAAGATAAGCCAACGGACGATGAGGAGACTCGCCAACTCAAGGCGAAGCTCCGGGAGAAGTTGAACATTTCCAAGATTGATCCATCAAACCAATCAAGCGGTGGTGGTGGAGTCAACTACAACCGGCAAGGGTTCAACTATGAACGCCTTGCCGCCAACAACCACTACCTGTCCATCCCATTGGGGAAACCTCCCCAATTCGATGGAACGGACTACGGTATGTGGAAACATAACATGAAGATCCACCTCGTGTCACTCAACCCAGCGTTGTGGCAAATTGTCATGACCGGGGTGGAGATTCCAAAGGATGAGGACAACATAACTCAAGAACAAGCCATCCTCATCCACCGCAACGCTCAAGCTGCGGGTGTGATCATCTCATCTCTCTCTAGAGATGAGTTCAACCGTGTCGATGGCCTTGAAGTGGCCAAAGACATATGGAACACCCTCAAGACGGCGCATGAGGGAAACCGAGTGGTCAAGGAGGCCAAGATCGAGCTCATCGAAGGAGAGCTTGGGAGATTTGCCATCTTGGATGGTGAATCCCCCCAAGACATGTACAACCGGCTAAAGGTGCTGATCAACAAGAGCCGATCTTATGGCTGCACCAAGTGGACCGACCACGAGGTGGTGAAGAGGATGATCCGGGCATTCATGCCTAGGAACGTCTCTTTATGCTCCATGATTCGGGAAAGCCCGGGGTTCACTCAAATGACCCCGGAGGAGGTCCTTGGGAGGATCATTAACCATGAAATCATGGAGAAGGAGGCGCTCTTCTACAACGACCTCCAAAAGTTCACCGCCTCCAAGATGAAGAACGTTGCACTCAAGGCAACGCCCTCTTCAAAGGAGCAAGAAGAAAGTGATGAGGAGAGCCTCGACACCGATGAGGAGGAGGCCTTCTTCATCAACAAATTCAAGAGAATGATGAGGAGGAAGAAAGGGGGGCACAACCATGAAGGCAAGGGAAAGGAAATAGCAAGACCCAAATCAAGAAGGTCTTGCTACAACTGTGGCGAGTATGGGCACTTCATCGCTGATTGCCCACACGAAGAAACGAAGAAGAAGAAGGAAGGGAAGCCTCAAGAAAGGAGATTCTTCAAGAAGAAGAGGTCCTCCGTACAAGCCCATTTGGGGAAGGAGTGGGACTCTAACGATGAGTCCTCCTCCGAAGAAGAAGAGGAGAAGATGGCCACCATAGCCATCGGGAGGAACTCCAAGGGAGGCAAGCTCTTCCCCAACCTCAACAACGACCAGAATCCTACTTGTCTTATGGCAAGGGAAGGAAAGAGAAAGGTAACATCTCATCCTTCCTCCCCAACTTCCTCACATGATGATTTTGATAGTGCTAGTGAAAATGAGCATATGTTTAAGGACATAAGCAAAAGCACCTTGCATAGGATGAAGTTGCTTATGGATGAGATCTTTGAGAAGGAAGATCTCATCAATAGACAGGAGGACATGCTCATCCTTGAGAAGGAGAGATGTCAAGAGCTTGATGAGCTCCTTGAGCTCGAAAGAGAGAAGAGCAAGGCATTGGAACACGAACTTGCACTTTGCAAGAAAACGTGTTCAAGTCTTGAGGAGAAGTCGATTGAGCTCAAGGATGAACTTGGAAGCTTGTCAAAAGCTAACAAGATCCTTGAGACTCAAATTGAGTCACTCAAGAACAATGTAACCTCTTCCTTCAAGAGCTCAACCTCCTCAAAGGCCTCATCCAAGGCAACATCACCTTGCAAGTGCTCCAACTTGATCCTTAAACTTAAGGATGAACTCAACCTAGCACAAGGCAAACAAGCACCTAAGGGTGCCATCTTTGACAAGGAAAAGGTGGCATATGCACGAAGTGCATTCACCAACACAAGACCACCCCATGTCAAGGATGGTCTTGGCTATACTAGAGGTGCAAGGCATAACACCAAAACCTCCAAGTATGGCAAAGACATGATTGTCTTTGTTAAGGGGAGTTCATCCCAAACTAAAAATGAAAAGAACTCACCCTCTAGCAAAAACTTACCTAAATCTGAACCGCATCATTTATTTCATGATTTTGATGCATCTTATGTGTTCTGTTCCTTTTTATAGGCGTGGGTTGAGGGCAGTGAGGTGTAAATCAGCTAGTGGGCACATCAGAGTACGACCCACACAGGGACCTCCTGCTCGTGACGGATCGACCGGTTTGACATTCTAGTGTTTGGTGAAAGGTAGCCATATACGACTAGTACTAAAGTGCTATATAGGTACTGCTGCAAGTACTCGCTGGCATTTCTGAAAGTGCGTATGTGTCGTGTTGTCCGAGTGTGTCTTGATTGCAATCATCGTCTCTCGCGGTAATAGAGTACCATTTGTTCACTGTGTCGTGACGTAGTAAACACGAAAGAAGTCAGGAGAATACGATGTATTCGATTATAATTGTTTTGCAACCTTGTATGTCTTAGAGATAGTACAATTAAAAGTTTACAGTTTCCACATACTTTACCTGTAATAGCATTATATGCTCTGGGCATGTCATATCATCGGCAAAGCGTTTCTTGTTTGATTGTGGAGTCCATGATGTGTTGTGCCTAAAGAATGTCATGTGCTACTTAAAACATGACTATAAGGATCCACTTGTAGGCGTGTCCTTTATGCTATTCCTTACCCATGCTTAGTATTCACCCCTGCATATGTCTAGCGAGACGGGTTAGTCTTGCTGATCCTTAAGCTCACGTTTGTAGTTAACAAGTTTTTGCAGATTTTATGACTGATGACGGGTTTGATGATGAGGTTGCACCCCCTCCAGGGTTTACAGCCGAGTGGGAACCCTGCACGTCACTGTAAGTTGGGTGTTGCTAGTGCGAAGTATCCAGGACATGGATGACTTTGCTTTTGCATAGCTAGTGCCAAGAGCGTAGCTATGATGTATAGTTCTCTTTCCTTTTCGCTTAGTATTTAAAACTTCCGCTGTGTTTATAAATAAAGACTTGGTATTGTATCTTATTCTCGTTCTTTTCTTGTATACTGTTAGGTGTCGCATCGCACGACACCACCCAATGAGATCCTTGGATGTTGGGATTCCGGTCACCATAGCATGGTATCAGAGCATCATTAGGAACAGTATACTTGAGAAGAGCATATTTTCAAAAACTTAGGGTTATATGAGTGAGGAATTAGCTATATGCCCGTATAAGGAGTATTATTAGTATATGATATAAAGGTGGTAAACTAACTATGTGTCATTATATTCTATAACAATGCTCCAATGTCAGGTAAGAGGTAAGGTACGCCACCACAAGCAGATCAGTTGCGGTAAGCTCACCATGCAAGAGGCTTTGCACGAGAGGGTCAATATGGGTCTCTGAAGCTTTTCTTGTTTCTGAGAACATATGACACGCAGTACCCCAGCGTGACACAAAATTAGTGGGAGCCCCCGTCCGGTGGTGAATAACCCGGTAGTATGCATCTCTAGAACTATTCATTTTCTATGGGAGCATGCGAAACATGTATGCCCGAGCGTGTATAAGCCATTTTGTGCAGGAGTCTTTGCTGTACAGACGTAGTACAGCCATGTACCTCGAGACATGACATCGCGCGAGGGCGACTCATACCAGAGTCGTATGCATTTACTTTCCAATGTATTATTGTGACTACTTGTTCTGTTTCCCCGTGCCGCCTTTGAGGTGTGAAAGTGTGAAAGGGGATTGCTTGTCTTCTATAGCACTAACTACGGTAGCGACCCGTGAAGAACACGTTTGTGAGTGAATGATACTAGGGCCACCTATAAACGTATCCGGAAATACCGGTTAGAACTTTCTTTGGTGAGGCACGTAGTACTATCGGTATCAAATTTGATAGTTGACCATCCCCAATGACAGAATGGATGCATTACATTTTGGAAAGTCTGACTATCAGGTGCTGGTAGGCTTTAACTTCACAAAATGAGTTTCGACTCGACAAAGGGTTAGAACCAAGATTCTTGATTTCTGGCAGAAGTTCGCTCGACTTTGCCAGGTTGTAATCTTGGTTAGTTATGAATAAACTTAGGGGTATGATATATGGATGGAAATCTCTTGAAGACCTCTACAACTTTTCTGTTGACCATTAAGGCAGAAAAGCTTGATAATCTGTTGAAATTTGGAGTATGCTTAAACTGCTCCAGATGACCATACCATTGTACCAGTCTCTGTATTTTTGCCATAACTCACTGTAGAAAAATATTCTGCCTTATTGTGATACATATATGGAAAGGGTAGAAGGATATCTACAGATTTGTTATTCAAAGTTTTTCATTATTCTAATTTGAGGCAATTTAAATTTCGATTTCAAAACAGTAAACTACATGGATGCTGTTGAAAACCAGTCAGTTCATCTGTTAAGTTTGGATAGTAATATCTCTCAGTCCAGAATAGTGACATGGTCACATTTATACATTTATGGAAATCTTAGGAAGTCCTCTATCAACTTTATTTTGTACTTATGACCTGAATCTTGGTGTAACGGTGTTTAATTCCTATTGTCGCAAACTTGGTTCTGGCAGACCAGAACTTGAAACAGTTTCACATAGTTCCAAATTTGCCCGTTATACCTGTATAACAAATGTTTCATGGATGAAATTTTTTACTTCTGGATTTTTAACTTGATTTTATACAATGTTTATTTTGTCATTGTCTCAATATATTGTTTTTATATACCTGTATAAATTGTGGAGATAACCACATATACAGGGGAGGTTCTGTCAAAATTTCCAGAAAATTTAGGTCAAATTCAAACCTGTATAGATTTTACTTCCTAGCTCACCTCGAGCTGTATGGGTACAATCTGGAAAGGATGTAAATTTTACTACAACTTTTGTATTCAATCCAACTTCTGGTTCTGACGTTTCCTGTATAAACATTTTGAATTTATACAGGAAGGTCAGATGGAACAGACTGTGATTACTACTCCAGTTTTGAATTTTCTTGAACTATTGGAAGTTGGAAACCTTTTCATTGTTCAAGTATCTTTTCCACAGATGGCAGACTTGATGGTACACTTATCAAATGTATTGGTGTTCGCGATGTGTGCTCATCGAAAAGGTCTTCCGGAGTTGTTGATAGCACTGCTTCAACGGTTCGGGTATCGCGACATACCAAGCTATTGGGGCACGAAATTCAATGATGGAGGTGTGACAAGATGCACCATCTATGTTGATGTGCCCGCTGGTCGGTCATATATTGGATGGACTCCTTTCTCCATCCAGGTGAAAGGGGCTCAATTGGAAGACACGTGGTGTTTTGCCGCGAGTGTTGCCATTGCGAGGTTTTGCAAGCTTCATTTTCGTCATTCGGTGGGCACCCCGTTTGCGCTCTTTCCAGTCGATGGTAGAGCTAGTGAGGAGTGGGTGAGTCAAATGGGTGCAGATTATGGCCTTCACGGAGAGGTACCCAAGATAATCTTGGCATTATATGCAGCATCATCGTGTCAGGTGAGCGTTACACAACATCTTAGCATTGAAGGGTTGCTGGGGGATCTGAAACAAGCTTTGATTCGACGAGATAATTTTGAGTGGGCCAATGACTCACTTAGAACCATGATTGCTCCTCTCAATCGATGTTTAAACGTTCGGGAGAATTAGTGGCACCGAGCTATTCAAGACCTATCGGAAGCTCGCCAGGAAGCGCACTGCGCAGAAAGCGCATTGGAGGCGAGTCAACTTGAGGTACAACTACTGGATGATTAGTTGAGTATGGTGACTCAAGAACGGGATCAATCTAGGGAGGAGACTCAGGATTGGAAAGCCAGTTGCGAGCATGCATGAAAGGAACTGGAAGACTATAAAATGTTTCTTCTATAGACTGATGTGCAATCTTTAGTTGCCGCGACATCGTCGGTGGCGGGTGAGGCAACAAATCCTGCTCCAGCCCCCGCACCTGTGGCACCAATTTCTGAGGACGAGGACAAAGAAGATCCTGAGATACTCGTGTACGTCGATTAGGACGTATCAGAGTAGGATGGGGCGACACTCCTGCCATCACGGGGCAACGTATAGTTTAGTAGTTGCTCGTGTTTACTTTGTGGCCATGGTTGTGTATAAATAGAAGAGGGCGTGTATAAGATGAAAAGGTGTGTATGACATCTCATGGAGACCAAGTTTAGTAGGGATGCACTTCCGTAGTGGGAGTCCGTCATTTTGGAGTTCACTACTGTAAACTTGGTCATGAGATATATTTTGTATAAAGTTTGTAGTTTATCAATATATGTGAATGTTATGCACTTATTCCATTGTCAATATTCGCACTACTGTAATATGAAATGGATGAAGGGAAACGCAAACAGGTTGCTGATTTTAAATCTTATGGATGCAGAATGGTGCCTATGCTTTCGATGCCAGAGATGGGAGGTTCAAGTCGTGGTCGTGAGGACGAAACTCCAACCCAGGAGCAAGCTGCGACACTGCAGCAACAAGTTCCACCACCACCACCTCCTGATCTTTCGAGGAGTCTAGCGGAGGTTCTCGCCGCAATGCTCGGCTCGTGCGATGAGAAAACTAAGTTGCTGTGGACCTTGGTTCAACATTCGTCCCGTCAAGGGGGGCGACCAGATGCGAGTCCACGACAGCCTTCTCCGAGTTCATACTCAGACTTCATGTCAACGCACCCGGCGGTCTTCATGGAGGCTGATGAACCGTTGGAGGCAGACAACTGGCTCCACTCCATCGAAGGAAATTTTCGTTTGATGTGAATGACCGAACAACAGAAGACCCTATTCGCGGCACAACAGTTGCAGGGATCTTCTGGAGCATGGTGAGCAAATTTTATCGCCGCACGATCAGCAAATTGTGTCGTGAGCTGGGAGGAGTTCCGGGAGGCGTTCCACGCCTATCATATACCTCCCGGTATTATGAGGAGGAAGCTTCAAGAGTTCTTGGAGCTGAAGCAAGGAGGAAGGAGTGCTTACGAGTACTCCAAGGTATTCAACCACTTGGCCCAGTATGCTCAGGACCAAGTGAGTACGGAAGATAGGAAGCGTGAATGCTTCTATCGGGGTTTGAATGCAAAGATGAAGGACAAGCTTCCCTTGTTCAAAGGCGGTAGCTTCAACGACATTATCAACACCGCAATCGTGCAGGAGGACACTACTAGGGAGCTATTCTCTGACAAGAAGAAAAGGAGTGCTCCGCAAAGCAACGGAGGTGGTGCTGCTCAGAAGTACCGAATGGTGTATCGATCACCATCGGGCCAGAGGTGGAAGCCACCATCGCGGCCACTGATGTTTCGTGGCCGCCAGTTCAACAACGTTAGTTTCCGTCCACAGCAGCAGTAGCAGCAAGGGATGATTCCGCGTGCACTTCCACCTCCACCGCGTGCACCGAGATTCCGTCCTGAATCTATGCTGGTCAGACCCCGTACACGTGTTTCATGTGTGGTCGTACGGGGCACTTCGCCAAGGACTGCCCATAGAGCGGAGGGCAATCATCGTACCAGGGGGCAAACCAGCTTCACAACCAGCCTAAGAAGCAAGACACCAGAACCGGCAACGTCAACCACCTCGCCATCGAGGACATTCTAGAAGGCACACCCGTATTCACGGGTACGTTCCTTGTCCTTGGTCGTCCCGTAGTCATCCTCTTTGACTCCGGTGCTTCACACAACATTATTAGCAAGTCTTATGTCATTAAAAATATCAGTTGCCTATCGTTGCCACAAAAACCCCATATATGATTTGTTCTCCGGGTGGGAAAGTAGTGGCAGATGAGATGGTCCATAGGGTACCTCTTAATCTGGGTGGGAACATATACCCTATCTCTCTCACTGGAGCATCAGAAGTTAGATGTCATCTTAGGGATGGCATGGTTGCAATACAACTGTGCTATTCTTGACATCGTTCCTCGGAGGATATATTTCAAATCTCCACTGCACCTGAAAGTGCATCTAGGAATCCCTTGTGGGTTTTGGATGATTTATGACAAGCAAATGAGATCCTAACTACTTTGTTGAGGTGATCACCGGTTTTAATGATAAAATGAGCAAAGTGCCAAAAAGAAAGGAGAATGAGGAGCAATTTGGAAAAGAGCTCAAGGAACAAGTGTAGTAGATCATTGTGTATGGAGTGTGTTAAGGAAACACACCCCAAGAGCTCAAGCACAAATAATCACACACATTGCACAAGTTTATATAGGACCAGACTAGTCCGACTGATCCAGACTAGTCCGAAATCTTTATGCACAAGAGCGGACAAGTCCGATATTACCACGGACTAGTCTGATATCTCTCTGACTAGAATCAGATGCCTCGCCAGTGCGGACAAGTCCTCCAAAACCCTCACAAGTTGCACAAAATCGGACAAGTTCGATATTAGCACGGACTAGTCTGAAAAAAATTCTCTGACCTAAATCGGACAAGTTCTCCAGGTGTGTACTTGTCCCCAAATTAACTTAGGGTTTCACTTTTCCGGACAAGTCCGATATCTATCGGACTAGTCTGAAGATTTCTAGAACCAAATTCGGAAAATTCCGCTTTCAGCTGGACTAGTTCGATATTTCGGGACACCTAGTGTTTGCTATACACAGCACACTGGACTAGTCCGGTGTCCACCATGGACTAGTTCGATCTTTCTAAACCCTAACAGTTACTTTTGGGAACCCCATATAAATAGGTGTACATGGCCCATCTTCCAATACCTCTCGAACCCTAGCGCCGTCACACCTCCCAAGAGCCTAGAAAACACCTCTCTCCACGAAATCAAACGCAAGAAAGGTACATCCCTTGAGGATACACTTTGGATCATTGGAGAGACACGATTCATCACTCATTGATTTCTTGGTTTGATTCTCTAACACACTCCTGTGGTTTTTCATTGTGATCTTTCGAGTGTGTTCTTGGTGGTGTTCATATTATAATCTTGGGGAGCCCTCAACGTGTGAGAAGGCCCCTTGAATTTGGTTATTTGCCCTTTATGATAAGTGAAGAGGATTGGCCTTCGTGGCGATCCAATGTGGGTAGGGTTGGAGAAGACCCGGTCCTTTTGTGGACTCCTCAACGTGGATGTAGGTTGCCTCTGTGGGAACCGAACCACGGGATAAACTCATTGTGTCCTTCCTTTGCGCCCATTGTTCTTACATTTCTTATATATCTAGGGTTTCGATCAATCGTGCTTACTTCACATTGAAACATTGAGTTTAATATTAAATTTTGATACATCCTAGTTCATAGTTGTGCAACACTTCAATTACAAGTATAATTCCGCTGCTTACTTCCTAGGATCAAGTTAATCGATCAAATTTGATTAACTTAGTCGGTACACACCGGACTAGTCCGATATCTTGAGATTTGATCTGGTTGTTAAGTGTTGCAGGTTCCGACAGAAAATCAAAAATGCCTATTCACCCCCTCTCTAGGCCACATTCACCAGCCTCCCCAAGCTATCATTCTATAGATGACTCCAACTACTTACAACACCGAGGTCATTAAACTTGAGGATATTCTTGTGGTATGTGAGTATCCGGACTATTTCCCGAAGATCTTCCTGGTATGCCACCAGAAAGAGATGTCGAGTTTAAGATTGAACTTGTACCGAGAACAGTGCTGATCTTGAGGAAGCCATATAAGATGGCACCTAAGGAACTTGCAGAACTGAAGGAGCAGCTGAAGGAACTTATGGACAAGGGTTTCATTCGTCCAAGTTCATCACGTTGGGCCTGTTCTGCATTGTTCATGGAGAAGAGGAATAAGACATTAAGACTATGTGTGGTCTATCGTCCACTCAATGTTGTCACGATGAAGAATAAGTACCTACTACCACGCATCGATATTTTGTTCGATCAATTGGTGGGTGCTAAGGTATTCTCGAAGATGGATCTTCGTTCTGGGTATCATCAGATCAGGATTTGACCAGAGGATATACCTAAGACGGCATTCTCGATGAGGTATGGATTGTATGAGTACCTTGTCATGTCTTTTGGATTGACCAATGCATCGGCTCATTTCATGTATCTCATGAATTCGGTGTTCATCTCGGAATTGGACAAGTTTGTCGTGGTCTTCATCGACAACATCCTTGTGTATTCGAAATCCAAAAAAGAACATGCTCAACACTTGCGCATCGCGCTTCAACGATTGGGAGACCACAAACTGTATGCCAAGTTTAGAAAATGTGAGTTCTGGATCAGCCAAGTGCCATTCCTAGGGCACATCATCTCTGCTAAGGGGATTGCAGTTGATCCAAGCAAGATTAATCAAATACTCAAGTGGGAGTCTCCAAAGTCGGTACATGATGTTTGAAGCTTCCTGTGTTTAGTCGGATATTACCGGAGATTCATTCCAAGTTTCTCCAAGATAGCTAAACCAATGACGGAACTTCTGAAGGAAGGGAAGAAGTATGTATGGACGAAGGAATGTGAGGTAAGTCTTCAAACATTAGTGAAACACCTCACAACAGCACTGGTATTAGCCCAACCAGACAAAACCAAGTCATTTGATGTTTATTGTGATGCATCTGGGATTGGTTTGGGTTGTGTACTGATGCAAGATAGAAGGGTGATCGCTTATGGATCACGGCAGCTTCGAAACCATGAGCAGCATTATCTGACTCATGATCTTGAGCTCACTGCCATGGTACTTGCATCGAAGATGTGGAGACATTATCTATTGGGCAACCTAGTGCATCTCTACACAGATCAAAAAAGTTTGAAGTACATCTTCACCCAGAAGGACTTGAATATGCGGCTGCGAAGATGGTTGTAATTGATCAATGACTATGAGATTGAGATCCACTACCACCCTAGCAAAGCAAATGTAGTTGCAGATGCACTGAGTCGCAAGTCCCATGTCAATAATCTTTCCATCATCTCGATGGAGGAAGAAGAGCCGAGTCATTACTTGGTTCCATATGGGGCGCTCTACAATCTAGCTCTCATTCCAACCATAAGGGAAGATATTGTAGAGGCTCAGAAGAAAGACAAGGGCATATCGCACATTCGCCGAAGAATGAAGAAGGGGGAGATGAAGTGTTTCCGATGTGACGATGACGGTACCATCTTGTTCAAAGACCACATCGTGGTGCCCCGCAATGTGGAACTTCGGAAGAAGATATTGGACGAGCTCATTTGTCCAAGTATTCTATTCATCTGGGAAGTAACAAAATGTACGAAGATTAAAAGAAGAAATTTTGGTGGACTCGGATGAAGAGGGAGATAGCGAAGTACGTATCTGAGTGTGATACGTGTCGGCGAGTGAAAGCCGACCATCCGAAGATAGCCGATCAAGTTCAACCTTAGAGCATATCAGCCTGGAAATGGGAGGACATCATCAAGGATTTAATAGTTGGATTACCTCTCACCTTTCGCAAGCATGACTCGATTTCGGTGATAGTCGACCGACTCACCAAGTTGGCTCACTTTATTCCAATAAATGTCAATTATGTTGCACGAAAATATGCAGAGTCTTACACGGAGTACCCCGCACTATCATATTAGATCGTGGGACCTTATTTGTTGCTCGGTTTTGGGAGAAGCTCCACACATCTCTGGGTACCAAGTTGCTCTGAAGCTCATCTTACCATCCTCAGACTCATGGTCAAACGGAGCGAGTAAACCAAGTGCTAGAAGATATGCTCCGCGTCTGTGCCATCCACCATGGTAAGAATTGGGATGATCACCTACCATTGGCGGAGTTTTCATACAACAATGGTTATCAAGCTAGCATATAGATGGCACCATCTGAAGCTCTTTATGGCCGTAAGTGCCGCACATCTTGGTGTGAATCCAGTGAACGAGTGATATATGGTATCGACTTGGTAAATGAAGCCAAAGAACGAGTGTGAGTTATTCAAGCCAACCTCAAGGCTGCTCAATCTCGTCAGAAAAGCTATGCGGACAAACGACGTCAACCTCTTTACTTTGACGTGGGGGATCACGTTTATCTTCTGTACCCCCAATCAAAGCAATTCATCGCTTTGCAGTAAAAGGGAAGCTTGCTCCACACTTCATTGGGCCGTTCGCAATAATTGAACAATGTGGACCAGTGGCCTATTGGCTAGAGCTACCAGCGTCACATTCAGGGGTCCACAATGTGTTTCACATTTCGCAGTTGCGGGAATGTCTCAATGCCCCAGCTGATGTCCGTATGGAAGATTTGGAAGCTCCCCAACCAGATCTTACTTACTCTGAGCACCCAACCCAGATAATCGATGAGAAGACTCAGACCACAAGGAGCCGCACCTTACATTTCTACATGGTCTTGTGGGGCATCCACACCACTGAAGAAGCAATGTGGGAAAGCGAGGAATACCTTAGAACGAACTATCCAGACTTGTTAGTAGCATATGTTCATTAGATCTTTTTATTTTATCCTTCCTGTTGTAATCTCAGGACGAGATTCTTTTAAGGGGGGAGGAATGTAAAATCCCAGTTTTTCCTTAATATGAAGTTTAGTTACCTGTTGCTCTCAACCATAGTGAAGATCAAATATGGTTGTACACATGAACTTGATATCATCAAGTATCTTTCTTTCCCTCATACTTAAATTTTATTAACATGAGGGAGGGATTTCACCAATGACCCTAGGATAATTCAAGTAGCCTTTCTACAAATTTTGGAATTTATTGAATGGAAATTTGCTAGGGCAAATCAATATGCAGTACTAAATATATTCAAATTAATTCAAACCTTGAATATAACCACTATACATATAGGCCCTGTCAAAATTATTCAAATCTGAGGCTATAAATTTTTCCATGGCCTCATAATATTCCAAATAGCCTTCCTGCAAAGTTTCAAGATTTTTGGATTTCATTTGCTATTTTATTTGAGACGCTTAGCAAATTCAGAATTGAATTTGAAATTTAACTGAAACTTGTCCAAATTCGAAATCCAATTTCAGATTCTGAACCTACATAATTGATTTGGCCTGTCCACAAAAATCTAGAATTCTTGGACAGTTCTAGGTAGGAGAATTGAAGTTACGGAGGGTAATTAGGATGAAAGGGGCAGTGGGACCCACTGTCAGCCTCTCCCACTCGATGAACTGACGGAGCCGCTCTATTTATGGCTTTCCCTGCGGTTCAACATTGGGGGAGCTCACCACCGCGACAAGGCATGCAAATCAGGCAGCTGCGTGGCCTAAACACCTCCCTTGGCCTATATCTACCCCTCCCGACCGACGGCGTCTAGTTCCATCACAGTTTCGCTTCCGCTCGCCACAGTTTCACCCCGCCATCACACAACACTGCCACCTTCCTTTCCTCCCAGTAAGCACCTCGGTCTTACCTCTATTCCCTTTGATGCAAACAGCAAACTTGGCGCTAAGTTTGTGCTCTATCATCTACGCCAACTAGCTTATTGTTTTGCTCCTTGGGTTGGCCCTAGTTTGAAGTTTCGCGGACGCCACCGATGTTGGGAGAGAACGACGCCTCTGCTCCGCCGTCACCAGCCCTCAACCATCTGCGTCACAGCTTGACCTCAACATAAAAAAGGATCACCATCCTGAGCTCTTTCTTACAGTAAAAGCTGTACCTCCTTTCATTCAGTATCGAGCAATATATTTCAGTTTCTCTTTCGGTCGTCGCCCATGAACTAGCTCACTTCTCGGTTTAATTCTGTTTCTACATGTAATAATTCTTAAATCCATTTAAGTATTATAGTCAGTACCTCCTAGAGCACCCCTGTGCCAAAAATCAGTAGACGCCATCGAGTAAAGGTGGAGATATTCGAGTTTTCCCTACCGCCAATAAAATTCCGTCGGTCCATCGTCAAAGTCAACTTTGCCAGCAATGTCACCCCTTCCTAACCTCAAAACCATCATCCCCATGCTCCCAGGATTGTTTCTAGATTTTCCCCGAGCCTTTTGCGCCATCCCCGTGTGATTCCGACGATAGCCGAAACCCTAGCTCCGCCGCCGTCGTCGCACCGCCATCTCCGGCCGTCGCCGCCACGATTGGACCTCACCATCGTGTTGTGCGGTCGATTCTATGGCTAGGCGGTCAGGGCCGAGTCGAGTGGAGGTCGACGCAGCCATCACGGCGAGCTCGCCACGCAACGCCACCGCGGCCAACGGCGCGTCGCGTGGTAGACGAAGGCCTATGGGCCCCACTTGTCAGCGCCCATTCGAACGCCCCGGGATCAGCTGCGGCACTAGATCCGGTGCGGCTACATGGTTGAACCCCGTGGCCCCCGGTGTGGCCCAGATGCGATTGGCCCATTTTAATGAAGCGGGACCAGCTGCTTTATTCAAATATTTCCCATTGGAAAATAATTCCAGGATTAAACCAAACTTCTAAAAATCATTACTCCTAGTAGAATTGCTCAGAAATTTCCAAATAAATTCTGGTAGACTCATCTCAATCTCTACTTTGCAGTGATGCAATTTATTGGACATGAAACTCCCAGAATTTTTATAATTAATTCCTTTGATATAAGTGCTTGGGGAAATTAATTACTCCTATTATGTTAATTGGAAAATTCCCAATTTTGGTCAGAACACTCTTATTAATACACTTGATCTCCAGTAAATATTTGAAGTTCATTGGACTTCAATTAGTGGTTGATCCAAATCTCTATGTAGTTGAAAAATTGAGAAAAATACAAAATCAATTTCAGAAATTCCCCCAAACTTGTAAAATCAGTTTCTCCTTGTAGGAAGCTTAGAAAATTGCGAAACCAATTTTTCTAGAACTTGTGAGACCCCCGATGCATGGTACAACCACTGGTAGACATGATAGACCTCCAAAATTTCAACCAAAATTCAGAGAAGGTTTATACTTGTAGGAATTTTAGGAGCAACAAACTTCCTTGATCATACAACCACTGGTAGCCATGATAGACCTCCAGAATTTCAACCAAAATTCAGAGAAGGTTTATACTTGTAAGAATTCTAGGGACAACAAACTTCCTTGATCATCTCCTGTTCTTTGCAAGAGTCTCTATTATAGTCCCTAGTATCTACCTTAAAAGTTCCAAAGCCAATTAGGATCATAATCTTATTTGTTTCACGAGATATTAGCTTGTGACCTTAAACATATTATTTATTTTCAAAGTCATTTATATATAGTATATGCTTAACGTGTAGTAACTAAAGTCGAGGAGCAGCCGGAAGCTTTGGAAGTCCAGCTGCCGGAGACTAACATAGACTCGGACTCGCATTCAGGCAAGCCCCGGTTTGCATTTATGTTCCTTACAATGTCTTTGCAGTTTTCATTCACCTTACATCTCCAGATGTTTCTGCATTACGTATCAGGTGTTTGACATCCACTTGCATGACCAAATAACCCTGGGAGTGGTCAGAATAGCTCACAGACTCGTGTAGTAACTGCCATGCTTATATTCATAGGGATACGGTGGAACTCGAGTAGTTGGAATATACTCGCAAGATGGGATTTTATCACACGGGATGAATTGGCTCAAGAAATGTTTTATAAATATGAAATTGAGACCGGTCAGAGATGAGTAGGAAGCGACAAGAGGTTGTCTTGGTCGTATAGCTCTGGCTGTGTTGATTAAGGCATGTGTCGTGTGCGGCCCTGTTGGACAAGCTTGAATTGTACCGGCGACATACTGGAGAAATGGTCTCTAGTAAACTGACTTAGCTTCATACTGGTTTGTCGAGGCATTCTGTTCTGTTTTATAGGCGTGGGTTGAGGGCAGCGAGGTGTAAACCAGCTAGTGGGCACGTTAGAGTACGCCCCACGCAGGGACCTCCTGCTCGTGACGGATCGATCGCTTCGGCATTCTTGTATTTGGTGAAAGGTGGCCATATACGACTAGTACTGAAGTGCTATGTAGGTACTGCTGTAAGTACTCGCAGACATTTCAAAAAGTGCGTATGTGTCGTTTTTTCCAGGTGTGTCCTGATTGCAATCACCGTCCCTCACGGTAATGGAGTACCACATGTTCACTGTGTCGTGACGTAGTAAACACTGAAGAAGTCAGGAGAATACGATGTATTGAATTATAATTGTTTTACAACCTTGTATGGTTTATATATGGTACAATTAATAGTTTACAGTTTCCCCATACTTTACCTATAATAGCATTATGTGCTTTAGGCATGTCATATCATCGGCAAAGCATTTCTGGTTGATTGTGGAGTCTATGATGTGTCGTGCCTGAATAATGTCATGTGCTACTTAAAACATGACTATAAGGATCCACTTGTAGGCGTGTCCTTTATGCTATTCCTTACCCTTGCTTAGTATTCACCCCTACATATGTCTAGTGAGATGGGTTAGTCTTGCTGAGCCTTAAGCTCACATTTGCAGTTAAGAAGTTTTTGCAGATTATACGACTGATGATGAGTTTGATGACGAGGTTGCACCCCCTCCAGGATTTACAGCCGAGCGGGAACCCTACACGCCGCTGTAAGTTGGGTGTTGCTAGTGCGAAGTATCCAAGGCATGGATGACTTTGCTTTTGCATAGCTAGTCCCGAGAGCGTAGCGATGATGTATAGTTCTCTTTCCTTTTTGCTTAGTATTGTAAAACTTCCACTGTGTTTATAAATAAAGACTTGGTATTGTATCTTATTCTCATTCTTTTCTTGTATACTGTTAGGTGTCGCATCACACTACACCACCCAATGAGATCCTTGGATGTCGACATTCCGGTCCCCACATTGTGGCGATGAAGATCGACAGCGCAACGTAGATTAGAAGACGATGGTGAGTTGTAGCCGAAGAAGAATGCAGCAACGGCGGCGATCGTTCTAGCCTCCTCCTTCTTCTCCTTTCCTCCTTTCTTCCCTTCTCCTTCCTTGCGGTTTGGTTTTTCTCCGGGCGGCGGCTTGCAACAAGGCAGGGCGGTGGGGTTTCCTTACATGCAGAAATTTGGCTGGGACGTGGCTTCTTTATATAGGGGTAGGGGTAGCCTAGGGTTGGAATCCCAATATGATTCGGTGGGGACAGGGGTGGTAAAGGTGGGGTCCTACTCAGACTCAAATAGGCGTGGGTGCACGCCCATCTATTTTTATTTCCCAAAAACCCCATAAAAACGGTGTGGTGAAATTTAGAATCTGATTCGGAACCATAGGTACCGGACTAGTCCGCGATAAACCGGACAAGTTCGTTGTCGTACGGTAAGAGACTTCAGACTAGTCCGGTGTTGATACTGGACAAGTCCGTGGTTGGATCGGACTAAATTAGGTGTTTTCGAACAAGTCTGAAGTGTTACGGAAAGGCTAACAGGACTAGTCCAGTGTCATAAAGGACTAGTTAGTTATGGTCCAGTAAGGCTGATAGGACTAGTCCGTGGTGATAAAGAACTAGTCCGATGTTCACCAGTAATGACATTCAGACTAGTCCGCTCTTTTTGGACTAATCCAGTGTCTGGCTCAAGTTTTACTTGCATCTTTATTTCTAATTCCTTTAGTTTGTTCCTTTTCATCCTACCTAATGATTTTGCATGAATTCATCGTATTATTAAAATATTATATATATTTATATATATATCTTTAGTTTCATTTATTTATTTTATCTTACATTCGTTATGGAAAATAAATTAGTTTTGGCATATTTATTTTGGTAACAAATATTCCATGCTTGAGGATGAATGCAAAATGCAAGATGAGGTGCATATATTTTATATTTTTCTTTATAAAAACAATTTCTTCCTATTATTAACTCTAAATTCCCATTTAAGTTTTTAATTTTCCAAAACTTGGAAAATCACGGTGTCACAATTCTACCCCCTTAAAATGAATCTCACCTTCGAGATTCGGAATAGTTGAAGAAGAGATTTGGAAACAATAATTTTAAATTCCCTTTTATATTTTAATTAGCCAAGTTTGAAAATTTCAGGATGTTACAATGTACCCCCCTTAAAAGGAACCTCGTCCTCGAGGTTCGGACGAATTGGAGAAGAGATGAGAAAACTCTAGATAACATCTTCACGCTCCCATATAGCTTTGTCCGGGATAGTGATTCTCCTAGTGGTGACCATCTTCTGCGGGAGTACAGACGAGAATGAAGGAAGATAAAAGGAATCCCAACCTATATGCATACATCAAGGTATGTGATCCTAAATAATGCATTATTGGATGAGAACGTGAATATATATATAAGTGTTCCACAATGCACATCCAAGCACACAGACATACAAGCAAGCAATCAAATAGTCATCGCACCACCAAACCTACCGCACTAATGAACTAAGCATTTAGTACAACTTAACCAAGATTAGACTTAAATTGTAATTTAAAGTTATAAAATTATCGAGTTACAGAAAAGTGAAGGCATATATATATATATATATATATATATATTCAAAACGAGTTTGAGGAAAGTCCAAGGTGGCAACCTAGGTGGGGTGAAGAATGATTTCGGCTTGTCGGATCTTCACGAGCGGCTCCCCAAGCAGGTGACGTGCTTCACATGAACTTAATTGTTGGCGAAGATGCAATCTTAAGTTCTCCATTCTTCATGTCTAGAAGGTCTTTATCTTTAAGTGTATGCTTCACAAGTTTTCTTTCAATTTTTCCCTCCTATGTCTTTGTTGGGAGAGCTAGCAGGGGTGCGGTCATCCTTATGGGTTGGTTGTTCATGCTCTACGTGTATCGGTGCGAGATATCTACATAGAATGAAAATTTTCAGCACCAAAGAGGGACAAGAAAAGAGAATGGGGCAGCGAGGATGAAGCAGAAAAATCAATTTTAGCGCTGCAGCAAATATATGTGGGTATAAGAAAAATATTTAGTGGAGGGTGTTTTAAAATGCAGCAGCAAAAAGGAGAGAAAAAACAGAGGGTGTGCAGCAGCAAAAAGAGAGAGAAAAGGATGGAATTGCAGTAGTTAGCAAAATAGCTTACTCCACACATTTTTACACGAAAATATTATCAACTATTGCAGCAGCAAGCACATCAAAACATGGCTGAAATTGCATTTAAAAAGCATCAGAAAAAAGAGATGAAAAATGGAAAAAGCAGCTGCGAGCAAATATTCAAGGTACTGCAGCAAAAACACATACATTTTTCAATGAAATATTAGTAAGAAAAACAAAATAAGTGCAGCAGCAAGCAGCTCAAGGTGTACCTCAATTAGCAAGACATAGTAGAAAACAACACCTTATAGTGGCTGAATCAGAGAAAATAAAATACAACAGCAAGTAATTCGAAAAATAGCTTTTTAGAAAATAGTTTCTATTTGAATTGTAGTGTCCATTCAAACTAGGCTTGCGTCATACGGTCAACACGGCTCTGATACCAATTTGTGACACCCGATTCTGAAAAATGAACCAAGTGCAGTGTATGTGTGTTCAGAATGTTGCTTCACACATATACATCAACATCACAAATGATAATCATAATTGAACCATGTCATGAATAGTAAATATACCTTGATTCTATTGCAGCGGTAAATAATCTAGCGTGGGCGGCTCCAACTCCACAAGCAATCGACGGTAGTATGCATGACTAGTGCTCCACGACGACCTACAAAATATCTCTTTTAGATGAATTAATTGTGGCAATAGCAAGAGTGAGCACATATCGTACTCAGCAAGTGTGGGAAAATATTA
The DNA here is from genome assembly GCA_036927565.1 of Tuctoria greenei. Taxonomy (NCBI): domain Eukaryota; kingdom Viridiplantae; phylum Streptophyta; class Magnoliopsida; order Poales; family Poaceae; genus Tuctoria; species Tuctoria greenei. The sequence goes on from JAYESD010000002.1 coordinate 181,519,735, forward strand.
CATGTATCTGAAAACAAGAAATGATAATAAATAATGGTTATTTGCTAAAAAGTACATTTTAAACATGTAAAAAGCATACTAAATGTCTATGTGAAGTTAATCCCATCATAACCCAAATAATTAACATAATATGGATCCATCATCACCATTTACCTACATATTGCATCCATCAATAATTATCCATCCAAATACCAAATTCCTATCATCATCATTAACCATGTCCATTTATCACCATCCAATCCATAACCATAACCAAACCATCACGAATCCCAAGTCCACTCTAATCATGTAGGTCATCCAGGTGCTCATAATCGGGAGCACGGCTATCATGATAGTTTTTAACACTCAGCAGAGGTTGTACCACTTTACCCACAAGTTCGTGATTTTGTCCCCTTTCAGTGACTAAGGAACCTCAATTATGCCCATGACCCGTCGGTCACATTACACAATTCCGTCGGTATGCGGCCAAGATATCACAAAATAGCCTTTACAAAGGGGCTACCAACATATTCAGACCCACTAAGCTTTCATCGGTGGTGATGCCTCCAACTGAGCACATCCAACCAAGGGCCCCCTCTTGTGCCATTAGGATCCCAGGGCAGTCCCACCACTATTGCAAATCCAACCGACTTCCATTTCTTGCTCCCCCAAATAATCCGAAGAATGCTGGCAATACATCTAATTAATCAGCTAAGCCGCACCCATACTTGGCCTTGTGGTGGCACTGTTATCCTGGCCTATTCTCGCATGAACCGAACCTTAGATCTAAGGCAAGCAATCCACCGTAACATCCAACACAATCCACTAATCATGCTCTCTTATATCTCCCAATTCCCATATTACCAATTAATCGTGTTCATCAATTTATATCACCCACAAGTTCATTAATTCATAATTTAGTATTTTGGTTGTTTTCCCATCCCAATTAATTAGAGCGCAACAAAAAGGTAAAAATATCCTTCCCGACTCTCTATGATGTAACCCAAGCAACAAAGATGGTCAAACAAGTCTAGTAAACAAATATATTGGGTTTCCCATCGATTTGACACAAGCATGCAGTTTTGCAAACAAAACATAAAAAAATAGGGTCAAAATGGTCAAGGACACTAGCCTTTATGTTCTGTACTTCGATGCTCAAACTCATGCACATGAATATCCTCGAATATTCGCTCCTTGATGGTAACGTCTTGAGCGTACCCGTCTACTCGAAATCAAGCACACTCAATCATTACAATGCACACATACGAATCAATATTCAATGATGCAGATGTATGGACAATTCTAAGTTTAACACATGCTATTAATTCACTATCGTTGTTTACTAATTATTTTCAACTAGTTTTCAATTGCTTATGTGAGTTTTGGGTCAATTATAGTGGTTTGTGTGACAATTAGAGGTTGCTGAAATTTTAATACCGGACGAGTCTGCAGTGGGGTCAGACTAGTCTGTCGTGGTTCTGGGAGACGCGAAATTTAGGTTTGATCGTGGTGTTTTTTGAGTAGGGATTTGTTTCAACGTAAAATTTTGAACCTAGAGTGATTATTGCAAGGTAGAGTGCTTTTAATGATCATGGACGAAGAGTGGCTTGTACCTCTGGAGTCTAGATCTTGTGACGATGAAGATAGGCAGCACGACGTAGATATGAAGACTATGGTGAGTTGCAGCCGAAGAAGAACACAGCATCAGCGGCGATCGTGCTAGCCTCCTCCTTCTTCTCCTTTCCTCCTTTCTTCCCTTCTCCTCCCTTGCGGTTAGGTCTTTCTCCGTGCGGCGGCTTGCAGCAAGGCAGGGCGGTGGGGTTTCTTTATGTGCAGAAATTTGGGTGGGACATGGCTTCTTAATATAGGGGTAGGGGCAACCTAGGGTTGGAATCCCAATATGATTCGGTGGCGACAGGGGTGGTCAAGGTGGGGTCCTACTCAGACTCAAATATGCGTGGGCGCACGTCAATCTATTTTTATTTCCCTAAAACCCCATACAAACGACGTGGTAAAATTTTGAATCCGATTCGAAACCATAGGTACCGGACTAGTACGTTATAAACCGAACAAGTCTATTCTCGTACAGTAAGGGACTTTGGACTAGTCTGGTGTTGATACCGGACAAGTCCGGGATTCCATCAGAATAATTTAGGTGTTTTCGGAAAAGTCTGAAGTGTTAGAGAAAGGCTGACCGGACTAGTCCGGTGTCATAAAGAACTAGTCTGTTATAGTCGAGTAAGGCTGATAGGACTAGTCCGTGGTGCTATAGTCTGATGTTGTCCAGTAATGACATTCGGATTAGTCCGATCTTTGGTCGAACTGATCCGGTGTCTGGCTCAATTTTTACTTGCATCTTTATTTCTAATTCTTTTACGTTTGTTCCTTTTCATCGTACTTAATGATTTTGCATGAATTCATCATATTATTAAAATATTTCTCTTATCTCATATTCGTTATGGCAAATAAATTACTTTTGGTGTATTTATTTTTGTAACAAATATTCCATGCTTGTGGATGAATGAAAAATGCAATATGAGGTGCATATATTTTATATTTTCTTTATAAAAATATTTCTTCCTATTATTAACTCTAAATTCCCATTTAAGTTTTAAATGTGCGAAAATTCGAAAAATCAGGCTGTCACAATTCTACCCCACTTAAAATGAATCTCACCCTCGGGATTCGGATGAGTTGAAGAAGAAATTGAGGACTCCTGGAGGGAGGCAGCAAGCTTGCGCTCGAGGACATCCTAGTGCTCCTTTCACAAGCGCTCTCGCTCCATCACCAAGTCAGCCTCACGGTTGTCAAGGTCATCGACACGAGACTTTAGCTTATTCCAATCAAGCTGGAGTTTGCAGTAGGCCTCCTCCACGTGGTCCTGTAGCCCTCATTCCCACTCAGAGATGGCAGCCTCACGATAGGCGAGTTCTACCCGGAGCTGCTCACAGACATTGACGTGGGCATTGACAGTAGCATGGGCCTACTGGGCCTCCTCAAAGAGCACTCGGGTCTTATCATTGAGTATGCTGATCAAGACCCGCTCCTCCTCAAGCATCTTCCCATCTTGTCTAGCCGCTTTCGTGCTCGCCGCTGTACATCCGGGGTCCAGATCTTTGTGATGGAGAACCAGTCTCTGAGGTGCTGCTGCTCCGCCTGCAGCTTCTCCCACTCCCGATCAAGCGCACTCAGCACCTGACGAAGGCTGGAGTGTGCCGCACCAATGGCCTCAGAGAGGGAGAATGGCTCCGGCATCATCAGGTAGGGATGCCCCATGACCGTCTACAGCTCCTCATCGTCCTCAGACAGGGCTATTGACGCTTCCAAGGATTGAGACATTTCGACCAGAGGCCCAGAGGCAGCCACGAAGCTGACCCCACCAGGTGAAGTCGCGTCTCCCGACATGCTGGTCTTGAAGGCCGGAGAGTCAGCACCCTGGGTTGTCCTTGGTTCTACCTCCCAAGCTAGTTCAGGTGCTGCCCCAGGTACAGAGTCTCCGGTGTCGTCAGAGGTTGGAGTGCCCTGGTCCGTAGGATGCTCTGTGAGGAAGGCATCGTGTCAGGCTCCGTCGTCGGAGCTGCCCTTGGTGCTGCTTCCAGAGTTGGGCCTTGAGCGCCACTGGTCGGGGCCACGTCACCACCAGGGACAACGTTTCCGCTGGGGCACTGGTCTTGGAGGCCGGACGATCGACGTCCTGGGCTGGCCCAAGTGCTGGTCCCGATGCTGGAACTCCGGTGCCACCGAAGGCAGAAGCACTTTGCTTGGCTGCCTGCTTCGGAGAAGTTATGATTCCCAATTGCGAAGCCCTACGGAGCAAGAAGCAAGAACAATCAAATAAAAGCAACGATGACAATAATACAAGACTCAGGAAGTGCGCCTTACCGAGGTCACTAGCAGCTCCACCGGGCACGGAATGACTTATGCGGTTGGTTTGAGCCATCCGGCCCCGTCGCCGTGGTGGTCCCCTCAGTGTAGGCTTCTGTGCCGGAGGTGTGACGTGTGCCTTCGCTGCGCCCGCCGACGTAGTCCCGAGTGCACCAACATTAGGGCCACCACCGGATTTCTTCGCCGAGACAACACCAGGGGTGCTCGCAGCCCGTGGCTTCTTAGCCTAGGCTGTGCGGTGGGGGCTGCATCTGCCGATGCAATCCCGGCTGCACCACCATTGGGGCCGCCACCGGCGTTCTTTGCTGGGCCTGCGACAGGGGTGCTCAAATCACGTGGCTTCTCAGCCTTGGGCCGTGTGGTGCGGGTTGCGTCCGCCGACGCAATCCCGGTAGCAACATTACTGGAGCCACCACCAATTCCCTTTGCTAAACCTGCGGCAGGGTCGCTTATGGCCTGCGGCTCCCCAACCCTTTGCTGCATGATGGCAGTCCCGTCCATCTGCGTCACCTTCCTCTTCTTCTGGATAGGGGGTGGGCTCCTTGATCGAGGTCCCCGTGCCCCTGGGTGGTGAGCGAGACCGCACTTTGGAAGTGGACCCTGAAGCTGGAGCCTTCCCCTTGCTACTGTCATGGCTCGGGCTGGGCACGACTCCTGTCTGCCTACCTGCATCGTCTGCCCCCGGAATCTCCATGCCCTGGGACGCGTCTCCAACTTGTCACACAATGATGCCGAGGTTGTCTAGGTCGACATCTCCTTCAACAGCTTCGCTCTCGCTCCCTGGTCCGTAAAGAGCGGCACACAACCCGGCAGCAGGGTCACGAGGTCGTCGAAGACCTGGTGGGGGATCAGTCTCGCGAGCATGCAATATAGATTTAGTGTATCTGGTATCAACCCATGGCCACGGTCCAGACGGGTAAGGTCGTGCTCTTCAGTGTACAACTAGGCTGGGCGAGCGTGTTGCTGGAGAGGTGCGATGCAGCAGGACAGGAAGTTTGCCAGCACCATCAGTGAGGTCAAACCCTTATCTGCCAAGAGTTGGATCCTCACCAGCACTGGGTCGTACACCTTCTGCAGCTTAGGGAACTCATCCCATAAGGCGCGCTTGGAGGCCGGAGCATCGAAGGGCAGGTCCAGGTGATCGTGGATGTTAGTCTAGATGATCATCTAGTCGTGCCATTAGTGCTCCCACTTGGCCGATTTGAAGGGTGCGATGTACTTGGCTGAAGTCTTACCTCGGTGGATGACGTAGTAGGCCCCCAGTTGGCTTGCGCTTCTCCTAGAGGACTTCTACATAAAGAAGAACCTGAAGAGTCGCACCAACGGCTGCACTCCCACGAACGTCACCAACGCGAATGAGTGCGGTGACACATGATAGAGCTGAAGGCTATAACAATCCAGCAATGTGAGGAAGAAGGAGGACGCCAGTAGTGCAAACTCAACCATCATGTACAATGTGAAGAGTACGACCTCGCCGCGCTGCAGGTCGGAGAGCGGTATGGTCCTGCAGTAGATCCACCTTTTCTGCTCGACCACATGCTAACCGAGCAACCGCCTCACCTGCTGTAGATCCTCATCCAATTCAAGACAAGAGGGGCGCTTGCTAGATGCCATTGCAGCAAGCGATGAACTGGATCTGGGTGAATGCTGAGAGCGCGAGCGCAAAGGAGGAAGACGTAGAGTTCAAGCACAAGGAAGCAAATGCGGGAGAAACTTGCTTTGGCTACAAAGAATCCGTTTACCCACTTCCGCGATGCTTGGGAAGACATTGTGCTAGGCACCGGGTCCAGTTATGCCCCGAGCAACCCGCAATGGCAATTAAAAGAAGGACCCAAGTCGCTTAGATAGTGCAGGCCGGCCGATCGGTAACTCAAAGTGGTTACTTGGACAGTCCCCGGGGGACTGTGCGGTAGAAGTGCAGCGGCCGCATCGGAAACAATCGTAGTTAAAGCCCCGAATCGTGCAAAGATCACATTGCCATGACCCATCAACAAGGAGCCACCACGTGTCCGCAGCTCAAGGGTGCATCGCCCCTTCGATAGCCCAAATACAAGATCCAAAAAGCCGCGCGGGAAGACAAATTGAAGCCCCCACCTCTAGGATCGTCACCTCTCTCGAGGTGGGCCCGTTTACAGCTGTTGGTACCCTGCAGACCGGGTACCCCTGTATATTGGCATGAAGAAGCTCCAGACCCGGCCTCCCTACTGAGACAGACTCTGCTGCTAGCACGTGTCCAGTAGGTTCGGACCCTGCCTCTACACAGAGGCGGGTTCTTGCACCGCCGCTTGTCCTACAACCCCGAGCCCGGCCTTCTCACAGGGGAAGGCTCCAGTGCTGCCACGTGTCGAGCTGGACCGGACACTACCTCTCCCTAGAGGTAGGCTCCGACACCTCCACGTGTCCTACGGCTCCTGACCTGGCCTACCCGCAGAGGCTGCTTTGGCACCCCCCTCTGTCCAGCAACTCTAGACTCGACGCTTCCACAGAGGCGGGCTTCGGCTCAGCCACATGTCCTACTACCCGTCATGCATGGTAGGTCTCAAGAGTAAAGGGAGCTATGCCCTATCCAGTCGCACATTTAAGACTCGCGCATTCCCAAGGCGCACGACGCGTAGCGCATGCCTCTGTCGGGTGCTGTAGTACCTAGTCAGGTCGCAGTGATGGTGCAACAGTACAACGCCATGCGGCTGACGGAGTAAGCTGCGGCAAAGCGACAAGATGGGACATTCTCCACCATCATGAACATCTATGCTTAACCACTGATGTTCGGCAGGATAGGACGACGCGTCATAAAAGCCATCGTTAGAGGACACTACAAGTAGTCATAAGTACCCTAGATTTTGTACAAGGTAAAAATCACCTTGGGGCCACCTGTCAGGCCCTGAGTCTTTGTTTAACTGTCTGGCCTTGGACTATAAAAGGACCGGATAACCACCGACATAGGACAAGCTCAGTTAGACTCACACATCTCTTGCCGAGCTCACTTGAACTCAAGCAACAACAACGATAAAACACACTTCTGTGCACGTAGGGTGTTATGCTCCGGCGGCACGTAGAAACCCAAGTGTTCACCATCTTCCTCCTGCTCGTGAACTCCAGGGACTTAGCCCCTCCAATCAACGAACCTCCACGGGCTGCTCTTGCAGCGGTTCCGAGGGAGTGTCGTATCAACACTTCGACAATAACCTTATAGTCATGGGACATAATCGGCAAATATGCTGTAGAAGTCTTTATTCCAATACCTTGTATGGCCTAAATATAATGGGAGGTTATCAATTAAGTTTTACAAACATTTATGCTTGAATTAAACACATATGACCTAATTAGGGTGAATTAAAATTTAAATTTTGCAAAGGTGGGAATGTTGATAGAAAGTTTACAAGAAAACTAATCTCGATTGCAACTTTGCAAGAAATTTGAATCTTGATTGTAAAAGAAAGACATGCAAGAAATACCAATCCCAGTTGCAATATTTCAAGAAATAGGAATAGATTGCAAAACTATAGTCTGTATTGTGCTTAATATTTAACTCTTCTTGAATTAAGCACATCTGGTATAATGAAGGTGAATTAAATGGTATATGGAAGAGATAAATTTCAGTTGAAAAATGAGAATGTTGTAGATAGTATTACATTTAAACTTTAATTCTCTTTGAACTATATCCAATTAGTATTAGTTATGCTAAAAAATGTTGTTTTTGCAAGATATTGATATCTCAATTGCAAAAAACATGACATAAACACTTTTTTTATATCTCAATTGCAGGAAATTATCATATCTAATGCAAGAAATATCGGTAATATATCATAGGTACTGCACGTAGAGTAATCACATTGGACATAATTTATTTTCACATCACATAGGGAGGTAAATTATATTCTACGACATTTAAAATGAATGCATCATACACCAATTGATGGACCTTTCGAAACAGTTGAGCAACCAAGAAATTAAAATCTTAGAAAGTGCGTGCATGTGAGCCTTCCCTCCCGCCGGCCGCCACTCCGGTGCCGGTATCCACGAGAACGTTTAGAGTGCGAGCGTGCGAGCCTTCATCTTTCACTGGCTCCCTTCTCGGTGTAGTAGTTTTAGAATCTTTGCTGTTTGGCTTGTTGCTTCTACTTGTGTTAGCATTCTTTTAGTGTTGCGAGGCATTCACCTTGATCTTGTTTTGTGGTTTGCCACCTTGGATGTTGAAATTTTCGACTGGGGCTTTTCCATCCTGAATTTAGCTTTCTTGGATCAATGCCGAAGCTATCCTTACACAGATTCAATAGTATTTTCCACTATTGCTTACTCTGGCCCAGATAAGTACTTGGAACTGGAAAATGATCCTCAGCTGGTTGAGCTAGTGCGCTCTTGGGATTTGCTGAAGGGTCAGAGGTTTCAAGCAGAAGTGTTTCACAAATTTTGTTCACCAGTTCATCATGCTTCATCTGATTTAAGGGGCTCTTTCTTCCTACTCGTGGTGTTTATAAGATTTACTTTCCATTTAATGGATAGATCGGTTAGTTATGCAATACATAGTATCCTGGGTGGTACTCCAGATGGTTTTCATGTCACCTATCAGCAAGATAAACACTTCAGAATTTCAGTTGCTAATAAGAATGTAGGCTTTCTCATTTGTGAATTGAGGAGATTCTTGACTGAACACTTTAAAGCCTATTTCTTTATCTGGTATGATAGAGGTGACAGATGGAGGCTGGAAAAACAAAAATGGGACAAGGAAGAGCAAGAGTGTTGGAAGGTGGTCACTCATGCGAAGTAACATCGGTTGAGAAATGCTAAAAGTGTTACATTCAGTAAGAAGCTTATTCAGGACTCTCCAATTATCAAATCCCCTCCTAAGGAATTATTATCTTCTCCATTAATTAGAATTGGAGACTTTCACTTTGCTCTTCAATCCGGTAATCAAAAGATCTTTGGCCTTCGAAGTATGTCTCCTCCACTGCTTAGATCAAGTACTCTCTTCGCCGACATATTACTAAATATAAGAAATTGTTAACCTCCATACAAAGAGACAATTGTGTCCACTCTCTGTTATCCTCCCACGAGTAGATTGTTCCAGAAAAAATAATCTACAGCTCCAGCTTGATATTGAAGTGGATTCTATTCCTAGATGGAATGGTCAAGCTAATACTATTGAAAGACCAAAATTATTTAATTTTGGTTTCAAAGGTATTCCCTTGAATAGAGTCTTTCAAAATCTCAAAATGGATTTGAGCATTAAAAACTTGTCTCGGGAGTCTGTAGGGACAGTGAACGTTCCTTTGAGTATGGTAGGATGTTCGTTGCAATGCTTTAAGTGTTTAGGTTGGGGCCATGTGGTTAGGAATTGTAAAGGTCGGTTAAAATATCTCTTCTGCTTCCATTATGGACACCACAACAAAATTGGTTTCATTAATAAGAGGGATTTTACAGCGAAATGGGTGGTAAAAAGGCGTACGCCGTTAAGAGTCAGAAGTATCGAAATAAAAGAAAGTGGAGTACTTATGAGCTCTTTAACCGAGGCGTCGAGTAACAGGACTCTGAGCTCTAAGGTTGTATCTATTGAAAACTCTTCAGGAAACATCTTTTCCAAAGCCCTCACAAATATAGCATTTCCCAAAGCTACCGAAGCGTTCTCCATTTGCAATACTCACCACATCTCTATAGCTCTCACACCCGATCGATCTCTCACTTTCCAAGTGAACGTATTTCCTTGCCCCAGTTCCATGGCCAACTTCACAGTAAACCCGCTATGATTCCTTTCGCCTTGTATGGTACCAGAGGATTGAGGCCCGCATAGAAGAGCCCGAGGTGTGTGTTACATCTCTGGTGAAGTGATCAAGAAGAACGAGGAACTGGTCATGTTGCTGTCACTAACGAGGTATTATCCCTGAACCAATGTAATCGCTTGATGCATTAGATTGCTGAGCTTATAGAGAATAGAGAGAGGAAGCATCTAGTCAATTATGGTGCCCACCCTTTCGACATTAGCATCTACCAATTGAGAAGGAATTGGGAACAGGATGCGTTAGTATTAGACAATCCGCATTTTCCGGGCCATTGTGAAATTAGGTTTGAAAAACATGATGAAACAAGTATTAACACTAGGTGTGCTCCCTTTACAAAGAACTGCTGGATTCTGAGTTTGAGTTTTCCTCTAGACATTAGGGAAACAAAATTTTTTTGATCAAGTATGTTCTAGCTTTGGTCATTTCTCTTCTGGGATGATAGAGACAAGAATCCGACGAGAGTTATTTTTTTGGTTCTGGTGGATAACCCTCGAGATACCCCCCGCGTTATGGTCCTCAAAAGAGGAACAGAGGTTGGCAGGGAAGGTAGATCACGGATGGTGCGAGTCTACATCCTCATCCCCGACTTTTTGTGGATCACCACCTTGGAGGTGAAGAAGATCCTGCTTCCTTTAATGGTAACCCCGATCCACTCTATGGCCCAATTCTGCCAGGCCCAGACCCGAATGCAATGAGCAACCAGGGACAGGAACCCTATGGTAACGAAGGAGACCGGATGGGCCTCAACAATCAAGGAATACAACCGCAAGAGGATGGTTGACTTTGTCTGCTCGGGTTTCTAGTTTGCGGAAAACTAGTTGCAGACAGATCAAGGGTTGCTGAACCATGAGACTAGTATTGTTGAAATTGACAATGATCATGGTAATTCTGTGAATTTGTTTCTGAATACACAAGTTAGCTTTGAGGGCTCAAGTTCTGCAGCCAGATCATTGAAAATAGCTTTTGACCTATCAGATAAAGGTTTGATGAACATCATGATCCGAGAAGAAGATAATGCCCTAAGAATCACAGATGGCACTAGAAATGAGAGGATGTTGGTTGTAGAAAGATCTTGCCTAGTCAACAAAGAGTCCGTAACACCCACAATTTTCAACCAAGAAAAAAATATTATAAATAACAATATATAAAAATCATTTTAGGCAAGTGCATCTTGTGTCATATGCATGTGTAGAAGTTTTTAAAATTCAAAATACGATTAGAAACTTCATTCCAAATTTAAAACTTGAAAGGAGACGAAAAAAATAGAAAAAAAGGAAAAAGAAAAGACTAAACCCATTTGGGCCTAAACATACCCAGCCGATCTTACCTATCTCGGCCAAGAACCCGTGTCCCCTGCTTTCCCCCTCTCTGTCTCGCTGACGTTTGGGACCCACCTATCAGACCTTTCTTCCCCACCGGACCTCCACACCCACGAACGGCTGCTGCGCTCCCCACTTCTTCGACCATCAAATGCGGTCGTTTCCCCCACTACTCTCATCGTGTAAATGATCCCCATTATGCTCTTAGCCGTTTCCATCAATTTCCCCTATAAATCCTCACCTGAGCACGCCTCTTCTCTCTTCCCCAAACTGCGAAACCCTAGCCGCTGCCGCACAATATGGCGCTGGCATTCCCGGTGATTTCTTGGTTTCGCTTTGTCTAACTCATTCAGTGTGCTTTTAGGGAGCCACCAGGTAGGTTTCTTCATTGATATTATGGCCATGCTGCCGGCTTCGTCGAGCACCACTAAGCCTCACTGCCGGTTGCCGTCGCGCGCCCATCTCCCTATGATTTACCACGTTCCGACCACCAGTATGACTTCGTCTCCTCCCCATCTCCGTTTTGCACTAAATCCCGGTGAGAATAGCACCATGTAGCTCGATCGAGTGATGCCGGTACCACCGGCGATGGCTGCCGCCGCAAGCTCACTGCACCGCCACGCTCGCCCCCTTCCGCCGCCAGGGGTGATGTGGCCACTTGACGGCCGTCCATTTCAAACGAGCCGCCGAGATTAAAACATAAAATACCCCTTCGTTGTTTAAAATTTGGATCGCCCTCTTTAAATCCAATGGCCCATATTAAATCCTGCATACCTCTTTGGCCTTTCTGTAAATAACCCCCTGGACATTTCAGATTAATCACAGATTGGCCCAAATTTTTATAAAACTGACCCTAACCTTTATGGAAATTAGGAAATGACTGTGTAATAAAGTGTAAAATTGCTAGGAAGCCCCTGGAATATTAGAAATTGGCATATTAAATATTATAAAATTATAAAATAACCCCTAAACTTTATAAAAATGATTTTTATGCCTCTGGACTAGTTCTATTTTTGCAGAAAAGCCCTTGAAAATATTAGAAATTAAATAAAAGTCCATAGTTTCCATAAAATATTACAAAAACAACTCTATAAATATTTTTCATTAATATCTAGTTCTGAATTATTTTTAATAATATAATTAAATTGCTGATTTATGTATAAAATTCTTTGTAAATGAACTATAGAAATTAATTTACACATAAGAAATAAATATTAAAAATGGTATAAAAATTGTAAAATGCATATTTTATGTCAGGAATCTATTTTAAGCATATTCTTGAAGGAGAAAACTTTCTATAAAATAATAATAGGTTTCGAATAAATATAAAATTGTAAAGAAATGTATTTTACTCAAATTATCACATTTAACTCCAAATTCTCAATAATAAATAATTATACCTATGATCCAAAACTGTCCATAAAATCATAAATGCGTAGGATTTTATGTTTGTGTAATTGTAATGTATGCATTTTGTGATTTTTCTTATTGTATGTTATCATTTTATGTGGAACATTATATCTAGAGTCGGGGCCAGAACCGACTTTCAACCTACAAGGGCACCAGTTTCCTGTCGATCACCAACCCTAATCTGGAGGCAAGTTCCTTGACAATCTTGCACCCTTTTTGTTAAGTTTTGCTTAGTTGCATGCTGAATTCAAAGATGAAACCCATGTTATGTTTTCCCTAAATTTTCCACAGTATTCCTTCTCGCCATGGTTTGGGTGGATTATTATTAACTAGTTCACGCGTATCCATGCTTAATTGAATATGAACAATTTATCTACATGTTATATTTGATCTACTATGAAATTTGAGCTGTTGGGAATAATGGAAGTAGTTGATAGGAATATGATAGGAGGTGTTGATTGGTATGGTGCATGCGTGCACAAGACATTGGTTTGGGGTTTCACACCTATCAGATTATATGGATTGGGTTATGGAGGAAGTTGCTAAGCAATACAGTATCGCCACAGGGTTGTATATGGGACAACTTGGTTTAGTAATTTGGTCTCTCTCGGTGTAGCATTGGTAATCGAACGAGCAGGGAATTGGTTCACATTACAGCCTTGGGATCCACATGGCTCAAGTGGGGGCTTCTTCTGGCGAAGGGAAAATAGACTCCAGGTGCTGGAGCGATGAAACCTTAGAGTATCAATGCAAGTCGAGAGAGCCATTAGAAAGACCTCGTAGTGATCTCCTGACCACACACCTACGGAAGTGTGTAATGTGGTTAGCTACCACGGGCGACAGGGAGGTTTATTTAGTCCACCTGGCAACAGGGGATGAAATCACGAACCGTGAGTAAAGAATACACACTCTGCAGAGTTTTGTCAAACTGTCTAGACAGCCGTGCTCACAGACACGAGCGGCTTGGGACCAAGTTCATAATTAGCACAAATGGTTAACTTGTGGATGGTTTGGTTTGGGCATTATCTGGGTCACTTTCGGATTTATGGTTGGAATTCACCTAGAAGTAGGTGCTTAACAACATTAAGGGTAGCTTGTAACTGCTATAGTGCTTTACCATTATTTGTCTTCCTTGTTATGAACCACATGGCACAAACTTCCCCACTTGCTGAGTACTGTTGGTTCTCAAACTTGCTAGTTGCCTAATTTTTCCCCAGTCTATGAAGACAAAGAGGTGGAGAACTAGGACTTCTACGGAGATCAGACGAGAGTGTACTAGGCTGGCGTATCCCCCATGTGACGCCTGTGATTTGGAGCCTCGTTTATCCACTATTTTCCGCTACTTTGCAATTTTCTTTTAGACCTGGATGATCATTTATGTAATAATTTATATACTCAAACATGGATTAATTTAATGATATTTCACTTTCTTCTACACATGTATGAAATCAACTGATCATGGCATACATGTGGAAAGCATCTGGTCGCCTTCTTAAAACTATGTGTCACAAAGTGGTATCAAAGTCGTGTTCCCCGTAGGGTGCAAGCCTAGATAGAAATGGACATATTAAGTACTTTATTATTTTCATAAAAAATATTTTACACAATTTCTTTTATATCCTGCCTTGTCTTGTTGCCTAACCCTATTTGTCTTCACAATTTTGATCTTCTAACACGCTTCTCCTCAAATGTATATGACCAGCACTCACCAGACTGCCACATAGATTTAGAAGAGAGGGTTGACCCAACATATACCACACGACTTAGGAATAGCTATCACACCCAATAATGTAATAAGACGAGTGGGGATGTGTTATGATCGTAAGTTGTGTTGTTTTGATATATGACTGGTTTCATGTTTGCTTCTGCGATGTGTGTTGTGTAATGCTTTAGCACCTTGTACTCAACCTCATCATTTTATTGAATAAAATAATATTTTTATAAAATTATTCTCCTTGATGCATATAGTGGGAATCCTATATAAATAGAATAGTTACTCCCTTATTTTCTTATTCGAAAACAGCATCCCAACCTCAGATGGCAGGCAGAGGAAGAGGACGTGGTCATGGTGTCCCCCCTAACAATCAAGACAATGAAGAATTTCCACTACCACAATGGAATGGAAGAGGTGCGCATGGAGCACCAGCAGCAAATCTGATGCAACGAATGATAGCTATGCAAATGCAACTAATGCAAAATTTGACGTAGATTGTGAACAACATGCAACAAGTCCAACAAGCACCTCCACCTCCACCGCCTCCGCATCAACAACCAAGATCTTGTATGAGGGACTTCATGAACACTCAACCTCCGCTCTTTTCAAATGCAGTGGATCCCATGGATGCATATGATTGAGAGTAAATTGAGGATCATTTAATGTGAAGGAAGGGAAAGGGTACTACTGGAATCATATCACCTCTTTGGACCCGCAGCTGATTGATGGACCGCTTACACAGCAGCCCATACAAACCAGAAAACATTTCATGGGAGGAATTCAGAGAGAGTTTCCACAATCATTATGTACCAAAGGGGAAGATTCAAGAAAAGCGTTTAGAGTTGAATGTGAATGTGCGGGGATATTTGAATAAGTTCACACGGTTATCCAGTTACGCCCCTATAGAAGTGGACACCGATGCAAAGAAGCAATTTTGTTTCAAAGAAGGGTTGGATAAAGAAATACAACTAACAATGTCCTCAAGTGATTATGTTGATTTTCAAAAGTGTGGACAAAGCTTTCAACGTGGAAAGGAAGAAAAAGGACTTCGATGAAGAAAATCGCAAGCGAAAGGTGGTACATGGGCAATCTTCTGGTAGCAACAATCGTCCTCGATTAGCTACTCATCAAAGGGATAGATGAGTCATTCTGCAAACTCTTCTACGACACCAATGCCATATACCCAGCAAGGTCAGCAAATGAAACACCAATGTTCTTCTCGTCCAATAGGGCAGCAACCACAACACAATAAGTAGCCAGACAAAGAAACTCAAGGTACAAACACGACTGGGCAACATTACAACTACAGTGAGAGAGGCCACTACTCTTTCAGTTGCCCAAAGAAGCAGTCGACACATAATCGATCGTGTGTCCGGGTCAATAACATGTCCTTGGAGGACGTTCAGGGTGGATCTGAAGTAGTGAATTGTATGTCTCCTACTGATTCTCACTCTACTACAAGACTACATGATAGCGAAGAAAGTTTACCTTAATGTAAGTCAAAGCATAAGGGGGTAGCATATCAGTTAAAGCTATCTTGAGAGATCATGAGAAGGAAGATGATTCACGTGTGCATGATGCAATGAAAATACCCTCGATGGAAGAAGCAACATGAAGAGGACAAATAAGACCTCAAGGCCCTGTTTGCGATCTCTTTCTATAGGACGTTCGAATATCGAGGGCGAGATTCATTTTAAGGGGGGTAGAATTGTAACAACCACAATTTTCAACCAAGAAAAAAATATTATAAATAAAAATATATATCAAAATCATTTTAGGCAAGTGCATCTTGTGTCGCATGTGTATAAGTTATTAAAATTCAAAATACAATTAGAAGCTTCATTCCAAATTTAAAACATGAAAGGAGAAGAAAAAATAGGAAAAAAAAAGAGAAAAGACTAAACCCATTTGGGCCTAAACATAGCCAGCCCATCTTACCTCTCTCAGCCCAGGAACTCGCGTCCCCTCCTTTCCCCTCTTAGTCTCGTTAACATGCGGGACCCACCTGTCGGCCCTTTCTTCCCCATCGAGCCTCCACACCTACGAAGTGCCATCGTGCTCCTCACTTCTTCGGCCATCAAATGCGATCAATTCCCCCACTACTCTCATCGTGTAAATGATCCCCATTATGCTCTTAGGCGTTTCCATCGATTTCCCCTATAAATCCTCACTTGAGCGTGTCTCTTCTTCCCCGAACTGTGAAACACTAGCCACCGCCGCACGGTATGGTGCCGGCGTTCCCGGTGATTCAACCCATATTTCTTGGTTTTGATTTGTCTAACTCGTTCAGTGTGCCTTTAAAGAGCCAACGGTCAGGTTTCTTCATCGATTTGGTGGCCATGCCGTCGATTTTGTCGAGCGCCATCGAGCCTCTCCGTCGGTCGCTATCGCGCGGCCATGTCTATCTGATTTCCCGCGTTCCGACAACCGATATGACTTCCCCTCCTCATCCTCTCCGTTTTGCACTAAATTCCGCCTTGAATAGCACCATGTAGCTCGAGATCGAGCGACGCCGGTACTACCGGCAATGGCCACCGCCGCGAGCACAATGTCCCGCCACGTGCCGCCCTGTTCCGTCGTGATGGGCGACGTGGCCGCTTCACAGCAGTCCATTTCAAACGAGCGGGCGAGATTAAAACATAAAATGCCCCTTCGTTGTTTAAAATTTGGATCGTCCTCTTTAAATCCAATGGCCCATGTTAAATCCTGCATACCTCTTTGGCCTTTTTACACATAACCCCCTAGACATTTTAGATTAATCACAGATTGGCCAAAACTTTTATAAAACTAACCATAACCTTCCTGGAAATTAGGAAATGACTGTGTAATAAAGTAAAAATTGCTAGGAAGCCCATGGAATATTAGAAATTGGCAAATTAAATATTAGAAAAATATAAAATAACCCCTGAACTTTATAAAAACTATTTTTATGCTGCTGGATTAATTCTGTTTTTGCAAAAAAGCCTTGAAAATTTCAGAAATTAAATAAAAGTCCATAGTTTTCATAAAATATTACAAAAACAACTCAATAAATATTTTAATTAATATCTAGTTCTGAATTATTTTTAATAATATAATTAAATTGCTGATTTATGTTTAAAATGCTTTGTAAGTGAACTATAGAAATTAATTTACACATAAGAAATAAATATTAAAAATACTGTAAAAATTGTAAAAATGCATATTTTATGTTGGGAATATATTTTATGCATGTTCTTGAAGGAGAAAACTTTCTAGAAAATAATAATAGGTTTTGAATAAATATAAAAATTGTAAAGACATGTATTTTACTCAAATTATTAGATTTAGTTCCAAATTCTCAATAATAAATATCCTATGATACAACACTGTCCATAAAATCATAAATGCGTAGGATTTTATGTTTGTGTAATTGTAATGTATGCATTTTGCGATTGTTCTTGTTGTATGTTATAATTTTATGTGCAACATCGTATCTAGAGTCAGGGCCAGAACCAACTTTCAACCTACAAGAGCACCAGTTTCCCGTCGATCACCAACCCTACTCTGGATGCAAGTTCCTTGACCATCTTGCACCCTTTTTGTTAAGTTTTACTTAGTTGCATGCTAAATTCAAAGATGAAACCTTTGTTATGTTTTCCCTGAATTTTCCACAATATTCCTTCTTGCCATGGTTTGGGTGGATTATTATTAACTAGTTCACGCTTATCCAAACTTAATTGAATATGAACAATTTATCTACATGTTATATTTGATCAACTATGAAATATGAGCTATTGGGAATAATGGAAGTAGTTGATAGGAATCTGATAGGAGGTGTTGATTGGTATGGTGCATGCGTGCACAAGACATTGGTGTGGGGTTTGACAGCTATCAGATTCTATGGATCGGGTTATGGAGGAAGTTGCTAAGCAATACGGTATCGCCATAGGGTTGTATATGGGACAACTTGGTTTAGTAATTTGGTCTCTCCTGGTGTAGCATTGGTAATCGAATGAGCAGGGAATTGGTTCAGATTACTGCCTTGGGATCCGCATTGCTTAAGTGGGGGCTTCTTCTGGCGGAGGGAAAATAGACTCCAGGTGTCGGAGAGGTGAAACCTTAGTGTATCAATGCAAGTCGGGAGAGCCATCAGAAAGACCTCGTAGTGATCTCCTCGCCACACACCAACGGAAGTGCGTAATGTGGTTAGCTACCACGGGCGACAGGGAAGTTTATTTAGTCCACCTGGCAACAGGGGATGAAATCACGAACTGTGGGTAAAGAATACACACTCTGCAGAGTTGTGTCAAACTTTCTAGACAGTCGTGCTCACAGACACGAACAGCTTGGGACCAAGTTCATAATTAGCACACATGGTTAATTGGTGGATGGTTTGGTTTGGGCATTATCTAGGTCACTTACGGATTTATGGTCAGAATTAACATAGAAGTAGGTGCTTAACTACATTAAGGATAGCTTGTAACTACTATAGTGCTTTACCATTATTTGCCTTCCTTGTTATGAACCACATGGCACAAACTTCCCCACTTGCTGAGTACCGTTGGTACTCAAACTTGCTAGTTGCCTAATTTATCCCAAGTCTATGAAGACAAAAAGGTGGAGAACTAGGACCTCTACAGAGATCAGACGAGAGTGTACTAGGTTGGCCTATCCCCCATGTGACGCCTGTGATTTGGAGCCCTGTTTATCTACAATTTTCCGCTACTTTGAAATTTTCTTTTAGAACTGGATGGTCATTTATGTAATATTTTATGTACTCGAACATGGATTAATTTAATGGTATTTCACTTTTGTCTACACATGTATGAAATCAACTGATCCTGGCATACATGTTGAAAGCATCTGGCCGCCTTCTTAAAGTCATGTGTGAAAAAGTGGTATCAGAGTCGTGTTCCCTGTAGGACGCAAGCTTAGATAGAAATGGACATATTAAGGACTTCACTATTTTCATAAAAAAGCTTTTACACAATTTCTTTTATATCCTGCCTTGTCTTGTTGCCTAACCCTATTTTCTTCACTATTTTGATCTTCTAACACGCTTCTCCTCAAATGTAGAAGACCAGCACTCACCAGACCGCCACATAGATTTAGAAGAGAGGGTTGACCCACCATATACCACACGACTTAGGAATAGCTATCACACCCAATAATGTAATAAGACGAGTGGAGAAGTGTTATGATCATAAGTTGTGTTGTTTTGATATATAACTAGTTGCATTTTTGCTCTTGCGATGTGTGTTGTGTAATGCTTTAGCACCTTGTACGCAACCTCATCTTTTTATTGAACAAAATAATATTTTCATAAAATTATTCTCCTTGATGCATATAGTGGGAATCTTATATAAATAGAATAGTTACTCCCTCATCTTCTTATTTGAAAACAACATCCCAACCTCAGATGGCAGGCAGAGGAAGAGGATGTGGTCAAGATGTCCCCCTTAACAATGAAGACGATGAAGACTTTTCGCTACCAAAATGGAACGAAAGAGGTGCACATGGAGCATCAGCAGCAAATCTGATGCAACAAATGATGGCTATGCAAATGCAACTCATGCAATATTTGACGTAGATTGTGAACAACATGCAACAAGCACAACAAGCACCTCCACCTCCACCACCTTCGCATCAACACCTAAGATCTTGTATGAGGGACTTCATGAACACTCAACCTCCACTCTTTTCAAATGCAGTGGATCCCATGGATGCAGATGAATGAGAGTAAATTGAGGATCATTTAATGTGAAGGAAGGGAAAGGGTACTACTGGCATCACATCACCTCTTTGGACCCGTAGGTGATTGATGGACTGCTTACACAGCAGCCCATACAAACCAGAAAACATTTCATGGGAGGAATTCAGAGAGAGTTTCCACAATCATCATGTACCATAGGGGAAGATTCAAGCAAAGCGTTTGGAGTTCCTTGCACTAAATCAAGGGAATATGAATGTGCAGGGGTATTTGAATAAGTTCACATGGTTATCCTGTTACGCCCCTATAGACGTGGACACCGATGCAAAGAAGCAATTTTGTTTCAAAGAAGGGTTGGAAAAAGAAATAGAACTAACAATGTCATCAAGTGATTATGTTGATTTTCAAAAGTGTGGACAAAGCTTTCAACGTGGAAAGGAAGAAAAAGGATTTTGATGAAGAAAATAGCAAGCGAAAGGTGGTACATGGGAAATCTTCTGGTAGCAACAATCGTCCTTGATTCGCTACTCATCAGATGGGACAAATGAGTCATTCCGCCAACCCTTCTAGGCCACCAATGCCATATACCCAGCAAGGTCAGCAAATGCAACACCAACGTTCTTCTCGTCCAATAGGGCAACAACCACAACATAATAAGTAGCCAGACAATGAAACTCAAGGTACAAACACGACTGGGCAATGTTATAACAGCGGTGACAGAGGCCACTACTCCTTCAGTTGCCCAAAGAAGCAGTCGACACATACTCCATCACGTGTCTGGGTCAATAACATATCCTTAGAGGATGTTCAGGGTGCATCTGAAGCAGTGAATGGTATGTCTCCTACTGATTCTCACTCTACTACAAGACTACATGATAGCAAAGAAAGTTTACCTTAATGTAAGTCAAAGCATAAGGGGGTAGCATATCGGTTAAAGCTATCTTGAGACATTATGAGAAGGAAGATGATTCACGTGTGCATGATGCAATGAAAATACCCTCGAAGGAAGAAGCAACATGAAGAAGACAAATAAGACCTCAAGGCCCTGTTTGCGATCTCTTTCTATAGGACTTTCGAATCTCAAGGGCGAGATTCATTTTAAGAGGGGTAGAATTGTAACATCCACAATTTTCAACCAAGAAAAAATATCATAAATAAAAAAATATATATAAATCATTTTAGGCAAGTGCATCTTGTGTCATATGCATGGGTGGATGTTTTTAAAATTCAAAATACGATTAGAAACTTCATTCCAAATTTAAAACATGAAAGGAGAAGAAAAAAATAGGAAAAAAAGAAAAAGAAAAGACTAAACCCATTTGGGCCTAAACATAGCCAGCCCATCTTACCTCTCTCGGCCCATGAACCCGTGTCCCCTCCTTTCCCCCTCTTAGTCTCGTTAACGTGTGGGACCCACCTGTCTGACCTTTCTTCCCCACTGAGCCTCCACACCCACGAACTGCCGCCGCGCTCCCCACTTCTTCGGCCATCAAATGCGACCGTTTCCCCCACTACTCTCATCGTGTAAATGATCTCCATTATGATCTTAGGCATTTCCATCGATTTCCCCTATAAATCCTCACTTGAGCGTGTCTCTTCCTCCCCGAACTGTGAAACCCTAGCCACCGCCGCACGGTATGGCGCCGGCGATCCCGATGATTCAACCCATATTTCTTGGTTTTGCTTTGTCTAACTCGTTCAGTGTGCCTTTAGAGAGCCACCAGGCAGGTTTCTTCATCGATTTGGTGGCCACGCCGTTGGTTTCATCGAGCACCATCGAGCCTCGCCGCCAGTCGCTATCGCGCGCCCATTTCCCTCCGATTTCCCGCGTTCCGACAACCGATAGGACTTCCCCTCCTCCTCTCCGTTTTGCACTAAATCCCGCCGAGAATAGCACCATGTAGCTCCAGATCGAGCGACGCCGGTACCACAGGCGATGGCCACCGCCGCGAGCACACTGCGCCGCCATGCGCCGCCCTCTTCCGCCGCGAGGGGCGACGTGGCTGCTTGACGGCCGTCCATTTCAAACGAGCGACCGAGATTAAAACATAAAATGCCCCTTTGTTGTTTAAATTTGGATCGTCCTCTTTAAATCCAACGGCCATATTAAATCCTGCATACCTCTTTGGCCTTTTGACGCATAACCCCCTAGACATTTCAGATTAATCACAGATGGCCCAAATTTTTATAAAACTAACCCTAACCTTCCTGGAAATTAGGAAATGACTATGTAATAATGTAAAAATTTGCTGGGAAGTCCATGGAATATTAGAAATGGGCAAATTAAATATTAGAAAATTATAAAATAACCCGTGAACTTTATAAAAATGATTTTTATGCCTCTGGATTAATTCTGTTTTTGCGGAAAAGCCTTGAAAATTTCAGAAATTAAGTAAAAGTCCATAGTTTTCATAAAATATTACAAAAACAACTCTATTAATATTTTAATTAATATCTAATTCTGTATTATTTTTAATGATATAATTAAATTGTTGATTTATGTATAAAATGCTTTGTCAGTGAACTATTGAAATTAATTTACACATAAGAAATAAGTATTAAAACTACTGTAAAAATTGTAAAATGCATATTTTATGTTGGGAATCCATTTTAAGCATGTTCTTGAAGGAGAAAACTTTCTAGAAAATAATAGTAGGTTTCAAATAAATATAAAAATTGTAAAAAATGTATTTTACTCAAATTATCAGATTTAACTCCAAATTCTCAATAATAAATAATTATACCTATGATCCAAAACTATCCATAAAATCATAAATGCGTAGGATTTTATGTTTGTGTAATTGTAATGTATGCATTTTGTGATTGTTCTTATTGTATATTATCATTTTATGTTCAACATCGTATCTAGAGTCGGGGCCATAACCGACTTTCAACCTGCAAGAGCACCAGTTTCTCGTCGATCACCAACCCTACTCTGGAGGCATGTTCCTTGACCATCTTGCACCCTTTTTGTTAAGTTGTAGTTAGTTGCATGCTAAATTCAAAGATGAACCCTATGTTATGTTTTACCTAGATTTTCCACAATATTCCTTATCGCCATGGTTTGGGTGGATTGTTATTAACTAGTTCACGCTTAGCCATGCTTAATCGAGTATGAACAATTTATCTACATGTTATATTTAGTCTACTTTGAAATATGAGATGTTAGCAATAATGGAAGTAGTTGATAGGAATCTGATAGGAGGTGTTGATTGGTAATGGTGCATGCATGAACAAGACATTGGTTTGGGGTTTGACACATATTGGATTCTAAGGGCCAGGTTATGGAGGAAGTTGCTAAGCCATATAGTATCACCACAGGGTTGTATATGGGACAACTTGGTTTAGTAATTTGGTTTCTCCCGGTGTAGCGCTGGTAATCGAACGATTGGGGAATTTGTTCAAATTACTGCCTTGGGATCCGGATGCCTCATGAGGGGGCTTCTTCTGGCAGAAGGAAAATAGACTCAAGGTATCGGAGCGGTGAAACCTCAGAATATCAATGCAAGTCGGGAGAGCCATCGGAAAGACCTCGTAGTGATCTCCTGGCCACACACCTACGAAAGTGTGTAATGTGGTTAGCTACCACGAGAGACGGGAAGGTTTATTTAGTCCATCTGGCAACATGGGATGAAATCATGAACTGTGGGTAAAGGATACACACTCTGCAGAGTTTTGTCAAACTGTCTAGACAGCCGTGCTCACGGACACGAGCGGCTTGGGACCAAGTTCATAATTAGAACACATGGTTAATTGGTGGATTGTTTGGTTTGGGCATTATCTGGGTCACTTTCTGATTTATGGTTGGAATTCACCTAGAAGCAGGTGCTTAACAACATTAAGGATAGCTTGTAACTTCTATAGTGCTTTACCATTATTTGCCTTCCTTGTTATGAACCACATGGCGTAAACTTACCCACTTGCTAAGTAGCGTTGGTACTCAAACTTGCTAGTTGCCTAATTTTTCCCCAGTCTTTGAAAACGAAGAGGTGGAGAACCAGGACTTCTACAGAGATCCAAATGAGATGTACTAGGTTGGCGTATCCTCGTGTGACGCCTATGATTTGGAGCCCCGTTTATCTACTATTTTCTGCTGCTTTGAAATTTTCTTTTAGACCTGGATGGTCATTTATGTAATAATTTATGTACTCGAACGTGGTTCAATTTAATGGTATTTCTCCTTTTTCTACAAATGTACGAGATCAACTGATCTTGGCATACATGTGGAAAGCATCTGGTCGCCTTCTTAAAACCAGGTGTGACAGAGTCGTTATTGGTGCAAAGGATGATTGATTAAGTACTTTCTAGCAGAAAGGAAAAGCTGGTCATCTCAGAGGATGAGGTTAGGCGCTGTGAGCGGATTAAATAGAAGAACAAGGGCAAGAAAGCAGCAATCATTGCAGAGCTCTTCAAAAGTCCTGCAAAGAAGATTAAGAAAAGAAAACTTCTGCTAAGGGTAAATCTTTACCTTCTGAAATTTTTCTACCTCTTGAGTTCCCTTGTCTAAATGATATTGAAAATAGTGATGGATCTTTACCGGAGATTCCTGTTAAAACTATTCAGATTGTGGCAATCGATTATTGTGACATACCCTCTTTGGAGGTTACTGTATAAATGTTGATGGCGACTCTTGCGCAATCAAGCAATGGAAAAGAAGGAAATGAGGAGCAGTAGGTCGGGCGGAAGCTGGAAGAATGACGGAAGGATGATGATCTATCTGGGAAACTGTTATTTGGTCTTGTCTTATTTTGGTGGCATATTCTGGATGGAACGGTTGTTATCAGTACATCTTTTGCTGTTTTGCTTAGTTATTGTCTGGACATGTGCTGGGTTAATGTTTGGTGACCTTATCGTAACTTATTTGTGGTGTGATGCTTGGATTAATGCTAAGTGTTGTGGCTTATTTAAGTATTCTATACAACGTTGCTTGGTTCAAGTTCTATGGTGTTTTTTGTCCTTAATGCATTTGCCTTTGGCATATGTCATTCGTTTTTCTTATGCTGGAAGAGTGGAACAATGGCCGATATAAGGACAATAAAATGGAATACCTTAAACTGGAATTTCAGAGGTCTCAACTCTAATGAAAAATGAATTGCCCTTAAGACAAAATTGATCAAAGACTGCTATGATATCTTCTGTGTCCAGGAAACAAAAAAGCCGAACATATACAAATCTTTCTCGCTGAACATTGCACCTACAAAATTATATATCTTCTCTTATTGTCCCTCAGAAGGATCCTCGGGAGGCATATTAATAGGTTGGATGAGTTCGAGATTAAAAGCTTCATTATACATACAATGAAATTTGTGGTGACATTACATTTTCAATCAAGGATAAGTAATGAAGTATTCTTTCTCTCTGTGATATATGGTCCTTGCCAAAAGCCAGGCAAACAGGAATTCTTATCTTGGACGGGCAATTTGCATATAGGGGAGGAAATCAATTGGATGTTTATCAGATACTTTTTAATCTTTCCAGATTAGTTATTGACCAAAATAAACCTGGAGGAAGCATGAGAGATATGATTGAGTTCAATGAGACCATCAATAAGTTGGGTTTAGTAGAAGTGTTATTAAAAATGAAAAGTTTCACGTGGAGTAATATGCAACTTGACCCCTTGCTTCAACAAATTGGTTGGTGCTTCATCACACCAAAATGGAGCTCCTCGTATCCAAACATTTGCTGGTCTTCACTACCACAAACAACTTCGGATCACGTGCCATGCAAGGTTTCAATAAGTACTCGTATCCCAAAAGCTCCTATCTTTAGATTTGAGAAGTATTGATTAAAATTAGAAGGTTGTAAAGAAGCTATCAAAACAGCCAGGTACATAAGCAACTGTAGCACCAATAGTGCCACGGTACTATCTTCCAAATTCAAGAATCTCATAAGGCAATTGAAACAATGGAAGAGGCCAGTTTCGGTTACACTCTCTAACATTACAAATTGTGAAGAGGTCTTACAAATACTAGATAAGTTGGAGGATAACATACCCCTATTCTTGCAAGAGTTTATTTTTAGAATCATTTTGAGAAAACTTGCCAAACTCATGCAACTCAATACTGAATATTGGCGTAATAGGTATACTACAAGATGGACAAGACTGGGCAATCAATCATGTAAGTCTTTCATGCTGCAACGTAAAGGTGTAGAAATAACTTAATTGCTTCTCTGGAAATGGAGGATGGTAGCACTCTCACCAAACATGAGGAGAAAGAGCTGAAGCACTATGGATTTCCTTCAAGAAAAGGATGGGAAAGTCAGAAGGGTTTGAAATGCTCTATGATTTACAGTCACTAATAAAAAAGAACAGGCAACTAGACTGGCTGGCTGATTCTTTTTCACAACATGATATTGATCAAGTCATTAAAAACTTGCCGCGTGACAAAGGCCCTGGACTGGATGGGTTTAATAACTGCTTCATCATAAACTGTTGGGACATGGTTAAAGAGGAATTCTACACTCTTTGTGAAGACTTCTTCAATGGTCAGTTGAACTTAACACCTATCAACAGATCTTTTATAACTCTTGTGCCAAAAGTGCCAAATCCCTCAAGCATCAATGACTATAGACCTATATCTCTCTTAAATATGTCAGTAAAGCTGATCACGAAGCTCATTGCCAATAGACTTCAGAGTGTGATCCTCTCTTTAATTCATGAAAATAAATATGGATTTATCAAGCATTGTACTATTCAAGACTGTTCGAGATGGGTCTACAAGAACATCGATCAGTGTAAAGTCTCAAAGCAACAAATCATCTTTTTGAAGCTAGATTTGTCCAAGGCCTTTGACACTACAGAGCATGGGGCGGTCTTGTTGATGCTTGAGAGCCTAGGGTTCCCTAATAAATGGATTGACTGGGTGCAACGTATCTTATGCTCTATAACAGCCTCAATACTTGTAGGATTGAAGAGCACGTGAAAAGATATCGGAGGGGGCAGTGAATGGAAGATTACAACTTTTTCAGCAGAAGCAACAAAAACCCCTCGGCGGAAAATTGATCTGTTACAGAAATCGTGTTGCGACTAATCTAAATGTGATCAATTGTGACAAAACCAATATATATTGTGGGGAATCAAGTCACAAAGATGTCACAACAGGAATCACAAAAATCCATCGAGATAAACTCAAGTTATAATCAAAATATCAAACAAAGATCAATCTGTTATACCTGAGAAAAACCAGATCTGAAACACTTCAAAGAAACTCGTGTATATCAGAAAACACAAATCCAATGACCGTGAAATTTTCACAGATGATAGATAATCAAATTTTGAAGACAATCCAAAAAGAATCACATCAATTGGATCAGTAAAACATGAGTTATGATAAAACCACCGGAGCAAGGTAGTGTTATGTAGAAACTCGACGAGAAAAACATGTCTGAAACAAGTCGGACGAACAAGGCACAAAAGTTCCTTTAAACTATGATCTTTATTCAATAGAACACAAGAGGAACAACCCAAAATATGTGTACCACGCGCTCTGGCCTCCCTTGCTTATATAACCAGCCATGAGGCCAACTCAAACCAAACTAGGACTCGTATCCTACTCAGTTTCCACCAAAACTTTCCATAACTGCTTAAGAATCTTCTATATGAAGATTGAAGCAATCTTAAGACTTCAAAACACCTTAGGAACGTATCCCATATTTCTAAAAACAACTCAACTTCGTGACCCACACGAAAACCTATCATAACCAACTCAAATCTTTCCATATTTGAGTCAAACCCGACTCAGCCGTAGCCTGAGCCCATAACCTAGTCGGTTGGACCTTTCTGACCAATTATTTATATCCACTTCTCTTCATCATGCCTTGAAACCATGTCTCCACGTTCATGCACTCCATGCACACATGCAGACACCTTCTAACGACATATACGATACCTTCATATGCATTGTTCTTGATTCAAACATGTTGCGCAACCTTCTGATTAACTCAACCACAATTCCTCTCGAACATGGTTGTTGAACCTCATCTTCTCCCTAAGACTAGTTCAATGGATCCTGTCACTAGCCATGTCTTGAACTCAAGCAACACCTGCACATGAATAAACAACCAATACTTTCGAGCACAAGCCCTCCACTTGACTCACGTTAGCTCTGAAACCACAACACCTTACGTGAGCACCTCACATAAGCATGTTGCAAATCATAGCAAAAATATTAACCATCACGATTAGCCAAAATGCATCAAAAACTTAGTAAAAGAATACTAAGCAAACTTTGCATAAGTGTAAAGCAAGTTCCAAACATTGCAAGTTAAAAGCAGAACCATTGGAATCTAGCACTGGACCTTGTCAAAGCTAACCAGACCTTGAACCGAAGCTTACCAAAGCTCGTAGGACCTACAGCTGGAGCTAACCAAAACTAGTCGGACCCAGCACCGGAGCTAACTAAAGCTACTCATACATAGCACCACAGCTAACCAAAGATACTCCGACCTAGCTTTGGAGCTAACCAAAGCTAGTCGAATCTTGCGCTGGAACTAGAAAAAACATGTCGAACCTAGCAATGTGTGATCAATTTCTCCCCCTTTGACAATGTATTTAGCAAGGAACAAAAGAGAAATTTTAATTTGTTATGAGCATATTATAACATATACATATAAAACAAAACTCATCCAAGTCATACTATCAAATAACTTACACTATCACATCAATGAGATACATAACGAAGTGTAAGCCATGCTAGATATCAAGTGTAATTTTCAATTTTAAGCAAGTCATGATCTCACAAACTTAACTATTTCAAAACCTGAAAGCATGACACTTGTTGCTGCATTTTTAATATTTTTCAAAGTACAAATTCAGATCATATGACATTTGCAAGAGATTATATGCCACATCTGCCTTATTCTAAGCAACCAGGCCAAGTCTATGTCATTTGACAATCAGAAGATTAAGAACATGGTTTTAGTTATACACAACTTATTCCAAATTCATATCTAAGTGCAATGATAAGCCATCTCAAAAGAAGAAGTGCGATGCATGCATATTCCATTGATCTTTTCTCATTTTTTATTTGATCAAAAAAGCTCAACATGTGAGTTTATTACATGATTAATTATTATTAAAAGCACTTGTGAGCATGCAACAAGTTCAAAATAGCAAGAAAGTTCAATCATGATGAGATTTAGTGTAAGTAATTATTCCAATTACTAGTCATGGCAAAAACTACAAAATGTATAACATGAGTAATGTAGTAAGAGCTTTCAACATGTAAAAGGAATCACAAAGTCATATATGTATGAAATATTATGCTCATATTACATTTAAATTCATATTCACACATAGACTTCCCAACTTTCAAAACTCCCCCTGAATTCAAGCCATGAGGATTCATAACCCCTATTTCACTGCGAATGAAACAAAAACGAGTGAAATCCAAAGATTTTTTTAAAAATGTCAGCCAATTGTTCTTTGGTATCTACATGGTGAAGCACAATGTTTCCTTTTTCAACATTATCACGGAAAAAGTGATAACTAATGTCAATGTGCTTTGTTCTAGAATGTTGCACGGGGTTTTTAGCAATGCAAATGGCACTAGTGTTATCATCAAACAATGTAACACTATCTAGATCAATCCCATAGTCCTTAAGTGTTTTGACAATCCAAAGAATTTGTAAGCAAGCGCTAGCAGTAGCTACATATTCAGATTCAGTTGTGGATTGTGCAACTAACTTTGTTTTCCAGAGGACCAAGCAATGGGAGAATTACCAAGAAAATGACAAGCACCCGAAGTACTTTTCCTATCAATCTACAACCCCCAAAATCAGCATCCGAAAAGGCTTTCAAAGTAATGGTCGAGGAAGAAGGAAGAAAAATACCAAATTCTTGAGTTCCATGTAAGTACCTGAGAATTCTTTTGACGGCTTGACGAAGTGAAGCACGTGGGGAAGCTTTGTGAGACCTTTGTGTGCTGAATACATTAGCTTTGACGATAAAAGTTATGAATACTACCAAATCACCTTTTTAACAAGGTCAGACTTTAGGTCCGAGCTCCTACAAGATCCGACGATAGGTCCGGCTTGTTTTGGGTGGCTCCTGCAAGGTCCGATGCTAGGTCCAACTTCTTTTCCTAGGTGCGAGTAGCTTTGGTTAGCTCTGGCGCTAGGTTAGACCAGCTTTGGTCAGCTCCAGCGCTAGGTATGACTAGCTTTGGTAAGCTTCGATGCTAGGTTCTGCTAGCTTTGGTAAGCTCCAGCTCAAGGTCTGGTTAGTTTTGGCAAGGTCTAGAGCTAGATTTCAATAGTTCTGCTTTTACTTTCAAATATTTCGAACTTGTTTTACGTCTAGGGAAAGTTTGATTAGTATTCTTTTAATAAGTTTTTGTTGTGCCTTGGTGGTTATTGTTGTTATCAATTTGCTATGGATTGCAACATGCTTATGTGAGGTTCTCACGTAAGGTGTTGTGGTTTCGTAAGTAATGTGAGTCAAGTTGAGGACTTGTGCTTGGAAGTATCGGTTGTTTGTTCATGTGCTGGTGTTGCCTGAGTTCAAGACACGGCTGGTGACGGTATCCATTTGACTAGTGTCAGGGAGGAGATGAGGTTCCAACAATCAAGATCGGGAGGAACTGTGGTTGAGCTGATCAGGAGGTCACGCAGGGTGATTGAATCAAGTGTAGTGCATATGAAGGAAACTGGATGTCGAAAGAAGGTGTTCGTACGTATGCATGCAACGCATGACGTGGCAACATGGTTCTGAAGATAGGATTATGGAAGGAAAGATCTAGTTTGAAGGATTGGATCGTATCGGATGATGACTTCGTCAGCGGCGGAGTCGGTTATGGATCGATTATGGAAAGTATCGAGTTGGTTATAATAGTTCTTGTATGGGACATGAGGTTAGGTTGTTTTAGGAATGTGGAATACGTTCCTGAGTTTGTTAGGAAGTCTTGATATTGTTTCTACCTGCGAATAGGATGATCTTGAGCAGTTATGGTTAGTTGCGATTCGTGATCAGAGTAGGATTAGAGTCCTTGTTAGAGTTGAGTTGGCCTTCGGGCTGGTTCTAAAAGCAAGGGAAGCCACAGCTTGTGCTGCACGACTTTGGGGCTGTTTCTTGTAAGTATTGATCAATAATATTCATAGTCTAAAGGAGCTTTTGTGCCTTGTTCGTCCAACTTGTTTTCTTCAAATCTTTCTCGTCGAGTTTCTGCATAGTACTACCTTTCTTCGGTGGTTTTATCATAACTCGAGTTTTACAGATTCGATTGATGTGATTCTTTTTGGGCTGTCTTCACAACATGATTTTCTATGATTTGTGAAAATTTCACGGTCATTGGATTTGTGTTTTCTGATGTATACTAGTTTCTTTGAAGTGTTCCAAAACTATTTTTCTCGGGTAGGACAGATTGACCTTTGTTCGATCTTTCGATCGTAACTTGAGTTTCTCTCGACGGATTTTCATGATTCTTGTTGTGAAGTCTTCGTGACTTTATTCTCTACAATATATACTAGATTTGTCACAGTTGAACACGTTTATATTAGTCGCACACACAGTTTCTTTAACAGATCGATTTTCTGCCGAGTGTTTCGTTGCTTCGGCTGAAAAGTTTTAGTCTACCATTCACCACCCCTCTAGTAGATTTACATGTGCTCTTGGATCGTACAATTGGTATCATAGCCACAGTGCTCTAATATCTTTGATTTGCATCTGCTTTGACTAATTATCATAGAGAAATACTCCACCAAACCTTGTGTGTTTAGTTGTATTGATTTTCAGGTTTGGAAGCCACGCATGGAGGCTTTCATCCAGGCGCAAGGCTTCGCGATATGGGAAAAGGTATACAAACCTTATGAAGTGCCACCAAATGATCAATTTACGAATATGAATCTACGGGACGTTGACAACAACAACAAGGCCTGCAACTAGATCATTCAGGGACTCAAAGCGACTTGGATCGTGTCGCGCACCTCTGATCAGCATACGATGTTTGTAGAGCTCTTTGTGATTATCACAAAGCTCCAACACAATAAGGAGGTAAAACGAGATATGTTCAAAAAGGAATACATGTGCTTCGAGATGCTGGTGAGTCCATCGATCAACTTTTTGCCCAATTTAATAAAATTCTAGGTAATCTACGTAGTGTCAATGTAATCTTTTCTGATGCTAAGAATACTAGGCAACTCATTGGTGCATTAGACATGAAAAAAAATGAGATGAAAGTAATATCCGTTCGTGAATCAACTGTCATGAGTACTCTTACTTTAGATGTGCTTTACTCTAAACTAAAAACTCATGAAATTGACATTTTATCACGAAAGAATCCAAATAAGTCTATTGCATTCATTTCACAACGTGATATACCTAGCTCCAGCCAATCATCATCTTGCAGTACTCTTGCTTTGCTATCTTCACTAACCCTGGAGCAGATTGAAGAATTTCCAGAAGAGGAGCTAGCACTCATCTCTACACGATTCTCAAAAGCATTGCAAAATGTGAGAATTAGAAGGAGAGGAAGCTTCGGACCTCAACGATGCTTTGAGTGTGGTAAGACAGGACACATTCGTACAGAATGCTCTAACCTTTCATGTCATACTACCCATAAAGAGAAGCAGAACAAGGTCAAGACCACCTCTAGAAACTCCAACAAGAAAAAGAAGGGTTCCATGGGACGTAAGATGATAAACAACTTCATCACCGCACTTCAAGAGCTCAGTTCAACTGACGTAGACATTGGAAGTGATGAAGGGGATGACAATCTAACCAACTTATGCTTCATGGCAGGCAAAACAAGATCAAGATCAAGTCAGGAGGATGCAGAACACAACAATGACGATGATGAGGTATGTTCCACCTGTAATGAAATGTGTGCTGCAATTTCTCGTGCAACTATTATTATCAAGAAAAAGGACAAAAAGCTTAGAGATAATGCTGGTAAAATTGAATCTCTAGAATCTGAAATCAACCGTTTAAAAACTTTGATTCCTAGTGATGATGCATGTCCCTCATGTGACTTAATCTGTGAACAATTGTCCACATTAAGAAGTGCACACTCCTCCACTCTAGATAGACTTGATGAAAAAATTGAAAAGAACAAAAAGCTGTCTAATTTCAATGTTAAAAACTTAAAAGATGCTTCTTGTTGTACAGATGATCTACATTGTTCTGCATGTGACATTCTTGACAAGAAACTAAAAGATGCAACGAATGAAATTTCCATTCTGAACAATTCTTTACGTTCTCATGAAGTTAAATTTTGTACAAATTTTAAACTAAAAAGAAAAACTTCATGTCAAAATTGTCTAGTTTTATCTAAAGAACCTGACAATAAAAATAAGATACCAGAGCGGTTTTACAATGGGAACAAGAATCTAAACTTGCTGTTAAATTCTTTTAAATCTTGCAATGATAAAACTAGTTTAGGTTTTGATTCCCATGCTTATTCTAAAACACACCCACCTCACGTTGTAAAATCATTTGGAAGAGGTTTAATCAAAACTGTCCCTAAACAAAAGGATGTGATTTTAAATCTGCAGGAGTGCTTTCTAATTCTGTTTCTAATACTAGATGCTCATCTAGACATGATTACAAAATGAAATTTCATTGTAACCTATTGTGGTAGAGATGGTCATGTTATAGATTTTTGTTATAGACTAGCTAAACAACATAAAAATAAAAGAATGCAAGCTAGATCTTATAACTCTCATGCAAAATATGTTGCCCATACTAAACTAAATGTCAGGAACATGCAACCTGCTGTTATGAGTCAAAAACTTTCAAAGTTTACCTCCAGAGCTTCAGTTTTTGCCTCCGGAACTTCTGTTGTTACCTCCAGACCCTCTGTTATTGCCTCCGGAGCTACTAATTTTTGTGCTACACAAGTAAAACCTTATAGTTCAGTAGTTAAGAACAAAAAATCTCAAACTTTGACTCATAAACCTGCTGTTTTATCTCAGCTTTCGCGTGTTTTTCCTGCTACACGTCGTGTGACTCAGTACTGGATTCCTAAATGTCTTTTGACTAACCCTAGTATTGAGTCATCGACGTATTGTTCTTCTATGTAGGTTACATGCTTGAGAAAGGAGAACATTTGGATTGTGGATTCAGGTTGCTCACGCCACATGACCGGTAACAAAGAATGGTTCTCCTCCCTCTCTTTTACGTCACATGTAGAGAATGTTACTTTTGCCGATAATTCTTCAACTCCTATAATTGCTAATGGTTCGTTTAGAGTAAATGATCACTACACTTTGAAGGATGGGGCACTTGTTAAAAATTTTAAGTACAACTTGCTTTCTGTTTCACAACTGCTAGATGAAAATCTGGAAATTATTTTCACTAGAAATTGTGAGACTATTTTAAACAAGTCTCGGTTTGTAAGAGTTTTTAAATCTGATTTTGATATGTCTTCCTCTACGCATAGGTGACTAGTTTCTAATGATTCAAGGGACTTATATTTTTGGCAACGTAGACTTGGTCACGTTGGCTTTGATCATCTAACGCGTGCTAGTGCTCTTGATCGCATACGTGTGCTGCCTAAGCTTAAAGGGGACAAAGAAATTTTGTGCTCTTATTGTAGACATGCTAAGATGGTTGCAGGTTCACATACTCCTCTCACAATGATCATGACAACTGAACCAGGTCAACTTTTGCACCTTGACACCGTAGGACCTTCACGTGTTCAATCCTATGGAGGTAAATGGTATGTACTTGTGATTGTTGATGATTATTCTAGATACTCTTGGGTTTACTTTATGGCATCTAAGAATGAAGCTTTTAGTCACTTTAGAACTTTATTTCTTAGATTATCAATTGATCACTCAGGATCTTTAAAAGCAATTAGGAGTGATAATGCAACTGAATATAAAAATCAATCTTTTGATCACTTTTGTGCTAAAAATGGAATAGATCATCGATTTTCTTTACCATATGTACCTCAACAAAACGGTGTTGTAGAAAGAAAGAACAAAACCTTAGTTGAAATGGCTAGGACTATGCTTGATGAATATTAAACTTCCAGGAATTTTTTGGGCTGATGCGATTACAACCTCTTGTTATGTCTCAAATTGTGTTTTCTTGCGCGCTAAGCTAGGTAAAACACCATATGAGCTTTGGTTTGTACATAGGCGTAGTCTTACACACTTTTGGGTCTTTGGTTGCAAATGTTTTGTCAAGAAACATGGTAATCTTGATAAATTTGAACCTAGATCCATTGATGTCATATTTCTTGGTTATCCATCTCATACTAGAGGCTATCGTGTGCTTTTACTTGACAGTAACAAAATTGTGGAGACTTGTGAGGTGTCCTTTGATGAAGCTAGCCTAGGTACTAGCTCAAACATTGCAGGTATGGATCCATATCCTCAGGGGGAGGGTATTTTCGAAGAAGAAGAAGAGTCAGTGATATTGCATAATACTTCTGAAGCTGACACTTGTCCAGCTCTGAACTTTAAACAAGCTCTGACTACCATCTCTGCTGGTCCTGATCATCCACAAGCCACAATCTCATCAATCGTCAATGAAGCTGATGAATAAGAAGCTTGTAAGACATATGTTCCCCTACGGATTTACAAGAATCATCTCTCACAACAAATAATTGGAAGCTTGGATGAACGAGTTACAAGATCCAGGTTTTTTGACTCTAATTCTCATGCTCATTCTACTTTTGTTGCTTCTTTTGAACCCAAAGATATATCACACGCACTCAGTAATGAATGTTGGATTATTGTCGTGCAAGAAGAGTTACAAAATTTTGAAAGAAAAAATGTTTGGAAACTTGTACCTCCACCTCAAGGTGACAATTTAATTGGAACTAAATGGGTATTTAAAAATAAACAAAGTGAGGATGGGGTTGTGGTTAGGAATAAGGCTAGATTGGTTGCTCAAGGTTTCACGCAAAATTGAAGGTCTAGATTTTGATGAAACATTTGCTCCTGTTGCTAGATTAGAAGCCATAAGAATTTTGTTAGCTTTTGCTGCATCTAAAGGTTTCAAGTTATATCAAATGGATATAAAAAGTGCTTTTCTTAATGGCTACATATATGAGGAGGTTTATGTTAAGCAACCACCTGGTTTTGAAAATCCAGATTTTGCTAATCATGATTTCAAACTGACTAAAGCCCTGTATGGTCTAAAACAAGCTCCTAGAGTATGGTATGATAGGTTAAAAACATTCTTACTTGAAAAGGAGTTTACCATGGGCAAGGTTGATAGAACTCTTTTTGTTCTTAAGCATGGCAATGTGTCATTATTCGTTCAAGTGTATGTGGATGATATTATCTTTGGTTGTGCTTCTCATGATCTTGTGTCCATGTTTTCAGCAATGATGAGTTCAGAATTTGAAATGAGTATGATGGGTGAACTCACTTACTTTTTGGGGCTGCAAATCAAGCAAACCAAGAAAGGTACCTTTGTGCATCAAACTAAGTATACAAGGGACCTTCTCATGCGCTTCAACATGGACAAAACCAAGCCTCTTCGGACGCCAATGGGAACAACATCAACACTTGAACATGATGAAGATGGGGAACCCGATGATCAAAAAGAATATAGAAGCATGATCGGATCACTTTTGTACCTCATGGCATCAAGACCGGATATACAATTCAGCGTATGTCTTTGTACACGGTTTTAAGCTTCACCACATGCTTCACATCGTCAAGCCGTCAAAATGATTCTCAGGTACTTACATGGAACTAAAGAATTTGGCATTTTTCTTCCTTCTTCCTCAACCGTTACTTTGAAAGGTTTTTTGGTTGCTGATTTTGGGGGTTGTATGATTGATAGGAAAAGTACTTCCGGTTCTTGTCATCTTCTTGGTAATTCACTTTTTTATTGGTCCTCTAGAAAACAAAACTCAGTTGCACAATCCACAAACGAATCTGAATATGTAGCTACTGCTAGTACTTGCTCACAAATTCTTTGGATTGTTCAAACACTTAAGGACTATGTGGTTGATCTAGATAGTGTTCCACTGTTTTGTGATAACACTAGTGCCATTTGCATTGCTAAAAAACCCCATGCAACACTCAAGAAAAAAGCACATTGACATTAGGTATCACTTTCTCCGTGACAATGTTGAAAAAGGAAACATTGTGCTTCACCATCTAGATACCAAACAACAATTGGCTGACATTTTTACAAAGCCTTTGGATTTCACTCATTCTTGTTACATTCGTAGTGAAATAGGGGTTATGCATCCTCATGGCTTAAATTGAGGGAGAGCTTTCAAATTTGGGATCTGAATTTAAAAATAATATGAGCATAATATTTCATACATATATGACTTTGTGATTCTTTTTACATACTGAAAGTTCTTACTACATTACTCGTGTTATACATTTTGTAGTTTTTGCCATGACTAGTAATTGGAATAATTACTTACACTAAATCTTGTCATGATCGAACTTTCTTGTTGTTTTGAACCTGTTGCATGCTCACAAGTGCTTATAAAAGAATTAATCAAGTAAGAAACTCACATGTTGAGTTTTTATGTTCAAATGAAAAAATGAGAAAAGATCAAGAGAATATGCATGCATTGCACTTCTTCTTTTGAGATGGCTTATCATTGCACTTAGATATGAACTTGGAAGAAGTTGTGTATGACTAAAACCATGTCCTTAAGCTTCTGATTGTCAAATGACATAGGCTTGGCTTGGTTGGTTAGAATAAGGAAGATGTGGCATATAATCTCTTGCAAATGTCATATGTTAAAAATTATTGCTTAACAGAAAATAAAATTGCAGCAACAAGTGTGATGCTTTCAGGTTTTGAAATATTTAAGTTTGTGAGATCATGACTTGCTAAAATTGAAAATTACATTTGATCTCTAGCATGGCTTACAGTACTTTATGTATCTCATTATTGTGATAGTGTAAGTTACATGATAGTATGACTTGGATGAGCTTTTTCTTATATGTATATGTTATAATGTGCTCATAACAAACTAAAATTTCTCTTTTGTACCTTGCTGAATACATTGTCAAAGGTGGAGAAGTATGGAAGGGGGAGAAATTTATTTCTATCTCATTTTATTTTCAAAAAGGGTTAGAAATTGTGTTCAAAACTTTTCATGCCAATGTTCGGATTTTAAGTGGTGTTGCCAATGCATTTATCAAGGGCGAGATTGTGAGACCTATGTGTGCTGAATACATTGACTTTGACGATGAATACTATCAAAACACATTTTTAAAAAGATCCAACTTTAGGTCCGACCTCCTGCAAGGTGCGACGATAGGTCCAACTTGTTTAGGGTAGCTCCTGCAAGGTTCGATGCTAGGTCCGACTTCTTTGCCTAGGTGGGAGTATCTTTGGTTAGCTCCGGTGCTTGGTCCGATGAGCTTGCTCAACTCTGGCGCTAGATCCGACTAGCTTTGGTATGCTCCGGTGCTAGGTCCTGCTAGCTTTGGTAAGCTCCGGCTCATGGTCCAGTTGGTTTGGGCAAGGTCCGGAGTTAGATTGCAATGGTTCTGATTTTATATTGAAATATTTCAAACTTGTTTTACATCTATGGAAAGTCTGCTTAGTATTCTTTTAGTAAGTTTTTGGTGTGTCTCGGTGGTTATTGCTGTTATCAATTTGCTATGGTTCGCAACATGCTTATGTGCGGTTCTCACGTAAGGTGTTGTGGTTTCGGAACTAATGTGAGTCAAGTCACGGACTTGTGCTCGGAAGTATCGGTTATTTGTTCATGTGCAGGTGATGCTTGAGTTCAAGACACTGCTAGTGACGGGATCCATTGGACTAGTCCCAGGGAAGAGATGATGTTCCAACAATCAAGTTCGGGAGGAATTGTGGTTGAGCTGATCAGGAGGTCATGTGGGGTGATTGAATCAAGAGCACTGCATATGAAGGAAACTGGATGTTGAAAGAAGGTGTTCGCACGTATGCATGCGATGCATGACGTGGCAACATGGTTCTAAAGACAGGATTATGGAAGGAAAGATCTAGTTGGAAGGATTGGATTGTATCGGATGATGACTTAGGCTGCGGCGGTGTTAGTTATCTATCGGATATGGAAAGTATGGAGTTGGTTATGATAGTTCTCGTGTGGGACACGAGGAGGTTGTTTTAGAAATGTGGAATACGTCGTGAGTTTGTTAGGAAGTCTTGAGATTGTTTCTATCTGCGAATAGGAAGATCTTGAGCAGTTATGGTTAGTTGCGATTCGTGATCAGAGTAGGATTAGAGTCCTAGTTAGAGTTGAGTTGGCCTTCGGGCTGGTTATAAAAGCAAGGAAAGCCAGAACTTGTGTTGCATAACTTTGGGGCTGTTCCCTGTAAGTTTTGATTAATAAAAATCGTAGTCTAAAGGAGCTTTTGTTCCTTGTTTGTCCGACTTGTTTTCTTCAAGTCTTTCTCGTCGAGTTTCTGCACAGCACTACCTTGCTTCGGTGGTTTTATCATAACTCGAGTTTTCTAGATTTGATTGACGTGATTCTTTTTGGGATGTCTTCAGAACTTGATTTTCTATAATTTTTTGAAAATTTCACAGTCATTGGATTTGTGTTTTCTGATCTACACGAGTTTCTTTGCAGTGTTCCAGAACTGTTTTTCTCCGGTAGGACAAATTGACCTTTGTTCGATATTTCGATCGTAACATGAGTTTCTCTCGACAGATTTTCGTGATTCTTGTTGTGAAGTCTTCGTGAATTAAATCTATACAATTTATACTAGTTTTGTCACAGTTGAACACGTTTAGATTAGTCGCACACACGGTTTCTTTAACGGATTGGTTTTCTGCTGAGGGGTGTTTCGTTGCTCCGGCTGAAAAATTTTAGTGGACCATTCACCCCCCCTCTGGTAGCTTTACACGTGCTCTTCAATCCTACAATTGGTATCAGAGCCACAATGCTCTAATATTTTTGATTTGCATGTGTTTTGACTAATTATCATGGAGAAATACTTCGCCAAACCTTGTGTGTTTAGTGGTATTGATTTTTAGGTTTGGAAGGCACGCATGGAGGCTTTGATCCAGGCTCAAGGCTTCGCGATATGGGAAAAGGTATACAAACCTTATGAAGTGCCACCAAACGACCAAGTTACAAATATGAATCTACGGAACGTTGACAACAACAACAAAGCTCGCGACGTGGTCATTTAGGGACTCACTCAAAGCGACATTGATCGTGTCGCGCACCTCCGATCAGCATATGATGTTTGGAGAACTCTTTGTGATTATAATGAAGGCTCCAACACAATCAAGGAGGTAAAACAAGATATATTCAAAAAGGAATACATGCAATTCGAGATGCAACCTGGTGAGTCCATCGATCAACTTTTTGCCCGATTTAATAAAATTCTCAGTAATCTACGTAGTGTCAACGTAAACTTTTCTGATGCTGAGAATGCTAGGCAACTCCTTAGTGCATTAGACATGACAAAATGGGAGATGAAAGTAGTATCCATTCGTGAATCAACTATCGTGAGTACTCTTACTTTAGATGTGCCTTACTCTAAACTAAAAACACATGAAATTGACATTTTATCACGAAAGAATCCAAATAAGTCTATTGCATTCATTTCATAACGTGATATACCTAGCTCTAGCAAATCATTATCTTGCAGTACACTTGCTTTGCTGTCTTCACTAACCCTAGAATAGATTGAAGAATTTCCAAAAGAGGAGCTAACACTCATCTATACTCGGTTCTCAAAAGCATTGCAAAATGTAAGAACTAGAGGGAGAGGAAGCTTCGGACCTCAACGATGCTTTGAATGTGGTAAGACAGGACACTTTCGTATAGAATGCCCTAAGCTTTGAGGTCCTACTACCCGTAAAGAGAAGTGGAACAAGGTCAAGACCACCTCAGGAAACTCCAACAAGAAAAAGAAGGGTTCCATAGGACGCAAGATGATAAACAGCTTCATTACCGCACTTCAAGAGACCAGTTCAAGTGATGTAGACATTGGAAGTGATGAAGGGGATGACGATCTGGCCAACTTATGCTTCATGGTAGGCAAAACAAGATCAAGATCAAGTCAGGAGGATGCAGAACACAACAGTGAGAACGATGAGGTATGTTCTACCTATAATGAAATGTGTGATGAAATTTCTCGTAAACTATTATTGTCAAGAAAAAGGACAAAAAGTTTAGGGATAATGCTGCTAAAATTGAATCACTAGAATCTGAAATCAACCATTTAAAAACTTTGATTCCTAGTGATGATGCATGTCCCTCATGTTACTTAATCTATGAAAAATTGTCCACATTAAGAAGTGCACACTCCTCCACTCCAGAAAGACATGATAAAAAATTGAAAAGAACAAAAAGTTGTCTGATTTTAATGTCAAAAACTTAAAAGATGCTTCTTGTTCTACAGATGATCTGCATTGTTCTGCATGTGACAACCTTGACAAGAAACTAAAAGATGCAATGAATGAAATTTCCATTATGAACCATGCTTTACGTTCTCATGAAGTTAAATTTTGTTAAATTGTAAACTAAAAGGAAAAACTTCATGTCAAAACTACCTAGTTTTATCTAAAGAACTTGACAATAAAAATAAGATACTAGAGTGGTTTTACAATGGGAACGAAAATCTAAACTTGGTGTTAAATTCTTTTAAACCTTGCAATGATAAAACTAGTTTAGATTTTGATTCCCATGCTTATTCTAAAACACATCCACCTCACGTTGTAAAATCATTTGGAGGAGGTTCAATCAAGATTGTCCCTAAACAAAAGGATGTGATTTTTAACTCTGCAGGAGTGTTTTCTAATTCTATTTCTAATACCCGATGGTCATCTAGACATGATTACAAAATGAAATTTCATTGTACCTATTGTGGTAGAGATGGTCATGTCATAAATTTTTGTTATAGACTAGCTAAACAAGATAAAAAGGAAACAATGCAGGCTAGATCTTATAACTCTCATACAAAATTTGCTGCACATACTAAACCGAATGTCAGGAACATGCAACATGATGCTATGAGTAAAAAACTTTCAAAGTTTACCTCCGTAGCTTCAGTTTTTGCCTCTAGACCTTCTGTTGTTACCTCCAGACCTTCTGTTTTTGCCCCCGGAGCTACTGATTTTTTTTGCTACACAAGTAACACTTATAGGTCAGTAGTTAAGAACAAAAAATCTGAAACTTTGACTCCTAAACCTGCTGTTTTATCTCAGCTTTCTCATGTTTTTCCCGTTGCACGTCGTGTGACACAGTACTTGATTTCTAAATATCATTTGACTAACCCCAATATTGAGTCATCGACCTATTGTTCTTCTATATAGGTTACATGTTTGAGGAAGGAGAACATTTGAATTGTGGATTCAGGTTACTCACGCCACATAACCGGTAAAAATGAATGGTTCTCCTCTCTCTCTTTTGTGTCACTTGTAGAGA
This sequence comes from Tuctoria greenei, assembly GCA_036927565.1. NCBI lineage: Eukaryota > Viridiplantae > Streptophyta > Magnoliopsida > Poales > Poaceae > Tuctoria > Tuctoria greenei. Next base: position 181,561,788 of record JAYESD010000002.1, read on the forward strand.
ATGTTACTTTTGCCTATAATTCTTCAACTCCTATAATTGCAAAGGATTCATTTAGAGTAAATGATCACTACACTTTGAAGGATGTGGCACTTGTTAAAAAATTGAAGTACAACTTGCTTTCTGTTTCACAACTGCTAGATGAAAATCTGGAAATTATTTTCACTAAAAATTGTTGCAAAGTTGTAAATTCAAATAGTGAGCATATTTTTAACATGTCTTGGTTTCGAAGAGTTTTTAAAGCTGATTTTTATATGTCTTCCTCTACGCATAGGTGTCTAGTTGCTAACGATTCAAAGGACTTATATTTTTTGCATCGTAGACTTGTTAACGTAGGCTTTGACCATCTTACGCGTGTTAGTGCTCTTGATCGCATATGTGGGCTGCCTAAGCTTAAAGGAGACAAAGAAATTGTGTGCTCTTCTTGTATACATGCTAAGATGGTTGCAGGTTCACATACTCCTCTCACAATGATCATGAAAACTGAACCAGGTCAACTTTTGCACCTTGACACCGTAGGACCTTCATGTGTTCAATCCTTCGGAGGTAAATGGTATGTTCTTGTGATTGTTGATGATTATTCTAGATACTCTTGGGTTTACTTTATGGCATCTAAGAATGAAGCCTTTAGTCACTTTAGAACTTTATTTCTTAGATTATCAATTGACCACTCAGGATCTTTAAAAGCAATTATATGTGATAATGCAACCAAATTGAAAAATCAATCTTTTGATCACTTTTGTTCTGAAAATGGAATAGATTATCAATTTTCTTTACCATATGTACCTCAACAAAAAGGTGTTGTAGAAAGAAAGAACAGAGCCATAGTTGAGATGGCTAGAACTATGCTTGATGAATATCAAACTCCTAGGAAATTTTGGGCTGATTCGATTGCAACCGCTTGTTATGTCTAAAATCGTGTTTTCTTGCGCGCTAAGCTAGGTAAAACACCATATGTGCTCCGGTTTGGACATAGGCCTAGTATTACACACTTTTAGGTCTTTGGTTGCGAATGCTTTGTTAAGAAACATGGTAATCTTGATAAATTTGAACCTAGATCCATTAATGGCATGTTTCTTGGTTATTCATCTCATACTAGAGGCTACCGTGTGCTTTTACTTGACGCTAACAAAATTGTAGAGACTTCTGAGGTGTCCTTTGATAAAGCTAGCCCAGGTACTAGCTCAAACATTGCAGCTCCGGATCCATATCTTTAGGGGGAGGATATTTTCGAAGATGAAGAAGAAGAGTCAGTGATATTGCCTGATAGTTCTGAAGCTGACATGTGTCTAGCTTTGAACTTTGAACAAGCTCCGACTACCATCTCTGCTGGTCCTGATCGTCCACAAGCCACAAGCTCATCAATCTGTGAGACATTTGTTCCCCTATTGATTTACAAGAATCATCACCTGCATCAAATAATTGGAAGCTTGCATGAATGAGTTACAAGATCCAGGTTTTCCGTCTCCAATTCTCATGCTCATTCCGCTTTTGTTGCTTCTTTTGAACCCAAAGATATATCACACGCACTCACTAATGAATCTAGGATTATTGCTATGCAAGAAGAGTTAGAAAATTTTGAAAGAAATAATGTTTGGAAACTTGTACCTCCACCTCAAGGTGACACTTTAATTGGAACTAAATGGGTGTTTAAAAATAAACAAAGTGAGGATGGGGTTATGATTAGGAACAAGGCTATATTGGTTGCTCAAGGTTTCACACAAATTGAAGGTCTAGATTTTGATGAAACTTTTGCTCCTGTTGCTAAATTAGAAGACATAAGAATTTTGTTAGCTTTTGCTGCATCTAAAGGTTTCATGTTATATCAAATGGATATAAAAAGTGATTTTCTTAATGGCTACATAGATGAGGAGGTTTATGTTAAGCAACCACCTAGTTTTGAAAATCTAGATTTTCCTAATCATGATTTCAAACTGACTAAAGCCCTGTATGATCTAAAACAAGATCCTAGAGCATGGTATGATAGGTTAAAAACATTCTTACTTGAAAATGGGTTTACCATGAGTAAGGTTTATAAAACTCTTTTTGTGCTTAAGCGTGGCAATGGCTCATTATTCATTCAAGTGTATGTAGATGATATTATCTTTGGTTGTGCTTCTCATGATCTTGTGTCCAAGTTTTCAGCTATGATGATTTCAGAATTTGAAATGAGTATGATGGGTGAAATCACTTACTTTTTGGTGCTGCAAACCAAGCAAACCAAGGAAGGTACCTTTGTGCATCAAACGAAGTATAAAAGGGACCTTCTCAAGCGCTTCAACATGGACAAAACCAAGCCTCTTCAGACACCAATGAGAAAAACATCAACACTTGAACTTGATGAAGATGGTGAACCCGTGGATCAAAAAGAATATAGAAGCATGATCGGATCACTTTTATACCTCACGTCATCAAGACCGGACATACAATTCAGCGTATGTCTTTGTACACAGTTTCAAGCTTCCCCACGTGCTTCACATCGTCAAGCCGTCAAAAGGATTCTCAGGTACTTACATGGAACTCAAGAATTTGGCATTTTTCTTCCTTCTTCCTCAACCGTTACTTTGAAAGCTTTTTCGGATGCTGATTTTGGGGATTGTAGGATTGATAGGTAAAGCACTTCCGGTTCTTGTCATTTTCTTGGTAATTCACTTGTTCCTTGGTCCTCTAGAAAACAAAACTCGGTTGCACAATCCATAGTCGAATCTGAATATGTAGCTGTTGCTAGTGGTTGCTCACAAATTCTTTGGATTGTTCAAACACTTAAGGACTATGGGGTTGATCTAGATAGTGTTCCACTGTTTTGTGATAACACTAGTGCCATTTGCATTGCTAAAAACCCCATGCAACACTCAAGAACAAAGCAAATTGACATTAGGTATCACTTTCTCGGTGATAATGTTGAAAAAGGAAACATTGTGCTTCACCATCTAGATACTGAACAACAATTGGCTGACATTTTTACAAAACCTTTGGATTTCACTCATTTTTGTTACATTCATAGTGAAATTGGGATTATGCATCCTCATGGCTTAAATTGAGTGGGAGCTTCCAAATTTTAGATCTGAATTTAAAAATAATATGAGCATAATATTTCATACATATATGACTTTGTGATTCTTTTTACATGCTAAAAGTTCTTACTACATTACTCGTCTTATACATTTTGTAGTTTTTGCCATGACTAGTAATTGGAGTAATTACTTACACTAAATCTGGTCATGATCGAACTTTCTTGTTTTTTTGAACCTGTTGCATGATCACAAGTGTTTTTAAAATAATTAATCAAGTAAGCAACTCACATGTTGAGTTTTTATGTTCAAATGAAAAAATGTGAAAAGATCAAGAGAATATGCATGCATCGCACTTCTTATTTTGAGATGGCATATCATTGCACTTAGATATGAACTTGCAAGAAGTTGTGTATGACATGGTCCTTAAGCTTCTTATTGTCAAATGACATATGCTTGGCTTGGTTAGTTAGAATAAGGCAGATGCGGCATATAATCTCTTGCAAATGTCATATGTTAAAAAAAAATCTTAAAAGAAAATTGAATTGCAGCAACAAGTGTGATACTTTCAGGTTTTGAAATAGTTAAGTTTGTGAGATCATGACTTGCTAAAATTGAAAATTACATTTGATCTCTAGCATGGCTTACACTACTTTATGTATCTCATTATTGTGATAGTGTAAGTTACTTGATAGTATCACTTGGATGAGCTTTGTCTTATATGTATATGTTATAATGTGCTCATAACAAATTAAAATTTCTCTTTTGTACCTTGCTGAATACATTGTCAAAGGGGGAGAAGTATGCAAGGGGGAGAAATTTATTTCTATCTCATTTGATTTTCAAAAAGGGGGAGAAATTGTTTACAAAACTTTTCATGCCAATGTTCGGATTTTATGTGGTGTTGCCAATACGTTCATCAAGGGGGAGATTGTGAGAGCTATGTGTGCTGAATACATTGGCTTCGACGATAGAATTTTGAATACTACCAAAACACCTTTTTAACAAGGTCCGACTTTAGGTCCGAGCTCCTGCAATGTCCAACGATAGGTCTGGCTTGTTTTGTGTAGCTCCTGCAAGGTTCGATGCTAGGTTCAACTTCTTTGCCTAGGTGTGAGTAGCTTTGGTTAGCTCCGGCGCTAGGTCCGACTAGCTTTGGTCAACTCCGGCGCTAGGTCCGACTAGCTTTTGTAAGCTCCGTTGCTAGGTCCTGCTAGCTTTGGTAAGCTCCGGTCAAAAGTCCAGTTAGTTTTGGCAAGGTCTGGAGCTAGATTGCAATGGTTCTGCTTTTACGTTGAAATATTTCGAACTTGTTTTACATCTATGGAAGTTTGCTTAGTATTATTTCACCAAGTTTTTGGTGTGTCTTGGTGGTTATTGCTGTTATCAATTTGCTATGGTTTGCAATATGCTTATGTGAGGTTCTCACGTAAGGTGTTGTGGTTTCGGAACTAATGTGAGTCAAGTCGAGGAGTTGTGCTCGGAAGTATCGGTTGTTTGTTCATGTGCAGGTGTTCCTTGAGTTCAAGACACGGCTGGTGACGGGACCCATTGGACTAGTCTCAAGGAGGAGATGAGGTTCCAACAATCAAGTTCGGGAGGAACTTTGGTTGAGCTGATCAAGAGGTCATGCAGGTTGATTGAATTAAGGGCAGTGCATATGAAGGAAATTGGATGTCGAAAGAAGGTGTTCGAACGTATGCATGCCATGCATGATGTGGCAACATGGTTCTGAAGACAGGATTATGGAAGGTTAGGTTGTTTTAGAAATGTGGAATACGTTCCTGAGTTTGTTAGGAAGTCTTGAGATTGTTTCTATCTGTGAATAGGAAGATCTTGAGCAGTTATGTTTAGTTGCGATTCGTGATCAGAGTAGGATTAGAGTCCTAGTTAGAGTTGAGTTGGTCTTCGGGCTGGTTATAAAAGAAAGAGAAGCTAGAGATTGTGCTGCATGACTTTGGGGCTGTTCCATCTAAGTTTTGATCAATAAAATTTGTAATATAAAGGAGCTTTTGTGCCTTGTTCGTCCGACTTGTTTTCTTCAAGTCTTTCTTGTCGAGTTTCTGCATAGCACTACCTTGCTTTGGTGGTTTTATCATAACTTGAGTTTTACAGATTCGGTTTACGTGATTCTTTTTGGGTTTTCTTTTCAAGAAAAATTTTCTATCATCAGTGAAAATTTCACGGTCATTGGATTTGTGTTTTCTGATCTACACAAGTTTCTTTGCAGTATTCCAGAACTATTTTTCTGAGGTAGGACAGATTGACCTTTGTTTGATCTTTCGATCGTAACATGAGTTTCTCTCGACGGATTTTCGTGATTCTTGTTGTGAAGTCTTTGTGGCTTGATTCTATACAATCTATAGTAGTTTTGTCACGGTTGAACACGTTTAGATTTGTCGCACACATGGTTTCTTTAACAGATTGGTTTCTACCGAGGGGTGTTTGTTGCTTCTGCTAAAAAGTTTTAATCTACCATTCACCCCCTCTGGTAGTTTACACGTTCTTTTTGATCCTACAAGCTTGAAACCGTGCAAAAAAGATATGCTGAATTGTATGTCAGGTCTTGATGCCGTGAGGTATGAAAGTGATCTGATCATGTTGCTATATTCTTTTTGATCCACGGGTTCACCATCATCATCAAGTTCAAGTGTCATTGTTGTACCCATTGGTGTCCGAAGAGGCTTTCTATTGTCCATGTTGAAGTGCTTAAGAAGGTATCTTGTATACTTTGTTTGATGCACAAAAGTACCTCCTTTGTTTGCTTGATTTGCAGCCCCAAAAAGTACGTGAGTTCTCCTCATCCTACTCATGTCAAATTCTGAACTCATCATTACTGAAAACTTGGACACAAGATCATGAGAAGCACAACCAAAGATAATATCATCCACATACACTTGAACGAATAATGAGTCATTGCCATGCTTAAGCAAAAAAAAAAGTTTTATCAACCTTGCCCATGGTAAACTCCTATTCAAGTAAGAATGTTTTTAACCTATCATACCATGCTATAGGGGCTTGTTTGAGACCGTACAAGGCTTTGGACAGTTTGTAAACATGATTAGGAAAATCTGAATTTTTGGTTGCTTGACATAAACCTCCTCATCTACATAGCCATTAAGAAAAGCACTTTTAACATCCATTTGATATAACTTAAAACTTTTAGATGCAGAAAAAGCTAACAAAATTCTTATGGCTTCTAATCTAGCAACAGGAGCAAAAGTTTCATCAAAATCTAGACCTTCAATTTGTGTGAAACCTTGAGCAACCAACCTAGCCTTATCCCTAACCACAACCCCATCCTCACTTTGTTTATTTTTAAACACCCATTTATTTCCAATTAAAGTGTGACCTTGAGATGGAGGTACAAGTTTCCAAACATTATTTTTTTCAAAATTTTCTAGCTCTTCTTGCATGGCAATAATCCAATATTTATTAGTGTGTGTGTGTGATATATCTTTGGGTTCAAAAGAAGCAACAAACGTAGAATGAGCGTGAGAGTTTGGATCGCAAAACCTGGACCGTGTGACTCGTTTGTGCAAGCTCCCAATGATTTTTTGTGGAAGATGACTTTTGAGTATTTGGCGGGAAGTAGACACTTCACAAGCTCCTTGTTCTTCAAGTTCATCACGAATCGAAGAACTTGTGGCTTGAGGACGATCTGTACCAGCTCCAGTAGTTGTTGGTGCTGGTGTGGTGCAAAATCAGCAGCGTGATAAATGTCATTTGCTTCTGAATTTTCAGGCAGCAGCACCACTTCTTCATCTTCTTCGATAAAAATACTCTCCCCCTGTGGATATGGATCTGGACCTGCAATATTAGGGCGAGTACATGGGCTAGCTTCATCAAAAGAAGTCTCACAAGTCTCCACAATTTTGTTAGTGTCAAGTAAAAGCACATGGTAGCCTCCAGTATGAGATGGATAACCAAGAAACACGCCATCAACTGATCTAGGTTCAAATTTATCAAGATTACCATGTTTCTTAACAAAGCATTTACAACAAAAGACCTGAAAGTGTGTGACACTAGGCCTATGACCAAACCGAAGTTCATATGGTGTTTTTCCTAGCTTAGCATGAAAGAAAACACGATTTGAGACATAACAAGCGGTTCCAATTGCATCTGCCCAAAATTTTCTAGGAGTTTGATATTCATCAAGCATAGTCCTATCCATCTCAACTAAGGTTCTGTTCTTCCTCTCTACAACACCATTTTGTTGAGGTACATAGGGCGAAAAAAATTGGTGATCTATTCCATTTTCAGCACAAAAGTGAGCAAACGATTAATTTTTAAATTCAGTTCCGTTATGACTTCTAATTGGTTTTAAAGATCCTCGTTGACCAATTGATAATTTAAGAAATACAGTTCTAAAGTGACTAAAAGATTCATTCTTAGATGCCATAAAGTAAACCCAAGAGTATTTAGAATAGTCATCAACAATCACAAGAACATACCACTTAGCTCCAAAGGACTGAACACATGAAGTTCCTACGGTGTCAAGGTGAAAAAGTTGACCCGATTCAGTTTTCATGGTCATTGTGAGAGGAGCATGTGAACTTGCAACCATCTTAGCATGTCTACAAGAAGAGCACACAATTTCCTTGTCCCCTTTCAGCTTAGGCACCCCACGTATGCGATCAAGAGCACTAACACGCGTTAGATGATCAGAGCCTATGTGACCAAGTCTACGATGCCAAAAGTATAAGTCATTTGAATCATTAGCAACTAGAAACCTATGCTTAGAGGATGACATATCAAAATCAGCTTTAAAAACTCTTCCAAACCGAGACATGTTAAAAATAAGATCACTGTTTGAATCCACAACCTTGCAGCAATTGTAAAACAGAAAGCAAGTTGTATTTCGAATTTTTAACAGGTCCCACATCCTTCAAAATGTAGTGATTATTTACTCTAACCGAACCTTTAGCAATTATAGGAGTTGAAGAATTATCAGCAAAAGTAATATTCTCTACACGTGACACAAAAGAGAAGGAGGAGAACCAATCTTTGTTACCAGTCATGTGGCGTTAGCAACCTGAATCCACAATCTAAATGTTCTTCTTTCTCAAATGTCTAACATATATAGAAGCACAATATATTGATGACTCAATACTAGGGTTAGTCCAAAGGCATTTCGGAATCCAGTACTGAGTCACACGACATGCAACAGGAAAAACACGCGAAAGATGAGACAAAACAACAGGTTTATGAGCCAAAGTTTGAGGATTTTTGTACCCAACTACTAACTTACCAGGTGTTACATGGGTAGCACGAAAAATAGTAGGTCTGAGAGCAAACTTTGCATGTTTTTGACTCATAAAAGCAGGTTGCATGTTCTTGATATTTGGTTTAGCATGTGCAGCAAATGTTGCATGAGAGTTATGAGATCTAGCTTGCATTCTTTCCTTTTTCTATTTTTTAGCTAGTCTATAACAACAATCTATGACATGGCCATCTATACCACGATAAGTACATCGAAATTTAACTTTGTGTTCATGTCTAGATGATCAAGCAACATGTTTATTAAAAGCTGAAGAGACAGCACCCCCTGCAGATTTGAAAACCACTTCTTATTTTTAGAAACTGTTTGAATCAAACCACTCCCTAATGAAAATACAATTTTAGGTGGATGTGCCTTAGCATGAGCATAATAATCAAAACCTAAACAGGTTTATCATTGCAAGACTTGAAAGAATTCAGCAGCAAGTTTATATTCTTATTTGCATTACAAAATCGATCTAATATCCTATGCATGTCATCAAGTTTATTGGGCAGATCAAGGAAATTTTCACATGAAGTTTTTCCTTTTAATTTGCAATTAGAACAATTTTAAACTTCATGAGCATGTAAAGAATTGTTCAAATCAGAAACTTCGTCTATAGCACCATGTAGTTTCTAACAAGATCATCACAAGTATAACAATGCAAATCAATTGTAGAACAACTACTATCTTTCAAGTTTTTATCATTAAGTGCAACAAGCTATCTATTCTTTTCAATTTCTAACTTAAGTTTATCAAGTGTGGAGGTGTGTGTACTTCTTAGAGGGGCCAATTTTTCATATATTAAATCACTTGAGGAACAAGAATCATCACTAGGAATCAAAGATTTCAAACGATTATTTCTGATTCTAGTGTCTCAATTTTAACTGCAGTATCCTTAAGTTTTCTGTCCTTTTTTCTTAATTATAATAGTGGCACGAGAAATAGCATGACACATTTCTTTGCAAGTAGGACATACCTCTTCATTGTCGCTGCTGTGTTCTGCCTCCTCCATACTTGATCTTGACTTGCCAGCCATGAAGCACAAGTTTGCCAAATCATTTCCATCTTCATCACTTCTGATGTCCACATCGCTCGAGCCAAGTTCTTGAAGTGCGGAGATAAAGCTATTCACCAATTGGCGTCTTGTAAAACCCTTCTTTTTCTTGTTGTTATTTATGAGGAGTGCTTCAATCTTGTTTGCTTTTCATCACCAGAAGTATTACCTGAAAGGTTAGAGCAATCTATGCAAAAATGTCCTGTCTTACCACATTCGAAGCATCATTAAGGTCCGCACTCCCTCTTCTTCTAGTTCTCACATTTTGCAATGCTTTTGAGAATCGAACAAAGATTAGTGCAAGTTCTTCCTCTGAAAACCCTTCAATCTGTTCAAGGGTTAGAGGGGACAACAAAGCAAGTGTTCCACAGGATGAAGATTGGCTGAAGCTAGGCATGTCATGTTGAGAAACAAATGCAAGAAACTTTTTGGGGTCTTACGTGAGATTATGTCAATTTCATGAGTTTTCAATTTAGAATATATAACATCTAAAGTAAGTGAACTCATGATAATAGAGTTACGAATACATGTGAGTTTCATCTCCCAAATTGACATGTCTAATGCACTTAGTAATTGCCTAGCATTCTCAGCATCTGAAAAATTATTATTGACACTACACAGGTTGCTGAAAATTTTATTAAAGCGAGCAAAGAGGTCATCGATGGACCCACCTGGTTGCATCTCAAAGCGCATGTACTCCTTTTTGAACATATATTTCCTTACCTTCTTGATCGTGTTGGATCCCTCGTGGTGATCACATAGAGCTTTCCAAACATCGTACGCAAATCAGAGATTAGCAACACAGTCGAAGTCGCTTTGAGTTAGTCCTTGTATGATCAAGTTCCCAGCCTTGTTGTTGTTGTCGACATCTCTTGGATTTGTAGCTGTAACTTGATCATTTGGTGGAACTTCGTAAGGCTTGTACACCTTTTCCCATATTGCAAAGCCTTGCGCCTGGATGAAAGCCTCCATGCGTGCCTTCCAAACCTAAAAATCAATACCACTAAACACACAAGGTTTGGCGGAGTATTTGTCCATAAAGATTATTCAAAACACGTGCAAATCTCAAAGATTACAGCAATGTGGCTTTGATACCAATTGTAGGATCGAAGAGCACGTGAAAAGATACCGGAGAGGGCGGTGAATGGTAGATTACAACTTTTTCTACGGAAGCAACAAAAAACCCTCGACAAAAAATTGATCTGTTAAAAAAATCATGTTGAGACTAATCTAAATGTGATCAATTGTGACAAAACCAGTATATATTTTGTAGAGTCAAGTCACGAAGACGTGAAAACAAGAATCACAAAAATCTGTCGAGAAAAACTCAAGTTATTATTGAAAGATCAAACAAAGATCAATCTGTTCTACTTGACAAAAAATCAGATCTGCAACACTTCAAAGAAACTCGTGTATATCGGAAATCACAAATCCAATGACCGCGGAATTTTAATAGATGATAGATAATCAAGTTTTAAAGACGATCAAAATATAATCACGTCAATTTGATTTGTAAAACTTGAGTTATGATAAAACTGCCGAAGCAAGGTAGTGTTGTGCAGAAACTCGACGAGAAAAACTCGTCTGAAACAAATCAGACGAACAAGGCACAAAAGTTCTTTTAAACTACAATATTTATTCAATAGAACACAAGAGGAACCACCCAAAATCCATGTACCACGTGGTCTAGCCTCCCTTGCTTATATAACCAGCCATGGGGCCAACTCAAACCAAACTAGGACTCATATCCTACTCAGTTTCCACCGAAACTTTCCATAACTGCTCAAGACTCTTCTAGACGCAGATAGAAGCAAACTTAAGACTTACAAACACCTTAGGAACGTATCCCATATTCCTAGAAACAACTCAAATTTGTGAGCCACATGAAAACCTATCATAACCAAATCAAAACTTTCCATATTTGAATCAAACCCGACTCAGTCGTAGCCTGAGTCTATAACCTAGTCGGTTGGACCTTTCCGACCAATTCTTTATGTCCACTTATCTTCATCATGCCTTGTAACCATGTTTCCACGTCCATTCACTCCATGCACACATCCATACACCTACCAATGACTTCCATGATAGCTTCATATGCATTGTTCTAGATTTAAACATGTTGCGCAACCTTCTGATCAACTCAACCACAATTCCTCCTGAACTTGGTTGTTGAACATCATCTTCTCCCTAAGACTAGTTCAATGGATCCCATCACCAGCCATGTCTTGAACTCAAGCAACCCTGCAGATAAATAAACAACCAATACTTTCGAGCACAAGCCCTCCACTTGACTCACGTTAGTTCCGAAACGACAACACCTTAAGTGAGCACCTCACATAAGCATGTTGCAAATCATAGCAAAAATATTAACCACCACTATTAGCTAAAACTCATCATAAACTTAGTAAAAGAATACTAAACAAACCTTGCATAAGTGTAAAGCAAGTTTGAAACATTGCAAGTTAAAAGCAGAACCATTGCAATCTAGCAATTGACCTTGCCAAAGCTAACCGCACCTTGAACCGGAGCTTACCAAAGCAAGCAGGACCTAGCGCTGGAGCTAACCAAAACTAGTTGGACCTAGCGCCGAAGCTAACCAAAGCTACTCGGACCTAGAACCACAACTAACCAATGCTACTCGGACCTAGCACCGGAGCTAACCAAAGCTAGTCGAATCCTGCATCGGACCTAGCAAAAACATGCTGAACCTAGCCACAGCAAGTCGTACCTAGACAAGGAAGTCGTACCTAGCCAAAACAAGTCGGACCTTACCTCGGACCTTGATGGATCTACCCAAAACAAGTTGGACCTATTGTCGGACCTTGCAAGAGCTCGGACCTTGTTGAGACGGGTGCTTTGGCAGTATTCAAAATATTTATCGTCATAGCCAATGTATTCAGCACACATAGGTCACACAATCCCCCCCTGATGAATGCATTGTCAAGACCACTTAAAATCCGAACATTGGCTTATTCACATGAAAAAGTTTTGAAAACAATTTTCTCCCCAAAATATCCCCCCCCTTTGTAAATCGGAAATAAAATGAGAAGAAAAACAAAAAAAATGTTCCTTTTGAGAAGAATCGTGCCAAAACACTTGTGAATGTGTGATCAATTTCACCCCGTTTGTCAATGTATTCAGTAAGGTACAAAAGAGAAATATTAATTTGTTATGAGCATATTATGACATATACATATAAAACAAAGCTCATCCAAGTCATACTATCAAGTAACTTACACTATCACATCAATGAGATACACAAAGAAGTGTAAGCCATGCTAGATATCAAGTGTAATTTTCAATTTCAAGCAAGTCATGATCTCAAAAAATTAACTATTTCAAAACCTGAAAGCATGACACTTGTTGCTGCATTTTTATTATTTTTCAAGGCACAAATTCAGATCATATGACATTTGCAAGAGATTATATGCCACACCTGCCTTATTCTAACCAACTAAGCCAAGTCTATGTCATTTGACAATCAAAAGCTTAAGGACATGGTTTTAGTCATACACAACTTATTCCAAGTTCATATCTAAGTGCTATGATAAGCCATCTCAAAAGAAGAATTGTGATGCATGCATATTCTCTTGATCTTTTCTCATTTTTTATTTGATCATAAATTCTCAACATGGGGGTTGATTACATGATTAATTATTCATTATTAAAAGCACTTGTAAGCATGCAACAAGTTCAAAACAATAAGAAAGTTTAATCATGACCAGATTTAGTGTATGTAATTATTCCAATTACTATTCATGGCACAAACTACAAAATGCATAACATGAGTAATAGAGTAAGAGCTTTCAGCATGTAAAAGGAATCACAAAGTCATATATGCATGAAATACTATGCTCATATTACTTTTAAATTTAGATTCACACATAGACTTCCAAACATTTAAAACTTTCCCTCAATTTAAGCCATGAGGATTCATAACTCCTATTTCACTACGAATGAAAAAAAACGAGTGAAATCCAAAGATTTTGGAAAAATGTCAGCCAATTGTTCTTCGGTATCTACATGGTGAAGCACAATATTTCCTTTCCTAACATTATCATGGAGAAAGTGATACCTAATGTCAATGTGTTTTGTTCTAGAATGTTCCACGGGGTTTTTAGCAATGCAAATGGCATTAGTGTTATCATGAAATAGTGTAACACTATCTAGATCAATCCCATAGTCCTTAAGTGTTTGGACAATCCAAAGAATTTGTGAGCAAGCGCGAGCAGAAGCTACATATTCAGATTCAGCTGTGGATTGTGCAACTAACTTTGTTTTCTAGAGGACCAAGCAACAAGAGAATTACAAATAAAATGACCAGCACCCGACGTACTTTTACTATCAGTCCCACAACCCCCAAAATCAGCATCCGAACAGGCTTTTAAAGTAATGGTTGAGGAAAAAGGAAGAAAAATGCCAAATTCTTGAGTTCCATGTAAGTACATGAGAATTCTTTTGACGGCTTGACAAAGTGAAGCACGTGGAGAAGCTTGAAACCGTGCAAAAAGACATATGCTAAATTGTTTGTCCGGTCTTGATGCCATGAGGTATAAAAGTGATCCGATAATGCTTCTATATTATTTTTGATCAACGGTTTCACCATCTTCATCAAGTACAAGTGTTGTTGTGGTACCCATTGGTGTCCGAAGATGCTTGCTTTTCTCCATGTTGAAGCGCTTAAGAAGGTCTATTGTATACTTTGTTTGATGCACAAAAGTACCCTCCTTGGTTTGCCTGATTTGCAGTCCCAAAAAGTACGGGAGTTCTCTCATCATACTCATCTCAAATTCTAAACTCATCATCGCTGAAAACTTGGACACAAGATCATGAGAAACACAACCAAAGATAATATCATCCACATACACTTGAATGAATAATAAGTCATTGCCATGCTTAAGCACAAAAAAAAGTTTTATCAACCTTGCCCATGGTAAACCCCTCTTCAAGTAAGAATGTTTTAAACCAATCATACCATGCTCTAGGGGCTTATTTGAGACCGTACAAGGCTTTGGACAGTTTGTAAACATGATTAGGAAAATTTGGATTTTTGGTTGCTTGACATAAACCTCTTCATCTATATTGCCATTAAGAAAAGCACTTTTAACATCCATTTGATATAACTTGAAACTTATAGATGCATCAAAAGCTAATAAAATTCTTATGGCTTCTAATCTAGCAATAGGAGCAAAAGTTTTATCAAAATCTAGACCTTCAATTTGTGTGAAACCTTCAATCTAGCAACAAGATTAGCATGTTTCTTAACAAAGCATTTACAACCAAAGACCCAAAAGTGTGTGACACTAGGCCTATGACCCAACCGAAGTTCATATGGTGTTTTTCATAGCTTAGCCTGAAAGAAAACATGATTTGAGACATAACAAGCGGTTGCAATTGCATCTGTGGTTCTATACTTTCATTGTACAACAGCATTTTGTTGAGGTACATAGGGTGAAGAAAATTGGTGATCTATTCCATTTTCAGCACAAAAGTGATCAAACGATTGATTTTTAAATTCAGTTCTGTTATCACTTATAATTGCTTTTAAACATCCTAGGTGACCAATTGATAATCTAAGAAAAAAAGTTCTAAAGTGACTAAAAGATTCACTCTTAGATGCCATAAAGTAAACCCAAGAGTATATATAATAGTCATCAACAATCACAAGAACATACCATTTAGCTCCAAAGGGTTCAACACGTGAAGGTCCTACGGCGTCAAGGTGCACAAGTTGACCCGGTTCAGATGTCATGGTCATTGTAAGCATGTGAACCTGCAACCATCATAGCATGTCTACAAGAAGAGCACACAATTTCTGTGTCCCCTCTCGGTTTAGGCAGCCCACATATACGATCTAGAGCACTAACACGCGTTAGATGATCAAAGCCTATGTGACCAAGTCTACGATGCCTAAAATATAAGTCATTTGAATCATTAACAACTAGGCACCTATGCTTAGAGGATGAGATATCAAAATTAGCTTTAAAAACTCTTCCAAACCGAGACATGTTAAAAATAAGCTCACTGTTTGAATCAACAACCATGCGGCAATTTTTACCGAAAATAATTTCCAGATTTTCATCTAGCAATTGTGAAACAGAAAGCAAGTTGTATTTCAAATTTTTAATAAGTGCCACATCCTTCAAAATGTAGTGATTATTTTCTCTAACCGAACCATTAGCAATTATAGGAGCTGAAGAATTATCACTAAAAGTAACATTCTCTACACGTGACACAAAAGAGAGGCAGGAGAACCAATCTTTGTTACCAGTCATGTGGCGTGAGCAACCTGAATCAACAATCTAAATGTTCTCCTTCCTCAAATGTGTAACCTATATAGAAGCACAATATGTTGATGACTCAATACTAGGGTTAGTCAAAAGGCATTAGGAATCCAGTACTGTGTCACACGACATGCAGTAGGAAAAACACGCGAAAGATGAGACAAAACAACAGGTTTATGAGCCAAAATTTGAGGATATTTGTACCCAACTACTGACTTACGAGGTGTTACTTTTGTAGCACAAACAGTAGGTTTGGGAGCAAACTTTGCATGTTTTTGACTCATAACAGCAGGTTGCATGTTCTTGATATTTGGTTTAGCATGTGCAGCAAATGTTGCGAGAGAGTTATGAGATCTGGCTTGCATTCTTTCCTTTTTCTGTTGTTTAGCTAGTTTATAACAGCAATGTATGGCATGCCCATGTATACCTCAGTGGGTACAATGAAATTTAACTTTGTGTTCATGTCTAGATGAGTGAATATAGCCTAGAGGGGGGGGGGGTGAATAGGCTTTTTGAACTTTTGTAGGATCCTGAAACACTTAAAAAATTGATCAAACACTTAGAGATCGGACTAGTCTGGTACCGTGCGGACTAGTCCAGTATACGTGGACTAGAACGATCAACTTTGATCGATGATTTAACTTCTAATACTCTATACAGCGGAAAATCATTTGTAACTTGGAAGTATTACGCCAATGAAACAAGGTGTGTCAAATATTAACTTGAATATCAATGATTCAACTTAAGTTACACAAAATTAAGTAAAACCTAGAATGTGATGAATGATAAGAATAGAAGTATGCGACACAAGATTTTATCCCATGGTTCAATTCCCACGAAGGAAACCTTCATCCACATTGAGGAGTCCACGGAGGACTGGGTCTTCACCAACCCTACCCTCGTCGAATCACCACGGACATCGATTCTCTTCCACTAACCACAAAGGTGCAAATAACCGAGTTCAAGGGGCCTTCTCACAAGTTTAGGGTCCCAAGATTTACAACGAAGAACAACACCAATCACACTCGAAATATATGCAATAAACAACAAGAGTGTGTGAGAGATTCAAACCCAAGAGCTCAAGATTGTGTGGAACAAGTCTCTCCTTTTGATCAATGCTAATCCTCAAAGATTTGATCTTTTTAGGATTAGAGTGTGTGAAGAGATGTGTTTGTAGAGCTCTTGGGAGGTGTGACGGCGCAGGGGATCAAGATATATGGTTGTAGGGCCATACACATCTATTTATACTAGGATTTCCAAATGTTACTGTTAGGGTTTGCGATGTCTGGACTAGTCTCGGAAATACCGGACTAACCTCATGTATAATTGAGGACAAGTACGGATTTGGAGGACTTGTTCGATTTTAATCAGAGAGTTTTCGGACTAGTCCGTGATAATATCGGACTTGTCCGTGTCTGTGTAAAGTGTGATGTCCTGAGAAAAATTCTGCACTGGGGCGGACTTGTCCGTTTTTAGTCAGAGAGATATCGAACTAGTCCGTGGTGATATCGGACTTTTCCGTTTTTTTTGCTGATGTGAAGTGCTGAGGACTAGTTCGCACTAGGGGGACTAGTCCGATCTTAGTCAGAGAGATATCGGACTAGTCCGGTGTATATCAGACTAGTCCGGTTTTCCTGTGAATTGTGAAGTGAGTGAGATTTCTTTTGCTTGAGCTCTTGGGGTGTGTTTCTCCAACACACTCCATGCAAATTAAACTATTCTTTTCAGCTCTTGAGCTCTTTTCCCTTTGATTCCTCATTCTCCTTTCATTTTGAGCTTTCCTCCTAATTTCTTTAAAAACCTGCGCTCATCTCAACAATTCTGTTAGGATCTCACTTGTTTGTCATAAATCAACCAAAACCCACAAGGGATGCCTAGATGCACTTTCAATCTCCCCCTTTTGGTGATTGATGACAACCAATTGAGATTACACAAATATGATAAAAATTCAGATTTTCATAAAGTGTGCACATATGAACTTTGAGCAAAATAGGCAATGTAGACATAAGACGTATGTGCATTCTTTATGGTGGGGTGCAAAGTATGTGTGTGTGAGCAATAAAGGTGATGAGAATGAGGTAAATGGCATAATCATACAATATAAAGATTATCATGTATGTGAGCAATTTCACAGCTTAAACATATAACAAAGCATTACCACAAACTTCATAAACATGTCCAGAAGCATAGTGCGAACATAATTAAAGTTTTACAACCCAAAAGTAGCAGAATTGCAAAAGAAACATAATTGGATCTCTCATCTCTCAATCTATGGCTAGGACCTAAGACTCCCCCTCAATCTCTTCCCTTTTTGGCATCAATGCACCAAAAAGAAGGAGAAGAGGGATCTACTAGTCGTCGCCGAATCTCTCCTCACTGTCGGTCCTCTCATCGTCTTCGTCTTCAGGCTAAGGAGGAGGAGGATGAGAACCACTTGTCGTGCCCCCAATGCCGAAGTATGCAAGCTCAAAAGGAGATAAATGTGGAAGCTTCGAGAAGTTAGAAGGAGAGTCCTCAGAGATAACTGGAGACCCAACAGGCTCAATCTCCAGCTTCTGGCATATGGCTTTGATATTGTCCTTCATGTACCACATATCCTCTTTTCTTGCCTTCTTCATCTTATGGACCTTCACCTCAGTCTTGCAGCAAGAAACAAAGATGACGGCTAAGTACTTCATAATGCCACTAGGAGACCCATTGTGAGGAGGGGCCCTAGTGTTAGAGGCAGACCTTGCATCTTCTTGAGCTGTCCTAGGAGCCTCTTCACTTGAAACAGGAGATGGAGCAGTTGGAAGAACAACTTGAGGCGGCTTTTGAGGCCTCAAAGTTGTATGCTCAACATCTTTCAAAAATTCGATCCCTGTGACCTTCTCTATCATGAACATGATGTACGGTGCATAGCCACAGGAGCGATTAGGAGTGCAGGAGATGTTTACCATGTCATTCCAGATGTAGTCAAAGATGTCAAACTATTTCTTCTTGCTAATAACTTTCATCAAGGTTCTCAAGTAACATTGGACACTCCCTACATCTCCATCCTTTGGAGCAATGGTCTTTCGGAGCACTCTATTGAGAACCATGGAGAAGGGTTTCATGTTCTTGGTCGAGGGAGGATTGTACTTGAGGCGAGTGTCATAGAGAAAGTCCATCTTGTCCTTTTCCAGAACACCAATATTGTGAATCACAATTGAATTGTTGTCGGTGTCTCTAGATGCAGCAACCTGGCAAACTCATCATATGTGACTTTGTGCTTGGATCCATGAGTCATCCAAGTCACCCTCTCCTCTTCAACTCTGGCAAAATAGCAAGTTGCATAGAACTGAGCAATGACTTCATCATTCCAGTTGTATCTGAAAGCAAATAAGTCTTTTAAACCATGCCTCTCTGCAACCTCTACCACTTCATCAAAAGCACCACAACTTTTTCTTTCAAAATGGCTATAATCAATCCATTGGTTGCGGACTACTAGAGTCTTCATCTGCAGGTACACGGAACTTTAGTAGTCCGCATGAAAGTGACTCTAAAATCTTGGGTCAGCTGCCTTCTTGCCACTGCTATATGCATCGATCTTCCTGAGCTTCCATGCCACATCACTTCCTTTTCCATTAAACTTCTCTTCCCAGGGGTTTATGTTCCCCTGTCTTGGAGCAGTCATCTCCAAGGAACCAATCAGGCCAGAGGAAAGCCCCTTCCCCTTGCCCTTGGTTTGGCATGGAGCCACCGAGCTAGGACCAGCCTTATCTTTTGCTTTGGAAGTTAGTTTCTTGGACGCAACCTTCCGCCGCACCCTAGGTGGAGTAGGTGAAGGCTCAGCAACACGCTCTTGCCTTTTGTTGGCGCGGGATTTCGAGACACAAGACAACACATCTTGATCCATCTCGGTTTCGAAGTCGAAGTTGTTTTCATCTGATATGATTCTGACAAGGAAGATATAGGCGATATGGATGAGCAAAGATTACAAGGAGGAGCATTGAATTGATATAAGTTAGGGTTTGATCAGGACATACCAGACTTGTCCGTTGTTCAGGGCCAGACTAGTTCAGAGAACCGGACTTGTCCGCTCCAAGAACGGACTAGTCCGTTATGCGGCTGTTCAAAACCAAGCTTGATGAAATTTTGATTACTCAATGCAAAAGTGTTCTAGGATAAATGAAATACATCACTAGATCATGTATTGGCAAGAAGTGCTAAGCTTTTGAGCAAGAACAAAGAAAATCAAAGATTTTAGGGTTTGGAGATGAATTTACCAAATCCTTTGATTTTGAGGCGTTGAGGAGGTTGTTGATGCGAAATAGTTTGTGGTCTTCGATCCCCTTGCAATGGAGACCAAATCCCATCGAAACTTGAGTGGATTTGATGGAGTGCTCGCCAAATTGCCTTGGGAGCACTTGGGTGAGGAGAGAGAACATGAGATGAGATGTGGAGGGGGGGATTAGGGTTGCGCTGGCCCTAGGGTTATGGGATCAAAAAATTGGACTAGTCCATGGTTTGACCGGACTAGTCCGGTCTAGCGGACACTCTACAGACAAGTCTGCAATGTGCGGACTAGCCTGGGGTAACCACGGACTAGTCCGTGGTCACTAGGGCAGATGCAACTAGACCTTTCGTATATATTCGAAGGTTCTAAAAGAAGATAGGGGGCAAAAACACACAAATAATCTTGATGAATATGATCAGTAAACATACAACGATCAAGCTATGACCATGATGCACCAAGATCAAGTAGTTAACATAGTTTTGGAGGACAATAGAGAGAGATGATTATTCAACACAATCAACATGATTTTAAAGGTGGCATACATGTATGCAAGTTTTCAAGCCACATTCTAAGGAACTCTTGATCTTCAAACCCGGGGAGTTTCTCCACGTACACCTCCTCCTAGATCGGTCCATTGAGGAAGGCGCTTTTCACATACATTTGATAAAGCTTGAAATCATGGTGAGTAGCATATGCAAGAAATATACGAAGCGATTCAGGCCTAGCTACAGGAGAAAAAGTCTCATCGAATTCCAAACCTTCAACTTGTGAATACCCTTTGTCCACAAGTTGTTCATTGTTCCTTGTCACCACCCCGTGTTCGTCTTGCTTGTTGCGGAAGACCCATTTAGTGCCGACGACATTGAACTTGGGTCTTTCAACAAGTTACCACACTTCGTTCCTTTTGAAGTTGTTCAGTTCTTCTTCCATTGCCACCACCCAATCCAGATACTTTAATGCATCTTCAACCCTGTGTGGTTCCAAAGAGGATACAAACGAGTAATGTTCACAAAAATTAGTTATTCAAGATTGAGTTGTTACTCCCTTTTGGATGTAACCAATGATGTTGTCGACGGGGTGATCTCTTTGGATGCATTGATGTACTCTTGGATGTGGCACATGTGATCTTGAATCTTCATGGTCATCAGCTTCTGCTCCCCCTGGATGGTTGCCTTCATTGATGTGTTGATCATCTTGGTCTTCTTGAGGTTCATCTTGTGTGGAAGCTCCCCCTTGATCATTCTCCTCCACTTGTGGTTCATCTTCTTCATTTGCATTTGGAGGCGGCACTTGTGGTCGAACATCGCCCAACGCCATTGTTCTCAATGCTTGACATGGAGCTTCTTCTTGATCTAGCAAACATTGATCAACTTACTCTTCTTGAGAGCCGTTAGTTTCATTGAACACCACGTCACGTGCTACTTCAACAAGTTTGGAGGTCTTGTGGAAGACACGATAGGCGTAGGAGTTCGAATCATAACCAAGTAAGAATCCTTCATCAGACTTTGAAGCGAACTTTAAAGTCATAGGCTTCTTGTTCAAAATATAACATTTAGATCCAAAAACTCGAAAATATGAAATATTCGGTTTGTTACAGATTAGTAGCTCATATGGGGTTTCCTTGAGCAACTGATGAAGATAGAGTCGGTTTATGGCGTGGCAAGCGGTGTTAACCGCTTCAGCCCAAAACCAATCTGAAGTCTTGTACTCATCGAACATTGTCCTCGCCATCTCAATGAGTGTTCGATTCTTCCTTTCGGCTACTCCGTTTTGTTGAGGAGAATAAGGTGCTAAAAACTCGTTCTTTATCTCTTCTTCGTCTAGATACTCCTCAACTTGGGTATTCTTGAACTCCTTTCCGTTGTCACTTTGTATGTTCTTGATTGTCAACGAAAATTCATTTTGGGCTCGGTTGAGAAAGTTCTTGAGGGTTCATTGAGTTTCTATCGTATCATGCAAAAAGAAAACCCACGTGAAGCGAGAAAAATCATCAACAATGACTAAACCGTACATGTTACCGCCGATGCTTATGTAAGCAATTGGACCAAATAGGTCCAAGTGAAGGAGCTCGAGCAGTCTTGATGTAGTCATGACATTCTTCGCGGGATGGGGTGCTCCTACTTGCTTCCTTGCTTGGCACGCGCTACAAGGCCCGTCTTTCTCAAAAACAACATCCTTTAAACCTCGGATGTGATCGCCTTTAAAGAGTTTTTGAAGATTCCTCACACCAACATGTGCTAGCCGTCTATGCCACAACCAACCAATGTTGGTCTTTGCAATCAAGAATGTGTCAAGTTCGGCTTTATCTTTCTTGAAGTCAACTAGATAAAGTTTTCCCTGTAACACACCCGTGAATGCAACAGAGTTATCACTCCTTCTAGACACGGTCACACCAGCATTAGTGAATAAACAATTATAACCCTTGTCACATAATTGAGATATGGACAAAAGTTATAATCCAAGGAATCAATGTGTAAAACATGAGAAAGAGTATGTTTTGATGAAATTGCAATTTTACCGATACCAAGCACCCTTCCTTGACAGTTATCACTAAAATGAATTCCTTCACTTGGATCTTCATTTTCTTTATATTCCACGAACATTCTTCTTTGTCCGGTCACGTGATTGGTGCATCGACTATCTAGCACCCATTTAGCTCCACTGGATGAATAGGCTTACAAAAGACAAATTATGCCTTGGTCTTTCGTAACGAAGCTTGCTTGTGTCCTTTGAGGTTAGTCACAAGTGATTTGGGCACCCACACATGAGACTTGGTGTTCCCATGGCGTAGCCCAACATGTTTAGCATAAACTCTACCAAGATTACTTTTCATAAGAACATATGTGCATCAAAAGTTCTAAACAGGACTTGTTGTTAGCAAATTCATCCTTGATAGCCAAGTTTGAGTCTTTTAGCTTGAAACAAGCTTCCTTGCTTGAAGCTAACTCAAGTTCCAGTGAATTGCTTCGCTCCTTTTCAAGCTCGAGGAGCTTTTTGACCTTAAGATATTCTACCTTTTGGAGGATGATCATATCTTCTTGATGATGAACTAGCTCCTCCTTATCAGTAAGCTTATCCATTAAAAATTTCATCTTAGCCGCAGTTTTCTTATCTAAATCAACAAGCATGTCTTCATCATCACTAGATTTATCGCTATCACTATTAAAAGAATGTGAGGAGGAAGATTTAGTCATTACCTTTCTTTTACCTTCCTTGGCCATTAGACACGTATGATCGGTGTCCTTCCATGCGTCGATGGTTGGGAAGAGGGTGGATTTCTTGGTAGGATTCATGACGGATATGGTAGCCATCTCCTCTTCTTCTTTGGATGAGGACTAATCATTAGAGTCCCACTCCATCCCCAAGTGCGCTTGACCATATTGTTTCTTTTTCATGAAAGTTTTCTTAGGTTGAGGCTTGTTGTCCTTCATCTTCCTCTTATTTTCTTCATGTGGGCATATTCTCCGCAATTGTAGCATGCCCGTCTCGTCTTGGGTCTTTGTTTGTCCCTTTGTTTTCCTTCCTTTGCGCTATCACCTTGTCTTCTTCTCATCATTTTCTTGAATTTCTTCATGAATAAGATCATATCTTCATCTATATCACTGCTTTCATCGTCGCTGTCATCTTCTCCATGAGTTTCCCGAGCTTCTTTTGATATGGGTTTGCAAGTTGCCTTCAAAGCACCTCATTTCTTCTTTGCCGAGGTAAGGTCGGAATCTCCTTGACGTGCTTGGATTTCTTCTCCATCGTCTCAAATTTGATAATCTTCCCAAGAAGCTCATCCGAGGCCATTTTCCGATACCCAGGACTTTCTCTAATCACGGAGCAAAGGGTTACGTTGCAAGGCATGAAAGCTCTAAGTATCGGCTTTACGACCTCATGATCAGTCCACTTCTTGCTTCCATATGCTCGGACTTTGTTGATGAGATTTTTCAATCGGTTGTACATATCTTGTGGTGATTCATCTTCTTCTATAGTGAATCTTCCCAATTCGCCTTCAATCATTTCAATCTTGGCTTCGCGTACATGATGATCACCTTCTTGAGCAGTTTGTAGAGTGTACCATATCTCTTTGGCAATTTCGAGTCCATACACCTCGGTGAACTCGTCTCGGCTCAGTGACGATGTGATAACAGTTGCAGCTTGAGTGTTCCGATGAATATCTTGTTCTTGGTTTGGAGTTATCTCTTCATCATCATCCGGGGTATCTAAACCTGTACACACTATGTGCCACAAACTGAGGTTAAGAGATATGAGATGAATTTTCATATTTAGTCTCCACATTGAATAATCATTGTCATCGAATAAAGGTTCTTGCCCTAGAGGACTTGACAAGTAATGATTATTGTTGGAATTTAACCGATAATTAAAAGGATATCGGGAGTAGTCGGTGTGACTACTCCCCTTCTGCTTTTTGTTCTTGATCTTCTTCTTCCCTTTTGGGGAGAGTGCCTTCTTTCGTAGGAGTTCCTTGAGTTCAAGCATCTCCTCGTCATCGTCCTCACATTCTTGGATGGCGTCGAGAAGCTTCTCTAGATTTTTAGTTCTTTCTCCTTCACCTTTCTCGTTGTTGAAGTTCTTGTGTACATCCTTGATGTCCGACATCTTCTCTTCGAGCTGTGAGTCTCTTTTAAAGAGTCCTGCTCTGATATCAATTGAATGTAGCCTAGAGGGGGGTGAATAGGCTTTTTGAACTTTTGTCGGATCCTAAAACATTTAACAAATCGATCAAACACAGAGAGATCAGACTAGTAAGGTATTGTGCAGATTAGTCCGGTATACGTGGACTAGAACAATCAACCTTGATTGATGATTTAACTTCTGATACTCTATACAGCGGAAAATAATTTGTAACTTGGAAGTATTACGTCAATGAAACAAGGTGTGTCAAAGATTAACTTTAATATCAATGTTTCAACATTGATACAAAAAATCAAGTAAACCCTAGAATGTGATGAATGATAATAACAAAAGTATGCGACACAAGATTTTATCCCGTGGTTCGATTGCCACGAAGGAAACCTACATCCACATTGAGGAGTCCACGGAGGACCGGGTCTTCACCAACCCTACCCTCTTACATTAACCACAAAGGGGCAAATAACCGAGTTCAAGGGTCCTTCTCACAAGTTGAGGGCTCCGCAAGATTTACAATGAAGAACACGAACAACAGGAGCGTGCGAGAGATTCAAACCCAAGAGCTCAAGATTGTGTGGAACAAGTCTCTCCTTTTGATCAATGCTAATCCTCAAAGATTTGATCTTTTAGGGTTAGAATGTGTGGAGAGATGTGTTTGTAAGGCTCTTGGGAGGTGTGATGGCGCAGGGGATCAAGAGATATCGTTGTAGGGCCGTACACCTCTATTTATACTAGGGTTTGCAAAAGTTACCGTTAGGGTTTGCGATGTTCAGACTAGTTCATGGTGGACTCTAGACTAGTCCGGTGTGCACCGTGTGGGAATCCCTAAGTGTTTCGAATTATCAGACTTGTCCAGAAATGAGAAGACTAGTCCGATTTGGTCCCTGGAAGTGTTCAAACTAGTCTGACACGTATCGGACTAGTCTGGTGTGGTGAATATCATGTATAATTGAGGACAAGTCCTTAGTTGGAGGACTTGTCCGATTTTAGGAAGAGAGTTTTTTTTAGTAGTCCGTGATGATATCGGACTTGCCTATGTCCGTGTAATGTGTGAAGTCCTGCGGACAAGTCTGCACTGGGCAAACTTCTGTGTTTTTAGTCGGAAGGGTATCAGACTAGTACGTGGTGATATCGGACTTGTCCGTTTTTGTGCAAATGCAAAGTGCT
The DNA here is from genome assembly GCA_036927565.1 of Tuctoria greenei. Classification (NCBI taxonomy): domain Eukaryota; kingdom Viridiplantae; phylum Streptophyta; class Magnoliopsida; order Poales; family Poaceae; genus Tuctoria; species Tuctoria greenei. The sequence goes on from JAYESD010000002.1 coordinate 181,587,460, forward strand.
GAGGACTAATCCGCACTAGGGGGACTAGTCCGATCTTAGTCAGAGAGATATCGGACTAGTCCGATGTATATCGGACTAGTCCGTATTTCCAGTGAATTGTGCAGTGAGTGAGATTTCTTTTGCCTGAGCTCTTGGGGTGTGTTTCTCCAACACACTATATACAAAATAAACTATTCCTTTCATCTCTTGAGTTCTTTTTCCTTTGATTCCTCATTCTCCTTTCTTTTTGAGCTTTCCTCCTAATTTCTTTAAAAACCTGCGCTCATATCAACAATTTGTTAGGATCTCACTTGTTTTTCATAAATCAACCAAAACCCACATGGGATGCCTAGATGCACTTTCAATGAGCAAGCAACATGTTTATTAGAAGTTGAAGAGACATCACCCCTGCAGATTTGAAAACCACTTCTTTTTCTTAGGAACTGTTTGAATCAAACCACTTCCTAATGACAATACAATTCTAGGTGGATGTGGCTTAGCATGAGCATAAGAATCAAAACCCAAACTAGTTTTATGATTGCAAGACCTGAAAGAATTCAGGAGCAAGTTTAGATTCTTATTTGCATTACAAAATCGATCTAATATCATATGCATATCATCAAGTTTATTGGACGGATCAAGGAAATTTTCACATGAAGTATTTCCTTTTAATTTGCAATTAGAACAATTTTTAACTTCATGAGCACATAAAGCATTATTCAAAATAGAAACTTCGTCCATAGCATCATGTAGTTTCTTATCAAGATCATCACAAGTAGAACAATGCAAATCAATTGTAGAACAGCTAGTATCTTTCAAGTTTTTATCATCAAGTGCAGCAAGCTATCTATTCTTTTCAATTTCTAACTTAAGTTTATCAAGTGTGGAGGTGTGTGCACTTCTTAGAGGGGACAATTTTTCATATATTAAATCACATGAGGAACAAGAATCATCACTAGGAATCAAAGATTTCAAATGATTAATTTCTGATTCTAGTGTCTCAATTTTAACAGCATTATCCCTAGGCTTTTTGTCCTTTTTCTTAACTATAATAGTGGCTCGAGAAATAGCATCACACATTTGTTTGCAAGTAGGGCGTACCTCTTCATTGTCGCTATTGTGTTCTTCCTCCTCCATACTTTATCTTGACTCGCCCGCCATGAAGCACAAGTTTGCCCAATCATTTTCATCTTCGTCACTTCCGATGTCTACATCGCTCGAGCCAAGTTCTTGAAGTGCGGAGATAAAGCTATTCACCAATTTGCGTCCTGTAAAACCCTTCTTTTTCTTGTTGTTATTTATGAGGAGTGCTTCGTCCTTATTTGCTTTACATCACGGGAAGTAGTACCTGAAAGGTTACGGCAATTTATGCAAAAATATCTTGTCTTACCACATTCGAAGCATCGTTGAGGTGTGGCACTCCCTCTCCTTCTAGTTCTCACATTTTGCAATGCTTTTGAGAACCGAGTAAAGATGAGTGCAAGTTCTTCCTCTAGAAACTCTTCAATCTGTTCAAGGGTTAGAGAGGACAACACAACAAGTGTTCCACAGGATGAAGATTGGCCGGAGCTATGCATGTCACCTTGAGAGACAAATGCAACACACTTTTTGGGGTTCTTACATGAGATTATGTCAATTTCATGAGTTTTCAATTCAGAATATGTAACATCTAAAGTAAGTGTACTCATGACAAAAGATTTACAGATAAATGTGACTTTCATCTCCAAAATTGACATGTCTAATGCACTTAGTAATTGCCTAGCATTCTCAGCATTTGAAGAATTATTATTGATGCTACGCAAGTTGCTGAGAATTTTATTAAAGCGAGCAAAGAGGTCATCGATGGACTCACCTGGTTGCATCTCAAAGCGCATGTACTCATTTTTGAACATGTCTTTCTTTACCGCCTTGATCGTGTTGGATCCTTCATGGTAATCACATAGAGATTTCCAAAGACCGTACGCATATCGGAGGTGAGCAACACGGTCAAAGTCACTTTGAGCTAGTTCTTGTATGATCAAGTTGCGAGTCTTGTTGTTGTTGTCGACATCTCTCGGATTTGTAGCTGCAACTTGATCATTTGGTGGCACTTCGTAAGGCTTGTACACCTTTTCTCTTATTGCAAAGCCTTGCGCCTGGATGAAAGCCTCCATGCGTGCCTTCCAAACCTGAAAATCAATACCACTAAACGCACAAGGTTTAGTGGAGTATTTCTCCATAATGATTCTTCAAAACACGTGCAAATCTCAAAGATTAGATCACTGTGGCTCTGATACCAATTGTAGGATTGAAGAGCATGTGAAAGGCTACCAGAGGGGGGTGAATGGTAGATTACAACTTTTTAGCGGAAGCAACAAAAACCCCTCAGCAAAAAATTATCTGTTAAAGAATCATGTGTACAACTAATCTAAACGTGATCAATTGTGACAAAACCATTGTAGATTGTGGAGAATCAAGTTACGAAGATGTCACAACAAGTATCACTAAAATACGTCGAGAAAAACTCAAGTTATGATTGAAAGATCAAACAAAGATCAATCTGCTCTACCTGAGAAAAATAAGATCTGCAACACTTCAAAGAAACTCGTGTAGATCGAAAACCACAAATCAAATGATCGTGAAATTTTCATAAATGATAGATAGTCAAGTTGTAAAGACAACCCAAGAAGAATCACGTCAATTGGATCTATGAAACTCGAGTTCTGATAAAACAACCAGAGCAGGGTAGTGATTTGTAGAAACTCAACGAGAAAAAATGTCTGAAACAAGTCGGACGAACAAGGCATAAAAGTTCCCTTAAACTACGTTATTCAATAGAACACAAGAGGAACATCCCAAAACCCATGTACATTGAGATCTAGCCTCCCTTGCTTATATCACCAGCTATGACGCCAACCGAAACCAAACTAAGACTCGTATCCTAATCTGTTTCCACTAAAACTTTCCATAACTGCTCAAGACACTTCTGTATGCAGATAGAAGCAATCTTAAGACTTCTAAACACCTTAGGAACGTATCCTATATTCCTATAAACAACTCAACTTTGTGACCCACATGAAAATCTATCATAACCAACTCAAACCTTTCCATATTTGAATCAAACCCGACTCAGCCGCAACCTGAGTCCATAACCTAGTCGGTTGGACCTTTCTGACCAATTCTTTACGTCCACTTGTGTTCATCACGCCTTGGAACCATGTTGCCACGTCCATGAACTCCATGCACACGTGCAGACACCTTCCAACAACGTCCACGATACCTTCATATGCATTGTTCTTGATTCAAACATGATGCGCAACCTCCCGATCAACTGAACCACAATTCCTCCCGAACTTGGTTGTTGAACCTCATCTTCTCCCTAAGACTAGTTCAATGGATCCTGTCACAAGCCATTTCTTGAACTCAAGCAACACCTGCACATGAATAAAAACCCAATACTTCCGAGCGCAAGCCCTCTACTTGACACACCCATACTCCGATGGCTGGTCTGGATTAATAGCTTCAAAGTTCTGGTTCTGAAGGTCCTCATAAGCACCCTCTAGAGTGTTACCTTCTATTCCGCGCGACAAACATGCGAAACAAGCATTACAATCAATAAATACACATATAATACCCAATATGCTATGACATGCATGAATGATGCAATTATGATGTAATACATTTTACTAGGTTGCTATTGTTGCTTACTATCTAGTTACAATTAAGGTTTACATGCTAGATCACGTTCTGAGCCATTTCAGAGAAAACTAAAGAAGTTTCGGGAATTCTAGAATTGCAAGACCGGACTAGTCCACAACATGGGCCGGATAGGTCCGCACTGGACCAGAAAGTTAATAGGACTAGTCCGCACATGACCAGACAAGTCCGCTGACTCTAGGGTTTTGCGAATTTCTAGAATAGAGCATGGTTTGATTTAGATATGGGACCAAGCTTGACGTAGGAAAGATGGATCTAAGGTATTTACCGCGAATTCAACGGTTCAATAGTCGAAAAAATAGGTGAAACGTGAGAACTCGACTGCTAGATCCGATGAAAACAAAGAATTGTCGAAGAAGAAGGTTGACATCGATAAATTGATGAAGAAGGTTGCAACAGTGACGACGATCTCATTTGACCTTCCTTCTTCCTTCTCCTCCTCTTCCTCTTCCTCCCTGTTCTTCGTTGCGGTGAACTCCTCTTGATGGCGGCTCATAGCGTGACAGGTCTAAGGGTTTCTCAAACGTGGAAAAGTTGTGAGAGGTGGGTGGTGGGGTGTTTATATAGGAGGAGAGGGGTGGGATTTGCGTAGAATCCAAGTAGAAAGTGGTGGGATCAAGTAGAGGCCTTGGTGGGGTCCAACATGGGCTCCTCAAGGGTGGGGCACAACGTTCATGGGCCCAATTAAGACAATTACCCAACAACTCGTCGTAGAGGAAAAAATAGAATCCATGTTGAAACCCTATCTACTGGACTAGTCCGTGGTGAGGTTGTACATGTCCGATCGGGTACAGAAAGTTAACAAAAAAGTTCGGTGCAATGCCAGACAAGTACGCTCAAGAACAGTAAGTCAATCAGACAACTCCGGTACCAGGCCAGTCAAGATTAGGGAGTGCCGAGATTCAAATCCTGACCAAGTTTTTGGTAGTTTTTAGCAGCGATCATTGGACTGGTCCGTATACACAACGGACAAGTCCGGACAAGAACAGAAACAAAACCGGAGTAGCCCGTAAATTTAACGGACGAGTCCGAAGAACATCAGAAATGATTTTGGACTAATCTGTCACAATTGACAGAAAAGTCCGGGGGACAACAGTAGTTAAATTCGACAAGTCCGGACTCCAATCCGGACAAGTTCATACTAAGCCAGGTTTTTAATTACTATTTTGGTTCTAATTCATTTTAATCTTGTTCCTTTTTTTGTTGTATCATGTTAGACACGTATAAGAATGAATGCAATGCACGATGGATGAAAACTTGGGTCTTACACCATTCAGTGCAGAGGTTTTGTGGGGAGTCTCAAATACAAGACATTTTTCATCTGCCATTATCATCTCAAGCTTATGGTGAGTTAATATCTTTAGCAAACATCCTTGCTGGCTGTGAGACCTATGTGTGTTGAATACATTGGCAATTTAAATAAAAGAGAGGGTTCATACTCAAAGTTTTGATTATTGCTGAAAAGCTCATTCCGGAATGTTCGAACTTGCAGGAGTCCGTTTTGCACTGTGCGAACTTCATCGCACGTGAGTTGCACGTGTTTATTCGGTTCGGATTGTCCGAACTGTTCTGCTCAATTTTAACTCACAATGTTTCAAACTTGTTGTTGGCTTATGGAAAGTTTGTTTAGTATTCTCTTACTATGTTTTTGATGTGTTATGGCTGATTATGGTGGTTAATATTTTGCTATGGTTTGTAACATGCTTATGTGACGTGCTCACGTAAGGTGTTGTATTTTTTGGACTAACGAGAGTCAAGTCGAGGACTTGGGATCGCAAAGATTGGTTATTTATTCATGTGCAGGTGTTGCTTGAGGTCAAGACATGGTTGGTGACGGGACCCATTGCACGAGTCTTAGAAATAAGATGAGGTTCAACAACAAAGTTTAGGAGGAATTGTGGTTGAGTTGATCGGGAGGTCACACATCATGTTTGGGTCAAGAACAATGCATATGAAGGTATCGTGGACATCGTTGGAAAGTGTTTGCACGTGTGCAAGGAGTTCTTTGACGTGGTAACATAGCTCCAAGGCATGATGAAGAGATATGAATGTGAATATTTGGCCGGAAAGGTCCAACTGGCTGGATTATGCCTCAGGCTGCGGCTGAGGTGGTTATGGTTCATTTATGAAAGATTCAAGTTTATTTTGGTTAGATTTCATGTGGGTCACGAAGTTGAATTGTTTTAGAAATGTTTAGGATTTTCCTAAGGTGTTTGAAAGTCTTACGATTGTTTCTATCCCCGTATGGAAGAGTCTTGAGCAGTTATGGAAAGTTTTGGTTGAAATTGAGTAGGATTAGAGTCCTAGTTAGGATTGAGTTGGCCTGAGGGTTGGTTATATAAGCAAGGGAGGCTATATCTCGTGTTACGATGACTTTGGTCTGTTCATCTTGTGTTATATTGAATAAAGATAGTAGTTTTAGAGGAGCTTTTGTGCCTTTTTCGTCCGACTTGTTTTAGACAAGTTTTTCTCGCCGAGTTTCTAGACAGACCGATATGCTTCGGTATTTCGATCATAACCCGCATTTTACAGATCCCATTTATGTGATTATTGTTGGGTTGTCTTCACAACTTGATTCTCTGTCATATGTGAAAATTTCACAATAATTGGATTTGTGGTTTTTGATCTACACGAGTTTATATGCAGCATTGCTGATCCGTTTTTAAATCGGGTGGAACAGATTGACCTTCGTCTAGTCTTTTGACCGTATTTCAAGTTCTACTTAGTGTTATCGTGTGATTCTTGTTGCATTAGTTCTGTGACTTGATTCTCTACAATCTACACTTGATTTTCCGCCGAGGGGTTTTTATAGCTTCAGCTCAAAAATTTTTAATCTATCATTCACCCCCTCTAGTAGCTTTTCACATGCTCTTCGATCCTATAATTGGTATCAGAGCCACAGTGCTCTAATCTTATTGATTTACACATGTTTTGACTAATCGACATGGAGAAATACTCTGCAAAACCTTGTGTGTTCGATGGTGTTGATTTTTTAGGTTTGGAAGGCGCGTATGGAGGCTTACATACAAGAGCAAGGCTTTGCCATATGAGAAAAAGGTCTACAAGTCCTTCGATGTGCCACCAAACGATCAAGTTATGGTTGCGAACATGAGATATGTCAATAACAATAAGAAGGCTCATAATTTGATAATACAAGGATTGACTCAAAGCGACTTTGATCGTGTTGCACACCTCCGATCTGCATACAATGTGTGGAAAACACATTGTGACTACCACGAAGGATCCAACCCGATCAAGGAGGTAAGGCAAGACATGTTCAAAAAGGAGTACATGCGCTTTGAGATGCAACCAGGTGAGTCCATCGATGATATTTTTGCTCGCTTTAATAAAATTCTCAAGAATTTGCGTAGTGTAAATGTTAATTTTTGAGATGCTGTAAATGCTAGGCAATTATTAAGTGCAATAGACATGTCATTTTGGGACATGAAAGTTACATCTATTTGTAAATACACTATCACAAGTACACTTACTTTAGATATGCTATATTCTAAGTTAAAAACTCATGAACATGACCTTATATCACGAAAAAAGCTCAACAAGTCTCTTGCATTTGTTTCATAGCGTGACATGCCTGGCTCTAGCCAATCTTCATCATGTGGTACACTTGCTTTGCTGTTCACAATGTGACATGCCGAACTCTACACTACAGGAATCCCGATAACCAACAACGGTGCAAAACAGATGTAAATAAGGCCATAGCCGTTGTAAATAACCTATTTATGATGGTTATGGCTTATTTATGATGGTTTCTAGCCGACTTTAAAAAAGACTCGTAAATAAAATTATTTACAACGGTAACTGTCGTAAATATACTTTTTTACGAGGGCTGAATCGAGCCCTCGTAAATAAGTCCACCTTGCCACGTGGCGGGGCGGGAAACCTATTTACGACGTTCACCGTCGTAAATATATTTGAATTATTTACGATCGTTGTCGCCAACTGTCGTAAACACTATGTGCTTATTTACGACGATTGCCGACCACCGTCATAAATGTTGTGTGCTTATTTATAACAGTAACCATTGTAAATAAGTTTTACATATTTTTTTAAAAAATGAGAAACACTGCCCTGGCTTTCAGGCCAGCTCACACAGACATTAACATATATATGACAGGCATGAGCATATACCAAAGCAAAGTATATCACAAGTACAAACACAAGCATTTACATGTAACAAACTACGCACTACCTCGTCTGCTAGTTCTGGAACCAGGGAACTCGTCACGAAAGCCGTCCTTGCGCTCCCAGTACGTTCGGTGATGGTGTGCAAGCCTCCGTCCTTGATCCCTATCGTGGATAAGTATAGTTAGTTCATATATTAGTTGAATTAAGCCAGTTGAACCAGTTTTGAGACATTTGAGCAAATTTAGATAGAATTTGAGCATGTTTAGGTACAATTGAGCAACTCTAGCTATGTTTAGTTGTATTTCAACAAGTTTTGCTAGAATTGTGCAACTTTAACTAAGTTTAGTTAGATTTCAGCAAGTCTTGATAGAAATGAGCTCATTTAACTAGATTTGAGCAAGTTTAACTAAGGTTGCTTAGAATGTACTTGAGCTCCTGGAGTAGGCTGCTGTGGCGACTCTTGCTCAACCACTGGTGGCTCCTACTTTGGAAGGACAGCCTGCTGTCCAACCGTTATAGCCTGCGATCACAAAACAATAGCCCATATTTCTTTCATAACTTTTAAAAACTAAGTTGAATGACAATCACTTACCGCCATTGCCATATGAAACTCTGTCATAGTTAGGTACTCGTCCCTTGCCCTGGTGGCTGCAGCTTCACGGTCTCGCCTCTCCCTCTCTAATTGGAGCTCCTCCTGTGCCCTGCAAAGCTCATCCTAGACACTCTGGAGCTCCAGGTGGTTGGTCCGACTGCTATATTGCCTGGAGGATGAGCCACTAGACAAGGAGGGATGCGCCTGCCTAGATTCGACCCTTGGAACACGCTCAACCTACATAAACAAGAAAGTTTATTACATTTGAGTTGACCACTCCTGCAAATTCGTGCATAGTAATTCCAAAAGAAGATTATCTCACCGGCCGTAAGGTTTTCCGCCTCTGCTAAGCCACGCGACTTGGGGAATGATTGGTCCGCTCTGCCAATCAAAGTCATCGCCTTGCAACATCTTGGCCTCCTGCCCATACATGTCCTATAAATAACAAAACAAAAGAATGTCAGCCAAATTGATTAAAAAGAATTCAATACGAGTGAAAAATCAACTCACCATTGCCTCCATTGCCGCCTGAGAACATAGCTTGTCAGGCTGTGAAGGATCACCTCCTTTGTGACCCCTCTTCCACACCTCAATCGGTGCGGGCTCCTGTCCAGATTCGCGCTCATATGGATACACGTGTTAGCACAATGAATATATGAAATATAAATAAACATAATACATAGTTACACTTACAATGCACTTATATTTCTGCAAGTACCCATCCGCACCAAAAAAGTATGATGGGTTCATCCCTCTGCTGACTCGACGGCTACAAGAGAGGTTTTGGAAATCCTCGCTCGCCCACTTGAAGCAGAGAGTACGGTACGCCTTCGACTGGCCCTCTAGCAACTGCACCCCTTCATGACCCTGCACACAATTATTATTAAGTGAAAGCACTTGTAACATAATTAGATAATGCAACAAAATAAAATCAACAATTTACCTCCATATACTCCTCCGTAGTCAAGTACGTGGAAAACGTCTCCCTGAACTGGCCTGGCTCTTGTGTCTCCCTGTACTGGCGCACCTCTCACTCTTCCAGATGTAGCTTGGAGTATTTGTTTGTAGCTTGAATCTGGGAAATTGAAAGGGATTGCATCAGGACCTTCTTGGCGTTCTTGTGGAAGATTGTCCTGGCATGGTCCACCTGGCCCTCGTTCTCCAAACAGTATTGTGCCTTACATAACAAATTTGTAAGTAATTGTATGAAAAATATCATTAACTTGTACTAAAGTAGTTTATTTAATCTGTACCATGAAGTCGGACCACACGGCCTCCAGGTGGTTGCCATGTACCACGTGTGCGGCAGGCGCATAATCGCCTCACAATGACGCGCCGACACCGTTCACTACACCTGGGTAGTGGAAACAGATGAGACTGCCTAGGACAGGGTTGACCTGTCTGTGCCTTCCTTGACCCAAGAACGAGTCATCGTACCAACCGCAGAAATAGAATTATCAGTCATTATATATATATATATATATATATATATAAGACTAAAACAATGTAAATTGAAGTGTTAGAGATTTACTTACATATCACGAACCGATCGAATAACTTTATTTTCCTGTGGGTTTGATGCAGTGGGAGGAGGAGGCACAAAGTGACCACTCCTAGTCTAACGCACTCGAGGAGGCTCGACATCAGGTGACCCCGAAGAGTGGTCACCTGAGTAACCTGGTTCACTACCTGACTTCGAGGGGTGCTCAACCACTGGTGGCTGAAGTGGATCCCTCGCCATGGAGTCGGGCGAAGAGTCTTCCTAAAAATTTAATATACATGAATATAGTACTTATGCAATATAAAACTTATAATAATTGATGAAAATGATATTTACCTCAAAAGATCGCTCTGGTTAGTGGCTCAACAATGCAGACCGTCTGTCACCGCTCAACTGACTGCCACGAAAGACCTCGCTGGTGGGCAGAAAACTCTTCGCCAGCTTCTTTCCATTCCCATTTACCTTTCCCTACTCGATGACATCCTGTTTATTGGAACAGTTGATAATGAATTAAAATGAAAATAAAGAAGTTAATGGAAGAGATAAAAGAAATGTTACTTGAAACTAGTTTTAGAGTTCATCTGTATCATAGCCATGTGTTCTACTTCTTAAGCTGAAATGAGTGCTTGTCGTTTTCATTTTTGCATCTTACGAGTCTCTACATCCTGAGTATCTCCAACTAATTCATCAATTTATAGACCAGGCTCGATGTCAGATTTGTTTGGTAACTCTTCTTCTTGGTAAACCTCATCAATCTCACCGTTCAACGACAATGGAGTATCATGGTACCCAATATTGTCTGGTGTACTTAACCGTTCATGAGGATTCACCTTTTGTACAACACCCCCAAGAACTTAGCTTTTCGCACGGATACTTTAGATAATACACTTGGTCGACTTGGTATGCAAGGACGAATGTGTCACAACCTTGTAGCAATTCTTTGTGATACATAATTGGTTCTTTCGAGTTCCTTTGTTATTATTATCAAACCAATCACAATTGAAAAAGACTACTTTGAGCACCTTATTCCTGGCAAAAGTGAATTCAATGATTTCTTTAATGATCCCATAATAATTAAATACCCGTCCTTCGGCATCAACATCTGTATTCGCAACTACGGTATTACGTGTTGCTGAGACAGGACGAAGATCTTCAAATTCAGTTTAACAGAATTTGAACCCGTTGACATTGTATTGACCGTAGCTTCTATCATTAAACAATTCGTAGGACAATTGACGCAAGTCCTCATGGACACCTGCATCTTTTTTGCACTGTCCTATAGAATTTATAAGAAATTTTTGCGTAGTAATCATTCTGCATAAAATGAGAGAAAGACAATAAATCGTTACATGATCGAGAAACCAGGTTTGGAAGTTAGGTTCTCCATTTATTCCCTTATCACATCTTTAGTACTTGATTGCTTGTAGGTTGATGCTTATGCTTCCAATTTTCTTGGTGAAACGAACTACATAAGGAGAAACAAGGACAATTAGTATCTATGCGGACATGTGTGCTTATTAGTATAGATAGTGAACAAAAACTTACTTAAAATAATTGTCCATCCCTTTTATATTAGCATACATGTAAAGCATAGCAACTGTCTTTTCTTCTGGTGTAGCATCATAGCTCGTGCTACTACCAACGGTTGTTCCACTCGTTCGAAAAATGCAGAGGTCAATGCAAGGGAGTGCTTCATCCACATTGTACCGCAACGTTGGAGCATTAACATTGTCTTCCTCTGCAAGTAAACACTTGAAAAATATCCTATCTCCTACAGTGTAAATGCTTCAGCGATGCATCCTTCAACCCTTGCCCTATTGAGAACCATTGGTTTCAGACATCCGTGTGCTCTTTGAATGTGGTACATCCACTTGTATTGAATGGGGCCACCTACTTTAGCTTCATACGGAAGATGGATTAGGAGGTGTTGCATTGGGTTGAAGATCCCTGGAGGGAAAAAAAATTCCACCTTACATAACAACACAGGTACCTCCATTTCCAACTTCTCCATCATCTCCTTTGTGATCTCTTTAGCACAAAGCTGTCTATAAAAATAGCTAAGCTCAGTTAACACCTTCCACACCGCATCATCAAGATAGCCCCAAAACTTTACCGGCAGAAGTCTTTCCACGATTATGTGATAATCACGACATTTCAACCTAGTGAGTTTTCCTGTCTTAACATTCACAGCTCGACGCAAGCTAGCAGCATAACCATCTGGGAATTTTAACTTTTTCAATCACTGAAAGACTTCTATCTTGTGTTTATGTCTAAGAAAAAATGATGTGCGGGGTTTGCCATCAGTTTCAGTGAGCTCAAGACTTGGATGGTTACAAATTTATGCCAAATCCTTTCGAGCCATTAGATTGTCTTTTGTTTTGCCCATCATATCCAAGCATGTGCCTACAATGCACTCGGCGAGGTTACGCTCATGGTGCATGAAATCAATGTTGTGCATTAGAATTAAAGATTTCACATACAGTAGCACCCATAATGCACATACATGAGTCCAATTGTGATCCTGTTTGTAACCAACAAAATATCCAGGACAATTTTCATCCTGTACAAGTTTGTCTGACATTGCAGAAATCTCTGACCTGTTCAAACGCTACGGTGGTCCTTTTATGACAACAATGTCCTTTTTGAAAGCATTTTTCCATTGCCTAAAAATGTGATTCTTAGGTGTCCAACGTATATGACAATCAAAGTAACTTATCTTGCCACCATGACCGAGGCAAAAACATTCCGTGTCTGCAGCACAGATCGGACAAGTCAAACAACCATGAGTGCTCCAGCCAGAAAACATGCCGTATGCAGGAAAATTATGAACAGACCACAGGTATGCTGCTCAAAGGTTGAATTTCTGTTTTTTATAACAGTCATACGCTTCGATTCCTGTCCATAACATTTTCAACTCTTCAATCAAAGGCTTCAACATCACGTTGAGTCATGAACCATAATGATTTGGTCCAGGTACGATGAGGAAAAGAAACATAAACTCATACTTCATACAGAAAGATGGTGGTAAATTGTACGGAATAACAAACACGGGTCGACATGAGTATGGTGTGGCATTTGTACTGAATGGTGAGAAACCATCTGTCGCTAACCCGATGCAAATGTTTCTCGCATCATTGGCGGAATCTGGATCGAAGCAGTCCAACGCATTCCATGTCTCGCCGTTAGACGGCTGCACCATGACTTCAATGTCGTTATCATATACACCTTCTTTATGCCATCACATATGTCTAGCAGTTCTTTTGGAAAGAAACAAGCACTTCAACCGAGGTGTGATAGGCAAGTAATGAAGTTGCTTATGTTCCACTTCAGTCTGTACATGCTCGCCATCGTCATTATCAACTTTGACAAACCTTGACTTACCACATTATAAGCACTTCTTCTCGTCATTATACTCTTTCCAAAAAAGCATGCAGTTGTCTGGCCACATATCAATCTTCTCATATTTCATACCAAGACCAGAAATTAATTTCTTGGACTGGTACATATCTTTCGACACTTCCTGAGGTTGTGAAAGGATATCGCTGATCAGTTTGATAAGATTGTTATAACAGTTATTAGAGAAGAAATATTTAGTCTTAATTGCCATAATTCTGGTGATGAAACTAAGAATAGTCACTTTTGTGTGTTCATGAAGTGGCTGTTCTGAATCTTTCAAAACCTTGAAGAATGTTTCAAATTCTTCTATATGAGCATCCTCTGTCAACTCAGGATTTATGGCTTCGACCATCTCGTCCATCATATCAACACATGTGTTATCAGACACATCTTCTTCTTCAACAGCTTGAGAACGTGTCTTAGCGTGAAAGCACCAGACCACATAATTTTGCATGAAACCATTTCGACACACGTGAAATGTCAAAGTCAATTTGTCGAAAAACTTTGCATTCTGGCATTTCATACATGGGCACCACACCTTATTGTTGTTGGACAACGAAAAATCTTGTTTTATAAAAGCATTTGCCTTGTTGAACCACTCAGCATTCATTTTCCAACCAGAGTACATCCAAGCGCGGTCTTCAGTCATGATTCATGTTATACCTTCAAAGCAGACACATCATTATTAGTTCATTTTTTAGTGTACGTCACGACCCCTAGAACTAAGCTGATGGGTCTTAAACCCACCCAAGAGTGACCGAGGGAACATGCTTATGACGAGACACAAAGTTTGAATCCAAACGAAATTTTAGCAACATAATCCCACAGTTCTCCACTACACGCCAAAAAATGGTGTAGCAGAGAACAATAGGGTTATGTTGTCGAAATCACGTCTGAATCCAGACCCCGTACCTAGCTCGTCATAAGCACATCCTCAGTCACTCTCAGGCTGTCCAAAAAGGGACAATTCCGAACCTGATCGTTTCACATGCCTATCGCATGTGAAATATGCAGATTCGAAAAAGGTAATCAATTTCAATAGGTTACATTAAACAAATTCATTTTCCAGTCATTTAAGAGAGAGAAAAGAACGAGAAAGAGGAGGGAAGTTGGTCAGAGTCGAAAGTTCCTAGTCTGGTTGCACTGTCCATGCGCGTCTGCTCATTGACGTCCTCATTCTCACTGACCGCCATCGTGCTCTTCTCGACCCATCTATGTGTGTCGTGTTGTGCAGGTTCAGGTTGTGCCAAGCCGGACCGGCTCAAGAACAAATTTATATACATATAGTATTAAACACTCACAAACATTGAACAAACATTAAACAAAAATAAAACAATTACATACTCATTAAACATTTAAAGAACTAGTTAAACAATTTTTAACTAATTAAATAATTTACAAAATAATTCAAAAACTATAAACAATTAACAACCTAGTTAAGCAATTTGACAAGCATAGTAAACTACTAAAAAATATAATAACCTAAACATATCAATAACCTAATAAAAAACCAAACAATGTAAACTGCTTAATAAGAAACCTAAGAAATTAACAATCTCGAAGAGGGTTTAGTGTTAACCTCAAGGTAAACCTAAGTGGGCGCGGGAGACGACGAGCGGAAGGGCGTCAGAGGAGGAGGTCAGGCCAGAGGCAGCGGGCAGCGACGGGAGAAGGTGGGCGGGCGGGAGGTGGCGGGAGGAGAGGGGCAGCGGCGGGAGAAGGAGGACAGGAGACGGCGGCAGCGGAAGGAGGCGAGCAGGAGGTGGCGGCGTTGGGCAGGAGGCAAAAGCAGCACGCGGGAGGGTAGCGAAACTGCCCCTGTCCCGTGCGCGACGTGTTTTTATTAGTCTCTTTGTTTCCGACGGTTCTAGGTAACCGTCGTAAACAAAGAGACTTGGTTATGATGGTTAGGTCAACCGTCGTAAATAAATCACGTATTTATGACGGTAACGTCGTAAATAATTTTATTTACGAGGGTTCCCATTAACCGTCGCAAACAATCACCTTATTTACGAGGGTTGTTTTTAACCGTTGTTAATTATTTTGTTAATGACAATACCGTCACAAATAATTCCCCTGTTGACGGCTCCTAAGATATACTAACAAATCATCCCCGGGAACGGCGCCAGAAATGCTTGTTGGTATTTCTTAACACCATAGATCATCTTCGGTAAAGAGATGAGATTTGCAAGCGTACGGAAGATACCGTTGTAGCATTTCACCCATGAGTATTCCCAAGGGTATCGTATTTATCCCAAAGGAAGGCAATGGAGTAAAGTATATACTACTCTTATGGTCAAGCTATGGGATACTAATCAATTATCCGGACAGGGGGTAAGTTGATAATAGGGGTAGTGTGACACACACCTAGGCAATCTATTCTAAAGGGTAAAATGGGTCCTAGAGGGACATTGGATTGAGGGTTAGAGAGTTTCTCCTACAATGCTCTTAATACATATACATAACCTATGGTAGATACTAATGGTCATGTCAATGATGAATTCCTATGCAATGCTATTCAACACATCGGGCACGGGCTTACCCCAAGCAATACTAGGGCGACTCCCGCTAAGAACCTCTGGCATAGATGAACGTGCAGGATTACAAAGGACAGATAGGGATGTCACCACCTACTGCCTACCTCTTCAATCCGTGGGTCTACGAGACATCCAATGCTACTTAAATACCCTAGCACCATGCTAGCATACTAAGCAAATACCTTAGGAGCCATGGCACAAGCCATCCTAAGGCAATGACTAACCTAAACATTTATCGTTGAACCAATGTTGAAGCATAGCATAAGTATTAATATTAACATAATCATATCATAACTACATAGACTATAGTGGGTGTATATAGTGTTTATGACCATAACATGTGATCATGAGAGTGAAATCATAAAGACTATACCTTCCACATACATGGACTCCACAATCAAACAAGAAACGCTTTGTCCAAGTATACATATAAAAGAAGACTAAAGATAATATCTTTATTGAGCACAAAGTCACAAATACAAGAAGGAATACATAAGCCATACTTTTCCCAATGTGGAATTGGGAAGAGAGACTCCTTCTACTCCTTTCCCAATTTCGACATGGGACTAGAGGCTCTCCTCTCTACATCCTAACTCCTCTAAGGACTATGGAAGATAGTGTATACAATAGAATGATGCCCAAGTGGTGTGTGTTGAAGTGAGGGGTAGGGGGTCCTATTTATACTAGTGTTGAGGTCGGTTCCCGCCACCAAAAGCGCGCAAATCAGTCACCATTGACTCCAGGGAGTCGGGAGGAGAAAACACGTGGAGGCTGATCGAGTTTGGTGCAAAGACCAGGTCGGCCGACCCCCTGGTTTGGCCGACCTGGTCATTGCACCGTTTCTCGTGTGTTTTCTCCAGGTGGCTGCCAGGTGGGTCACATTGATGTATATGGGTGATACACCATTGGATCTTCTTGGATACTTCTGTTTGTGGGCCATTTGATCCATAAGATGCCACGTGTTGTCGCCTGATTGGCTGGGATGATATTTTATAGGATTGGTCCCTCTACATTTCCTGCATAAAATGCTGCACACACATATTTCTCCAAGTCGAAGTGGAATTGGGTTAGATAGAAAGGTGATGTGTGCAAGAAATGACAAATCCTTCACATAATTGAGTTAAATTGACGGATGAAATTGGTATATAACAGCCGTCAACATCCCCCCTCGTTAATTGACGAGTTTCCTGTAGTGCTAGCCAATCTTCATCATGTGGTAGACTTGCTTTGCTATCCTCTCTAACCTTTGAAACAGATTGAAGAATTTCTATAGGAGGAGCTAACACTTCTCTCTACTCGGTTCTCAAAAGCATTGCAAAATGTGAGAACTAGAAGGAGAGGAAGTGGTGGACCTCAACAATGCTTTCAATGCGGTGAGTTTGGACATTTTCATACAGATTGCTCTAACCTTTCAGGTTCAACTCCGTGTAATGAGAAGAAAACAAAATTCAAGTCCTCCTCTGCAAACTACAACAACAAGAAGAAGGGTTTTAAATGTCTCCACACTTCAAGAACTCAGCTCAACCAATGTGGATATCACAAGTGATGAAGATGAAAAAAATTAGTAAATATGTCATTCATGGCAGGCAACTCAAGATCAAGTATGGAGGAGGCAGAACACAACATCCGATGAAGAGGTATGTCCCATTTGCGAAGGAATGTGTGATGCTATCTCTCGTGCCACTATTATAGTTAAGAAAAAGAACAAAAACTTAGGGACAATGCTGTTAAAATTGAATCACTAGAATATGATATTAGTCGTCTAAAATTCTTGATTCCTAGTGATCATTCTTGTTCCTCATGTGAATTAATATATGAACAATTTTCCTCTTTAAGAAGTGCGCACACCTCCACACTTGATAAACTTGAACTTGAAATTGAAAAGAACAGAAAGCTTGTTGCACTTAATGTGCTCTTTACGTTCTCATGAAGTTAATTGTTGTTCTAATTGAAAATTAAAAGGAAAAACTTCATATGAAAATTGTTTTGATTTGTCCAATAAACTTGATGACATGCATAGGACACTAGATCGGTTTTGTAATGCAAATAAGAACCTAAACTTGTTGCTAAATTCATCTAAGTCTTGCAATGATAAAAATGGTTTAGGTTTTGATTCCCATGGTCATGCTAAGGCACATCCACCTAAGGTTGTTTAAGTCACTAGCAAGTGGTTTGATTTAAATTATTCCTAAACAAAAAGAGGTGGTTTTCAAATTTGTAGGAGTGTTGTCTCATTCAGTTTCTAACAAATATGTTGCTTGCTCATCTAGACATGAACACAAATTTAAATTTATGTACCTTTTGTGGTAGAGATGGTCATGTCATAGATTTTTGTTATAGAATGGATAAACAACAGAAAAATGAAAGAATGATTGCTAGATCACATAACAACCGAGCAAAACTTATTGCACGTGTTGAACCGAATGTTAAGAATAACTAACCTGCTGTAATGAGTCATAAACATGCAAAGTTTGCTCCAAAATCAACTGTTTTTTGTGCTATAGATAACATACTTCATAAATCAATAGTTGTAAACAAGAATTTTCAAATTTTGACTCATAAACCTGATGTATTTTCTTAGCTTTCGCGTGTCATTCCCGCTGACGTCGTGTGACTTAGTACTGGATTCCTAAATGTCTTTTGACTAACCACAGTATTGAGTCTTCGATGTATTGTGCTGCTACGTCGGTTACACGCTTGAGGAAGGAGAATATTTAGATTGTGGATTCAGGTTGCTCACGCCACATGACTGGTAACAAAGAACGGTTCTCCTCCCTCTCTTTTGAGTCACGTGTAGAGAATGTTACTTTTGCCAATAATTCTTCAACTCCTATAATTGCTTAGGGTTCGTCAGATTAAATAATTACTACAATTTGAAAGATGTGACTTGTCAAAAATTTGAAATACAACTTGCTTTCTGTTTCACAATTGCTAGATGAAAATCTGGAAATTATTTTCACTAAAAATTGCTGCAAGATTGTTGATTCTATTGGTGAGGTTTTCTTTAAAATGTCTCGATTTAGAAGAGTTTTTCAAGCTAATTTGATATGTCAACTTATAAGCATAGGTGTCAAGTTGCTAATAATTCGAAGGACTTATATTTTTGGCATCGTAGAGTTGGTCAAGTAGGCTTTGATCACCTCACACGTGTTAGTAGTCTTGATTGCATACGTGGGCCGGCTTAGCTTAATGGGGACAACGATATTGTGTGCTCTTCTTCTAGACATGCTAAGATGGTTGAAGGTTCACATTCGCCTCTGACAATGACCATGACAACTGAACCGGGACAACTTTTACGTCTTAACATTGTAGGTCCTTCACGTGTTCAATCTTTTCGGGATAAATGGTATGTGCTTATGATTGTTGATGATTATTCTAGATACTCTTGGATTTACTTTATGGCATCTAAGAATGAAGCTTTTAGTCACTTCAGAACTTTATTTCTTAGATTATCAATTGATCACCTAGGATATTTAAAAACAATTAGAAGTGACAACTAAACCAAATTTTAAAAGCAATCATTTGATCACTTTTGTGCTAAAAAAGAATAGATCATCAATTTTCTTCACCATACGTACCTGAACAAAATGGGGTTGTAGAGAGAAAGAATAGAACCTTAGTTGAGATGGCTAGGACTATGCTTGATGAATATCAAACTCCTAGATAATTTTGAGCAGATGCAATTGCAACAGCTTGTTATGTCTCAAATTGTGTTTTCTCGCATGCTAAGCTAGGAAAAATTCCATATGCGCTTCGGTTTGGACATAGGCCTAGTGTCACACACTTTAGGGTCTTTGGTTGAAAATGCTTCATTAAGAAACATGGTAATCTTGATAAATTTCAAGTTAGATCTGTTGATGGCATGTTTCTTGGTTATCCATCTCATACTAGAGGCTATCAGGTGCTTTTACTTGGCACTAACAAAATTTTGCAGACTTGTGAAGTTTCTTTTGATCAAGCTAGCTCAGATACTAGCCCTACTATTGCAGGTCAAGATGCATATCCACAGGGGGAGAGTATTTTCATTGAAGGTGAAGAAGGAGTGGAGCTGCTGCTTGAAATTCTAGAAGTAAACAATGATGTTCTAGCTCTTGATTTGCTCCACAATCAGCACCAACGACCACTACTACTGATCCAGATCTTCCTATAGCCACAAGTTCTTCGATTTGTGATGAACATGAAGAATAAGAAGCTTGTGAAGTGTCTACTCCCCTCCTCATCCTCAAAATTCATCCTCCACAACAATCATTGGAAGCTTGCACGGACGAGTCACACGGTCTAGGTTTTGTGATCCAAATTCTCATGCTCATTCTGCTTTTATTGCTTCTTTTGAACCCAAAGATATATCACACACACACTCACTAATAAGTCTTGGATTATTGCCTTGCAAAAAGAGTTTGAAAATTTTGAAAGAAATAATGTTTGGAAACTTGTACCTCCACCTCAAGGTCACACTTTAATTGGAACTAAATGGGTGTTTAAAAATAAACAAAGTGAGGATGGGGTTGTGTTAGGAATAAGGCTAGGTTGGTTGCTCAAGGTTTCATACAAGTTGAAGTCTAGATTTTGATGAATGTTCTTCACTTGTTACTAGATTAGAAGCCAATAGAATTTTGTTAGCTTTTGCTGCATCTAAAGGATTCAAGTTATATCAAATGGATGTTAAAAGTGCTTTTCTTAATGGCTACATAGATGAGGAGGTTTATGTTAAGCAACCACCAGGTTTTGAAAATCCAGATTTTCCGAATCATGTTTTCAAACTGTCCAAAGCCTTGTACGGTCTCAAACAAGCCCCCAGAACGTGGTATGGTAGGTTTAAAGCATTCTTACTTGAAAAGGGGTTTAACATGGGCAAGGTTGATAAAACTCTTTTTGTGCTTAAGCATAGCAATAACTCATTATTCGTTCAGGTATATGTGGATGATATTATCTTTGGTTGTGCTTCTCATTATCTTGTGTCCAAGTTTTTAGCTATGATGAGTTCCGAATTTGAGATGAGTACGATGGGAGAACTCACGTACTTTTTGGGGCTGCAAATTCAAGCAAACTAAGGAGGGAACCTTTGTGCATCAAACGAAGTGCACGAAAGATCTCCTTAAGAGATTCAACATGGACAAAAGCAAGCCTCTTCGGACACCAATGGGAACAGCATCAACACTTGAACTTGATGAAGATGGTGAACCCATGGATCAAGAAGAATATCGAAGCATGATCGTGTCACTTTTATACCTCACAGCATCAAGACCGGACATACAATTCAGCATATGTCATTGTGCATGATTTTAAGCTTCCCCACGTGCTTCACATCGTCAAGCCGTCAAAAGAATTCTCAGGTACTTACATGGAGCTCAAGAATTTGGCATTTTTCTTCCTTCTTCCTCAACTATTACTTTGAAAGCTTTTTCGGATGCTAATTTTGGGGGTTGTAGGATTGATAGGAAAAGTACTTTGGGTGCTTGTCATTTTCTTGTTAATTCACTTGTTGTTTGGTCCTCTAAAAAACAAAGTTTAGTTGCACAATCCATAACCGAATCTGAATACGTAGCTGCTGCTAGCGCTTGTTCACAAATTCTTTGGATTGTTCAAACATTTAAGGACTATGGGGTTGATCTAGATAGTGTTCCCCTATTTTGTGATAACACTAGTGTCATTTTCATTGCTAAAAACCGCGTGCAAGATTCTAGAACAAAGCACATTGCCATTAGGTATTTCTTTCTCCGTGAATGTTAAAAAAGGAAACATTGTGCTTCACCATGTAGATACCGAACAACAATTGGCCGACATTTTTACAAATCCTTTGGATTTCACTCGTTTTTGTTTCATTCGTAGTGAAATAGGGGTTATGCATCCTCATGGCCTAAATTGAGGGGGAGTTTTTTGAAACTTGGGAAGTCTATGTGTGAATCTGATTTAAAATAAGATGAGCATCATATTTCATACTCATATGACTTTGTGATTCCTTTACCTGCTAAAAGTTCTTACTACATTACTCGTGTTATACATTTTGTAGTTTTTGCCATGACCAGTAATTGGAATAATTACTTACACTAAATCTTGTCATGATCGAACTTTCTTGCTGTTTTGAACTTATTGCATGCTCAAAAGTGCTTTTAATAATGAAATTAATCAATCAACTATCCACATGTTGAGCTTTTCTGATCAAATAAAAAAATGAGAAAAGATCAAGAGAATATGCATGTATCGCACTTTTTCTTTTGAGATGGCTTATCATTGCACTTAGATATGAATTTGGAAGAAGTTGTGTATGACTAAAACCATGTCCTTAAACATTTGATTGTCAAATGACATAGGTTTAGCATGGTTGGTTAGAATAAGGCTGATACGAGATATAATCTCTTGCAAATATCATATGAACCAAACTTGTGCTTTAAAAATAATAAAATTGCAAGAACATGTGTCATGCTTTTAGGTCTTGAAATAGTTAAGTTTGTCAGATCATGACTTGCTCAAATTGAAAAATTACATTTGATCTCGAGCATGGCTTTGACTACTTTTTATATCTCATTGATGTGATGTGTAAGTTACTTGATAGTATGATTTGGATGAGCTTTGTTTTATATGTATATGTTATAATATGTTCGTAACAATTGGAATTTCTCTTTTGAACCTTGCTGAATAGGTTGTTATGAGGGGGAGGAATATGTCACACATTGCACATTCACGAGTTTTTACACGTTCTTCTAAGGGGGCGGAATTTGTTTTTGAAATTTTTTTCTCATTTGATTGTTGACTTTCAAAAGTGGGAGAAAATTGTTTTCAAAACTTCTCATGTGAATGAGACAATGTTCGGATTCTAAGTGGTGTTGCCAATGCATTCATCAAGTGGGAGATTGTGACACCTATGTGTGTTGAATACATTGGCAATTTAAATAAAAGAGAGGTTCACACGCAAAGTTTTGAGTATTGCTGAAAAGATCGTTTCGAATTGTTCAAACTTGCAGGAATCTATTTTGCACTGTCTGAACCTCATCGCACGTGAGTGGCACGTATGTTCTACCTTTAGATTGTCCGAACTTTTCTCATGTGACTTGCACATGTTCGACACTTAGGATTGTCCGAACTCTCACACACGTGAGAAGCACATGAGTCAACATAGATCGATATTTACAAACTTTGTTTTTAGGAGTAATGTTACCCTCGATAGTTTAGGACTATCCGAACTTTCTCAATGCATATCGGGAGTAATAGTTAATGCACACAATTTTCATATTGAGTTTGGTTGCTCTGTTTTGCTTTGTTTTAACTCATAATGTTTCAAACTTGCTTTTTGACTTATGGAAAGTTTGCTTAGTATTCTCTTACTAAGCTTTTGATGTGTTATGGCTGATTGTGATGGTTAATATTTTGCTATGGTTTGCAACATACTTATGTGACATGCTCATGTAAGGTGTTGTGTTTTTCGGACTGGCGAGAGTCAAGTCGAGGACATGAGATTGCAAATATTGGTTGTTTATTCATGTGCAGGTGTTGCTTGAGGTCAAGATATGGCTGGTGATGGGATCCATTGAACTAGTTTTAGGGAGAAGATGAAGTTCAATAACCAAGTTCGGGAGGAATTGTGGTTGAGTTGATTGGGAGGTCACGCATAATGTTTGATTCAAGAACAATGCATATGAAGGTATCGTGGATGTTGCTGGCAAGTATTTGCACGTGTATAAGGAGTGCATGGACATGGCGACATGGTTCTAAGGCGTGATGAAGAGATATGGACATGAAAATATGACCGGAAAGGTCCAACCGACTGGATTATGCCTCAAGCTGCGGCTGAGGTGGTTATGGTTCGTTTATGAAAAGTTTCGAGGTTGTTTTGGTTAGATTTTGTGTGGGTCACGAAGTTGAGTTGTTCTAGAAATTTTTATGACTTTCATAATATATTTTGAAGTCTTAAGTTTGCTGCTATCTGCGTATGGAAGAGTCCAGAACAAGCTATGGAAAGTTTCGGTTGAAACTGAGTAGGATTAGAGTCCTACACTGCTACAATAAGCCTCATCACAGGCGGCTCCAAACCTATTATCACAGACGGCTTTTAAAACCGCCTGAAACGAAGAGTCTGTGATAATCCGCAATTTCACAGGCGGAGAAGTGAAACCGCCTGTGAAGACTAATTATCATAGGCGGTTCTTCACTAAGGATAGCCGCCTGTGAAGACCGATTATCATAGGCGGTTCTTTACTTAGGCTAGCAGTCTGTGAAAATACTTTATCACAGACGGGTCGTGCAGCATATATAACCGTCTGTGATAAACGTCTTATCACAGACGGTTATTGAAGAATAACTAACCGTCTATGATAAGAAGTCTTCACAGACGGGTATTGAAGCATTACTAACCGTCAATGATAATTTGTCTTCACAGGCGGATTTTGAAGCATAACTAACCGCCTATGATAATGAGTCTTCACAGTCGGGTATTGAAGCATAACTAACCTTCTATGATAATTTGTATTCACAGGCGGATTTTGAAGCATAACTAACCGCCTATGATAATATGTCTTCACAGGCGGGTTTTGAAGCATAACTAACCGTCAATGATAATGTGTCTTTACAGACGGTTATTGAAGCATAACTAACCCGTCTATGATAATGGTGTTATCACAGACGGAGTTTACCTATATCAGCCGTCTGTGAAGACCCTTTAACGCAGCCGGTTTCTACCATAACAGACACCGCCTGTGAAAATTAGGTTATCACAGATGTTTCTTTACTTGTATCTAGCCGCCTGTGATAATTGTTTTTCACAGTCATGCAGTACTACTGCTGTTATTTCTAATTTCCAGGTCAATTCAATATAATCACAGAACAAAAAACAACAATCATCACAGAACAAAAGACAACAATATTATCATCACAGAAGTCAATTTCACTAAAACAATATACATACACACAAGTTACAGATACAATTTCATCTCAAAGTTTACAAGTTTTCACTAAAAACTGTTTAGATTGGTATAGTCGCAAAGTTCTGGCACATCAGCTGCTGAACCTCTCTTATCAAAGAACTTCCCCGTTTTGTGCAAAATTTCGCGACGAATGAACTCACAGAGTTCAGAAGCAATCCTGTCGGCTCCTCCATCAGGAATACTTCTAAAAACCGGCCATTCTTCGTTCAGATTCTTCTTGTGCTGCAATATAACACATAACAAGGTTTAGAATGTGTTGGTTTGAACAATCTCAAAGTATAGATCAAAGTAGTATACAAGAATTTAGTAGGTATTTTTGGAGCAGTTGTACTATGAGCAATTGAATTTTGAAGTTGGAATCAAAATATGAAAATAATGTTTCTGGTAATATTGAACAGCAGAGAATATAAGCATTAAACTATGCTAGTTACAATGAAAATGAAACACAAAAGTAAGAAAATAAGGTATCGACATTAAGGATAACTTACATCCTCACGATTGACTCTATATACGGCGGCGGTCCGAAGATGCTCGCATACATAATACCCGCATAAGACACTCCCAGCAGGCTGCTTCGGACAAGCATAATACATTTTAATGTCCAATGCATTTGTATTAGGAGGTCTCTGACCGCCAAGCTGTTCCGCGTAAAACCGCCAAGCGCTGTAATACAAGAAATGTCATATAAAACTTGTCAACACATTCTAAATGTGCGTAAATTAAAATTATTGAATAAACGTACTTTTTCAAAATGGAAAGGAAATCTTTGTAACGATCTGGTGGGTAATCGGCCGAGTCCAAGACTGTTGCCATTCCCTGCGTTGGCTTGATGAAGATCATTATGTAGTGATTACTGCAAACATACAAACACACGTGTTAACAATTACCAATAATTGCTATTTCAATGCCATGTGTCGAACTTACTCGAAGTGGTACGGAGCCTTTACGAGGTCCTGGCCATCTCTGACAAAGTTAAACATCGCATGTCCTATGTAAGCTGCAACTTCTGCCTTTCTATCCTTCTTAAGTTTTGCAATTGCTCTTTCAAAATCTTTTTTTTTCATGTGTTTGTACTGGCTTGATTCTCGATTCGCCTGGACGTCGAATAGCGACTTTGCAATCCTAGTAGGGTCAAGGATACCTGTCTTGTGCGCCAACTTTTCATTATCCATGTATTGCATCCTATTGAAGAAGTGCAGAATTGTTATAATCTCATGAAATGCGTATGCGTGTAGTAAGAAAAGCAAATACAAAATATTAGAGCACTTACAAGCACCAGACGAGCAGCAGGTTAATTTCGAGCATGCCCCGATGGAAAAGGGAAAGCAGCTCGTCAAATAAAATGACTCGTTTATCTACTCCAGTGCTCCAGAATGCTTCTTTTGGAATACGAAATGTGACGCAATCAAGACCATATTTTGTGCTGGCAGTGATGTACCACTCATGCATTCTTCTGAGCGCGACGGGTTGTTTGCTAAGTTGTACGGATGTCATTAACGGCTTCCCATTCTCAAATTTAGGAGGAACATCCTCAAGCTTGTATATTGGAACTCCTGGTTTAACTAAAGCCGTCCGCCGATTATACATGACACCGTCTTCTTCCCACTCCTCGATATCTTCTAATGCTGGCTCATGAGAAGAACGAGATGCACTCGATTTTCTAATATTTTCCTTCATAGCTTCCAAATACTTTGTCACTTCTGATGAAGGTTTCTTATTTTCGTATGAGCTAACTTTGACAGGCACTGATGATCGAGGAGTAGTCGTCGGAAGTTGGACACTGGCTTGTTGTTGAACCTGTTGTTCAACTGATTGCTCTTTACTCCCAGCAGCTGGCTCTAGTACTACTTCAAGCTGTTGCTCAACTAGTTGCTCTTTACTAGCAACAGCTTGCTCTGGTACTGCTTGAAGTTGTTGTCCAACTTGTTGCTCTTGGATATCATCATCCTTGCTCAGACATAGGGGGAGTGGATCTTCCCGGACTGGGAGTGGATCTTCATGCACTTTTGCCTTAGAAGATGGGGTTGCAGTATTTAAAGATGCGACGGGGCTAGAAATTGGCTCATCGTCCAACACGATATCGCGTCGGTGCCAAAGGATTAATTGGTTGACAGCCTGCCCCAGAGTCGCGATCCCCTCAGGTGTGACGTGGTCTATTTCATAATCTTCATAATCATTATCAATGATCTGAAGAACTTGCACCACAGAATAATACAACGGAAGTGGACTCCCGTTGAAGTCACGATCAGGCTTTGCCATAGCAGTGGCAACCTGTTTGGTTTTGTTCCCTGCTCTGCCTATCGGGACAAGAAGACGACAAGATTTGTCGTTAGCAATATCATCGACAGGGAACTTATGGGCTGAACCTGAGCCTGGCACGGAACCAACGCTGCTAGGGTAGGCAGTTGGAGATACTAATTGCTCCTTTTGCACCGGAACCATCATTGTACTCGGTGCCACTAATTGTCCTGATTGTCTAAGTTGTTCCATTATTTCTTGCATATTTTCTTTGACCTTTTGAGCAATTGTTTCATCAAGTGTTTTCTTAAACTTCTCACGTCTTCTATATGTGTCTTTATCTTTAGGGAAACCATCTAGCCAAGACATTTGAGAAGAGACCGCTCGAACCCGTCCGCTGTGTTCAGGGTTTCCCAAGATAGCGGTAAGTTGGTCATTCTCCCTCTTCGGCTTGAAGAGACCCTTCTGTTGCTTTTCAATTACTTCTTTCATTTTATCCTCTACTTCATTCAGAGAGTCGGGCTTTTCAAGTTTGCCCTCGCTGGTCAAACCTGACCGAGCAAAGACCCAGCGTTGAGTTCGCTCATAGCACCCTTCTAATGGGTGAGGATTGCCCTTACTAAGAATTTCGTCTATTATCTTATTCCATTTCTGGACTTTGGGGCCATATCCGGCAGACCCCAAGCGATGATGGTATTTGTTCTTTTTTGCAAGCTCTGACCTAGTTGCACTTAGAGCTTTAGCATCAGGTGTGCTCTTTTGACGAACAAACTCTTGCCACTGAGCTTGTGTGATTTTTCCCATCTTCCTCGGGCTAGGGACCTTATTGGCCTTAACATAAGCATTCATTTCACTCTTCCTGCATCGAAACTTCTTGCCGCAAGAGACCAATGTTGCTTTCTTTACAGCTTCTTCTGTGCCTTTCGGGAACTTGAATTGTTTCTTTATCTTTTCCCACAACTCATTCTTGGTCTGCTCGGGTAATTTCCTCCAATTCTTGGTTGTGATCGGCACAACCTCCCTAACAAGAAAACCGCATGCATTACGGTACTTGGTAACTGAATCCGGTGGTTCTTGGGGAAGCCCACTTGGACCGACCCTTGTTATGTACATGATGCGGTCCAATAGACCCTTATTGGGACCTCGTTGCCCTCGTTTCCGCTTGAGTGAAGCTGAGGATTCATCCATTGGTGAACCTTCTGCGGTTTTAGGAGCCGATGTCACCTCATTGTCTTCGAGATTAATCTAGGTAGAAAAAAATTATAAGACTTCGTATACTTGACAACCAACATTAACTTGAACTGCTGAAGTTAAGATTCGTGATCCATACCTCGTCGGTAGGATCATATTCCGGGTCTAGATCCACTGAAGTCTTTTTAATTTTTATATTCGGAAAAGGATCCGAAGGACTGTGATAGGAGCCTGAACTGCTGGAGTCAGTAAACTCCATATTGTCTTCTTTGTTGTTACAATCAGGACCAGTCTTCTTAGGGCTTTCCATGCTAGATCTAATAAGACAAAAAATCTAATAAATGGCATAACTAAATTTGGTCATATTTAAAACAAATTTTCTCAATTTTGGCTCAATTAAGTAAATTTAGCCAAAACACATTTTTGAAGTTATATAGGTCTAACTAAATTCTTGTATCATAGAGATCGGCATCATATGCTCAGACTCCATCGCCACACCTAGTGTTACCTAGATATGGGCGTGAGGATGCTCCTGGCATCACAAATGAGTTGGCCAGCAACTTTTGTTTGGCTTCAGAGCTAAATATAGCATAACTTTGGTAGCTCAGATTAGGTACAATTGCTCAAATGAAGCTGATGGAGCCACAAGTGCAGACATCTTTGGTAGCACAGATTAGCTACAATTGCTCAAATGAAACTTAGAGAAATAAAAGCAAACTTAGCCAAACTTAGTCTAGCATAGCTAACTCTAAGCAAAAGTAGCCAAATATAGCTAAATATAGCATAACTTAGTCAAAATTAGTCAAGTATAACTATATCTAATGTAACTTAGCCAAAATTAGCCAAATTTGGTCAACTTAACCAAATATAGCTAAATCTTGCCCCTAATAGAGAATTATGTGGCATATGCAAGGCCGATGACAGAAATAGGGAATATACTGTTGTTACTAGAGTCTAGAATCATGTTTACCACTAATGTGTCAGAACAGTTTCAGACACACAGAACCAACTACCAATTTATCGTGATATAACCATCCACATAAATCTTGCCCCACCGAACCCTAACCAAAGATGCCACCGAACTTGAAAGTTTTTCAAATTCCACCGAACCCTAACCAAGGATGCCTACCATTATCTAATTCCCGAACCCTAACCAAGGATATGCAAGGCGGCAGCGAGGGCGGGGAGGGAGGCGGCACGGCGAAGGAGGATGGAAGGTCGAAGGGTTTAGGGTTTACCTTGAAGCTCGGCGGCGACGGAAATGGCTTCGCTCGGCGTACCTGGAAGTGAGGAGGGCGAAGCTCGGCGGCGACAGCGAAGCTCGGCGACGACGGCGAAGCTCGGCGACGGCGAAGCTCGGCGGCGTACCTGGAAGTGACGAGGGGGAACACTTGGCGGCAAACGAAATTTTGGCAGCCTAACGGCGTCTAAGTGTTTCGCCCGGGTTAGGTTTTTCCAATGCTGCCGAGGGGTATATATAGACTCACATTTTCTCAGGCGGATTTTAAGTACCGACCGTCAGGGAAGACTGTTACCTCAGTCGGATTTTACTTACCAACCGCCTGAGAAGATACAATTATCTCAGGCAGTTGGTTAGTAACACCCGCCTGAGTTAAACATGGGCCTGTGAAGATATTTACTTCTTCTTAATTTGATGAACGCCTACATAAAGACCCCTCACCAACCGGGATGAGGATCCCCTGACTTAATCAGCGGTCACTGACATGTGGACCCGGTCCCACACGTCAGTAACCATGTCACGCGTGCGCGACCTTTCTTTTCCACTCCGCGCGGCCTTAAAGACGCGCTATCGCTCACAAGCGCATCGCTCACTTTGAATCCTCTTGTTTTCTTCGTCTTCCTCCGCTCCGACGACCCAACACCACTATGGCCGACCTTCCGCCGCCAAGCCCTCCGAGGGAGCCACCTTGCAAGAAACAATGTTGCAGCTCCCCCGAGAAGATCAACGCCGAGCAGCGCCTCCTCATGGCGCGAGAGGCGTACAACAATACGTCTCGCGCCATGAGTGCCTTGGGGCTGGGTACCCTTCAGAGTATACTGGAATGGGTACCTTGGGCCACTACCTCTACGCCCTCATGGGGGTGGCTGATCGTCTCGACATTCTGTTCGCGACGATGGCCCAGGTTCTTGGCCCCGAGGGCCGTAGAACGCTGGTGGAGGCGACGGCTAGCAACCTCGGGGTTGCACCGCCGGTGCAGCCGGTGCAGCCGGCCCTGTCTCCTGTTGCACCGGTGCCGGAGTCGCCGTCGGAGGACGAGGAGGAGGAGATGGAAGAGGAGTAGGAGTCGGATTTAATTAGTTTTTCTTTTTGTTGTTTTTAGTTACTTCTGTTTTGTAAATATTGTTAAATGAAATCTATCTTTTTT
Source organism: Tuctoria greenei (assembly GCA_036927565.1). Classification (NCBI taxonomy): domain Eukaryota; kingdom Viridiplantae; phylum Streptophyta; class Magnoliopsida; order Poales; family Poaceae; genus Tuctoria; species Tuctoria greenei. Next base: position 181,618,041 of record JAYESD010000002.1, read on the forward strand.
CATCTATGTGATTGAATATTACTTGTGTATCTTTTGTGTTCTTGTGTGTTCTTGTGTAAATATTGTGCATCTTGTGTGTTCTTTTGTGAGATGTGCATATTGTTAATGAATGAGTATCTTGTGTGTTCTTCAACTGTGTGAATGATTGAATATTGTTAATGAATGTAGTGTGTTCATCGTTAATTAAAATTTCACGTCTGAGAAGAAATTAATTTGATATTTACCAAAACATTACAATGTCAGCTATACAAGTTTTAAAAATATTTTGTTCAGGTGGTAGATGTTAATTTTATACAAATGTAGAAGAAAGAATCATCGAATTTGGACACAATTTGCAGAATCTAAACATGTTTGAGTATTTATATTGGAATCTAAATAAAAAAGAAGCAAGGGATAAGGAAACTGAAGAACAGTATCGGGCATTATCTCAGGCGGTTGTTAAGCAATAACCGCCTGTGAAGATATTTACTTCTTCTTATTTAATATTCTTGATTAAATGTGGTCCTTTAGAAAGGCAAAAATCCACTTTCTTGTAATATTATTGATAAGTAAAGGTTACCATTAAATTTCACTTCATAAATCCTTTTAAATTTGTCAGAACATAAAAAACATACAACAAATGCTATTTTTCATTTTTCTATCTTGATGAATATAATGTTTTTTTCATTTATTTTTTCAGTGGACATTTTTAATCATCATACCAACATCTACGAATTTTTTCATATTTTTTGGAATCAATGTGTGTTCATAATTTGATGAATGCCTCATATGAATATGAGCATTTAGTTAGAATGGTGGATAATTTGAAGTTTGACATGTTGGAATGCTTTTAAAAAAATTAAAAAAATTCATACATGTATAAATTATAGAAATATGTTCATACCAACAATTTTGAGTGAAGGAATCTTTTTTTTATGAGATACACAAATGTGAATAATATGTGAGTAGAAATTAATTTGATATTTACCAAAACATTACAATGTCAGCTATACAAGTTTTAAAAATATTTTGTTCAGGTGGTAGATGTTAATTTTATACAAATGTAGAAGAAAGAATCATCGAATTTGGACACAATTTGCAGAATCTAAACATGTTTGAGTATTTATATTGGAATCTAAATAAAAAAGAAGCAAGGGATAAGGAAACTGAAGAACAGTATCGGATATTATCTCAGGCGGTTGTTAAGCAATATCCGCCTGTGAAGATATTTACTTCTTCTTATTTAATATTCTTGATTAAATGTGGTCCTTTAAAAAGGCAAAAATCCACTTTCTTGTAATATTATTGATAAGTAAAGGTTACCATTAAATTTCACTTCATAAATCCTTTTAAATTTGTCAGAACATAAAAAACATACAACAAATGCTATTTTTCATTTTTCTATCTTGATGAATATAATGTTTTTTTCATTTATTTTTTCAGTGGACATTTTTAATCATCATACCAACATCTACGAATTTTTTCATATTTTTTTAAATTTTTTGGAATCAATGTGTGTTCATAATTTGATGAATGCCTCATATGAATATGAGCATTTAGTTAGAATGGTGGATAATTTGAAGTTTGACATGTTGGAATGCTTTTAAAAAATTAAAAAAATTCATACATGTATAAATTATACAAATATGTTCATACCAACAATTTTGAGTGAAGGAACCTTTTTTTATGAGATACACAAATGTGAATAATATGTGAGTAGAAATTAATTTGATATTTACCAAAACATTACAATGTCAGCTATAGAAGTTTTAAAAATATTTTGTTCAGGTGGTAGATGTTAATTTTATACAAATGTAGAAGAAAGAATCATCGAATTTGGACACAATTTGCAGAATCTAAACATGTTTGAGTATTTATATTGGAATCTAAATAAAAAAGAAGCAAGGGATAAGGAAACTGAAGAACAGTATCGGGCATTATCTCAGGCGGTTGTTAAGCAATAACCGCATGTGAAGATATTTACTTCTTTTTTCTCAGGCGGTTTATAAGTAATACCCGTCTGAGATAATCATTTTTAAACTACAATATGTTAATTAACGGCCTGAGAAGTGTTAATTAACTGACGCGCCGCACGAGGTCTGCGGAGAAGTTGAGAAGCCGTGGTGCAGGGACGCGTGCAAGGATCTCTCAAGATCGTCTTCCACAGTGGTTTAATTGTGCGCCGCACGAGGTCTGCAAAGAGTTAAATGCGCAATGAACAAAATATTTTGTTCAGTTGGTAGATGTTAATTTAATACAAATGTAGAAGAAAGAATCATCGAATTTGAACACAATTTGCAGAATGTAAACATGTTTGAGTATTTATATTGGAATCTAAATAAAAAAGAAGCAAGGGATAAGGAAACTGAAGAACAGTATCGGGCATTATCTCAGGCGGTTGTTAAGCAATAACCGCCTGTGAAGATATTTACTTCTTCTTATTTAATATTCTTGATTAAATGTGGTCCTTTAAAAAGGCAAAAATCCACTTTCTTGTAATATTATTGATAAGTAAAGGTTACCATTAAATTTCACTTCATAAATCCTTTTAAATTTGTCAGAACATAAAAAACATACAACAAATGCTATTTTCATTTTTCTATCTTGATGAATATAATGCTTTTTTCATTTATTTTTTCAGTGGACATTTTTAATCATCATACCAACATCTACGAATTTTTTCATATTTTTTTAAATTTTTTGGAATCAATGTGTGTTCATAATTTGATGAATGCCTCATATGAGAATATGAGCATTTAGTTAGAATGGTGGATTATTTGAAGTTTGACATGTTGGAATGCTTTTAAAAAAATTAAAAAAATTCATACATGTACAAATTATACAAATATGTTCATACCAACAATTTTGAGTGAAGGAACCTTTTTTTTATGAGATACACAAATGTGAATAATATGTGAGTAGAAATTAATTTGATATTTACCAAAACATTACAATGTCAGCTATACAAGTTTTAAAAATATTTTGTTCAGGTGGTAGATGTTAATTTTATACAAATGTAGAAGAAAGAATCATCGAATTTGGACACAATTTGCAGAATCTAAACATGTTTGAGTATTTATATTGGAATCTAAATAAAAAAGAAGCAAGGGATAAGGAAACTGAAGAACAGTATCGGGCATTATCTCAGGCGGTTGTTAAGCAATAACCGCAGGTGAAGATATTTACTTCTTTTTTCTCAGGCGGTTTATAAGTAATACCCGCCTGAGATAATCATTTTTAAACTACAATATGTTAATTAACGGCCTGAGAAGTGTTAATTAACTGACGCGCCGCACGAGGTCTGCGGAGAAGTTGAGAAGTCGTGGTGCAGGGACGCGTGCAAGGATCTCTCAAGATCGTCTTCCACAGTGGTTTAATTGTGCGCCGCACGAGGTCTGCAAAGAGTTCAATGCGCAATGAACAAAATATTTTGTTCAGTTGGTAGATGTTAATTTAATACAAATGTAGAAGAAAGAATCATCGAATTTGAACACAATTTGCAGAATGTAAACATGTTTGAGTATTTATATTGGAATCTAAATAAAAAAGAAGCAAGGGATAAGGAAACTGCAGAACAGTATCGGGCATTATCCCAGGCGGTTGTTAAGTTATACCCGCCTTAGATAAACATATTTGTAGACGGTTGTTAAGTACCAACCGTCTGTGAAGATTTTTACTTCTTTTTTCTCAGGCGGTTTATAAGTAATAACCGCCTGAGATAATCATTTTTGAAACTACAATATGTTAATTAACGGCCTGAGAAGTGTTAATTAACTGACGCGCCGCACGAGGTCTGCGGAGAAGTTGAGAAGCCGTGGTGCAGGGACGCGTGCAAGGATCTCTCAAGATCGTCTTCCACAGTGGTTTAATTGTGCGCTGCACGAGGTCTGCAAAGAGTTCAATGCGCGGGAAACGAACCGCTCCCTCGTCTACTCCGCACAGACCTATATAAGGTGCGTCGTCGGTTATGGACAAGCACAAAACTTTTCTCCACTCCTTTCTTCTTCTTCCATCGTTCCACCTCTCCTAGCCCGCCGCCGATTAACCACCACAGCCATGGCCAACCTTCCGCCACCTAGCCCGCCGAGGCAGCCACCCTGCAAGCGGATATGCTGCAGCTCCCCCGAGAGGGTGAATGACGACCAGCGCGTTCCACCGCCGGTGCAGCCGGAGCCACCGGTACAGCCGGAGCAATCGGCTCAGCCGGAGAAGCCGACCCTCTCTCCTGCTGCATCGTCGCCGGAGGAGGAGGAGGACGACTTCGACGACGACGACGATGATGACGATGATGACGACGAGTCGTCCTCCGACGATGGCGACGACGAGTCGTCCTCCGACGACGGCGACGACGAGTCATCCACCGACGACGGCGACGACGAGTCATCCACTGACGACGGCGACGACGACGACGGCGACCACCACCATGGTGACGACTACGACGACGACGACGAGTCGGAGGAGGACCGCTTGGCTTGGTTTGAGAAGCTGGCGGAGAGGATGGAGGAGGCGGGGCCGTAGTGTAGTTTTAGGATTTCAATCAAGTGTTCTTGTACATTTTTCTTGTGTTTTTTACATATTTCAATCAAGTGTCAATGAATACTGGTGGATAATTTGAAGTTTGACATGTTGGAGTGCTTTTAAAAAAATTAAAAAAATTCATACATGTATAAATTATGCAAATATGTTCGTACCAACAATTTTGAGTGAAAGATCTTTTTTTATGAGATACACAAATGTGAATAATATGTGAGTAGAAATTAATTTGATATTTACCAAAACATTTCAACGTCAGCTATACAAGTTTTAAAAATATTTTGTTCAGTTGGCATTATCTTAGACGGTTGTTAAGTAATACCCGCCTGAGATAAAAATCTTCCCTGGCGGTTATTAAGTACCAACAGCCTGTGAAGATATTTACTTCTTAATTAATAAACATCATCTCAGGCGGTTGGTAAGTAAAACCCGTCTGCGATAAAGTTAAAAACCGCCTGTGAAAAACCTACGTCTATATAAGGACCCCTCACCGCAGTCAAAACGCAACCCTGGAGAATTTATATCAACGCCGCCAGGCTGTTGAAATTTCCCTTGCGCCGCGCCGCCGCTCCGCCGCCCAGCCCATACTGCCGCGCCGCCGCTCAACCCCGCACCGCCACTTCTCCACCCAGCCGGCCCACCGTGCTGACGCCTCCCCACCGTGCTGACGCCTCTGCAAGGTAAATGTAGTTTCCTTACTTTTTCTTTGTATATTTTCATTAGCTGATAAGCTGTTAGTTTTGTGTGTTCTGGTATATGGATTTTGTCCTTTTGCATGTGTAAGGACTGTATGGATTGTGTTCTTGTATATTGATGTATGGACTATATGGATTGTTTCCTTTTTGTACCTATTATGTGACATGAATACGATGTTTAATTAACAGATGCTATTGTAATATATATAAGATGCATCTGGGCCTTGTTTCCCGATATAACGGATTGGATCCCACCCACACCTAGCCCATGCTGCTGGGCCTGTTTCCCCCTTTGACTCCGTCCGCCTCAAGACGTCGCCCGTCTCCTACATTAGTCGCCCTAATCATACTTGTTATGTCTCTGTAAATTCATTTTATAGAAGACCTTTAGAGAATATTTGTGGCCAAATTTTGTAAATCTGACAAAAAATTCTATTATTGAAGCATGGACCGTCGAGCGTAGATGTATAACATGCCAAGACCCGATCCTATGTACATTCGTAATGTTGCAAATTTTATTGAAGCATCCAAGAGACATGCGAAGTTGCAAAAGATAGATGACATATTATGTCCATGTATCGACTGCGAAAATAAGATTGCTTGGACGGATACTATAGTAATCCAATCTCATTTGGTGAAAAGAGGTTTCAAAAATAACTACACAATATGGACAGAGCATGGTGAGTTAGATACACATGATGTGGATAAAGATGATGAGAGAGGCTCAGATGATGATAATGTTCATATCGATGATGGTAGTGACAATCAAGCTGGTGATGATGATGATGAGTTCGATTGTGAGGAGATGTTGCGTCACATTGAACCATATGTACTGACTTCTATGGGAGCAAGCAAAGGTTTAAGTAAAATGGAGACATTGCAGAATGCGGCCACATTGCGTGCAGTCTTAGAACTACTAAAGTTGAAAGCTACGCACGGATGGTCCGATTGTAGTTTCTCTGATCTTTTGAATCTTCTGGCAGAAATTCTTCCAAATCCAAATAAACTTCCTAGAAGCACTTATAAAGCGAAGAAACTTCTTTGCCCGATGGCACTAGGTGTGACAAAAATACACGCTTGTGTGAACCATTGTATTCTGTATCGCAAAGAGCATGAGCTCGCAACTAGATGCCCCATTTGTGGTGTCAGTAGATATAAGAAGGACTACAATCACCAGTATGTTACCAACATGAAAAAGACTCAGAAGAATAAGAAGTTTATTATTGGTCCTGAAGGTGACGATGACGATACTTCTGGCGATGCAGACGGGAAGAATAAGAGAAAAATTCCTGCATTGGTGATGTGGTACCTTCCGGTAATTGATCGCTTGAAGCGTTTGTTCTCAAACCCTAGGGAGGCTGAACTTATGCGTTGGCATTCCGAGGAACGCAAGAAGAATGAAAAACATATACGACACCCTGGTGATGCAACGCAGTGGAAAAATTTTGATATTCAGTATCCAGAATTTGCGAAGGAAATCAGAAATGTGAGGTTTGCCTTGGGTACAGATGGAATGAATCCGTTTGGTGAAAAAAGGAGCATACACAACACATGGCCCGTGGTCTTAACTATGTACAACCTACCGACGTGGTTGTGTCACAAAAGGAAATATATCTTATTATCTGTTCTTATCCAAGGTCCGAAACAACCCGGCATCGAAATTGATGTGTTCTTGGAACCATTAATGGAAGATATGGCGAAATTGTGGAATGAAGGGGTACGTACATGGGATGAGTACAAGCGGGAGTATTTCACGCTAAGAGCAATGATATTCGTTACCGTGCATGATTATCCCGGACTGTTTACATTATCGGGACAAATGAAAGGGAAGAAAGGTTGTGTTAGGTGCGTGGATAGAACTGGATATCTATACCTCACTTCATCCAGAAAGACGGTGTACATGAGACATCGACGGTTCTTGACAGATACACACAAGTATAGGAAGATGAAAGAACAATTTGATAACAAAATCGAAAAAGATACTGCACCGAAACCTTACAGTGGAAAACTTGTGTTTGAAATGGTCAAGAACATTCATATTGCTTTCGGTAAGGGAAAAAAGAGTAAAGGAATTAAGAGAAAGAAAAGTACATCTTCGGATGATACAACTGACATGGCTTTCAAGAAACAATCAATTTTTTTCAAGTATCTTCCGTATTGGAAGAATCTGGAATGTTGCCATAGTATTGATTTGATGCACGTTACAAAGAATGTATTTGACAGCATCATTGGGACCTTGCTGGACATGCCGAGGAAGACAAAGGATGGATTAAATTCACGTATGGACCTAGTAAATCTTGATTTGAGACCAGAGCTTCATCCAGTAGAAAAGGCGAACGGGAAGCATTACCTTCCCCCAGCCAGCTACAACTTGACGCTAGAAGAGAAAAAAGCAATTTGCGAATGCTTGCGTGGGATCAAAGTGCCCACAAGTTTCTCATCCAATATCCGCAAACTAGTCTCGATGAAAGACTTGTCTTTATTCGGTTATAATTCTCACGACTGTCACATGATGATGACAGTTTTCCTTGCCATTGCAATAAGAGTAATCAAACCTGAGCATATAAAAGTTGTCATCACACGTTTGTGTTACTTCTTCAATGCAGTATCGCAAAAGGTGATAGCACGTGAAGATTTAGACTATCTGAAAACATACATCGTCGAGACAATGTGCAAGCTTGAGATGTGTTTCCCACCATCCTTTTTTGATATGCAAGTACACCTAATCATACATCTTGTTGATCAGATAAAAGCATTGGGGCCACTATATTTACATCATATGTTTTCGTTGGAGAGATATTTAGGAGTATTAAAAGGTTATGTGCGGAACCGTGCTCACCCAGAGGGTTCAATTATGGAAGGATACACCACTGAAGAAGTGATTGAGGGTTGCGCTGATTACATCAAAGATGGAAAATCGATAGGTGTGCCTATACCGGTACATGAGGGTAGACTACGTGGGAGAGGCAAAGTGGGTAAGAAAACTTTTATTGTTCAAGATTACAAGAATGTACACCGTGCACATTTTGGTGTACTACAACAGCTCGCAATAGCTGAGCCGTACATCGAGGAACACCAAATTGAGCTTCGTGATAAAAACCAAGACCGCAAAGAGGACTGGATCATGAAAGAGCACAGAAGATGTTTCACTGAATGGTTAACGGACAAAAATATATCATACGGAAACACTATAGAAGAGGCAACAATGAAAAAGTTAGCTTGTGGCCCATCTGCTTTGGTAACATCATGGCAAGCATATGACATCAATGGTTACACATTTTACACTAAAGAAAAAGATGGTAAGAGTGTTGCACAAAATAGTGGTGTTCGTATTGAGGCTTATGATTCACAAGGGCAGAAGACCACATACTTCGGGTTCATAGAGGAAATATGGGAACTCGATTATGGCGAAAGAATGGTAATGCCCGTATTTAAGTGCCAATGGGTCAAACATCCTGATGGTTTGAAAGTGGACAATTACGGACTGACACTGGTAGACTTGAATAAAGTGGGTTACAAAGATGACCTGTGGGTTCTCGCCGATAACGTTGCACAAGTTTTTTATGTTCAAGATCCAGAAACTGAGAAGTTGCACGTAGTTGTTTCTGGAAAGCAAAATATTGTTGGGGTTGACAATGTGGGAGATAATGAAGAGGAATATAATCAGTATGAAGAGATGTACCTTTTCACCGAACCAGAAAACATCAAGCGCGTAGAGAGAAGCATTAAAAAGAATTTGAAACCCTATATGCGAGAAGATGTCAATGCTGGAAAAAATGTATATAGCAATGCGAGATGATATATATTGTATATATTTGTATCTTCTGAAATCAACTTAGAACAATGTTGGTATATGGATTGTGTCCTTTTGCATTTGTGTACATATGCGTTTGGACTCAATGATTTGGAAGTTTGGAAGTTTGGTCTTTCTTCAGATAATGATGTCTCGGGCGTGTAGCCGATTGAAGGAGGAGCGCTTGGCGTGGCGCAAGAACCATCCCCATGTATGTACATATGGCACACCGGTCACATGGTTGTATATACATATGTATCTGTAATGGACTAATGAACTTAACTGTAGTTTGTTTTTCCGTGTTGTTTGTTTTTGGTATTTTCAATTTCTCCGCGTAGGGTTTCTCTGCGAAGCCTGAATCGAGAGATTTATTGAAGTGGCAGTGCATCGTCCCCGGTAAAGAAGGGGTAAGCCATGAAGAACAAGCACAATATGAGTTTAACTATCGTCCTCCTATTAATAAATTTCTTTTGCAGACTGAATGGGAAGATGGTTACTACCCCCTGACAATCTCCTTCTCTGAGGACTATCCCTTGGTGCCTCCAAGATGCTCCTTTCCAATTGGGTTCTTACACCCAAATGTCCATCGTTCGGGAGCACTCTGCATCGGGATTCTTGATCAAGAGACTGTAAGATAGACCTATTTTGTTCATGTAATTATTACTTATAATTTTTGTCGAACTTATTTGAACTGGTTTCTTATATTGCTTAAATTATATTTCGTAGGGGTGGTGCAGTGATTTTACAATCAAAACTATACTACTTGAAGTTCAGCGTTTGCTGCATCAGCCAAATGTGCCTGATGTTGAAAATGATTGCTATAATCTACTTATCAAGGTTAGATGACATTTTGACTTAGTGACCAATGTAGGTTATTCATTCCTCCTTCGACATTTGTTAATTTAAATAATTTCAATATTTTCAGGATTCAGCGGAATATAAGAGACGTGTTCGGGAGCAAGCAGGACGGTACAATTTAGATTGATCGATGGGAGCTTCATCGTCGATCTACAATGAATGTAGCATGATTTTTGTTCAGTGTGTAAAGAAATTATCTTTGAACAATTGTAAAGCCTCTAATGGTGTATTATCACAATTAAGCCAGCCTCACTGGTGATCGAGCATTTCCTATAATGCATTACTGTACTAGTATCCGCTAGCTCATCTGTGTTTTTTTCCTGATACAATTTTGCCTGCACGACTACATGCGACTGTGATATATAATTGCAACTACATCCCTGTAATTTCAATGAAAACCGCTTATGATAATTAAACAATGACCGCCACTGAAAATACATGATCTTCTCAGGCCGTTGTTAATCAAGAACCGGCTATGAAGTTCATTGCATTACAGATGGTTATTAATTAAGAACCGCCAACGAAGATCATGTATTTACTCAGACGGTTGTTCCTTAAAATCCATCTGTGAAGTTCATTGCATTACAGACGGTTATTAATCAAGAACCGCCAACGAAGATCATGTATTTACCCAGACGGTTGTTTCTTAAAATCCGTCTGTGAAGTTCATGGCATTGCAGGCGGTTAATAATTAATAACCGTCTGTGAAGATCATGTATTTACCCAGACGGTTGTTTCTTAAAATCCGTCTGTGAAGTTCGTTGCATTACAGGCGGTTCTTAATTAAGAACCGATTCGGAAGATCATGTATTTACCCAGACGGTTGTTCTTTAAAATCCGCCTGTGTTGTTCTTTCATCACAGACGGTTATTATATCATTCGTCATCACAGTCGCATATTTTTAAGGACCGCCTGTGTTTGAAAAATTGAGGCGCCTGTAAAAATGCTTTTTGTAGTAGTGCTAGTTAGGATTGAGTTGGCCTGAGGGCTGGTTATATAAGCAAGAGAGGCCAGATCTCATGGTACAACGACTTTGGGTTGTTCCTCTTGTGTTCTATTGAATAAATATAGTAGTTTTAGAGGAACTTTTGTGCCTTGTTCGTCTGACTTGTTTCAGACAAGTTTTTCTCGCCGAGTTTCTGGATAGACCGATGTTGCTTCGGTATTTCGATCATAACTCGCTTTTTACAAATCCAATTGACGTGATTCTTATTGGGTTGTCTTCACAATTTGATTCTCTATCACCTGTGAAAACTTCACGGTCATGGGATTTGTAGTTTTTGATCTACATGAGTTTATTCGCAGCATTGCTGATCTGTTTTTAAATTGGGTAGAACAGATTGACCTTCGTCTAGTCCCTTGATCATATTTCAAGTTCTACTTAGTGTTTTCACGTGATTTTTGTTGCATTAGTTCCATTACTTGATTCTCTACAATCTATACTTCTTTTTATCACAATTGGACACGTTAAAAATAGATTACACGCACAGTTTCTTAACAGGTTCATTTTCTGCCAAGTGGTTTTCATAGCTTTCGTTGGAATGTTTTTAATCTACCATTCACCCCCCTCTGTTAGCTTTTCACTTTCTCTTCAATCCTACACTGGCCTACTGTTTCGGGGTTCGGACTCATGGACTTATATGTGGGAACCTTCATACTCTTCTAGAAAATTTTACCTGCTACCGTTTCTTGGAACAGTGGTTCCAAAGCCTCTGCATAAAATTTGGAAAGCTAGCTGCAATAATAAGTTAAAAGTATCCAGTTGGCTATTAACGATGGATAGGCTTAACACAAGGAGCATGTTGAGAAGGAGAAATATCAAAGTTTGCAATGAAGACTTCACTTGTGTTTTATGCAATAGGTGTGCTCAAAAAACTGCAATGCACTTATTCTTCAAATGCAACTTAAGTAAGGAGCTATGGAGATGGATGGGAATCATTTGGGATACTAATTTACCCTTTTTCGAAACGCTACTAAAGGGACTGCAGAGTCTTCCTAGTAAGATCTATGGATATCTTCATTATCTCATGCTGGTCAATTTAGTACCATATAAATAAAACAATATTTGAGGGAGATTTGGTTTGCGTCAGCAAATGCAGAATGAACTTTAGAAGGGAATGCCAACTGCAGATGTTCAGTTGTAGTGTAGTTGTTAGTCTTGTTTGGAAAGGTTGACTGGATAGTTAAGGAAGTGGCTTACATATGGGGGCATTGCTCCTGTTGTAACCACTAATCGCTAACGAGTTTAAATCCTTCGGAATTTTTTAATTCAAAAAAATGAATGCATCATCGGGTAAACAAATTACATATTAGTGATTGCCAAAAATAGATGCCGAAATTAAATTGCACCTTTGGGAATCCATGAGAGCAAACACATATGTTGGATTTACATATGTAATAAATATCAGAGTGTAATTCCATTAAAACCAGTTTTAAAACATATAAACACAATTTGCATTCAAAGAGTATTTCTGCGAAAATGGCTAGAAGTCTGTGGCCCCGTGCTGGCCAATCGGGACCTGTCAGGCCTATGCCATGATGGCATTCCTGTTTGGGCCTTGGTGTCCTCTAGGCCGGTCTGGGCATTGCCGGCGGCAGTTAAAAGCTATAGAAAGACGGAGACAGTTGAGGTTCATTGAAGATTTGCCATCATTTACAGCTCTCAGCCTTATACCATCCTTATGAGTTTTCTATATAATTTGGCATCATAGTACCAACTAAACCTACCAAAAAAACAATTTAAAGTTGATGATATCCAAGAAGAATCAAAATTTGAAGGGTGAATTCGTAATTTTATAAAGCAATAATGATCTCAAGTGCATGGTATAACACTGCTAAAATAGCTACAAGTTTCAAATTGTCAGATTTTCATAATTTTAGAACTAGAATACATATGCCAAAAATACTCTACAAGCATCTACACACAAAAAAATCTACATGTTTGGTGTTTCATATAAAATTTATTTTTGACATCTACTGGTTCTAAAACAGCAAACAATGTAACGTTTTGTTTTTTTCTCACAGCAAAATAGCCAACTTTAAAAATCCATATCTTTAAATATACTCAACCAAAATCAAACTTTGAACACTATATGGAAAGGAAATAAACTGTACTAAAATAACTTTCATAATGCATCCAATTTTGGATTCTGGAATTGTTACTTGCACGACATCTAGTTGTTAAAGGAGCAATCATTTAATGGCTAACTAATTATTCCATTCATAATATCTTGGGGCACAAATGGCATTTCTTCCGGACATGTCATATCATCAACTTGATAACAGTGATTTGACCAGTGGCAGAGCCAAGATTTTAGTAAAGGGTATGCCGCATAAAAAGTTTCATATACAATTGTGTAAATTATTTATCAATTCCGTAAATAATTATGAGACGTATAATATACACTGTTATAAAAATAATAAATAATATAATAAATTTTAAATTCAATAAATTAATATATATATATAATTTAAATGTCTCGTAGAACGTCTGCCTCCTTCAAAATCCAAATATGGCAATACGAGTGTATTTAATATGCTCATGGCAGGTAGCTGGATCGATATCACACAGAAGAGAAGAACTCATCATGATCATCACAAACATTTTTTGACGCAAATGGCAGGTGCCTGCCTTTTCATTCACGAAGGAAAAATGAGAGCAAAATACAAATCACGAACATGGTTGTAGGCATCCTCAACTGACCTAACCCAACACACACTACTACAAAATGCTTCATCGCAGGCGGTTCTAAACATATTATCGCATACGGTTTTAAAAAACCGCCTGTAACGAAGAGCCTGTGAAAATGATCGATTAACACAGGCGGTGGCATAATCCGCCTGTGAAACTACATTTTCACAGGCGGTTTTTAATTAAAAACTGCCTGTGAAAATGCATTTTCACAGGCGGTCAGTAATTAAAAACTGCCTGTGAAAATCTATTTTCACAGGCGGGTTTTTATTACTGACCGTCTGTGAAAATGTATTTTCATATGCGGTTTTTAATTAAAAGCGCCATCATCTTCTTTGCACCTTCGATTCTCTGGTCCTGCTCACTTTGCCTGCCGACTGCCCATCATCGCCATGCACTGCAAGACAAGCACAGACGTCCCACATACGTACGCAAGTCCTGCAGCAGCTTATCGTCACGTAGAAGCAGCAGATCGAAGCAACTGTCGTGTCAGAGACAGAAACGTCAATCAAATGGCGACAATGCTCCACCGGCGGATTGAGGAGAGCGCGTGGGTGGCGAGCGTCGAGCAGGCGGTGCGCGATGACGACGACGCGGCGGAGTCTCGCCGGTGGCGGCTGCACTCCGTGTACTGCATGCCGGCGTGCATCAAGGATCTGAACAGGTGGTGTCCCTGGGCCCGTTCCACCACGGCGAGCCCAACCTGTGGCCGATGGAGGCGCACAAGCGGCGGTCCCTGGTCCGCTTCCTCCGCCACGCGCGCCGGCCGCTGGCGGACTTCGCGGCCGCGTCGGAGCCGTCGAGGTCTGGAGCAACTGAAGTCGCGCCTTAGTCGCGCCTTGAGAGAGGCCGCCGGCAGCCGCGCCTTGGGAGATGCCACCGGAAGCCGTACCTTGGGAGGATGACAGAGGATCACGGACTGAACCGTGGCTGCTGCTGTTATAGACACATCTATCGTGCGGCTTCTAATCTGAGTCGTTGGATCGATAAGCAGCGGACAGCGGAGATACGAAGTCCGAGAGTGATCCGTGGGATGAAGCAGCGGACCAATGAGGAGCCATCATTATCACAGGCGGTTTTTATGTTACAGACCGACTGCGAAAATTGTTATATTTTCACAGACGGTTGTTAGTTACGGACCGCCTATGATAATGACTATTATCACAGACGGTTTTTGTTACGGACCGCCTGTGAAAATCAATACATTTTCACAGGTGGTTGTTTGTTACGGACCACCTGTGATATTCTATTATCACAGGCGGTTATTAACTCATCTGACATCACAGGCGGCATTTTTAATGGACCGTCTGTAAAAAAAAATATAGAAGCTTCTGTAAAAATGTTTTTTGTAGTAGTGACAGCACAAACACAAACAAACAACCAACCAACTTTCCAAACTGGAAAGAGAGCTTACACCAACCTAAATAACGATTACTGACAGTGAACATTGTGTTGCAACAGTCTCACGCTAAACCTTGAATCCTCAAGTTGCCCAAGAGACGACACACTGTAGCAAAAAGGAGGGCGAGAGAGAAGAAGATCCGCTTCTTCTCTTCAGCAATGTCATCATCCAAGCAGTTGAGGGATCAACAAAGAGCAAAAAGACATCTCATGAGTAAGTCATAGCTGAATTGTTGTTGAACCTCCTATAACGACGCCTCCAAGGAGGAAAACGACATGGAAGTGTCGTCATCGCTCGTCCAGTGAGCCTGGACATTGGTTTTCACCTGGAGGAAGCCAAACCGGGTGATGGAAAACTATAACAACATCCCAAAGAGGATCACGACGCCCGCAAGCATTGCTGTTCTCGGTCCAACAACTGTTGGACTTGGCTTTCACCTTAATCCATCAACCCACTGCTTCCAAATGACTACTGCAAAAGATCCACCATCAACCGCACCGTTCGCTAGAGACCGACATATATCGCCTCCCCAACAAATCAGTGACAACAACCGCAAAGCGACACGTCGTCTTCCACTCGCCGACCAACTGCGCCACGCCCGCCAATGCCATCTCCGCATCACGCTGTGCCTGCTTCTTCCACGTCACAACCGAGGCACATTGCCTCTCTTCTCGGAAGCCTCTGCTGCAGCCTCTATGTCAATGGTGGTGCTGATCCCCACTGTAACCTACCTCCAAATCGCATCCTCGGTCACCATCGAGCCGAGCTGCACGCTTCTTTTATGCCTTCGTCTTTCACAGTCGCGCGACATGCCGCATGCAACCAGCTATGCATGCCCGCAGGCATGTCGACTTCTCCAAAAATCTAGTCTTTGTCACCTCCATCACGCGCCTGTCAGCTCCACTTGCCACCGATTCAGCATAGGCCAGGCACCCAGGCCCAGCCCTCGATCAAGCATAGCTGCTACTTCGCCGGACGGCAGCTCAGGAGCAACTTCCACCGAGCGCCGCCCCACCATGCAATCGAGGCTCCTTGTTCTGAACTCTACATGCAGCCGTCCAGACACGAGAAACCCTCCAAAAGGCAAACAAGCTCGGCACACTGTGACTTCACACCTCCACGCATCACCGTCGCACCACACTGACAGACTCGGCTCGTCACACCCGGCGATCGCGGCCTACTCTTCTTAGCTTTCCCCTTTCTTTGACTTGATCTCACCATTATTAGATGAACTGGGCTCGCGAGAGAGTTACTCCGCTGTAGTTTTACCCTAAACAACGCAGATGAGGCTCCAGTTGTAATTAGTCTAAGTGCAAGGACGTGCGAAAGGAATCAAAGCTAGCATTTCCATTGGTTGTCAGGATTCCAGAAAGAGTAACGTCATCAACTGAGCTGCTTTGCCTGGGCTCTGGTGGTGGTGGCAGGGTCCAGGTATGC
This sequence comes from Tuctoria greenei, assembly GCA_036927565.1. Classification (NCBI taxonomy): domain Eukaryota; kingdom Viridiplantae; phylum Streptophyta; class Magnoliopsida; order Poales; family Poaceae; genus Tuctoria; species Tuctoria greenei. The sequence continues at coordinate 181,634,429 of JAYESD010000002.1, forward strand.
CGTGGCCTACCCGGCATACCATGTCGTTCCATCCCTGTTTGACAGGATTAGTTATTATTAGGAAAGTAAATTTGAAGTTAAGGATAGTATATGGCTAAAAGTTGTAAGAATGACAAATCTTGAATTATCCCCCATCCCTGATCACGATGCATGAGCATAGCTTGGTTCCACAATCGTCTGCGCGGTTTGCCTGGAACCGCTTGTTGCCATGAGCCAGTGAACCGGATGCTGTTACCATGAGTAGCACAGCTCAGGCGCAGCTACGATCACCAATCAACGTCCTCCAGTGGAACGGGCACCACCACGGTATGAGTGTGCCACCGCGGGTAGCGGCACAGCCAATCCGTGCAGTTGTCGTAGCAGTGCACGATGTGGCGACATACAACCGCGTGTCCACGTGGTCGGGCCACTGTCTTTTTGGGCCGGCCCCGTGGATGGTCGTGAAGCCGAAGTCCGCCAGCGTCGAGCCGTCGACCACGTCGATAGGGCACCTTTCCGCAGGGAGCATGTGAGGCCCCGCCACGGGACATCGTGCGGGCGCCGTCTTGTTGCCGCGTGCCGCGCCATGGAGGTGCTGTGGCAACTCCCACTGGAGCCCTGTAACAGTCGTCAAACTGGAGCCCTGTAACACCCTAATTTTAAAAACCTTTGAAATCAAGAAAATATATTAGCCCGCACGATGTGGTATATGAATTCAAATACGATAAAAAATTGGAGCCCTGTAACAGCCATCCCATTGGTGTGGTATTTGAATTCAAATACAATATAAAATATTGTTGGTTTTTTAAACACAAACCAAATGAAAAAGGAGAAGAAAAGAAAAGGGAATGAAACTCGCCTGGGCCAAAACCCTTCTGCACGACCCATCTCGCTCTCCCCTTCCCACCACGCACGGCCCATCCCAGCATCTCTATACCTCTCTTCTCTTGCTTACCGAACAGTCCCACCTGTCAGCTCTGTCCCCTTGTTCATGCGCCGCCCGCGCCAGACGCACCGCATGCTACGATCTCCACACGCGTGCAACTTACGCCGCCACTCCTCGAATCTCCGCCATGTTCAAATCCTTGGGCCACGCATCAACCGCCGACCTCACCGTGCTATAAATCCCCACCCGTACCCCCATTTTTCATCTTCTTTCGAGCTCTCAAATCCAAGCACCCCTATTCACAGTGGGTTCCTCCCATTCTTCGCATTCCAGTTGATTCGACACTCTTCTCTCCATCTTTGGATATCTCATGTGTGCACCACAACCCCAGGGCCTCGCTAGGCAAGCTCCCTTGGGAAGGACGCCATCGGGCCGTCGATTTCATCGGACGTTTGTAAGCCTTCCCTACCGTTTTTTGTCGCACTATCCGATTGGTCATCAAGTGCACGTCCTAACTGGTCCTTCACGTGTGCAATGTCACTAGGAGCTTGTCGGGCGAATTCGCATGAGGGATTGGTGATCGCAACCCCGATTTCAATGATCACCGTCGGTGCTTGCCATCCCTCTTCATCGCTGATGTCTTCCGAAGCCGTTAAGTGCCCCACGATCACTCTCGGTTAGTGTGTGACCATCCCCCTCTGTTGATTTTGGAAGAAAATGATAAGTTTGTGCCCCGTAGCGCTAGAAATGCCAAGCTTCGGCGAGTGGTCTGTTGACGTTTCTTACGTCACAAATGAAAACCCGCAAGCGCACGGAAACTATTGAGTAGCATTTCCCCTTTAAGGGTATTCTCAAGGGTGTCATTTATATTTTCCCAAAGGAAGGCTAAGTGGAAGCATAGCAATCATCAAATCAAAAGGGTAGACAGGTCTAGGTAAGGTTCTAGTGAGGATGGGTAATAGATATGTAGAGGTAGTGTGACACACACAAGATTATTCTATTCTAAGGGGGATAAATGGGTCAAAGAAGGATTAGGCTAAGAGTTAGGGAGGTGCTCCTACAATGCCTCTAATGAATATGTCAATGATTAATTCTTATGCTAAGTTGTTCAACACATCGGGCATCAGTTTACCCCTAGCAATACTAGGACGACTCCCGCAAAGAGCCTGTGGCATCGCAGAACATGGAGGATTACAAGGACAGATAGGGTTGTCACCACCTACTGCCTTCCTCTTCAATCCGTGGGTCTACGAGACATCCAAAGCTACTTAACTATCCTAGCACCATGCTAGCATATTAAGTAAATACCTTAGGAGCCTATGCACAAGCCATCCTAAGACAGTGACTAACCTAAACATCGTTGAACCAATGTTGGAACATGGCATAAGTTATTCATACTAACATGATCATATCATAACTAATTAGACTATAGTGGGGGTTTGTAGTGTTTATGATAATAGAATAAGATTGTTATGCCATAATAGTAAATACTAGTCCTACCACATGCATGGAATCCACAATATAACAAGAAACGCTTCATCGAAATATATGAATAAAAGAAGACCAATGATAACATCTTTATTAAGAACAAAGTCACAAATACGAAGAGGAATATATGAGCCATACCTTCCTCAATTTGGAATTTGGAAGAGAGAGACTCCTTCTAATCCGTCCTAACTTGGACTATGGACTGGAGGCTCTCCTATCTACAGCCTAAACTCCTCTAAACCTATGGAGAATAGTGGATACAATAGAATGAATACTCAAGAGGTGTGTGTGTGAAGTGAAGGTAGGTGGGGTCATAGTTGGAGAAGAGTCGGTACCCGCCATTATAAGCCCGCGAATCAGTCTTTATCGTGATCAGGGCACCATAGGGAGTCGCCACGTTGAAGTTGACCACGTTTGGTGCCAAGAACAAGTCGGTCGAATAGGTCGTTCGACCGACCTGGTCATTGCACTATTGGGGTTATGCTTTCTCCAGGTCACTTACATCTCGGTCCCATTGATTGATACAATTGATACACCCTTGGATGGCCTTAGATAGTTCTGTTTGTGGGTCATTTGATACATGTGATGCCACATGTCGGTACTTGATTGACTGGGATAATATTTTATAGGATTGCTCCCCATATTTTACCTCATTTCCTGCATAAGATGTCGACATGCACTATTCTTCCAAAGATAAGTGGAAAAAGGTTAAAGACAAAGGTGATGTGTGCAAGAATGGTATTTCCTTCACATAATTTTGTTATATTGACAGGTGAAATTGGTATATAACAGCCGTCAACAAACTCCTCCAAGCTTATCCTTTGCTCGTCCCGAGCAAAGTCAAGACTTTAGGTTGATGATCAGGAGTTGCTACAATATTCCTTTTTTTAAAAGTACCATGTCCACAACAAAATACTCTACCTAGTATTGCAAAAATTGGCTTATGGTACTTCACCCATCTTAAGTCATTATGGGGCTTATGCCTTCTCCTATTCATGGGTGGTTGAAAGACAGAACAACAAATGGAGCAAGCATAGCCTAGAGATCAAGTTTCACCCAAATTCTGGAGAGTTTAAATTTAGATTTTAAGTACCTCAATTTGATTCTCTCATTCACTCCTTTGTGTGCAGTGGAAATATATCCTCACCAAGGCATTTTACCTATACTCGTCCAACCTCTAAATAAGGCTTTTATGTGGAGCTTGGTAAGGAATGTAGTCAGCATATTTGCAATACACAATGTTGCTAAGTCAAAAAATCAAGCCTTAGGAGAAATCAATTCAAAACAATTTGATTCACGACTTGTGCATGTGTGATGTAGTGAAAGTGGATGTCGATGTTTGAGATGACTACTGTTTGTTTGGACTCTCTTATTTGCAGGGATGAAACATGACTACTTTTCTCTTTCTTCTTTTTTTCTCATGCTTTTAAAGTAAACATGCATTTTATTCTTCTTGTAGCCATGTCTTCTACTCCCTTTTTTGTGCAATGAATTTTAAGAGAGTACTATGAATGAAAGGTATGAAATTTCTCTTTTTATTGGGGAATGATGAATTGGTGGAATTGTGCTAACTTCTAGTGTAGGAGTACATCATGAGAAACTTAAGTCTAGAATTCAAAAATGAATTCCACATAGGACTATACTAGTTTGACTAACATCAATGTGAAGAAAAATAACATATGCATAAGGTCTATCAATGTAACATATCATATTGCTTTGGTAGGTATTTCCAATCAAATGAGAGTAACTTAAATTTTTTTTAGAATTTCTCCGAAAATCTAAGTTCCACCTTTTAAACTAGGAATAACAACCGTATCACTATATCATATCTCACAACAACATAGAATTGGATTAAGTTTTTGCTACCCACAAATTTCTAAATCAAGGAAAAGTTATTTTTAGCCATGAAAGCAATATTTTGGAGAATAGTATGTTGTAAACTAGGGACTTAGGAAAACTAAAACAGAGAAACTATTCATCATTTTATCTATGCGAATTTTAAACCATTCTTACCACACATCTTTTATTTTGTTTGAAAGCAAATCTACTCTACTTTTTTTTTGTATGCAAGGTGAATGGTGGATGTATGAAAAATAAATATGCATTGTGATACAATTTACCTCATGTGGGGGTCCTCCCCCAAGCTTGTTCTACAATCACCTCCGTGATAAGAGTTGAAACCTTGATGACGGAAGTACGCTGCGAGATCAGCTTGTTGTTGTTGTAGCATGGAGTTGAAGTTGATGAACTGAGCGTCCATGTGTTGTCGCCAATCTTGGATACCTTGGACATGCTCTTGGATAGTGTTATAGATGTCTCCTGTTCTAGCTTCAAGATCTCCCATACGTCTAGTGAGATTTGTCTTTCCTTGGCTATAGCCATGATGACTTCTAGCCGAAAAGGAACAACATCCTCTCAGGGACGTTGGAGGTGTTGACATTGCTTAAGTCACAGATAAAAATCCTCAAGCACATGGAAACTATCGAAGTAGCATTTCCACTTTAAGAGTATTCCCAATGGTGTCATTTATATTTTCCCAAAGGAAGGCTAAGTGGAAGCGTAGAAATCATCAAATGAAAAGGGTAGATTGGTCTAGGTAAGGTTCTAGTGAGGATGGGTATAGATATGTAGAGGTAGTGTGACACACACAAGAGCATTTCTATTCTAAGGGGGATAAATGGGTCTAAGAGGGATTAGGCTAAGAGTTAGGAAGTTGCTCCTACAATGATTCCAATATACATATACATAGCCTAGGTTATATACTAATGAACATGTCAATGGTGAATTTTTGTGCTAAGTTGTTCAACACATCGGGCACGGGCTTACCCCTAGCAATACTAGGACGACACCTGCAAAGAGCTTTTGGCATAGTCGAACGTGGAGGCTTACAGTGACAGATAGGGTTGTCACCACCTACTGCCTACCTCTTCAATCCGTGGGTCTATGAGACATCCAACACTACTTAACTATCCTAACACCATGATAGCATATTTAGTAAATACCGTAGGAGCCTAGGCACAAGCCATCCAAATGCAACGACTAAACTAAACATGATTGAACCAATGCTGGAAAATAGCATAAGTTATTCATATTAACATGGTCATGTCATAACTAATTACACTATAGTGGGGGTTTGTAGTATTTATTATAATAGAATAAGATTGTTATGGCATAATCATAAAGACTACTCTAGCACATACATGGAATCCACAATCAAACAAAAAACGCTTCATCCAAGTATATGAATAAAAGAAAACTAAAGATAACATCAGTATTAAGAAAAAAGTCACAAATACAAAGAGGAATATATGAGCCATACATTTCCCAATTTGGAATTGGGAAGAGAGAGACTCCTTCTACTCCTTCCTAACTTGGACTATGGACTAGAGCCTCTCCTCTCTATAGCCTAACCTCCTATAAACCTACAGAGAATAGTGGATACAATAGAATGAATACTCAAGTGGTGTGTGTGTGTCTGAAGTGAGAGTAGGGGCCCTATTGATAGATGGAGAAGGATCGGTTCACACCACCAAAAGAGCATGAATCAGTCTTCATCGTGACTAGGGCACCACAGGGAGTCAACACGTGGAAGTTGACAAGTTTTGCGCACGTTTTAGTGCGGCCGAACCACCACTTTGGCCAAACAGAAAAGTTGACCAATTCCACTGTTCTTCCTCGGTTTGACTTCCAGGTGGGTCCCATTGACTGATATAAGTGATACACCGTTGGATGGTCCCGGATACTTCTGTTTGTGGGCCATTCGATCCATGTGGTGCCACATGTTGGTGCTTGATTGGCTGGGATGATATTTTGTAGGATTGCTCCCCCTCTTTTACCCCATTTTTTGTGATACATGCCTGCATGCACTATTTCTCCAAGGACAAGTTGAAATAGGTTAAATAGAAAGGTGATGTGTGCAACAAATGGTATTTCCTTCACATAATTGAGCTATATTGGCTGGTGAAATTGGTATATAACAGCCGTCAACAAACTTTCCCAAGCTTATCCTTTGCTCGTCCCGAGCAAAGTCAATACTTTAGGTTGATGATCAGGAGTTGCTACAATATTATATTTTTCCAAAGCACCATGTGCACAACAAATTATCTACCTAGTCTTGCAAAAATTGGCATGGTACTTCACCCATCTTAACTCATCATGGGGCTTATGCCTTCTCATATTCATGGGTGGCTGAAAGATAGAACAACAAATGGAGCAAGCATACCCTAGAGATCACTTTCCACTCAAATTCCTTAGAGTTCAATTTAGATTTTAAGTACCTCAATTTGATTCTCTCAATCACTCCTTTTTGTGCAGTGGAAATATTTCCTCACCAAGGCATTTTGCCTTTACTCATCCTACCACCAAATAAGGCTTGTATGTGGAGCTTGGTAGGGAATGAAGTAGGCATATTTGCAACACATAATATTGCTAAGTCAAAAAAACAAGCCTTAGGAGAAATCCATTCAAAACTATTTGATTCAAGACTTGTGCATGTGTGATGGAGTGGAAGTGGATGTGGATGTGGATGTTTAAGATGACTCCTATTTGTTTAGACTCTCTTATTTGCAGGGATGAAACATGGCTACTTTTCTCTTTCTTCTCTCTTTTTTTTCTCATGCTTTTGATGTAACCATGCATTTTCTTTTTCTTTTTCTTGTAGCCATGTCTTCTACTCCCTTTTTATGCAATAAACTTGGAGAGAGTACTAAGCATGAAGGGTATAGAGTTTCTCTTTTTATTGTGGGATGATGAAATTATAGAATTTCTTACTTCTAGTGTATAGGTACAACATGTGCAAGTGAAGTATTGAATTCAAAAAGAAATGAATGAATTCTCAAATAGGTCTATACTAGTTTGACTAGGCTCAATGTGAAGATAAATAGCATATGAATAAGGTATATCAATGTAAAAATATCATATGGCTTTGGTAGGTATTTCTAATCAAATGAGAGTAACTTAAACCTTTTTACAATTTCTCCGAAAATCTAAGATTCACTTTCAAACTAGAAATAGCAGCCCTATCACTAAATCATATCTCAAAACAACTTAGAATTGGATTAAGCTTTTGCTTCCCGCAATTTCTAAATAAATGCAAAGTTAATTTTAGCCTATGGAAACAATATTCTGGAGAGTAGTAAGTTGTAAACTAGGGACTTAGGAAAATTAAAACAGAGAAACTATTCATCATTTCATCAATGTGAATTCTAAACCATTCTTACCGTGCATTGTGATACAATTTACCTCAAGTGGGGGTCCTCCCCTGTCGGTACCCTCAAGACCGGGTACCCTGGCATACAAGAAGAAGTTGCGGACCCATCCTCCCTGCCGAGGAGGGTTCTGGAGTGGCCACGCGTCATATGGCTCCGAGCCCATGATCCCACTGAGGAGGGCTCCAGAGCTGCCACGCGTCCTCCGGCTCTGGACCCTTGCTCCCACCGAGGAGGGCTCCAGGGCTGGAGGGTGTCCCACAGCATGCAATGAGCCGTGGACCCCAAAGAGTAAAGGGCGGCCCGTCCTATATAGTCGTGCGTTGAAGGCACACGCCTTCCCCAGGCGCACAGTCCAGCGCACACCCCTGTCCGGTACCGCTATGCCCAATCACATCGCAGTGAAGGTGCCACAGCCTACCCCACACTATTAAGTGGGTAGCTTACGGCGACAAGACGGATGGGACATTCCCTGCCATCATCAACGACTATGTCCTGCCACTGGCGACAGACGCGGCAAGATAGCAGGTATTCAAAGTGCGATCAGAGGCTGCGTACGCAAGAAGCCTTAGATCTTGTACAGGATAAGATCACACCGGTGCCACCTGTCAGGTCCTGGGCCCCACTTGTAAGCCGTCCGTCCTTGGACTATAAAAGGACCGGGTAGCCACCGACTTAGACATCTTCTTTGGTTCGCTCGAACTAGGGGACCGAAACATCACACACGCATACACACATACTAGCAATACCATCCACCCATGAGTAGGGTGTTATGCTCCTTGCAGCCCGAACCACGTAAAAACCACCGGCTCATACTTCAATCCCCTAGAACAATCGATTGAGGCCTAAGCCTTGCCGAACAAAGAACCTCCGTGGGCTGCTCCTTAGCAGATCCGGGGGAAGTGTCACTCTAACACTTTAACATTTTGCGCGTCGGGTAGGGGCTTTTTCCCTCAAAAAGTGGTAGCACTTTCACCACCATGGTGTTCATCAAGCCTGCGAGTAGCAGCAAGATCAAGCCGCAAAAGGTCAACCAGCTTCGAAACCACCCAAGGGGCCTGCCGTTGACGTTTCTATAGTGACGATGGGCGACGCCAGAGCAGCCAGCTCTAGCACCTCCCATGCTCCCGCGCTCCACCGGGGGCCCGCCGACGACATCCTGCGACTAAGTGGTAGGCGTGCCCAACCAGTTGGCCACACCTAGTAGGGGGCCGATAAGGGGTCTCATGGGCAGGACGTCAAGCGGTTTCCCGCCACCACAGCGACAACGACGTGACCAAGGCATTAGGATAAGTTAGACATGAAGATCCGCTGTAATTTTTACTTTTAGGACGGTGAGAGGTCCAGAGTACGCAGCCTACTTAGTCTAGTCCTGCACCCTAAGCGTGTACACCTTACCTCCCTAGCGCCACTTCAGTAAAGCTTCACCATGGGCGTAGTGGTAGGATAGTGTTTTTTTCTCTTAAAAGGGTGGCATAGCATCTAGGAGCAGTGCTCGAAGCAACTAAGCCCCGGTGGGTCCGGTCCAGAGTGTTCAGCCTGCTTAGCATGGTTCCATACCCTAAGTCTGTGCAATTTTCCTCCCTTGTCATCTGGAGCAGGTTGTTGCCTTCTTGTAAAGCCTGCCTCCTCCTATGATTACCAAGTTAGAAGAACCACTGTCTTGCCCTTTGACCCGTTTATGTTCATTTAATTACGCATTAATTTTATGATCATCAAATCATTCTCGTTCTCGCATATTCTCTGTCATATGCTCGAACATTCTCTCTCTCCCTGTCTCATGCCTAGTGGAGTCATGCAATCCTGCTGCTGGCAGGTCTGCTTGAAGTTCCTATGATGTATTTGGGTTCTTTGGTTGATTTCCTGCTCGGGAGCCTGTGACGTCGAATGGTCACTCCCTTGAAAAGCTAACGCCCATGAAAGGTCAAGAGTGTACAACCTGCTTAGCCTGGCCTTGCACCCTAAGCATGTACACTTTGCCTCTTCAGCGCTAACAGATAAGTACAGGGGGCTAGACGACACACACTCATGAGCAGGGCAATAACCATAACCTGAATACCATTGCACTGAATTACCCACGCACCGTAAGCCCGGCTCGGGACCGTAAGACATAACGAGACTAAAAGCAGGAAGAGAGTAACCAACGAGCAAAATTATTTACATTATGCTTTAATTTTTTGCTTACTTTCGCATATCATCTGCCATATGCTCAGTTACATTTCTCCTGTCTCGTCCTAGTTGGAGTTGTGCTATCCTACTAAAGGCGGATCCGCATGAGGTACCTGCAATGTGTTTGGGGTCTGATGATCGTTTTCTTGGTCGGGGTCCATCGTGTCGAATGGTTCTAACTCCTGAAAGGCTAACACCGAGCTGGAGGTCCAGGGTGTGCAACCTACTTAGCCTAGTTCTATACCCTAAGAATGCGTACCTTGCCTCCCAGTACTAATAGCTGAGTAAAGGGGGTCAGACGACTCATGCCTTGAGCAAGGCAGCGACCATACCCTGAATGCTGTCACACCAAATTACCCATGCCCCGTATCTTAGTTAAGGACCATAAGCCATAACGAAAAAAAAGAGCAATGAAGTGGTGATCGACGAGCAAAATAACTTTTTGTATATTGTGTGTGCATGACATACAAGGAGCCCGCTGCCGACATTCTACATGTTTGTGGTATGCGTCGTCGATGCTTCTTCGAGCTCCGTCACTTTCCAAGGGGGCTGCCGGTGTCACTTCTCCGAGCTCTGGCGCCTCCCACGTGGACCGTCGGTGTCACTTCTGCGAGCTGTGGCACCCCCCAAGGGGGCCGTCGGCGTCACTTCTGCGAGCTCTGGCATCCCCTATGGGGGTCGTTGGCGTCACTTCTCCGAGCTCTGGTGCCCCCAAGGGACTCGCCAGTGTCACTTCTTCAAGCTTCAACGCCTCCCAAGGGGGCCGCCTGCGTCACTTTTTCGAGCTCCGGCACCTCCCACGGGGACCTCCGGCGTTACTTCTGTGAGCTCTGACGCCTCCCAAGGGGGCCGCCGGTGTCACTTATTCGAACTCTGTTGCCTCCCACGGGGACCGCCGACATTACTTCTTCGAGCTCCAGCGCCCCCCCCCCCAAGGGGGCCGTCGGTGTCACTTCTCTGAGCTCCGGTGCACCCAATGGGGCCACTGGCATCACTTCTCCAAGCTCCAGCACCCCCAAAGGGGCCGCCGACGTCACTTTTGTGAGCTCCGGTGCCCCCCCCCCCCCAAGGGGGCCGTCGGCATCACTTCTCCAAGCTCCGACGCCCCCAAGGTGGCTGCTGGCGTCACTTCTCCGAGCTCTAGTGCCTCCAAGGGGGCCGCTGGCGTCACTTCTCCGATCTCCGATGCCCGCAAGGGGGCCGCCGACGTCAGTTCTCCGAGCTCCATCGCCCCCAAGGGGGCCACCGGCGTCACTTCTCTGAGCTCCGGCGCCCCCAAGGGGGTTGCTGGCGTGACTTCTCCAAGCTCTAGCACCCCCGAAGGGGTCATCGGCGTCACTTCTCCGAGCTCCAGCTCCCCTCGAGGGGGCCCACTGGCGTCACTTTTACAAGACAAGATAAAGGCCCCACCTACAGGATCGTCATATCTCCCAAGGTGGGCCCAGGGGCCACTATCGGTACCCTCAAGACCGGGTACCCCCGCATACAAGAAGAAGCTCTAGAACCGTCCTCCCCGCCGAGTAGGGTTCTGGAGCTGCCACGCATCATACGTTTCCGAGCCCTTGCTCCCACCGAGAAGGGCTCCGGAGCAGCCACGCATCCTCCGGCTCTGGGCCCTTGCTCCCACCGAGGAGGGCTTCGGAGCTGGAGTGTGTCCCACATCCTGCAATGTGTTGTGGACCCCACAGAGTAAAGGGCGATGCGTCCTGTACAGTGGCGCATTGAAGGCACACGCCTTCCCCAGGCGCACGGTGCAGTGCACGCCCTTTTCAGGTACCGCTATGCCCAATCACATTGCAGTGAAGGCGCCGCAGGCCTAACGCACACCGCCAAATGGGTAGCTTACGGTGATGAGATGTATGGGATGTTCCCTGCCATCATCAACGACTATGTCCTGCCACTAGAGACCAACGCAGCAAGACATCAAGTCTTCAAAGTGCGGTCAGAGGCAGTGCACGCAAGAAGTCTTAGATCTTGTGTAGTATAAGATCACCTCAGGGCCACCTGTGGGGCCCTGGACCCCACTTGTAAGCCGTCTGGCCTTGAACTATAAAAGGACCTGGCAGCCACCGACATAGACATCTTCTCTGGTCTGCTTGGACTAGGGGACCGAAACATCACACACACCTACACACATACTATCAATACCATCCACCGTTGAGTAGGATGTTACGCTCCTTGCGGCCCGAACCACGTAAAAACCACCGTCTCATACTTCCATCCACTAGAACACTTGATTAAGGCCTAAGCCCTGCCGAACAAAGAACCTCCGTGGGCTGCTCCTTAGCAGATCCAGGGGAAGTGTCGCTCTAACACTTCAACATCCCCCAAGCTTGTTCTTCAATCACCTCCATGATAAGGGTTGAATCCTTGATAACGGAAGTATGCCGCGAGATCGGCTTGTTGTTGCTGTAGCGTGGACATTCTTTTGGAGAGTGTTATAGATCTCTCCCATCCTCACTTCAAGAACTCACATACGTCTAGTGAGATATGTCATTCCTTCGCTATTGTCATGATACTTTCTAGCTGAAGAGGAACGACATCTTCTCATGGACGTTGGAGGCAAGCTGCTAGAGCTTGAAGTGGATAGGGGTGGCTCTCACGTGGTACCCAGCCATCCATGTGACACCAGGTTCCAAAAATGAACCAAGTGCGATGCATATGTGTGTCCAGGATGTTTAATAGACATATACATGTTCATCACAAATGATAACCAGAAAATTACCACAAAATAGATTAATTAAGTAACTTTTTTTTACAATATTACAATAATCCTCGAGATACAACTCTAATGATTATTATTAAAAGTCCGAAAGTAAAGCAGCAGAACAATCTAATTAAGCAACTAAGCAAGTTGAGCGAAAGGGAATGCGCGGCTCCAAGCAACAGCACAGGCAAGCTGACGGCAGCACACAGCCTAGAACTCTGCATTAACATCATGATACTCCCAATCCTAACCTAAAACTATTGTTGGGGAAATTGCAAGGGTTAGTACATGTCGTACTCAGCATGTGTGGGAAAAGTATGATATGTAGCTTAACAAATTACGACAATAAATAAACGCTAGTTGCTGAAAAGTACATTCAAAACATGTGGAAAAGCATTATATTATATATATTTGAAGCAATCCCATCATATCCCACATAATTATCGTGATACAAATCCATATTCAATATCCATTACCATTATTACAGATTTTTACCATCATCATTATCCATATCCATAACCATACCAGTACCAATACCATAACCATACCAATACAAAGTTCCCTCTAGTCATGAAAGTTGTCCAGGTTGGTGTGGCCTAGAGGGGGGTGAATAGGTCTTTTTGAATTTTAGTCGGAACCTGCAACACTGAGCAACTTTATCAAATATCGATAAATCAGACTAGTCCGGTAGAGTGCGTACTAGTCCGGTGCGTGCGGGCTAAATCGATCAAGTTTTATCGATGATCTCGATCCAAGTACTCTACAAAGTGGAAATTAAGATGTAAATAGAGAATGTTGCTTCAATTAAATTGAGGATAGCACAAGGTAACCTTAGTTTCAAGTTTTGACGTTATTTGACTAACATCAATTAACCCTAGATGCAATGAACAATAAACACAAAGTGAAGACACAAGATTTTTATCCCGTTGGTTGGTTCCCACGAAGGCAACCTACATCCATGTTGAGGAGCCCACGAAAGGACCAGGACTTCACCAACCCTACCCTCGTCGAATCGCCACGGAGGATGATTCTCTTCCACTAATCACAATAGGGTAAGAATAACCGTGTTTAAGAGGCCTTCTCACAAGTTGAGGGCTCCCCAAGATTACAAATCAAAACACCACCAAGACATACTCATAAGATCTGCAATGAAACAACAAGATCTTGTTCACTTGATCATCTTTCGTTTCCTCCTCTTCTTCTTGCTATTGGATCTCCTCTTGATGGTGGCTCCCACGAACTAGGGTTTTGTGGTGTTTCAAAAGTGGCAAAGAGATGAGAAGCTATGGTGTTGGGTTGTTTATATAGGGGTGGAGGTGTAGGTTTGATGGATTTCGAGTTTGGGGGGGTGGGTCGAGGCAGGTGTGGGGTCCCACATGGGATCCAAAAAGGTTATACATGACATCCTCGGGGCCACAAAAGGTAAAAACCCAAAAAAAGTTGTGGATGAAAAGATCAAATCGGAGTCACGAATACTAGACAAGTTCGCAATGGACCGGACTAGTCCGATAGCTAGTCAGAGAAAAAACGGACAAGTCTGGCAAAATTGGACAAGTCCGATTTTAGTTAGAGAGCAACACGGACATGTCTGGGGACTTGGCAAAATTTTCGAAGGATGGGGTGAACGGACTAGTTCACACTAGATCGAACAAGTCCGAAAATAGAAGAGAGAGAAAACAGACTAGTCCGCAGCAAAAATGGACATGTCCGATGAGAGGCCAGAGAGAAAACGGACTAGTCTTCACCAAAAACGGACAAGTCTGAAAATCTCAGAACTTTTGAGTGCGTATTTTCTTCTAATTCATTTTAAACTTGTTCCTTTTTATGTTACTTAATTTTAAACATGTATTAGAATGTATGCAAAGCATAATGAATGAAAATGAGGGTGTTACAAACCTAGCCCTTAAAATGAATCTCACCCTCGAGATTCGGCGCAGAAGGAAAGAGATAGTGAAAATCCTTCTTGAGATCATCTTCTAGCTCCCAAGTTGCTTCCAATTCTGTATGATGCTTCTATTGTACTTTACAGCATTTAATGACCTTGTTTCTTGTGACCCTCTTCTTGGTTTTAAAGATTTTGACCGGTTGCTCGACATAAGTCAAATCTGCCTCTAATTACAATTCTTCCATTGGCACTTGTTCTCCAGTACCCTCAAGCACTTCTTGAGCTGTGAAACAAGAAACACATCATGGGCATCTGAAAGGTGTGTTGGCATCTCCAGTTTATATGCTACTTCTCCTCGTTTGTCCAAAATCTTGAATGGTCCAATATAGCGAGGTGCTAACTTGCCTCTGACATTAAACCTCTTATGACCTCGCATTTGTGACACTTTGAGGTAAACGAAGTCTCCTACTTCAAAGGCTAGGTCTCTCCGTCTACTATCTGTATATCCTTTTTGTCTTTATTGGGAAGCCTTCAAGTTTTCACCGATTATTTGGACTTGTTTTTCAGCTTCTTGCAACACATCAGGTCCAAATACTTGGTTCTCCCCTGTCTCACTCCAAAACAAGGGTGTCCTACACTTCCTTCCATATAGTGCTTCATATGTTAACATCTTCAAACATGTTTGGTAACTATTGTTATGTGAGAATTTTGCATATGGCGAGCTTTTGTCCCAACTTCCTCCATGCTTTAAAGCACAAGCTCGTAACATGTCCTCTAAAATCTGATTCATTCTCTCGGTTTGAGGGTGATATGCCGAACTGAAATTTAATCTTGTACCCATAGCTTCATGCAGTTTATGCCAAAACCTGGAGGTGAATTGAGAACCTCGGTCCGAGACTATTTTCTTGGGTACCCCGTGTCGGCATACAATTTTCTCCATGTACAACTCAGCTAACTGTGCAGCAGTATACTTAGTCTTGACAGGAATGAAATGATCCAATTCGGTCAATCGATTCACAGTAACCCATATCGAGTCATAGCCGGACTAGGTTTGCAGTAATCCAACTATGAAGTCCATACCGATCTCTTCCCACTTCCATTTTGGAATCTTTAGTGGCTGCAATAATCCAGCGGGCCTTTGATGTTCATCTTTGACCCGTTGGCACACATCACACGAAGATACATATTCAGCTATGTCCTTCTTCATGCTAGCCCACCAATAACATGTTTTCAAGTCCTTGTACATCTTTGTACAACCAGGATGGATTGAGTAAGGTGAGCCATGTTGCTTCACAATAGGCACCATAATCCTCTTCCCAAGCCATAAAGTACCATGGTCATCCTCATCAAACCTGAATTCTCTCCCCTCTTTGGTCCTTAATTTCTTGGATTTCCTCATCCTTTGTTTGTGCTTCTCGAATTTCTTGCTCCATGATCAGATTTAACTCCATTATTCCCATCTCATTCACAAATCCAAGATTCATCCATTCAAACTCCTTACATAACTCGAAATGCAACTCCTTAATAGTGAGTTTGTGACTTACTCCTTTTCAGCTCAAAGCATCGGCCACAATATTAGCCTTACCTGGGTGATAATTGATTTTCACATCATAATCCTTGATAAGCTCCAACCATCTTCGTCGCCTCAAATTTAGGTCCGTTTGTGGCAAAATATACTTGAAACTCTTATGATCTGTATAAATTTCACATGTATGACCAAGAATGTAATGTCTCCAAATCTTCAAGGCATGTACCACGGCTACAAGTTCAAGACCATGCGTTGGATAATTCTGCTCATGTTTCTTCAATTGCCTCGATGCATAGGATACCACTTCACCTCCTTGCATGAGCACACATCCAAGTCCTTATCTTGAGGCGTCACAATAGATATCAAAACTTTTGCTCACATCCGGCAATATCAAGAATGGGGCTGTAGTTAACCTCCTCTTCAACTCCTCAAACCTGTCTTGACAAGCTTGAGTCCATCGGAAAGCTTTCCCCTCATTAGCAATTCTGTCATTGGCTTGGCTATCTTGAAAAAGTCCTTGATGAACCTACGGAAATATCCAGCCATCCCAATAAAACTTCTGATCTCCTTTAAATTCTGCGGGGGTTCCCATTTCAGCACATCTCTCACTTTTCCTGTGTCAACCAATAGTCCTCCTCCGGAGATGATATGGCCTAAAAACGACACTTCCCTCAACCGAAACTAGCACATGTTGAATTTGGCGTACAATTGATGCCACCTCAATTTTTGCAACATGAGCCTCAAATGTTCCTCATGATCCTCCTCGCTTCTTGAGTCATCAATGAACACCACAACAAATTTATCCAAGTACTCCATGAAGACCTTATTCATGAGGTGCAGAAAGTACGCAGGTGCATTTGTCAATCCAAAAGACATCACGGTGTACTCATAAGATCCATACCGTGTCTGAAAAGGTGTTTTGGGTATATGTGATGGTCTTATCTTCATTTGGAAGTAGCCTGACCTCAAATAAATCTTGGAGAAAACACAAGCACCTTTAATATATATGATAGAACAAATCCTCTATGCGGGGCGAAGTATACTTGTTCTTGATTGTCACCTCATTGAGAGCTCGGTAGTCCACACACATCCTTTGGGATCCATCCTTATTGTCCATGAAAAGTAGAGGCACTCCCCAAGGTGAAGAGCTTGGGCGAATGAAACCCTTCTCTAGTTGCTCTTGAATCTGCTTCTTGAGCTCTGCTAACTACTTAGGAGGCATCCTATATGGCCTCATAGCCATAGGTCCAGTTCCAGGTATTAATTCAATAGCAAATTTTGTGTCTTGATCAAGTTCCATACCTGGCAACTCATCCGGAAACACATCCAAGAATTCACACACCACTGGAATGTCCTCAATTGTGGCACCGTCCATGTGATTCAGCTCCAATTGCTTCGGTGCATGTTGAGATGCTTCAAATTCTATGGTGATCCCTTCCTCATTGGTCAACTTCACCATCTTTGTGGTACATTGTATAACTCCACTTTGCTTCCTCAACCATTCCATACAAAGTATAATGTCCAATCCTTGAGAATCCAAAACCATGAGGTTGGCAAAGAAGTCTACCCCCCTTATTCTAAGGCTTACTTTTAGACATATTATATTCGTCCTCATCTCTCCTCCAGGAGATTTAGGTCCTGTTTGGCACAACTTTTGCTGCAGATTCTCCATAAAAATGAGCTGAGGGTGTGCCAAACAGTAAGATTCTATAACAGCTTATTAGTTCAGCTGCTTCTCAGAATGAACCAAAAGCAGCACATAAGCAGAAGCTGCGTTCCACCAGCTTTTCGAACCAGCTACTTTTGTAACAAGTTCCATCTGTGCCAAACAGGGCCTTAACCAAAAAAGTATACTTAATTTGAGAGATAGGCATACTATACTAGGCAACATACTTCGATGCAATGATGCGATGCTCCAGAATCAAATAACATAGTCGTCGGGTTGGAGTTTGCGAGATACATACCAATCACCACGTCATCTGCTTATTGCGTTTCCTCCGTAGAGACATGGTTCACATTGCCACGAGAAAAATTCTGTTGTCCACGGTTGCCTTGTGGCGCTCCTCCATTTGGTCTTGGGTTCTGTCCTGGAGCATTGCTTCCTTGACCAAGGCCTGACTTAGGACATTGATATGCAAAGTGTTCTACCTCACCGCAAGTATAGCACGACCTTGCTGCACCAGTATTGTTAGGGCAAACTTTATTTTTAGCATTGACGGGAAAGTTGGCGCTGGGAGCTTGACGCATTGGAGGACGCAGTGCTTGCATAGTAGGGCGTTGCTGCTTTGGTTGAGTTGGCCGCGGTGGAATAGCAACCCGATATGCAGGAGCCGAGGGGTTTTAGTATGGTGCATTGGGTGGTGCAAAGCAGGGGCGAACATTGCTTCCTTGCGGCTGTCCTTGATACGGTGTTTTCCTCTTAGTTTCTTGCTCCATCTCATGAACTTTGTTCTCAAGCACAATTGCTTTTCCACAGGCTTCTGAAAGTTCGCATAATCACAGTTGAGCAATTGCACTTGGATCTCATTGTTAAGGCCCCACATAAAAAGATATTGCTTTCGGTTGTCCCGGCTGACATCTTCCGGCGCATACCTTGAAAGAGTGAATTTACCAAGATATTCACTCACGCTTGATCTTCCTTGCCTCAAGTTCTCAAATTCTTGCCTTTTTAGGATCATAACACCTTCTGGCACATAATGAGAATGGAAGATCTCCTTGAATTCAGCCCAAGTGATCCTCTCCTGACCCTCATGGGCATTACATAAAGAATCCCACCAATCCACAGCTGCTCCAACTAGTTAATTAGAAGCAAATAGGACCTTCTTTTTGTTGCTACATTGGACAATAGCAAGTTTCTTCTCGATGGACTTCAACCAATCATCCGCCTCCATAGGATTAATAGCTTGAGCAAAGGTGGATGGTCTGGTCCTCATAAACTGTACCAACCGGTATGAGGTGGTGGGGGTGGTGGCGGTGGAGACATGTGGGGCTGATTGTTGTTGTTACGAGCCTGCAGTTGTCCCATAGTTTGTATCATTGTCTGCATGAGCCGGTTTTGCATAGCCAATAGCTGCCAAGGTTGATAGCCTCAGGTCCAAGTCCATTGTTGTTCTGAGGTGCTCCATTGTTCTCCTCCTCATCATTGGCATCCCTCTGGTTGCGAGTCCTCACCATCTGAAGAAAAGCAAGAGATAGAAGAATTTAGAAAAAGTACCCAACTATATGCATCAAGGGATATGAAACTAAACAACTAACTATACAAGCCTATATGGACCTAGCAATGCTAAAGAATCCCATAATCCTGTACTAAGCACACAAGCAACATATATAGCAATCAACACACCAAACAAATCATAATGCTTTTTGAGTGCCCCTATGTGTTCTAAAGTGTCCATTCTATCTAGGTTGCGTTCTACGGTCAACCTGTGGTTCTAGTACCAATTTTTGACACCCGGTTCCCAAAATAAACCAAGTGCAATACATATGTATGCCCAGGACGTTCAACACACATATACAAGTGCGTCACAAATGATAACCAGAAAATTACCACAGAACAGATTAATTAAGTACCTTTTTTTACAATATTCCAATAATCCTCAAGATACAAATCTAATGATTATTATTAAAGTTCTGAAAGTAAAGCAGCAGAACAATCTAATTAAGAAACTAAGCAAGCTGAGCGAAAGGGAATGTGGGGCTACAAGCAACACCACAGGTGTAAGGATCGAGATGCCCAAGAGGGGGGGTGAATTGGGCTTTCTTTCAAATTTTAAGACGATTAAGAACTAACAACTTAAAGCCCAATTCCCTATGCAATTAAACTATGCAATCAATGTAAATTAAAGTTGCGGAATGAAGATTGCATAAGAGTAAAAGGGAGAGGGATGCAAACACTCAAGGGGACACGGAGTTTATCCCGTGGTTCGGTGAGATCACAAGGATCTTCCTACGTCCACGTTGTGGCACCCACCGAAGGGTTTTGCCACTCCCAAGTCACCGAGACTTAGGGGCTTCTTCACTATTCTTCTCCGTTCGCCAACCTTGGCAAGGTGGAGCTCAAGCCTTGTACACTTTTGGGATCCTCCGGGCTTCCACAATCCTCTTGGCAAGCTCCGGAAGTTGCACACACCAAGGGTCACTCCCTTTGGGCTCTCACTACACTAGAGACTCCAATCACCAAGAATGGAGGCACCCAAGCACTATCTCTAGCTAGTTCTAGCCTATCTCTTGGTGTACAAATGATGAACAATTGATGTGAAAGTGGTTGCTCTATTGCTTGAATGCTCTAGGATGTGTAGAGTATGTCTGGGCTTCAAGTCTTGTCGATTTGACAGGTTGAAGGGGTATAAATAGCCAGCCTCCACGAGATAGCCGTTGGAAAAGTAGGCTGACATCACTTCTCTGCGAACACCGGATGATCCGATGTCTCCCCTTCAGTTAACATCGGTCAAAGCCAAATTAGCTGATGTCACTGTGTCAGATATGACCGTTGTTAGACCGATGTTGATCTGTCTTCTCATCGGATGATCCGGTGGCTCTTCCTCCAGAATTTTGCTTGATCTTGAGGCTCACTGGAGTGATTGACCGATGTGTGTAAGTCTGCACATCGGATGATCCGGTGCTTCTCTTGGTCCAATGGTATTGCAATCTGTGATGATGGACCGATGCACTGAGCCACTCACATCGGATTATCCGGTGAGTGCATTTTCCTGAGGTCTTCTTCTTCAATTGGACCAACTTGACCGATGTAGTCAACTCATAGAACGTCGGTTGATCCGGTGTGTTCAACTTGTTGACTTCGAGTTGTTTTGAGTTGTTCTTTTGGAAGTTTGAACTTGTGACCTCTTTGACACTTGTTGGAAATGTTGTTTTGATTGTCTTCAAGCATGGAATGATATCAAGTTAGAGCTTTCACTTCTTGTCATCATATGTTTTGGTTTGATCTCATTCGTTGATTTTATATGGGTCTCCAATGCAATTTTGATTTCGTTTGATTGAGTGTCATTGAGACCTTGCATTCACAAATTCATTAGTAATATCGAATGGTTGTCATTAATCACCGAAACCGTACCTCATGGGGCCTAGATGCTTTCAATCTCCCCCTTTTTGGTGATTGATGACAACACAATAATTTAAAGCGCAATGATAATGAATTTGATGATAATACTCAAGAATATATGCAATGAATACAACATAGGATACATTAAGTTTGCAAAAGAAATTTGTGGTGCGAAAAGCTCAATTGATTTAAAATCATAAACAAATGAGACAAGCGAAAGCGTGCTTAATTGAAATTACAAAAGAGTACTCAAGCATGAATACAAAGGATAAGCACACACACACTCACACTCCCCCTACACACACGCTCCCCCTGAGACTGCTACTACCACTCCCCCTGACTCTTCTGCATCTTCTCCCCCATTGGCATCAAGACACCAAAAAGGGATCAGAACGCCTACGGACCCTGAGAGCTGGGCGCGAGGACGAACTGGGTACCGTCGCCGTCGTCGGAGCTGGAGTCGCCGGACGTAGGAGCTGCCGGAGCGGTGGGAACTGGAGGGTCCGCTGCCGGTGCTGGAGGAGAGGAAGCAGGTACTGAAGGTGCTGGAGGAGCTGGAGGAAGTGGAGCGCTCACCACGGACGCCGGTGTCTGCTGGAACAAGGTCGTCGCCGGCAGTGGTGAGTGAATCGGTGCGCTAGATGCCAGAAGTGGTGACATGCTGATGGAAGGGATAGGAGTAGTTGGCACCTGAGCAACACCTGGAGCCAGTCCCAGTCCAGGCTGCTGTGAAGGAAGGGCGATCCCGGTCTGAGTGTATAGGTTGGTGATCAACCCTAGGATCCCCATCATGGCCTGCTGGGTCTGCTGCTGCTGGTCGAGGGTACGGCGGTGCATCTGATCGACCAGGTTGGTGAACCGGTCCGTATCCTCTCGCCTCTGACGGGCGATCTCCAGCTGGAGCTCCTGCTGCTGCCGCTGCAGCTGTGCCAGGTGAGCAGCCTGCTCTGCCCTGGCCTGCTCAGCAGCGAGCCTGTCCTGACGCTGCTGCTCGATCATCTGCTGAAGAAGGGAGGAAAGCTCCGACGGCTGTGACACCTGCGCCTCGGACACAGGAGGTGGTGTCGGTGGCGGAGCAGCTGAGCCTCCTGCCTCGGCGTCGTGCTGTCTCGGTGAGGGTGGAGGTGGAGGGAAGTACTCCTCAACACTCTCGTCTGTGTCGCTCTCGGACTAGACGTGCTGCAAGTCTCCACCTTGAGCTTCTGCCTCAGCCAGACGCTCATCTTCCTTCTCGAGGTCAGACCAATCCTCCTCAGTCAAGCGGGCCCTGACTTGGCGCTCAACTGGACGGCCAAGGCGGCGGTCTCCAGGAGCGGACGCACGGTAGTGACCGAAGCGGGTCACGCTCTCGTCAGCGAGTCGGGCCTGTGCTGTATGTCCCTCTGGCACCACCATAGAGCAAATATAACTGATCCAGTGCCCGTATGCTAGCTGCCTCATCATGCCCACTCCATCTGTGATTACGTCCTCCATCTCGCAGAGAAGTATGTCTATGATATCAAAATCCATCCCGTTCATTATGTAGAACAGGAGGGTCTGCTGGAGACTTGTGAACCCCTCCAAGTATCCTGACCTCGGCAGGAGCGTGCGGCGTAAGGCGAGGTGCACAATACGCGCAGCTGGGGTCAGGAGGGCTGGAACTCTAGGCTGGTCTGGAGAAAACGAGGGGCCAAACAAAGACCGGATCTCGTCCAACTGTGGTGCTACCCCTCCAGTAAGTGGCCTCCTTGGTGGATCTGCCTGCCCATAGACCTTCTCGTGTATGCTAGTGTCGTGCAGGTCCAAACCAAGAATGTGCCCCAAAGTCTGCCTCGAGAGGTGGTAGTGCTGGCCATTGAACATGAAAGCAATTGACCTCCTGCCTTCTGAGATGTACAGGGTCGCGTAGAAGACACGGACCCATTCTTCCACATACGCACTTCTCTCATAATCCAATAGCTCCACCAAGCCTCTGTATCGCTCAAAGAAGGGGCGGACATCAGTTTCCGCGGCCACTGCAAGCTGCCTCCAGTCCAAGTGGTTGTGCTGAAAAAGCTTGTGCCCCCGGCGCTTGTAGGTCTCATAGAGAGACGCCTGGGTGACAGTCCAGAAGCGGCTGTCAACAAGAAGCTCTCGGGGCTGTGGGAACCACTCCTCAAGAAGAACACTCCATCTGAGCTTCCGGAGTTGCTTCGCCTTCATCTTCCGGTAGTCCACAAGACGGACTCCTTCACCGACCCAGACGGCCGTGTCCATCTCATGGATGTCCCTCTCAGCCTCCCTGTCCTCACGACGGTCGGCAGCCGTCGGTCTCGGACGAGGAGGAGCCTCGGCGTGACCCCCACGCGTCCGGGCTGAGCGCCGGCGGACGAGAGGCTCGACTGGCTCCTCTTCAGCGTCGGAGTCGTCGACCACGGGAGGCGGCCTTGGACGGGCCTCGCGAATCCTCAACGAACCCCCACGTCCGCGCTCACGCTCCTCGGCGGCGCGAGCGGCCATCAAGGCCTTCTTCTCATCCTTCGAAAGTTTCCGCTTTTTCACGGCGGGCTCCGCGATCGCCTTGCCCTTTCCTTTGCGATCACGACCCATCTAGATGGAAGGGAGAGGTGGGGTTAGCGACGATGAAGGAAGAACGGCGAGAGAAGCAACGAGAGACGTCGCGCGGCACGAAGCTCACCTTAGCGACGATGATCAGCCGGGCCGAGAAACCCTAGCGAGGAGGAGATGGCCCGGAGATGGCGCACGTTGGTGGTGGAGAAGGGCGGCGGCGAGGCTTGAGCGTGGTGGTGAGGTTTGGGCGCGAGGGTGGAGGAGGCGGCGCGGGCGTGCGGCGGCGACGCTGCGAATGGTGGCGGTGCTGGGCGGCGGCGCTGTGGGCGGCGGCGGCCGGGGACGGCGGCGGCGGCACCTAGGGAGGCGGTGCTTGGGTGCGGCGGCGGAGGTGGCGGCGAGTAGGGCGAGCGGCGGCGGCGAGAGAGAAGGATCGGGGAGAGAGAGCGAACGGCGGCGGCGCGGGTGTTTAAATAGTGGGGCCCAAACCCTAGCCGTTTTTTAAACACCGGATGGACCGATGATAGATGCAGTGGACATCGGTCAATTGCAACAGTAAGGATATTCAAGAATTGCTGTTGACATCGGATGGACCGACGTTTAGGGTTTTGAACATCGGTCGATTACCACAGTAAGGGTGTTCAACCGAGTGATATTACACCGGATGATCCGACGTTAGAGGGACCGATGTTTTCCAGGATGAACGCGTCGGATCATTTGAGGTTCTGACAGAGTTGGGCTTTGAGGATTGAACACCTATTTGACCGATGAGGGATTGACAGGGGCATCGGATAATCCGATGACAACAGAACGAAAACATCCCATATATGTCCTTTGACCAAACAAACAATCGAGGAGAAACACATGTCTTAGGACTTTTTGGGCAACCCCTTACCCCTCAAGAAGCTAATATGCCAATAGCTTGGCTAGACCTTAACACAAACGGAACACCAAAAAAAAATGGAGGAAAAATATCCAAATAAAATGTAAGGCCCATGCTTTGTGAGGTAGAGTATGAAGACTACTATCTCAATGAAGCATGTTCCTCTAGGCATTAACGTACCTAACATTTTGTTCTTTCCACCTTATATGAGTTGAGATATTGCATTTCAAACAAGTCTCCTTCTCATGAGGTGGGTTCCCCTTTGTGACAATCTACCGTTATGCAATGCCAAACAAATTATATTGCAAGATATAGAATGAGTGCAACTTTATATGGCAGGGATCATGCAAGGCATAAAATAAATCTATCTTGCCATGTTTGAACCTTCCAAAAGCTTCCTCAGGGAAAACTACTTCTAGCTTGCCCCTATCCTTTGGGAGTTAGACAAGACCTATATGATATGCATCCTTACATGAACATGGCAGCTTACATGACGTTAGATGCATCTAGCACATTTAATTCACTTCTAAGTCTAGAAAAGGTTTTCTCATCAAGTGGTTTTGTGAAGATATCCGCCAATTGTTCTTCGGATCTAACACCTTGCAAAGAGATGTCTCCTTTAGCCTCATGATCACGCAAGAAGTGATGGCGAATATCAATGTGCTTAGTGCGGGAGTGTTGAACGAGGTTTCTAGCTATCTTAACCGCACTTTCATTGTCACAAAGGAGAGGCACACAACCAATTTTAATTCCAAAGTCCAAAAGGGTTTGCTTCATATATAGAATTTGGGCACAACATGCACCGGCCGCTATATACTCCGCTTCCGCGGTGGACAAAGCCACGGAATTTTGCTTTTTGCTCGACCAAGATACTAGGGAACGCCCAAGTAAGTGGCACCCACCGGAGGTACTCTTGCGATCCACACGACATCCGGCAAAGTCCGAATCCGAGTATCCCAAGAGATGGAAACTAGCGTCCTTGGGGTACCACAACCCTACACTTGAGGTATGCTTGAGATACCGAAGTATCCTAAAAACCGCCTTCTTGTGCGATTCTTTAGGTGCCGCTTGAAAGCGAGCACACAAGCACACACTAAACATAATATCGGGCCTAGATGCGGTAAGATATAACAATGAGCCAATCATAGAACGGTAATGAGATTGATCAATAGGTTTACCGTCCATGTCCGCGTCGAGATGGCAATTTGTCGCCATTGGAGTGCTTCTTGAGCTACAATCTCCCATCTCAAATTTCTTCAAGAGGTCCTTTGTGTACTTCTCTTGATAGATGAAGGTCCCCTCTTGAAGTTGCTTGATTTGGAATCCAAGGAAGAAGTTGAGCTCTCCAATCATTGACATCTCGAATTCCCTAGACATCATTTTGCCAAACTCATGGCTAAGAGATTTGTTAGTTGAGCCAAAAATGATATCATCGACATAAATTTGACAAATGAATAAATCCCCGTCGATGTGCTTGGTGAAGAGTGTAGTGTCCACCCTCCCGATCTTGAATCCTTGCATGACTAGGAAATCCCTTAGTCGTTCATACCATGCCCTAGGTGCTTGCTTGAGCCCGTAGAGCGCCTTGTGTAACCTATACACATGGTTAGGATTCCTCGGATCTTCAAACCCGGGAGGTTGCTCAACATAAACAAGTTCGTTAATGTAGCCATTGAGAAAAGCACTTTTAACATCCATTTGATAAAGCATTATATTGTGATGTGAAGCAAAAGCAAGGAGTATGCGAATAGCCTCTAACCGGGCGACCGGAGCGAATGTTTCTCCAAAGTCTAGTCCTTCAACTTGTGAAAACCCCTTGGCCACAAGTCTTGCCTTGTTGCGGACCACGACGCCATTCTCGTCTTGCTTGTTCCGGTATACCCACTTCGTACCGATGACGTTCTTGTCCTTGGGTCGCTCCTCCAACACCCAAACTTCATTGCGGGTGAAGTTGTTGAGTTCTTCTTGCATGGCCATCACCCAATTTGGATCTTGGAGTGCTTCCTCTACATGAGTGGGTTCTACACACGAAACAAAAGAGTAGTGCTCACAAAATGAGGCGACATGGCGGGAACGAGTACTTACGCCCCTTGAAGGACTTCCAATGATTTGGTCCATTGGATGCGCCTTGGAGATGCGTCCATGCCTCATAAGTGGTTGTGAGTCACTTGGCGGTGGTGAAGCTTGTTGTTCCTCTTGTGGTTGGACTTGATCATGGACTTCTTCTTGTCGTTGGTGTTGTGTGGCTTGTGAATCTTGCATTGGCAATGGATCATCTTTTTCTTCTTCTTCTTCATCAACTTGAGGCATCATGGAGGTGTTGATGTTGGAACTTGATGCTCCCCCTTGATCATGGCCCTCTTCAACTTCCGGCTTGATGTCTCCAATGGTCATGTTTTTCATGGCTTCTCGTAGAGGCTCATCATCTATTTCATCATGACCAAAACTCTCCTCTTGGGAGCCATTAGTCTCATCAAACTCAACATCACAACTTTCTTCAACTAGACCGGAGTTTTGGTTGAATACTCGATATGCTTTTGAGTTTGATGCATAACCAAGAAAAATACCAACATCACATCTTCTTTCAAACTTACCGAGCCTTTTCTTGCGGTAGATGTAGCATTTGCACCCAAAGACTCTAAAGTAGGAGATGTTGGGCTTTCTCCCAATGAGAAGCTCATATGGGGTCTTTTGAAGTAGTCGGTGAAGATAGACCCTATTTGCGGCATGGCACGCCGTGTTGATTGCTTCGGCCCAAAACTTCTCCGACGTGCCATAGTCATCAAGCATTGCTCTTGCAAGGGTGATAAGGGTCTTGTTCTTCCTTTCAACGACACCGTTTTGTTGAGGGGTGTATGTGGCCGAAAACTCATGCTTCACGCCTTCACGATCACACCACTCCCCAATGTTGTAGTTCTTGAACTCGGTGCCGTTGTCACTCCGGACTTTGATGATGGGAAGTTGAAATTCCCTTTGAGCACGTTTGGCAAAGGTCTTGAAAACTTCCGGAGTTTCACCCTTGTCACCTAAAAACAAAGTCCAAGCGTATCGAGAATAATCGTCAACGATAACGAGACAATAGAAGTTACCACCAAGACTTTGATATGTGGATGGTCCGAAGAGGTCCATGTGGAGTAGTTCAAGCGGCTTGGAGGTTGACACCATTGTCTTCATTGGGTGGTGTGAAGCAACTTGCTTCCCGGCTTGACAAGCACTACAAAGCTTGTTCTTCTCAAACGTGACATCCTTCACGCCGGTCACCATCCCAAGCTTGAACGACTTCTTAAGCTTGCTCATCCCAATGTGAGCAATGCGTCGATGCCATAGCCAACCCAAGCTTGTCTTAGTGAAAAGACAAGTGGTCAAGCTAGCATCCTTGTTGGAGAAGTCCACCAAGTAAAGATGTCCATGCCGAAATCCTTTGAAGATTAGTTCTTTGCTTGATTCACTAGTTACTACAACACCATTCTTGTCAAAGGTGCACGTTAGTCCAAGATCACATAGTTGTGCAATGGAAAGTAAATTGAAACTAAGTGACTTAACATATAGTACATTAGAAATGGACAAATCATGCGAAATAGCAATTTTACCTAAACCAATTACCTTCCCCTTTGAGTTGTCACCAAAGGTGACTTGTTCATGATTATCGGGGTTCTCTATGGTAGTGAACATACCATCATTGCCGGTCATATGTTGAGTGCACCCGCTATCGAGTACCCAATGTTTTCCTCCGGCTTTGTAGTTCACCTACACACATGAAGTTAGTTTTTGAGTTTAGGCACCCAAGCTAACTTAGGTCCTTGTATGTGTGATACAAGTGATTTTGGGACCCAAAGTTGCTTGGGGAGCTTCCCCTTCATGCCCTTAATGTCTTTGCCGATGAACCTTGCCTTCACCTTGCCACCTACTTTACTTAAGAGATAGTGATAATCATGGAAAGTAGATTTGTAGTTAGGAGGCAATTTGGGAGAAGGACGGTTGGGAAGAGGACACTCCCTTGTGTGGTGTCCGGTGACCTCACAATGTTGGCAATAGGATCCAACTTCTTTGATGAAGCTCGTCCTAAGCTCCGGTGAGGGCACCTTTCCTTTGTTGAGCACCGGGAAGGATCCAAGTCCTCTCTTGTTGAAGCCTTTGGCTTGTTGGTAGAGGATTTCCTTGTGCTTGTCCTCTCCCTTGGAAAGTCTCACCACACTAGTGCGGAGACTTTCAATTTCGTCCATCAATTCCTTCTCCCTAAGGCTTGCTTTCAAAGGCAAAGACTTATCCAAAGTGTTAGTGGCATGTGAAATAGTTGATACTTTGCCATCAAGGGTTTCCTTTTTCATGTTTTTCATCTTTAGTTCACTTTTCTCATAAGCAAGGTTAAGCACTTCATGTTTTTGAACCAAGTCATTGTGCTTTCCCAAGAGTGCTTGGTTTGCTAAGTCAAGCTCATGATGATCAAGCTTGATTTGAGCATTTTCCTTCTCGATTTGCTTGACATGTGTTTTGAGCGTGTCATGCTCTTTGAGTATGGTTACATACTTGTCATGCAAATCGAGCTTCGCACTCTCAAGTTTAGCACACGCTTGTTCAAGTGCTTTGACCTTGCTCTTTTCCCTTTTTATGATGACATGATATTCATTAATCATTGATGCTAGTTCATCGGGGGAGAGCTCATTATCATCATCGCTAGAATCATCACATACCTTAGAGTTACCTTTAGCCATGAGGCACATAGGAGGTGGATGAAGAGGTGAGTCGTCTTTGTTGACGACGGCAAGGCCCGCCAAGTTTTCTTCATCTTCACTCTCTTCATCGCTTGACTCTTCATCCGTGATCCACTCATTGGCCTCGCACATGAAGACTTTTTGAGGCCCTCTTCTCTTCTTTGGAAAGAGCTTGGTTTTCTTGCCCTTGTCAAATTTCTTCTTTCCAAAGGCGCGCTTGGGTTTGACCTCTTCTTCATCTTCATCACTTTCTTCTAGCTTTCTATACTTTCCTTTGTGGTTGTCCTTCCTCTTGTCGGGTCTTGGACAATCATATGATATGTGGCCTTGCTCTCCACAGTTGTAGCATGTTTTGTTTTCATCTTTTCTTGGGAGGAAGGCTTTCTTCTTTGGATCAAAGGAGTATCCCTTCTTTGCGATTTTGGAGTTTAGACGAGAGAATTTTCTCATCATCAATGCAAGCTCATCATCGTCATCTTCGCTTGTTGCTTGCTCTTCTTCGCTTGAGCTAGGCTCAACCACTTTCTTTTTCTTGGGAGTTGTCTTCTTGGTTGAAGCCTTGAGTGCAATAGTTTTTGATGATGACTCCTCCATCATTCCAAGTACGCTCATCTCATGAGCGTGTATTTCTCCAATGAGCTCCGAAACTTCAATGTTGTCAAGTGATTCCTTTTGGAGCATGGAGTTGATGATGTTGTACTTAGGCTTGGGAAGGAGCATGAGGATCTTCCGGTTGATAAGTCCCTTGCCAAGAGATGCAATGTCAAGAGCATTAATCTCCTCAATAAGAACATTTAAGCGTGAGAACATTTGGTTAACATTCTCATGAGGAAGCATTTTGAATTCATC
The DNA here is from genome assembly GCA_036927565.1 of Tuctoria greenei. Taxonomy (NCBI): domain Eukaryota; kingdom Viridiplantae; phylum Streptophyta; class Magnoliopsida; order Poales; family Poaceae; genus Tuctoria; species Tuctoria greenei. The sequence continues at coordinate 181,664,310 of JAYESD010000002.1, forward strand.
ATACTTGGATTTTAGCAAGTGATATTTGAGTTCTTTAACACGAGAGGAACCCTCATGAATTTCAATTAAGCATGCCCAAATTTCACAAGCTTTTTCTTTACTAGCTATTCTTGCAAATACATCTTGACTAATGCATTCATAGATGGCATTTCTAGCCTTGGCATCCCATTTTAGTTGATCCCCAACATAATTAAGATCTCCAAATCCCGCATGGGTCGCTTCCCACACTTCGGGAGCAATGGCCTCTAGGTAGGCACGCATGCGTGCTTTCCAATAGGCAAAGTTCTTGCCCTCGAAGATAGGAACTGAACCCCCATTCTTGGCCATTTAAGCTCTCTAGCGGTGAAGCTAGAATGATCCAATGAGCAACAAGGCTCTGATACCAATTGTAAGGATCGAGATGCCCAAGAGGGGGGGGTGAATTGGGCTTTGTTTCAAATTTTAAGACGATTAAGAACTAACAACTTAAAGCCCAATTCCCTATGCAATTAAACTATGCAATCAATGTAAATTAAAGTTGCGGAATGAAGATTGCATAAGAGTAAAAGGGAGAGGGATGCAAACACTCAAGGGGACACGGAGTTTATCCCGTGGTTCGGTGAGATCACAAGGATCTTCCTACGTCCACGTTGTGGCACCCACCGAAGGGTTTTGCCACTCCCAAGTCACCGAGACTTAGGGGCTTCTTCACTATTCTTCTCCGTTCGCCAACCTTGGCAAGGTGGAGCTCAAGCCTTGTACACTTTTGGGATCCTCCGGGCTTCCACAATCCTCTTGGCAAGCTCCGGAAGTTGCACACACCAAGGGTCACTCCCTTTGGGCTCTCACTACACTAGAGACTCCAATCACCAAGAATGGAGGCACCCAAGCACTATCTCTAGCTAGTTCTAGCCTATCTCTTGGTGTACAAATGATGAACAATTGATGTGAAAGTGGTTGCTCTATTGCTTGAATGCTCTAGGATGTGTAGAGTATGTCTGGGCTTCAAGTCTTGTCGATTTGACAGGTTGAAGGGGTATAAATAGCCAGCCTCCACGAGATAGCCGTTGGAAAAGTAGGCTGACATCACTTCTCTGCGAACACCGGATGATCCGATGTCTCCCCTTCAGTTAACATCGGTCAAAGCCAAATTAGCTGATGTCACTGTGTCAGATATGACCGTTGTTAGACCGATGTTGATCTGTCTTCTCATCGGATGATCCGGTGGCTCTTCCTCCAGAATTTTGCTTGATCTTGAGGCTCACTGGAGTGATTGACCGATGTGTGTAAGTCTGCACATCGGATGATCCGGTGCTTCTCTTGGTCCAATGGTATTGCAATCTGTGATGATGGACCGATGCACTGAGCCACTCACATCGGATTATCCGGTGAGTGCATTTTCCTGAGGTCTTCTTCTTCAATTGGACCAACTTGACCGATGTAGTCAACTCATAGAACGTCGGTTGATCCGGTGTGTTCAACTTGTTGACTTCGAGTTGTTTTGAGTTGTTCTTTTGGAAGTTTGAACTTGTGACCTCTTTGACACTTGTTGGAAATGTTGTTTTGATTGTCTTCAAGCATGGAATGATATCAAGTTAGAGCTTTCACTTCTTGTCATCATATGTTTTGGTTTGATCTCATTCGTTGATTTTATATGGGTCTCCAATGCAATTTTGATTTCGTTTGATTGAGTGTCATTGAGACCTTGCATTCACAAATTCATTAGTAATATCGAATGGTTGTCATTAATCACCGAAACCGTACCTCATGGGGCCTAGATGCTTTCAACAGGCAAGCTGATGGCAGCACACAACTTAGAACTCAGCATTAACGTCGTGATACTCCCAATCCTGACCTGAAACTATTGGTGGGGGAATTGCAAGGATGATTTCATGTCGTACTCAGCAAGGGTGGGAAAAGTATGACATGTAGCTTAACAAATGACGACAATAAATAAAGGCTAGTTGCTGAAAAGTATATTCAAAACATGTAGAAAAGCATTATATTATATATATGTGAAGTAATCCCATCATATCCAACATAATTATCATGATACAAATCCATATTCAATATCCATTACCATTATTCCAGATTTTTACCATCACCATTATCCATATCCATAACCATACTAGTATCAATACCATAACCATCCCAAACCCATCCCAATACCAAGTTCCCTCTAGTCATGGAAGTTGTCCAGGTGCTCTTAACCTGGAGCACGGCTATCATGATAGTTTTTAATACTCTGCAGAGGTTGTACCACTCTACCCACGTGTTCTTGATTTCATCACCTTTCGGTGACTAAGAACCTCCCTTATGCCCGTGACCCGTCGGTCAGATTACACACTTCCGTTGGTGTGTGGCCAAGAGATCACAAAATAGCCTTTACAAAGGGACTACTAGCATGTACGGACCCACTGAGGTTTCACCGGTGGCAATGCCTCCAACTGAGCACATCCTAAACCAAGAGCCCCCTCTTGTGCCATTCGGATCCCAGGGAGTCCCGCCACTATTGCCAACCCAATTCGACTCCCATTCCACGCTCTTTCAAATGGTCCGCACAATACTAGCAATACACCTAATTAATAAGCTATGCCGCACCCATACTTGATCTCGTGGTGGCACTGTAGTCCTGGCTTATTCTCGCATGAACCCTAAGATACCAAGCAAGCATACAACCATAACATCCAACCCATACCACAAACCATGCTTGCTTGGATCACCCAAGTACCATATTACCATTCACCATGTTCATCATCTACATTGTCCACAATCTCATTAATTCATAATTAAGTTGTTTGGTTGTTTTCCCATCCCAATTTATTTGAGCGAAGCAAAAGTAAAAAGCCCTTCCCGAGTCTCTACCATGCGATACAAACGACATGGATGGTTCAACAAATCTAGTAAACACCTATCATAGGTTTTCCCATCAAATTGACACAAGCATATATTTTTGAAAAGAAATTTTTTAATAAAAATAGGATCAATATGTTCAAGGACACTTGCCTTGCTCTTGAGCTCGTTAGGGTCAAAGGCTTCTAAGTCCTGGTGCTGAAGGTCCTCAGCGGCACCCTCTAGAGTGAATCCTTCTATTCCATGCAACGAACATACAAAACAATAATTACAATCAATAGATGCTCATATGTTACTCAATATGATGTGACATGCATGATCAATGCAAATGCAAAGTGAAACTAGTTAATGAGTTACTATTATTGTTCATAAATCTGTTACAATGGTTTTTAACAACTTGGAACAGGTTTTAATTTATTTACATCAATCTAAAATTAATTTAGCACCAATTAAATCTAGAGACTGGACAAGTCCGCTAGGGGCCGGACTAGTCCACTATTCGCAGAACCAGCGAATTAGGGGTTTCTAGGGTTTTCTTGATCTGCAAAATTTGGGAGAATTGGGGTTGAATTCGTGTAAAAAAATAGAAAGTAGAAGGTGTACCACATGTTTAGAACACCAAGGATCAAGAGTTCAGAGGCAACGCTTGGATCTTTACGGTCTAGGGATGATGACGAAGAGTTGAGAGTGAATTGGTGATGAAGAACGAAAACTCGATGAAGATCTTGTTCACTTGATCCACTTTCGTTTCCTCCTCTTCTTCTTGTTGTCGGATCTCCTCTTGATGGCGGCTCCCACGAACTAGGGTTTGGTGGTATTTTAAAAATGTCAAAGAGATGAGAAGTTGGGGTGTTGGGTTGTTTATATTGGGGTGGAGGTGTAGGGTTTGATAGATTTGGAGTTTGGGGGTGGGTGGAGGCCGGTGTGGGGTCCCACATGGGCTTCCAAAAGGTTGTAAACGACGTCCTTGTGCCCACTTAAGGTAAAAACCAAAACAAGTCGTGGAGGAAAATATTGAATCGGAGTCACGAATATCGGTCAAGTTTGCAATGGACTTGACTAGTGCGATAGCTAGTGAGAAAAAACAGACAAGTCTGGCCAAGATCGGACAAGTCCGATTTTAGTCAGAGAGCAACACGGACAAGTCCGGCAGAAAACGGACAAGTCCAGGGACTTGGTGAAATTTTAAAAGGATGGGGTGAACGGACTAGTCCGCACTAGACCTGACAAGTCCAAAAATAGAACAGAGAGAAAACGGACGAGTCTGCAGCAAAAACGGACACGTCCGAATAGAGGTCAAAGAGAAATCAGACTAGTCCGCACCAAAAATGGACAAGTCTGAAAATCTCAGAACTTTTTAGTGCGGTTTTGTATCTAATTCATTTTAAACTTGTTCCTTTTTATGTTACTTAATTTTAAACATGTATTAGAATGTATGCAATGCATGATGAATGAAAATGGGGGTGTTACAATCCATGCCAAGATGGACCTTTGGTCTCATATGATGAAGGTTGAGTCCATCCGGGTGCATCACCCGTTGGGTCCTCTTCCTCTTCGTACTCATGGACCATGGAGGTTGTCAGAGGCATGGTCCTTTTCGCTCTCCTTGCACGACTTCTATTTATCTTGCCAGAGACATTACTTCTTCGGGCTTCCTCGATGGGAAGAAGATCAATGGTTAGCCTTCGGCATTTGTACAAATGAAAATCCGGGTTAGGTAACCAAATTTCATTAACAAAGCAAAGATAATAAAATATTAAAGATCCATCATTATCATGCTTAAGGGTTTGTCCTTGGACTAGATAATCTTCATTAATTAATCATCATTCTGTTTCAATATATTCAAAGGAAATATATACTAGTGCTCCTACCCTAGTAGCAATGTGGGTAATCAAGGAAGTGCATTCAATTGGCCTGGTCCTTCAAATGTAGTCTAACCATTGTGTCATCATGGAAATAATTGGAGCAAATTTTATCTTTTTAACCATGGCAAATAAAATTTTCAGCTCATCATCACGCACTACTCCAAAATCTCCTCTAGGGAACATAGTCATAGACACCCATCTATGCATGAAGCATAAAGTAGGGTTGTTGTTGATATTTCCTAAGGACTACTAACAATTCATCCCTAGCAGTGGTGCCAGAAATGTTTGTTGGTAGGTTTTAATTCTTAAGTGAATGTCAGCAAGCACACGAAAATTATCGATGTAGCATTTCCCCTTGAAAGAGTATTCCTAAAGGGTGTCATTTATATTTTCCCAAAGGAAGGCTAGATGGAAGTAAAACAATCATACAGTGGAGAGGGCTTAGGTTGGTCTAGGTAGGGTTCTAGCAAGAATGGGTTAAATGATAAGTTTAGGTGGTGTGACACACACAAGAACATTTAATCCTAAGGGGATAAATGAGGTAATAGAGGAATTAGGCAAAGAGTTAGGTAGAGACTCCTCCTATGCTTCTAATGTACATATACATAGCCTAATATAGTTACTAATGATCATGTTTACTATGAATTCACATGCTAAGTGGATCAACACATTGGGCACGGGTTTACACCTGGCAACACTAGGCGACTCCCACCAAGAGCCTGTGGCATAGCCAAACGTGGTGGATTACAAAGGACAGATAGGGCTGCCACCACTTACTGCCTACCTCTTCAATCCGTGGGTCTACGATATATTCACTGGTGATTTCTAACCTAAGCACCACGCTTACGTTCTAAATCACAACTCTAGTTGTTTCGAACACAAAGCTACAACTAGAGCGTCTAATGATTAAAGAAATGAACCCACAAGTAACTACATGTGAAAACTACTATGAATTGAGAATCAAACTTGATTTAAATTCACAAAGGCTTACTTAATTTGAATAACACCTTTGTAGGGGTACAAGTGTAGAAGAGGGACTTGACAAGCCCAAGCCTCCTTCTTCCAAACTCTCACCACACTCTCCTTTACTTGGCAGCCTCTAAGACTACTCTAAACCTTTGGAGTGATGTTCTATTCTCAACTTTTTGTGTGTGTGTGAAGTGAGGTGTGGTTTTCTATTTATAGGGAGGAGAAGGATCAGTTCTCTCCACCAAATGCGCGCGAATCAGTCATACTTCACCATTGCCTTGTCCATCAATTTTCTTTGTAAGCAAGTCAATTTGGCGGCGTTCATGTCCACCTCCTTCAAGGTGTGCATGCCTCGCTGGCGGGTATGGAGACGTTCGTCGCTCCAACTTATGTTCGACACCATCTTCTCAGTCAAATCTTTGGCTTTGGGCACCGTTAATGAGAAGAAGGCACCTCTAGCAGTCACATCAACATGGTCATGGGTGGAAGGTATCAGCCAGTTGTAGAAGTTTTGTATTATTAGCCAATCATTCATCCCATGGTGAGAACAGGCTAGGATGTACTCCTACAGCCTTTCCCAAGCCTCGAGAATAGATTCCTTGGCATCTTGCTGGAAGCTGGAAATTCTTCCACGTAGGGCATTGGTCTTGGCCAACGAGAAAAACTTGGCAAGGAATGTCGTAGAACATTTCTCCAAAGTATCTATAGCACTTCGGTTCACGTAGAACCACTGTCTTGCTTTCACAAGAAGAGAGAACGGGAACAACCTAAAGACGGGCAACATAAGGAGATACGTCCTTTATCTTAAAAGTGCTACAGATCTCGAGGAACTGTTGCAGGTGAGCACTTGCATCCTCGTTAGCCTTCCCACAAAATAGGTTGGCTTGCACCATAGTGATCAGACCAGTCTTGATTTTGAAGTTTTATCTCCCGTGTAAAGAGTGGGCCCAACAGGCACATTGTTAGTAGAGGGAACCAAAAACTCACGAAGGGTCTTCTCAGCCATTGGTGTTTTGGTTGTTGTTTCGATTGTGCTGGCTTGATTTGCCACTTGAAGCTTTTGAGGGGTTACGACACGTGGTCAATCTCTCAGAGGGGATTCAGGATCTTCAACAAAGTTTTCCGGCAAGTAGAAACCAAACACACACTACCCTGTTTTCACATAAAATGCAAAAACAAAGAGGGGTCATCCTACTAAACCCTACCAGGGTCCTATCCTATTCACTCAATCATGAAATACTTGGGCTTCCTTCCGCGGCAACAGCGCCAGAAATGCGTGTTGATATTTCCTACGCACTACTAACAATTCATCCCTAGCAGCGGTGCCAGAAATGTTTGTTGGTTGGTTATAATTCTTAAGTCGACGTCCGCAAGCGCACGAAAATTATCGATGTAGTATTTTCCCTTTAAAGAGTATTCCGAAAGGGTGTCATTTATATTTTGACAAAGGAAGGCTAGATGGAAGTAAAACAATCATCACGTGGAAAGGGCTTAGGTTGGTCTAGGTAGGGTTCTAGCAAGGATAGGTTAAATGATAAGTTGAAGTAGTGTGACACACACAATAGCATTCTATCCTAAGGGGATGAATGAGGTAATAGAGCAATTAGGCTAAGAGTTAGGTAGAGACTCCTCCTATGCTTCTAATGTACATATACATAGCCTAAGTTAGTTACTAATGATCATGTTAATTATGAATTCTCATGCTAAGTGGATTAACACATCTGGCATGGGTTTACCCCTAGCAAGACTAGGCGACTCCTGCTATGAGCCTGCGGCATGGCCGAACGTGGAGGATTACAAAGGACAGATAGGGATGTCACCACCTACAGCCTACCTCTTCAATCCGTGGGTCTACAAGATATTCAATGGTGATTTGTAACCTAAGCACCATGCTTAAGTTCTAAATCACAACTCTAGTTGTTTTGAACGCAAAGCTACAACTAAAGTGTCTAATGAATTAAAGCAATGAACCCACAAGTAACTACTTGTGCAAACTACTATGAATTGAGAGTCAAACTTGAATTGAATTCACGAAGGCTTACTTTATTTGAATAAGACCTTTGTAGGGGTACAAGTGTAGAAGAGGGACTTGACAAGCCCAAGCCTCCTTCTTCCAAACTCTTCACCCCACTCTCCTTCTACTTGGCAGCCTCTAAGACTAATCTAAACGTTTGGAGTGATGTTCTATTATCAACTTTTGGTGTGTTTGTGTGTGTGTGAAGTGAGGTGTGGGGTTCTATTTATAGCGGGGAGGAGGGTTGGTTCCCGCTACCAAATGTGCGCGAATCAGTCACCCATGACATCTTCAAACCGGGAGGAGCCAACACGTGGTGTTTGACCGATATTGGGGCCAAGAAAAATTCGGTTGACTAGGGGGGTCAGCCGACATGGTCTTGGCCTTGTTGGGGTTGTGCTTTCTCCAGGTCTCTCCTAGGTGGGTCCCCTTGTCTAATATTGGTGCTACACAGTTGGATGGCCTCGGATACTTTAGTTTATGGGCCATTTGATCCATGTGATGACATGTTGCTTCGCCTTATTTGTTGAAACCCCATTTTATGGATTACTCCCTGCATGTCTTTGTATTTTGAATCTAAATTCACCTGCATACAAATAAACACCAACACTTGTGGAATTTGTTAGTTCTTAACCCTACCACTATGTTGTGTTTCTCTTTTGTGCACATTATGAGGTGAATTGACAGTCTAAATATGGCACTTAAGGACCCTCAACAGTTGTGCAAGTGGCTATTTCTAGGAGTACTACATTTGACTTCACTCGTCAATTCATGCCAAAAATATTGTTTGTTAAACTTAGGCAAAGTGTCTAAATCTAGCAAACGACATTTATGGAAGCCTAGGATTTCACTTAATTCTTTCCATAGGATCTTGTGTTCTTTTTAAAATAATCTAAAAGTAATACAATCAAATCCTATTTTGAGGGTGCAAAGGAATTGTATAGTGAGAAGGCGTGAACCTTTGTCCTCTATGTGAGCAAAATCTTCCCATCCTAGTGCACGCCAAAAGGAAAAGAATTCAGAATCCATACCTATTTTGGATATCAAATATCGATCATAAAATTTAGTGTGATAAAACTCACGATCTCCGAGGAGCTTGCATGATTGATCTTTAACTTCACTTTGTATGTCATGGTCGTTTTCTTGGAGAAGTTGTTGCGAGTTGCTCCTCTCACCCATGGGAGTGTCTTCACACACACTCCTCCTCTGTGGACTAAGTGTAGCAACAGAGTAGGGACGTGCACTTGAGTCTCCACCATGGCTTGAGCTTGCAGCCTCCTTCCTCTTCCCAAAAAACCTTTTCATTCCTTTCATGGCCACAACAAGCAAGAACACAACAAGGCGAAGACTCGAAAAGAAGTGATGTTAGTGAAAACAAAAACCTCAACGAGTTTCCCTTGAAGAACTTGAGAGCAAACTGCAAATGCAAACGAAAGCAAATTGTTTTGAGTTGGAGTTGAGCAAGAGTGCTTTAACGAAGATCAAGAAAAACCATGTGAGCAAAAGAGTGACTTGGGGAGGTGTAAAATGACGTGAAGCGTGGAGTGCTCCTCACGACCACCATTTATAGTGTACACTCCCCAACTGTCATAAGAGGCTCAAATGTAGCCGCTGGAGGAGAGAGCCAAATTGGCTCTTTTCCCATGTCAGCCGCACAGGGAGGTCGGCTGCACTAAAATGTGGGCCCTCTTGTTCCCTCTTTTGGCAGGTGGCTTTTCAACAGCTACAAAATTAGCACGTTGGTGAAATGCCACACTTGCAGCTCAAAAAAATTGTTTTTCGAATAAAACTCTTTTTTCAAAGCCAACAATATCGTTTTTGTGAAAAATGAAGAAATAAAAATGATGGTAGAGAATATAAGATTCTCATCTTGCTAAGAAAAACCAAATATGCAGTGAGGAAAAATCAACTAAGTGGAAAAACCAAATGAAGAGAAAAGAAAAATCAAAGAAAAGATAACTACCAATTTACCTATTGGCTATGTCTCACCATAGTCTGATGAGATGGACTTTTCCTCCTTCTTCAATTCTTGACATCCGGGCCCGGAGGGATGGGCTCAGATGGCTTTTCTTGCTTCTTCCGCCATTCATTTCTTGGCGGCTTGGTGGACTCGGGCTTTGAGGAGGCCCAGACTTCTCTGTCTTCTTGGGGTGTCGGGGTGGACGATAAGACGAGTTCTCTGCATAGATCAATTCCCTCATGAATGTAATGAGTGGATTTACCTTTGGAGGTGTGACTTCGACCTCTTGAATGTTTTTAACATTCAGCCCATACTTGATGTGAATCATAGAGAATTGCTCTGTCTTTGGGCAAAAGTTAAACTTCTTGTCCTTGCCATTGATATGGAAGCAGATTTCTCCAGCTCCCACATCTATGCGAGCCTTCACGCTAAGAAACGGGCACCCAAGAATGAGCAGCATATCCTTATCGACATCCATGTAGAGCACCACAAAAATTCACGGGTATGAAGCAATTCCAAATTTTCACCAGAATGTCTTCAGCAATCCTTGCCGGATAGCGAACTGAAGAGTCAGCCAGTTGGAGTTGCATTGGTGTTGGAGTGAGCTCTGTGAAGTTTAGTTGGTCGAAGACCACGTTGGGCATCACACTTACACTTGCTCCAAGGTCATAAAGTACCTTGTCAAAGCAGTGAGCCCCAACCGAATAGGGTATGAAGGGATATGCAGTGTCCTTCAGCCAGTTGTCTTCCTGTAGAGAAATCATGTTAACGTTTTCCACGGGAGGCTCAGGCTGTCCTGGCATCTTGCCATTCTCCACTAGTGGAACAACAGCTGCTATCAGTTGAGCCGATTGAGTCTCCAACATCTTGTTGAGGCTTAATTGGTTAATGAAGGTTGAGGATAGTTTCAATCTTGGCATTAATGCTTTGTATGTTCTTGCCATTAGTCCAAAGCTTCTTGGATAATGCATCATTGATCTTCAATTGGCTAATGGCAAGCCCTCTTAAATTTGGTTGATTTCCATTATTGCCATTGTTGTTGTACCCTTCTTGAAAAAAACGGCATGGTTGGCACCACCCTTGAACTCCTGGATGATAGCCATTGTTGTTTCCATTGTTGGCTATGTATAGGGCATCCTCACGATCTCTGGGCAGTCATTACCTAAGTGACCCTTATTGCCATAGAGTTCACAGGTGATGAGAGAGTATAAGGCATAGGAAATGCCACATATGTCACCATGGGCTTGTGCATCAATCTTCTTCATGAGGAGGTCCAATTTAGCTACGATCATGTCCACCTCTTTCAAGGTGTGCATGCCTGACTGACGGGTTTGGAGATGCTCATCGCTCCAAACATGTTGGACACCATCTTCTTGATCAAATATTTTGCTCTAGGCACTGTCAATAAGAAGAATGCTTCTCCAGTAGCAGCATCCACATGGTCTTGAGCAAACAGGATCACCCCATTGTAGAAGTTTTGAATAATCAGAAAGTCATCCATCCCATTGTGGGGACAGGACAGGATGTACACCTGAAGCCGTTCCCATGCCTCGGGAATAGACTCCTTATCGTCTTGCTGGAAGCTGGAAATTGTTCCACGCACGGCATTGGTTTTGCCCAATGAAAAGAATTTGGCGAGCAATGTCATAGAACACTTCTTCTAAGTGTCTACAACACTTCGGTTCACATAGAACCACTACTTCACTCTCCCAAGAAGGGAGAATGGAAATAGACTAAGACGGACAGCATCAGTAGAGACGTCCTTAATATTAAAGGTGCTGTGGATCCCAAGGAATTGTTGCAGGTGAGTACTTGCATCCTCGTTAGCCTTCTGACAAAATGGGTTGGCTTGCACCATAGTGATCAGGCCAGTCTTGATTTCAAAGTTTATGTCTCCCGTGTTAACTGTGGGCCCAACAGGCACATTGTTAGTAGAGGGAGTTGAAAACTCATGAAGGGTCTACTGGGCCATTGGCATTTATATTGTTGGTGCAATAGTGTTGGCTTGCTTTGCCGCACGAAGCTTCTGAGGAGTAACGACACGAGGTCGATCTCTCAAAATGGATTCGGTATATTCAACAAAGTTTTCTAGCAAGCGAAAACTAGAAATACACTACCCCATTTTCACATAAAATGCGAAACACAAAGAAAGGTTATCCTACTAAAACCTACCCAGAGTCCTACCCTATTCACTCAATCACACAATACTTCAGCTGCCTTCCCCAACAACGGCGCTTGAAATGTTTGTTGATGTTTCTTACATCACAGATGAAAATTCTCAAGTGCACATAAACTATCGAAGTAGCATTTCCTCTTTAAGAATAATCCCAAGAGTGTCATTTATATTTTCCCAAAGGAAGGCTAAGTTGAAGAATAGCAATCATAAAATGAAAAGGGTAGATTGGTCTAGGTAAGGCTCTAGTGAGGATGGGCAATAGATATGTAGAGGTAGTGTGACACACACAAGAGCATTTGTATTCTAAGCGGGATAAATTGGTCCAAGAGGGATTAGGCTAAGACATAGGGAGTTGCTCCTACAATGCTTCTAATATACATATATATAGCCTAGGTTAGATACTAATGAACATGTCAATGGTTAATTATTATGATAAGTTGTTCAACACATCGGACACGGATTTACCCCTAGCAATACTAGGACAACTCCCGCAATGAGCTTGTGGCATAGTCGAATGTGGAGGATTACAAGGACAGATAGGGCTATCACCACCTACTTCCTACCACTTCAATCTGTGGGTCTACGAGACATCCAACGCTACTTAACTATCCTAGAACCATGCTAGCATATTAAGTAAATACCTTAGGATCCCAGATACAAGCCATCCTAAGGCAATGACTAACCTAAACATCATTGAACCAATGTTGGAACACAACATCAATTATTCATATTAACATGGTCATGTCATAACTAATTAGACTATAGTGTGGGTTTGTAGTGTTTATGATAATAGAATAAGATTGTTATGGCATAATCATAAAGACTACTCCTACCACATACATGGAATCCACAATCAAACAAGAAACGCTTCATCCAAGTATATGAATAAAAGAAAACTAAAGATAACATAATTATTAAGAACAAAGTCATAAATAAAAAGAGGAATAAATGAGCCATACCTTTTCCAATTTGGAATTGGGAAGAGAGAGACTCCTTCTACTACTTCGTAACTTGGACTATCGACTAGAGTCTCTCCTCTCTATAGCCTAAACACCTCTAACTGTGGAGAATAGTGGATACAATAGAATGAATACTCAAGTGGTGTCTGTGTGAAGTGACGGTAGGGGGTCCTATTTATAGCTGGAGAAGGGTTGGCTCTTGCTACGAAAAGCATGCAAAACAATCTTCATCGTGACCACCGCTTCAGCCGAATAGAAAAGGAGCCGACATGTGTAAGATGACAAAGTTTTGCGCATGTTTTAGTTCGGCCAAACCACCGCTTCGGCCGAATAGAAAAGTTGACCAATTCCACTCTGCTTCCTCACAGTGACTTCCAGGTGGGTCCCATTGACTGATATGAGTGACACACAGTTGGATGGCCTCAGATACTTCTGTTTGTGGGCCATTTGATCCATGTGGTACCACATGTCGAAGCTTGATTAGCTTGGATGATATTTTATTGGATTGCTCCCCTTCTTTAACCTCATTTCCTGCAATAAATGCATGCATGCACTATTTATCCAAGGACAGGTGGAAATAGGTTAAATAGAAAGGTGGTGTGTGCAAGAAATGGTATTTCCTTCACATAATTGAGTTATATTGACATGTGAAATTGGTATATAACAATCGTCAATGGGAGGCAAACAGCTATAGCTTAAAGTGGATAGGAATGGCTCCCACATGGCACCTGGCCATTGACGGTCCTTAATTTCCAAATCTGACCGTGAATTCCCTGCATAAAAGCTATGGATTGTACAACCAACATAGTGGTAGGAGTTATTAACTAACTATTTCCAAAAGTGTTGGTGCAGTTGTGTATGCAGGTGAATTATGCCCAAAATTAGAGGTATTTAAAAACACACCTTCCAACCAATCAAGCGCAAGTACGAGGATTCTTGGGCCCACTCGGAGGAGAAAACCAACTAAAAATGAGCGGAATCACACATACTGATGATGGGACCCCACAAAACAGCCTACCGGAAGAAAAACACCGCGTTTGGGGCCACCACAAAGTCGGTCGAAGTGCCAGATCGACCGACTAGGTAAACGCGCCAAACACGGTCAACCGCCGTGTGTTGGCTCATCATGGCTTGGATATCACGATGGCGACTGATTCCCTCGCTTTTTCTGGCGCTAAACCGACCTTTGGAGGGTATAAATAGGGGGTAGGGGGCTGCCTCGCTCGACACACCAAAATCTTCAGTCTAGTACTCCACTCCAAAGGAGTAGCGCTGCCTAAGTGCTTGGAAAAAAGGAAGAGAGTCTGAAAGAGGAGGAGGAGGAGGCTCCGTATTGTCGGGCTTCTTCCACTTAAGGATAGGGTTTGGGCTTGTCGAACCCTCTCCACCCTTGTACCTCAATAGTTCCTTCCATCTCTAGTAAGGTACATGATTTTCATATGAGCTCCTTGAGATGGGGAATGGGTGGAAGAACGACCTACCCGATGCACTTTGGGCATACCGTACTGCCTTTAAGACACCCATTGGAAGGTCACCTTTCCAAATTGTCTACGGCAAAACTTTTCATTTACCCGTATAATTGGAACATTGAGCGTATTGGGCTATCAAGAAATGGAACATGGATCTGCACGAAGCTGGAAAGCTGCGGAAAATGCAAATTTCTGAACTGGAAGAATGGAGGGATAAGGCGTATCATAGTGCCAAGATCTATAAGGAAAAAACCAAGAGGTGGCACGATAAAAGAATTACGTCTAAGGAGTTCAAGCCTGGAGATAAAGTCCTACTGTTCAACTCTAGAGTCAATCTTTTTGGACATGGGAAACTAAAAAGTAATTAGGAAGGTCCCTATATTGTTGTAGATACTTCATCTCATGGAGCAATTACACTCCGAAATGATGAAGGTCATCTATTAAAAATAAATGGACACCATCTCAAGATATTTTTAGAAACCGAAGAAAATTTGGACAAAGAGGAAGATGTAGTAAATTTGATTGACTTTAACGCCTATCCTTGAAGTTTGGTTATATTTTCCATGTCCAATAAAAGGAAACTCCAACCCTCTCCACTCCTTTCCAATCATCCCACTATCCCCATTTGGCTAAGTAGGAGAGAAGTAAAATGTAGAACATCATAAATACTTTCCTACTTAGGACTTAGGCACTTATTTTGATTCTATCATACAAAGTGTCGTTGTCAAATAAATTGCGACTCACCGGTGTAGGTAAGGCCGGTAGAGTCTTTCATTTTTCCATGTTTTCATATAAAATAAAGATAGGTAAAAGAACAAGTGTGGGGGAGGTCCCACAGGCCTCCCAAAGTGCAACATGCCTGGACCATCATGAAAGAACAATTTAGGGCCTCGCATGAAGGACCACGAGAAGATTTGACCAATCCATGATGGCTTGGCCCACCCTTCTTCATTAATACGATGGTTTGCGCTCTCTCACCTCTTATCCCTCTATACCTGATTTTTGAGTTGAAATTGATAATGCATGATAACATCATTAAAAGTCAACTCATTGGAAATTAAAATTGTGCAATTTCATATATCATATTATGCTAGAGGATGGAATATGTCTACTTCTCATATCAATTTCATTACCTTGTTCTTGAACCACATATCAATTTAGGAAAAACATGTCATCTAAGTATTTGATTGGTGTGATATGGTAAATGAGTGAAACTTGGAAACTCTCCATGCTAGAATTGAATTTTGGTATTGAAAATTTTAAAATTCATCAAATTTTTTCCATCCTCTCTCATTAGAATTTAAATGTCCACTACGGCCATATGATAGAGATATTGAAAACCACATTCATATGCCACTTTGCATTTTCATTGAAATTTGTCAAACTCTTGACCCTTTTGAGTGAGTTGCACGAAACCTTTGATTAGGAATTTCTTGTGCACTCCACCATATTCCATGATTTTCATACATCCACCATCAAAAGATACTCCATGCAAATTATGCAAAATCCTCTCCGAATAAAAAGATGCACAAAAAGGAGTAGAAGGCGTGGCTATAAGAGCTTTCTCTCTCAAAAAAAGAGAGAATTCAAAAAAAAAGAAAGAGAGAGAGAGAGCCAATAAGTAACCATGTTTCATCCTAGCACAAAAAAAAGAGAGAGTGATCAATTGGGAGTCATCATCACCATTCATCATCCACCATCCATAATAAGTGCACAAGAATTTCTTTAGTCATTGTTTTTTATTGCATGGTCTTCTCATGAGGATATCGTTTTTGACTTAGTAATATATGAATTACAAGTGAGCCACTTTTATCCTTACCAAGCTCCACAAAAAGCCATATTTTGTCATAGGAAAAGAAGTGGCAACTCATGCCAAGGTGAGGACTAAACACATTGAGAGACAAGAGCATTCTTTTGAGGAGCACGGCAATATATTTTTGACTTGTGAAAATATAGCAATTTTTAAGTTTATTTCAGTAGGAGGAGTCTAGGTGAACTACATTCAAGCCGTTCCATCTCTCAAACAACCCATATGATGTGGTATCCACAAATCAAAGCTTCTTGAACAAAGGTATGTGTTGAAATGTTTTATATACATATTTTGTACTTGTAGCTGAATTATGATATCACTTAGTTCTTCTTACCTTCACTCGAAGATGAGTAAAGGACTAAGTGCGGGGGAGTTTGTTGACTGTCCTTAATTTCCAATTCTGACCATCAATTCCCTGCATAAAAGCTATGGATTGGACAACAAACATTGTGGTAGGAGTTATTTACTAACTATTTTCCACAAGTGTTGGTGCAATTGTGTATGCAGGTGAAGTATGCCCATAACTAGAGGTATTTATAGGAACCAATCCAAGAAAACACACCTTCCCACCAATCAGGCGCAAGCACGAGGATTCTTGGGCCCACTCAGAGGACAAAACCAACTCAAAATGAGGGGAATCACCCATACCCATGATGGGGCCCCAAAAAATAGCCTATCAGAAGAAAAACACCACGTTTGGGGCCACCAGAAAGTCGGCTAAAGTGCCAGTTCGACGGACTAGGTAAACGCGCCAAACACGGTCAACTGCCACGTGTTGGCTCCTCACGACTTGGAGATAATGATGGCAACTGATTCCCTCGCTTTTTCTGACACCAAACCGACCTTTAGAGGGTATAAATAGGGAGTAGGGGGCTCACTCACTTGACACACCAGAAGCTTGAGTCTAGTAATCCACTCCAAAGGTGTAGCGCTACCTAAGTGCTTAGAAAATAGGGAGAGAGTGAGAAGGAGGAGTAGGAGGAGGCTCTGGCTTGACGGGCTTCTTCCACTTAAGGATAGGGTTCGGGCTTGTCGAACCCTATCTACCCTTGTACCTTGACAGTTCTTTCCATCTGATGTAAGGTACATGATTTCTATTTGATCTCATTTATTTAATTCAAGTGAGTTAATTCCTTAGTTGCTTGTTCGTTCATCGCTCTATTCATTTAGAGGCCCTAGTCTTTGCTAGAGAGGTTACGGAAGTAATCGATAGCCTAGGCGTGGTGTCTAGGCTTGACATTACCTTTGATTATCTCGTAGTCCACGAGTTGTAGAGGTAGGCAGTAGGTGGTGACAGCCCTATCCGTCGGTTGTAATCCTCCACGTTCGACTACGCCATAAGCTCTTGGTGGGAGTCGCCTGGCAGACCAGGGTAAGCCCGTGCCCAATATAAGCTGCTATTGACCGGCTTGCTTTGAATTAGAAACCCTTCCCTTAGGAAATCCACTCTATCCCTTGCCTACCGCCAAGATTTGTGTCCTTGGGTGAACTAGTTAGAAGATTAGCACACACGTTCCTTTGATTCGATAACCTTAGGAATACTCTTTAAGGGGAAGTGCTACAGCGGTTTCTCTATGCGCTTGCGGATTTTTATCTGTGACGTACGAGCCGTCAACACCGGCCATCCAAGCCAAGATGGTCCTTCGGTCTCATACGATGGAGGTTGAGTCAATCCGGGTGCATCACCCATTGGGTCCTCTTCCTCTTTGTACTCATGGTCTGTGGAGGTTGCTGGAGGCATGGCCGTCGTTGCTATCCTTGCATGGCTTCTAGTTACCCTACCAGAGACATTACTTCTTCGAGCTACCTCGATGGGAAGAATATAAATGGTTAGCCTTCGGATTTGTACAAATGAAAATCTGTGTTAGGTAACCGAATTTCATTGACACGGCTGGAATAATAAAATACTAAAAAGCCATCATGATCATTTTTAAGGGTATGTCCTTGTACTAGATAATCTCTATTAATTAATTCTCGTTCGGATTCAATATATTCAAATAAAGTATATTCTAGTGCTCCTACCCTAGTAGCAAAGCGGGTAATCAATGTAGTGCATTCAATTGGCCCTGTTCTTGAAATGTAATCTAACTATTGTGTCATCATGGAAATAACTAAAGCAACTTCTATCTTTTGAACCATGGCAAAAAAAAAAAATTTCAGCTCCTCATCATGCACTAATCTAACTTCTCCTCTAGGAAACATAGTCATAGCCACCCATCTATGCATGAAGCGTAAAGTAGGATTATGAAGTGGTTATTCCTAGGAGCACTACATCTGATCTCACTAGTCAATTCATGCCAAAAACTTTGTTTGTTAAACTTAGGCTAAGTGTCTAAATCTAGCAAACAACATTTATGGAAGCCTAGGATTTTCACTTAATTCTTTCCATAGGATGTTGTACAAAAACAACAACCAAGCCTTTGTCCAAACAAGTTGGGGTCAGCTAGAAATGAAACCCAACGATTTTAAGAAAAGTAATAGAAAATAAGATGAGAGTAAAAAAACAATTAAAATAAGATTCTACTTTTATTTATTTTAGAAACGGATCAATAAGAAAGAAGATAAGAGTAACATAATACAAATAAACTAAGATTTTGGCACATGAATTGCTAATTTTAATGCATACCTATCATGAGCCAATCTCTAGGTATGTCCCACTCCTTTAAGTCACGTTTCACCGTCTCCTGCCATGTCAACCTTGGTCGACCTCTACCCCTCCTCAAAATTTATCTACTCTTTATAATCTTAGTGTTAACCGGTGCTTCTGGAGGTCTCCGCTAGATATGCCAAAACCACTGTAGGCTATGTTGGACTAGATTCTCCTCAATCGAAGCCACCCCTACCCTATCACATATCATCTCGTTCCTAATTTTGTCTCTTCTTGTGTGACCGCACATCCACCGTAGCATGCACATCTCAGTAACACTTATTTGTTGGACATGTTGCGTTTTAGTTGGCCAACATTCCGCTCAATACAGCATCGTATGTCTGATCATCATCCTATAGAATTTTCCTTTCATTTTTTGTGGAACTTTCTTATCACATAAGATTCCAGATGCTTGCCGCCATTTCATCCACCCGATCTTGATCCTATGGCAAAAATCTTCGTCAATATCACCATTGCTTTGTAACATTGATCCTAAATATCAAAATTTGCCCCTCCTATGTACTACTTGTCCTTGTAAACTAACATTTCCATCCTCGCACCCGACAACACTAAAGTCGCATCTCATATACTCGGTCTTGGTTCTACTAAGTCTAAACCCCATAGACTCTAAGGTTTGCCTCCATAGCTCCAATTTTGTATCAACTCCATCCTTAGTTAGGGATATCCCCTTGTATATCCTTCAACACCTCATCCATCACTAAGGAAAAGATGTATGGACTTAAGGCTGATCCTTGGTGTAACCCTATTGTGATAGGAAAAGTATCGGTCTCACTATCTCTTACACGCACACTTGTCACCATATTATCATACATATCCTTGATAAGGTTAATGTACTTTGTTGGGACTTTGTGTTTCTCTAGCGCCCACCACATGAACGGCCTTGGTACCTTATTGTATGCCTTCTCCAAGTCAATGAACACCATATGTAGATCCTTCTTTTGCTCCCTATACCTCTCCATAAGGTGACGGAGTAAGAAAATCATCTCCATAGTGGACCTCCCAGGCATAAAACCAAACTGGTTTTTAGTGACATTGGTCACTTTCCCTCAAGCGGTGTTCAATCACTCTCTTGTAGAGCTTCATAGTATGACCCATAAGCTTAATTCATCGGTAATTAGTACAATTGAACATCTCCTTTATTTTTGAAGATGGGTACTAAAATACTTTTCTGCCACTCTTCAGGCATTTTGTTTAACAGAAAAATGCAGCTGAACAGTTTAGTGAGCCATACTATTGCCACATCCCCAAGACATCTCCACACCTCAATGGGGACATCATCAGGGCCGAGGGCCATTCCTCCTTTCATCCTTTTAAGGCATATCTAACCTATGACTCTTGTATCCTCTGCACGAATCGTTTGTTGGTGTCATCAAATGAGTCATCCAACTCAAACCTAATGCTCTCCTTCCCATCATTGAATAGTCCATTGAAGTAGTCTTGCCATCTGTTCCTAATCTCTTCATCCTTCAATAGAATTCGATCTGCCTCATCCTTAATGCATTTGACTTGGTTGAGATATATGCCTTTCGCCTTCAATAGAATTCGATCCCACACCTTCCTCTCACGAAGTTTCACCATCTTGTATATATGCCTTTCGCCTTCTTTTGTCCCTAGTCTCTCATATAGCGCATCATAGGCCTGCCCCCTTTCTTTACTCACAGCACGCCTTGCATTTTTCTTAGCCTCTTTATACTTGGCCATGTTACTTGCGCTTCTCTCATGATGCTAGCTCTTATAAGACTCCTTATTCTCCTTAATAGCTTTTTGTACATCCTCATTCCACCACCAAGTGTCTTTATCTACAAGTTTCTTACCTTTTGTCCACCCAAGCACCTCCCTAGCTACCTTCCTAATGTGAGTCGCCATCTTCACCCACATACTATCCGCATATTCCTCTTCGCTCCAAGGTCCTTCCGCGATCATCCTCCTTATGAATGATTACTGCGCTTCATCCTTCAAATGCCACCACTTTGTTCTTGCAATTTTAACACCTTTGTCTCGTGACACACGCACGTGGAAACGAAAGTCGTCTACCACAAGTTTATGTTGTGGAACAACACATTCCCCAGAGATCACCTTACAATCTAAACACGCCCCCCCTCTCCCTTCTCCTAGTGAGGATATAGTCAATTTGACTAGAATGTTGGGCATTAGTAAAGGTCACTAAGTGAGATAGCCTCTTCTTAAAGAGGGTGTTAGCTACCAATAGGTCATGGGCTACAGCAAAGTCTACGATATACTTACCCTCCTGGTTTCTATCGCCACACTCAAAATCTCTGTGTAGCCTCTCAAAGCCTACGTTAGTTGTACCTACATGGCTACTGAGATCTCCTCCTATGAAGAGCTTCTCAATAATCGGTACACTATTAACCATATCCTCCAAGTCCTCCCAAAATTGTCTCTTAGTGATCATGTCGAGCCCAACTTGTGGGGCATAAGCACTAATGACATTCAAGATAAGGTACCCCACAACTACCTTGACTAGGATGATCCTATCCCCTCGTCTATGGACATTCACTACTCCATCCTTGAGGCTCTTATCTATTAGGATGCCTATGCCATTCCTAGTCCTAGTCGAGCCAGAATACCAAAGCTTGAAACTGGTATTCTCAACCTCTCTCGCCTTTTGACCTGCCCATTTAGTCTCTTGTACACAATGGGTATTTACACGCCTCCTAATCGTAATGTCCACTAACTCTCGTAGCTTTCCTGTCAAGGATCCTACATTCAACCTACCCACCCGAAACCTAGTTTCCTCAGCTAGCTTCCTTACCCTTCGCATCCGTTGAGTAAGAAGCAATGACCCTTGCTCACTTAACACTACATCCGGGCGATGATGTAGTGCGCCACTAAGGTGGTGGCTATCGGGCCCTTGCCCATTTAACACCACATCCGAGTTTTGATATGGCGCGTCACTAAGGCGGTGGCGGTCTGGCCCTTGCCCACTTAACGGCATACCCAGGTTCCGGTATGGCGCGTCGCTAAGAGGGTTACACCCCAATGAATTTCCAATGGGTTTCATTTCCATGAGAATGGATAAGTATAGTTGCTGGTTCGCCAAGCCTATCACAACCCGTCCTCCATAGGATGTTGTATTCTTTTCTAAATAATCTAAAGTAATACCATCAAAACCTATGTTGAGGGTGCAAAGGAATTGTATAGTGATAAGGCGTGAACCTTTCTCCTCTATTTGAGCAAAATCTTCCCATCCTAATGCATGCCACATGGAAAAGAACCATACCTATTTGTGAGATCAAATCCGGATCATAACCTTTAGTGTGATAAAACTCACGATCGTGGGGGAGCTTGCGTGCTTTGTCTTCAACTTCACTTTGTATGTTGAGGTTGTTGTTGTGGAGAAGTTGTTGCGGGTTCCTCCTCTCACCCATGGGAGTGTCTTCACACACACTCCTCCTCCATGGACTTGGTGTAGCAACAGAGGAGGGACGTGCACTTGAGTCTCCACCATGGCTTGAGCTTGCAACCCTCTTCCTTTTCCCAAACAACCTTTTCATTCCTTTTTTGGCCAAAACAAGCAAGAACAAAACAAGGCAAAAAACTTAAAAAGAGGTGATGTTAGTGAAAACAAAACCCTCGACAAGTTTTCCTTTGATGAAATTGAGAGCAAATTGCAAATGCAGACGAAAGAAAAACTTTTTGAGTTCGATTTGAGCAAGAGTGCTTTAATGAAGTTCAAGAAAAATAATGTGAGCAAATAAGTGACTTGTGGAGGTGTAAAATGAGGTAAAGCGTGAAGAGGAGTGCTCCACGGCTACAATTTATAGTGTACACTCACCAACGGTCATAAGAGGCTCAAATGTAGCCACCGGAGGAGAGAGAGCCAAATAGGCTGTTTCCCCATGTCAGCCGAACAGGGGGTCGGCCGCTCAGAAATATGGGCTCTCCTGTTCCCTCTTTTGGTAGGTGGCTTTCCAACGGCTATAAAATTAGCATGTTGGTGAAATGCCACACTTGCAGCTCAGAAAAATTGCTTTTCGAATAAAACTCTTATTTCAAAACTAACAATTTCCTTTTTGCGTAAAACAATGAAATAAAAATTATGGTTGAGAATATAAGATTCTCAACTTGCTAAGAAAAACCAAATATGCAGTGGGGAAAAATCAACTAAGTGGAAAAACCAAATGAAGAGAAAAGAAAAATTAAAGAAAAGATAACTTGCAATTTTCCTATTGGCTAGGTATCACCATAGTCCGATGAGATGAACTTTTCCTCCTTCTTCATTTCTTGACATCTAGGGCCGAAGAGATGGACTCATATGAATTGTCTTGCTTCTTCCGCCATTCCTTCTTTGGCGGCTTGTTGGACTTGGGCCTTTGGGAAGGCCGGGACTGTTCCGTCTTTCGGATGTCGGTGTGGATGATAAGATGGGTTCTCTGCATAGGTCAATTTCCTCATGAATGCAATGAGCAGATCCACCTTTGGTGGTGTTACTTCGACCTCTTGAATGTGTTTAACATTTAGCCAATACTTGATGCGAGTCATGGAGAATTGCTCTGACTTTGGGTGAAAGTTAAACTTCTCCTCCTTGCCATTGATATGGAAGTGAATTTCTCCAGCTCCCACATCTATGCGAGCCTTCACGGTGCTAAGGAACCGACGCCCAAGAATTAGTGGTGTATCCTTCTGGACATCCATGTCGAGCACCACGAAATCCACGGGTATGAAGCAATTTTGGATTTTCATCAAAACATCTTCAACAATACCCGCTGGATAACGGAATGAAAATCAGCCATTTGGAGCTGCATTGGTGTTGGAGTAAGCTCTGTGAAGTTCAGTTGGTTGAAGACCACCTTGGGCATCACACTCACACTTGCTCTAAGGTCACAAAATGCCTTGTCAAAGTATCGAGCCGCAATCGAGCAAGATATGAAGGGATATCCAAGGTCCTTCAGCCTGTTGCCTCCCCGTAGAGGAATCATGTTGACATTTTCTACAGGAGGTTCAAGCTGCCCTGGCATCTTGCCATTCTCTATTGGCAGAACAGCAGCCGCAAATTGAGCCAACTGAGTCTCCAACATCTTGTTGAAGCTTAATTGGTTCTTATAGGTTGAGGATAGTCCTTCAATCTTGGCATTAATGCTTTCTAGGGTCTTCTGATTACCTAATAGCTTCCTTGATAATGCATCATTGATCTTCAATTGGCTAATGGCGAAATCTCTCAAGTTGGGTTGATTTCCATTGTTGCCATTGTTGTTGTACTCTCTTTGAAAGAAAGGGCATGGTTGGCCCCACCCTTGACCTCCTGGACGATAGCCATTGTTGTTCCTATTGTTGGCTACATATAGGGCATCCTCACGAGTCTCTGGGCAGTCATTACCCATGTGACCCGTATTGCCATAGACTTTACAAGTGATGTGAGAGTCTAAGGCATAGGCATTGCCACATACTTGACCAACGGCTTGTACATCAATCTTCTTCATGAGGAGGTCCAATTTGGCAGCGATCATGTTCACCTCTATCACAGTGTGCATGCCTTACTGACGAGTTTGGAGACGCTCATTGCTCCAACCCATGTTGGGCACCATCTTTTCAATTAAATCCTTGGCTTTGGGCACTGTTAGTGAGAAGAAGGCTCCTCTAGCAGCAGCATCCACATGTTCATAGACGGAAGGGTTCATCCCTTTGTAGAAGTTTTGAATAATCAGCTAGTCATCCATCCCATGGTGGGGACAGGCTAGGATATACTCCTGTGGCCTTTCCCATGCCTCGGGAATAGACTCCTTGGCATCTTGCTGGAAGTTGGAAATTCTTCCACGCAGGGCATTGGTCTTGCCCAACGGAAAGAACTTGGCGAGGAATGCCGTAGAACACTTCCCCCAAGTGTCTACAGCACTTCGGTTCGCATAGGACTACTACATCGCTCTCCCAGTAAGGGAGAACGAAAACAGCCTAAGACGGACGGCATCAGGAGAGACATCCTTGATCTTAAAAGTGTTGTAGATCTCAAGGAACTATTGCAGGTGAGAATTTGAATCCTCGTTAGCCTTCACAAAAGATGGGTTGGCTTGCACCATTGTGATCAGGTCAGTGTTGATTTTGATGTTCATGTCTCCCGTGTTAATAGTGGGCCCAATAGGCACATTTTCAGCAAAGGAGCCGAGAACTCACGAAGAGTCTTCTGGACCATTGGCGTTTTGGTTATTGGTGTAGTAGTGCTAGCTTGCTTTGCCGCACGAAGCTTCTTAGGAGTAACGACACAAGGTCGATCTCTGAGAAGGGATTCGGGATCTTCATGAAAGTGTTCTGACAAGCGGAATCCAGACATACACTACCCTGATTTCACATAAAATGCGAAAACAAAGAAAGGTTATCCTTCTAAAAACCTACCCAAGTGTTGATGTTTCTTACATCATAGATAAAAATTCACAAGAGCACAGAAATTATCGATGTAGCATTTTCCCTTAAAAGAGTATTCCAAGGGTGTCATTTATATTCTCCAAATGGAAGGCTAGGTGGAAGCATAGCAATCATCAAGTGTAGGGGATAGGTTGGTCTATGTAGGGTTATAGTAAGGATGGGTAATGGATAATTGTAGAGGTAGTGCGACACACACGAGAGCATTCTATCCTAAGGAGGATAAAGGGTCAAGAGGGATAAGGCTATGAGTTAGGTAGATACTCCTACTATGCTTCTAATATACAAATACATAGCCTAAGTTAGATAATAATGATCATATCAATGGTGAATTCTCATGCTAAGTTGTTCAACACATCGGGCACGGGTTTACCCCTAGCAAAACTAGGCAACTCCCGCAAAGAGCATGTGGCATAGCCGAACGTGGAGGATTACAAGGACAGATAGGGCTGTCACCACCTACTACCTACCTCTTCAATCCGTGGGTCTATGAGACATTCAACGCTACTTAACTATCCTAGCACCATGCTAGAATATTAAGTAAATACCTGAAAAGCTGCAGAACAAGCCATTGTAAGGAAATGATTAACCTAAACATCGTTGAACCAATGGTGAAACATAGCATAAGTCATTCATATTAACATGATCATGTCATAACTATTTAGACTATCGTGGGGGTTTGTAGTTTTTATGATGATATAATAGGAGTGGTATAGCATAATCATAAATACTACTCCTACCACATACATGGAATCCCCAATCAAACAAGAAATGCTGCATTTAAGTATATGAATAAAAGAAGGGTAAAGATAACATCTTTAGTAAGAACAAAGTCACAAATACAAATAAGAATATGAGAGCCATACCTTTCCCAATTCGGAATTGGGAAGAGACTCCTTCTACTCCTTTCCTACTTGGACTATGGACTAGAGGCTTTCCTCTCTATAACATAAACTCCTCTAAACCTATTGAGAGTAGTGGATACAATAGAAAGAATACTCAAGTGGTGTGTGTGTGTGTGTGTGTGTGTGTGTGACGTCAGGGTAGGGGTCCTATTTATAAATGGAGAAGGGTCGGTTCCCGCCACCTACTCAAGTGGTGTGTGTGTGTGTGTGTGTGTGTGTGTGACGTCAGGGTAGGGGTCCTATTTATAAATGGAGAAGGGTCGGTTCCCGCCACCAAAAGCGCACGGATCAGCCTTCATCGTGATCTGGGCACCACAGGTAGTCGATACTTGGAAGCTGACCGAGTTTGGTACCCGAAAGGCGTCGGTCGAACCCGCTAGTCGGCCGAACAGAAAGTTGGACCAATTCCAGTGTGCTTCCTCGGGTGACTTCCAGGTAGGCCCCATTGACTGATATGGGTGATATACTATTGGATGTCCTCAGATACTTCTGTTTATAGGCTATTTGATACATGTGATGCCACATGTCAACGCATGATTGGCTGTGATGATATTTTATAGGATTGCCCCCCTCTTTTTTACCTCATTTCCTTCAATTAATGTTTGCATGCACTATTTCTCCAAGGACAAGTAGAAATAAGTTAAATAGAAAGGTGATGTGTGCAGGAAATGATATTTCCTTCACATAACTGAGTTGAATTGATGGGTGAAATTGGTATATGACATCCGTCAATAAACTCCCCCAAGCTTATATTGATCAGGAGTTGCTACAATGTTCTATTTTTCAAAAGTACCATCTGCACAACAAAATACTATTCCAAGTATTGCAAAAATTGCATGGTACTTTGCCCATCTTAAGTCATTATGGGGCTTATGCCTTCTCTATTCATGGGTGGTTGAAAGATTGAACAACAATTAGAGCAAGCATACCCTAGAGATCAAGTTCCACTCAAATTCCTAAGAGTTTCAATTTTAGATCTTAAGTACCTCAAATTGATTCTCTCAGTCACTTCTTTGTGTGTAATGGAAATATTTCCTCACCAAAGCATTTTTCCTATACTCATCCTACCACTAAATAAGGCTTGCATGTGGAGCTTGGTAGGGAATATAGTAGGCATATTTGCAAATCATAATATTGCTACGTCAAAAAAGCAATACTTAGGAGAAATCAACTCAAAACTATTTGATTCAAGACTTGTGCATGTGTGATGAAGTAGAAGTGGATGTGGATGGTTGAGATGACTCCTATTTATGTGGACTCTCCTATTTTGCAGGGATGGAACATGGCTACTTTTTTTCTTTTTTTTTTCTCATGCTTATGATGTAAGCATGCATTTTCTTTTTCTTTTTCTTGTAGCCATGTCTTCTACTCCCTTTTTATGCAATAAACTTGAAGAGAGTGCTTAGCATGAAGGGTATGGAGTTTCTCCTTTTATTGTGGAATGGTGGTATGATCGAATTTTGCTAACTCTAGTGTAGAAGTATAGCCTGTGCAAGTGAAGTCTTGAATTCAAAAAGAATTGAGTGAATTCTCACATAGGTCTATACTAGTTTGACTAGGATCAATGTGTACACAAATAGCATATGCATAAGGTCTATCAATGTAAAAATATCATATGGCTTTGATAGGTATTTCCAATCAAATTAGAGTAACGTAAATCTTTTTAGAATTTCACCCAGGACGTTGATCACACATACACGAGTGCTTCACAGACGATATACAGAAAATTACCGCAACACAAATTATTAAACAAGTACTTTTATTACAATATTCAAATAATCCTCAATTACAAACTCTAATGATCATATTTAATAAGTCTGGAACTAATGCAGCAGAAATAAACTGAACTGAGCAAACTAAGCATAGGGGATATAATGCGGCTCCAAGCAACCACAGGCAAGTCGACGACACCACACAACCTAGTACTCCACATTATCCTCAGGGTACTCCCAAACATCACCTGAAACTGTTGGTGGGGGGAATTGCAACGGTGAGCACATGTCGTACTCAGCAAGTGTGGGAAGATAATGACATGTAGCTTAAACAAGGAATTGGCAATAAAAAATAGCTATTTGCTAAAAAGTACATTTAAAACATGTAGAAAGCATCTTACAATGTCTCTGTGAGTTAATCCCGTCATATCCAAAAAAACATAATAATTCATATCCATCATTCATTATCCATCCATATTCTATATTCTTACCATTATTATTAACCATGTACATTTATCACCATCCAGTCCATAACCATTACCAATACCAAACTTTTCCAATTCCCAAGTTTCCTCTAATCATGGAAGTTGTCCAGGTGGTCTTAACCGGGAGCACGACTATCATGATATTTTTTAACACTCTGCAGAGATTGTACCACTTTACCCACAAGTTTGTGATTTTGTCACCCGTCGGTGACTAAAGGAAACCTCCCTTATGTCAAATACACTGCCTTAGGTGTATGGCCAAGAGATCACAAAATAACCTTTATAAAAGGACTACCAGCATATTCAGGCCCACTAAAGTTTCACCGGTGGTGATGCCTCCAACTAAGCGCATCCAACCAAGGGCCCCCTCTTATTCTGTTCGGATGCGAGGGCAGTCCTGCCACTGTTGCCAACCCAACCAACTCCTGTTCCCCGCTGCTCCAAATGATCATAGCAATGCTAGCAAGACACCTAATTAATTGGCTAAGCCACACCCATACTTGGCCTTGTGGTGGCACTGTTGTCCTGGCTTATTCTCGCATGAATCGATCCTTAGATCTAAAGCAAGCAAAACCACCATATCATCCAACCCAATCCAGAAACCATGCTTGCTTAGATCTCCCAAGTCCCATATTACCAATTAATCATGTTCATCAATTCGTATCATCCATAAATTCATTAATTCATAGTTAAGCCATTTGGTTCTTTTTCCCATCCAAATTAATTAGAGTGAAGCAGAAAGGTAAAATACCCTTCCCTACTCTCTACAACATATTCCAAGCGACAAGGATGGTCAAACAAGTCTAGTAAACACCTATCTTAGTTTTCCCATCAATTTGACACAAGCATGCAGTTTGGCAAACAAAACATTTAAAAACAGGATCAAAATGATCAAGGACACTTGCATTGCTCTTGAGATTGGTTAGGATCAAAAGCTTTGAAGTTCTAGTGTCGTAGGTCCTCGATAGCACCCTCTAGAGCAACACCTTCTATTTTGCGCAATGAAAAATACAAAACAAGCATTACAATGAATAAATGTTCATATATTACTCAATATGCCATGACATGCACGATTAATGCAATTATGTGGTAATGCATGTTTTGAAGTTGATATCAATGCTTACTAACTAGTCACAATTAAGTTTACATGTTAGAACAGGTTTCAAGTCATTTTGGGGGGCATATTAAAGAAGTTCCTGGAGTTTTCATAACAGGAAGACCGGACTATTCCGCACGGGGACCGGACAAGTCCGTTCTGGTACAGAAAGGAAACTGGACCAGTCCACACTGGGCCGGACAAATCCGTTGGCTAGGGTTTTTGGCGAATTTTCAATTAGAGCATAGTTTAAGTTAATTTGGAACCATAGTTTTACATAGAAAAGATGGGTCGAATATATTTACCGCAAATTTAAAGGTTCAAGAGTTGGAGGCTCAATAATTTGATGTCAAGATTGAAGGAGACGAAGTATTGACAAAGAGTTGACGAAGATCGATCTTGCTTGATCCTTCTCCTTCCGCCTTCCCTTCTCCTGGCTGCGGTGAACTCCTTTTGATGGTGGATCCAACGAATTAGGGTTAGGGGTTTCTTCAATTGTGACAAAGGGATGAAAGGTGGGTGCTGGGGTGTTTATATAGAGGTGGAGGTGGTAGGGTTTGATGGATTTTGAGTTTCAGACGGTGGAGGCTGGGGTCGGGTCCCACATGGGCTCCATAACGGTTGGACATGATGTTCTTGGGACAAAAGATTGATTTCGAGTCGGGCACACCGAACAATTCTGCTAGGGGGCCGCACAAGTCCAATATGGGACAGAAAGTTGAACGGGCAAGTCCGGAGACGGTCCAAAAAAGTCCAAAATTGATCAGAAGGGAAAATGGACAAGTCCGATCTATGTCGGACAAGTCCGAAGGTCTTCTCAGTTTTACAAAAACTGGACCAAAGCGATGAATCACCGGACAACTCTGAAGAGTTGTAGTAGCGAAGAACAGACTAGTCCGTATTAGGGAACAGACAAGTCTGGACTGCAACAGAACTAAAATTAGACTAGTCCGCAGCAAGAGCGGACAAGTCCAGAGAGTCAACAGAGGGCAAAACTGGACTAGTCACGGGTCCAAACCGGACAAGTCCGCAACTATACAAATTTTTAAATGTTGTTTTGCTTCTAATTCATTTTAAACTTGTTCCTTCTTATGTTGCTTAATGTTAAACATGTATAAGAATGTATGCAATGCATGATGGATAAAAATGAGGGTGTTACAAACCTACCGCTCTTAAAATAAATCTCTCCCTCGAGATTCGACGTGGAAGGAAATAAATAGGGAAATTCTCTTTTGAGGTCTTCTTCCAGCTCCCAAGTCACTTCCGATTCTTTATGATGCTTCCATTGCACTTTGCACCATCGAATTACCTTGTTTCTTCTGACTCTCTCCTTTGTTTCCAAGATTTTGACTGGTTGCTTGTCATAAGTCAAATCTGCCTCTAATTCCAAACCTTCCATTGGCACTTGTTCTTCCGGTACCCTTAAGCACTTCTTGAGCTGCATAACGTGGAACACATCATGAACATCGGAAAGATGTGCTGTCATCTCCAACTTATATGCCACTTCTCCCCGTTTATCGAAAATCTTGAATGGTCCAATATAGCGAGGTTGCCTCTGACGTTAAATCGCTTATGACCTCGCATAGGTGACACTTTGAGATATATGAAGTCTCCCACTTCAAAGACTAATTTTCTTCTCCTATTATTAGCATAGCCCTTTTTGTCTTGATTGAGGAGACCACAAATTCTCACGGATTGTCTGAACTTGCTTTTCAGCTTCTAGAACACATCAGTCCAAATACTTGGTTCTCTCTTGTCTCATTCCAAAACAAGGGTGTCCTACACTTCCTTCCATATAGTGCTTCATACGCTGACATTTTCAAGCTGGCTTGGTGACTGTTATTGTAGGAAAACTCAGCATACGACAAGCTCTTGTCCCATATGTGTCCATGCTTCAAAGCATAACCTCTCAACACATCTTCAAAAATTTGATTTGTCCTCTCGGTTTGTCCATCCATTTTAGGGTGATATGTAGAGCTGAAATTTAACCTTGTACCGATAGCTTCATGCAGTTTCTGCCAGAACCTAGAGGTGAATGTCGACACACAATTTTCTCCATGTACAACTAAGCTAACAGTGCAACGGTATACCTGGTCTTAATAGGACCGATCCACAATAACCCATATTGAGTCATAACTCGACTGGGTGCATGGTAGTCCAACTATGAAGTCCATACCGATCTCTTCCCACTTCCACTCAGGAATCTTCAATGGCTGCAACAATCCAGCTGGCCTTTGATGTTTAGCATTGACTCGTAGGCACACATCACACAAGGCAACATATTCAGCTATGTCCTTTTTCATCCTATCCCACCAATAGCAAGTTTTCAAGTCTTTGTACATCTTCGTACAGCCAGGGTGAATTGAGTAAGGCGAGTCATGTGCCTCCTTTAATATTGTTTCCCGAATATGCTTTACATTAGGCACAACAATTCTTTTCCCAAGCCATAGAGTGCCATGGTCATCCTCATCAAATCTTAATTCTCTCCCTTCTTGGGTCCTTTCCTTGATTTCTCAGATTTGCTCATCTTTTGTTTGACCTTCTCGGATCTCTTGTTCCAGAGTCAGATTTAACTCCATTATTCCCATCTCATTCACAAATCCAATATTCAACCATTCAAACTCCTTGCATAGCTCAGATGGCAACTCCCAAACAGTGAGTTGGTGGCTTACTCCTTTCCGACTCAAAGCATCGGCCACTACATTAGCCTTCCTCGGGTGATAGTTGATTCCAACATCATAATCCTTGATGAGCTCCAACCATCTTCTTTGCCTCAAATTTAGGTCTGTTTGTGTGAAAATGTACTTGAGACTCTTGTGATCCGTATAAATATCTCACCTATGACCAAGAATGTAGTGCCTCCAAATTTTCAAGGCATGCACTACGGCTGCAAGTTCGAGATCATGAGTAGGATAATTCTGCTCATGTTTCTTCAATTGTCTCGATGCATAGTCTACTACTTATCCTTCTTCAATGAGCACACATCCAAGTCCCTACCTTGAGGCATCACAATAAATATCAAAACTTTTGCTCACATCCGGCAAAACCAACACAGGTGTGGTTGTTAACCTCTTCTTAAGCTCCTCAAAACTGTCCTAATGAGTCCATTGGAATGCTTTTCCTTTCATTATAAATTCTGCCATGGGCTTCGCTATCTTGGAAAAGTCCTTGATGAACATACGGTAATATCCAACCATTCCAAGAAAACTCTGGATTTCCTTCACATTTTGTGGCGTTCCCATTTTAGCACATCTCTCACTTTACCTGGGTCAACCGACACTCCTCCACCAGAGATGATATGTTCCAAAAATGACACCTCCATTAACCAAAACTGGCACTTGCTGAATTTGGCCTATAATTGGTGCTCCCTAAATTTCTGCAATGTGAGCCTCAAATGCTCCCCATGCTCTTCCTCGCTTCTTGAGTAGATCATAATGTCATCAATAAACACCATAACAAATTTATCCAAGTATTCCGTGAAAACCTTATTCATGAGGTACATGAACTACTTCATTGCATTCGTCAATCCAAAAGACATAACGGTATACTCATAGGATCCATAACGTCTCCGAAAAGCCATTGTGGGTATATCTGAGGGTCTAATCTTCATTTGGAAATAACCTGACCTCAAGTCGGTCTTGGAAAAAACATAGGCACCCTTCATCTGATCAAACAAATCCTCTATGCGGGGCAATGTGTACTTGTTCTTGATTGTCACTTCATTGAGAGCTCAGCAATCAACACACATCCTTTGGGATCCATCCTTCTTGTCCACGAAAAGCACTGGGGCTCCCCAAGGTGGTAAACATGGGCGTATAAAACCCTTCTCTAACTGCTCTTCAATCTGCTTCTTGAGCTCCGCTAATAGGAGGCATCATATATGGCCTCTTAGCTATAGGTGCAGTTCCAGGTATTAATTCAATAACGAACTCCATGTCATGGTCTGGTGGCATACCTGTTAACTCATCCGAAAACATATCCAAAAATTCACACACCACTGGAATCTCCATAATTGCTGCACTGTCCATTTAATTCAGCTCCACTTGCTTTGGTGTGTGTTGATATGCTTCAAACTCTATGTTGACAACTTCTTCATTTGTCAACTTCACCGTCTTTGTGGCACATTGAATTATCCCATTGTGCTTCCTTAACCAGTCCATAACCAGTATTATGTCTAGTCCTTGTGAATCCAAAACAATAAGGTTGGCGAAGAAGTCTACCCCTCTTATTCTAAGGCTTAGTTTTAGACATACTATATTTGTCCTCATCTCCACTCCAAAAGACTTAACCAACAAGGTATACCAAACTATACATGGCAACATACTTTGATGCAATGAATGAATGCGATGCTCTAGAATCAAATAACATAGTTGTCGGGTTGGAGTTTGTGAGAAACATAACAATCACCACGTCATCCGCTTGTTGCGCTTCCTTCGTAGAGACATGGTTCACCTTGACACGAACAAAAATTTGTGGTCCACGGTTGCCTTGTGGTGCTCCTCCATTTGGTCTTGGATTCTATCTTGGAGCATTGTTCCCTTGACCAAGGCCTAACTTAGGACATTGAGGTGCAAAGTGTCCTACCTTACCACAGCTATAGCATGACCTTGCTGCACCAGAGTTGTTTGGGAAAGGTTGGTGTTAAGCATTATCTGGAAAATTAGCACGGGGCACATGAGGCATTGAAGGGCGAGGTGCTTGCATAGCTGGGCATTGTTGCATTGGATGAGCTGGGTGCGGTGGAATAACAGTGCGATATGTAGGAGTAGAGGGGTTGTAGTATGGCGCATTTGGTGGTGCAAAGCGGTGGCAAACATTGCTTCCTAGTGGTTGTCCTTGATATGGCGACTACCTCTTATTGTATCGCTCCATCTCAAGAACCTTATTTTCAACCACAATAGCTTTGTCCACAAGCTTCTAGAAATTTGCGTAGTCACAATTGAGCAATTGGACTTGAATCTCATTATTTAAGCCCCTTATGAACAAGTACTGCTTGCGGCTATCCCAGTTGACATCCTCTGGATCATACCTTGCGAGTTGAGTGAATTTGTTGAGATACTCACTCACACTCAACCTTCCTTGCCTTAGGTTCTCAAATTCCTGCCTCTTCAAGATCATAACACCATCAGGCACAAAATGAGAACGGAAGCTCTCCTTGAATTCAGCCCAGGTGATCCTCTCCTAATTTGCATGTGCATTGCATGGAGAGTCCCACCAATCCGCAGCTGCTCCAACTAGTTGATGGGAAGCAAAAATAATCTTCTCCTTGTCACTGCACTGGAAAATAGCAAGCTTCTTCTCCACAGATTTCAGCCAATCATCAGCTTCCATAGAGTCATGGGCTTGAGCAAACGTGGGTGGCCTAGTCCTCATAAACTATCCCAATCTGTTATGAGGCGGTGGGGGTGGTGGCGGAGGCATATGGACCTGATTTTGATTGTTGTCCTGCAGTTGTCCCAAAGTCTGCATCATAGTCTGCATAAGTTGATTTTGCATAGCCAACAACTACTCAAGGTTTCTAGCCCCAGGTCCAAGGTTGTTATTCTGAGGTGCTCCATTGTTCTCCTCCTCACCATTGGCATCCCTTTGGTTGCGAGTCCTCGGTATCTGAAGAAAGAGCAAGAGATAGAAGAATTAAGAAAACGTCCCCAACTATATGCATCAAGGGATATGAAACTAAGCAATTACCTATACTAGCCTATATGGATGTGGCAAGCGCTAAATAATCCGACAATCCTCTTCTAAGCACACAAGCAAACATTACATAGCAATCAACACACCAAACAAACCACAACGCTTCCTAAGTGTTCCTATGCGCTCTAAAGTGTCCATTCCATGTAGGTTGCATCCTACGGTCAACATGTGACTCCGATACCAATTTGTGACACCCGATTCCAAAAATTAACCAAGTGAACGCATATGTGTGCCCAAGATGTTGATCACACATACATGAGTGCTTCACAGACAATGTACAGAAAATTACCACAACACAAATTATTAAACAAGTACTTTTATTACAATATTCAAACAATCCTCAAATTACAAACTCTAATGATCACATTTAATAAGTATGGAACTAATGCAGCGGAAATAAACTAAACTGGGGAAACTAAGCATAGGGGATATAGTGCGGCTCGAAGCAACCACAAGCAAGTCGACAGCAGCACACAATCTAGTACTCCGCATTATCCTCAGGGTACTCCCAAACATCACCTGAAACTGTTGGTGGGTGGAATTGAAAGGGTGAGAACATGTCATACTCAGCAACTGTGGGAAAATAATGACATGTACCTTAAACAAGGAATTGACAATAAATAATGGCTATTTGCAGGAAAGTACATTTAAAACATGTAGAAAGCATCTTTTGATGTCTATGTGAGATAATCTCATCATATCCCAAATAAACATAATAATTCATATGCATCATTCATTATCCATCTATATTCCATATTCTTACCATTACCATTAACCATGTCCATTTATCACCATCCAATCCATAACCATTACCAATATCAAACCTTTTCAATTCCCAAGTTTCCGCTAATCATGGAAGTTGTCCAGGTGCTCTTAACTGGGAGCACGACTATCATGATAGTTTTTAATAGTCTACAGAGGTTGTACCACTTTACTGCCAAGTTTGTGATTTCGTCACCCGTCGGTGACTAAAGGAAACCTCCCTTATGCCAAATACACTAGCTTAGGTTTATGGACAAGAGATCACAAAATAGCCTTTACAAAGGGACTACCAGCATATTCGGACCCACTAAGCCGGTCGTGATTCCTCCAACTGAGCACATCCAACTAAGGGCCCCCTCTTGTGCCGTTCGGATCCCAGGGCAGTCCTACCACTATTGCCAACCCAACCGACTCACATTCCTCACTCCTCCAAATGATCCAAACAATGCTGGCAATACACCTAATTAATTGGCTAAGCCACACCCATACTTGGCCTTGTGGTGGCACTGTTGTCCAAGCTTATTCTCGCATGATCTGTTCCTTAAATTTAAAGAAAGCAAAACCACCATATCATTCAACCCAATCCACAAACCATGCTTGCTTAGATCTCCCAAATCCCATATGTTTGTGGTTGTTATACACCAATTTCACCCGTCAATATAAGTCAATTATGTGAAGGAATTGCCATTTCTTGCACACATCACCTTTCTATTTAACCTATTTCCACTTGTCCGTGGAGAAAGTAGTGCATGCAGGGATTCTATGCAGAAATGAAGTGAAACAAGGGGATGGATCCTATAAAATAACATTCCGGCCAACCAAGCGACAACACGTGGCACCACATGGATAAAATGGCCAACAAATAGAAGTACCCGAGGCCATCCAATGGTGTAGCATCCATATCAGTCAATGGGACCCACCTGTCAGTCACCTGGAGAAAGCACACATCAAAAGGGGCCAGCACCAGGTCAGCTGACCCCCCTAGTCGACCGACTAGATCCTGGCGCCATTCTCTGTCAAACTCCACGTGGTGGCTACTCCCGGCTTGAAGTGGTCATGGGTGACTGATTTGCGCGCTTGGTGGTGGGAACCGACCCTTCTCCAAGGTATGAATAGGACCCCTCACCCCTCATCAACACACACCACTTGATTATTCATCCTTTGTATCCACTACTCTCCATAGGTTTATAGGAGTATAGGCTGTAGAGAGGAGAGCCTCTAGTCCACAATCCAAGTAAGAGTGGAGTAGAAGGAGTCTCTTCCCAATTTTCAATTGGGAAAGGTATGTCTCCCATATTCCTATTTGTATTTGTGAATTTATTCATAATAAAGATGTTATCCCCAGTCTTCATATGTTCATGTACTTGGATGAAGCGTTTCTTGTTTGATTCTGGATTCCATGTATGTGGTAGGAGTAGTATTTATGAATGTCATATACCATGTTCATTACATTATCATAAACACTATAAACCTCAACTATAGTCTAATTAGCTATGATATGATTATGTTAACATGAATCACTTATGCTATGAATTAACATTAGTTCAACAATGATTTAGTTCAATAACTTAGGATGCTTGTGCCTAGGCTCTTAAGGTAATTACTTAATATGCTAGCATGGTGCTAGGCTAGAGAGTAGCGTTGAATGTCTCGTACACCCATGGATTAAAGAGGTAGGCAGTAGGTGCTGACAGCCCTATCTGTCCTTTGTAATCCTCCACGTTCGCCTATGCCAAAGGCTCTTTGCAGGAGTCGCCTAGTATTGCTAGGGGTAAACCAGTGCCCGATGTGTTAATCCACTTAGCATGAGAATTCATAATTAACATGATTGTTAGTAACTAACTTAGGCTATGTATATGTACATTAGGAGCATAGGAGGAGTCTCTGCCTAGCTCTTAGCCAAATTCCTCTATTACCTCATTTATCCCCTTAGGATAGAATGCTCTTGTGTGTGTCATACTACCTCAACTTATCATTTAACCCATCCTTGCTAGAGCCCTACCTAGACCAACCTAAGCCTTTCCACTTGATGATTGTCTTACTTCCACATAGCCTTCGTTTGGGAAAATATAAATGGCACCCATTGGGAATACTCTTTAAAGGGGAAATGCTACATTGATAGTTTTCGTACGCTTGCAGACGTTCGCTTGAGAATTTAAACCTACCAACAAGAATATATGGCACCCATGATAGGTATGAATTGTTACTAGTGCGTAGGAAATATCAACAAGCATTTCTGTCGTTGCCGGGGAAGGCAGCCGAAGTATTACATGATTGAGTGAATAGGATAGAACCCTAGTAGGTTTTGGTAGGCTGACCCCTCTTTGTTTTCACATTTTATGTGAAAACGGGGTAGTGTATGTCTGGTTTCCGCTTGCCGGAAAACTTTGTTGAAGATCTCGAATCCCTTCTGAGAGATCGACCTCGTGTCATACCCTTCAGAAGCTTTGAGCGGCAAAGCAAGCCAGCACAACCGCACCAACAACCGAAACACCAAAGGCCCAGCAGACCCTTCGTGAGTTTCCGGCTCCCTCTGCTAACAATGTGCCTGCTGGGCCCACTGTTAACACGGGAGACGTAAACTTCAAAATCATGACTGGCCTAATCACTATGGTGCAAGCCAACCCATTTTGTGGAAGGCTAACGAGGATGCAAGTGCTCACCTGCAACAGTTCCTTGAGATCTACAACACTTTAAAGATAAAGGACGTATCCCCTGATGCTATCCATCTTAGGATGTTCCCATTCTCTCTTCTTGGGGGAGAGAAACAGTGGTTCTACATGAACCGAAGTGCTGTAAACACTTGGGACAAATATTCAATAGCATTCCTCGCCAAGTTTTTCCCGTTGGGCATGACCAGTGCCCTACGTGGAAGAATTTCCATCTTCCAGCAAGATGCCAAGGAAATTATTCCCGAGGCTTGGGAATGGCTTCAGGAGTACATCCAAGCCTGTCCCCACTATGGAATGGATGATTGGCTCATAATCCAAAACTTCTACAACGGGCTGATCCCTTTCGCCCGTGACCATGTTGATGCTGCTGCTGGAGGAGCCTTCTTCTCATTGATCGTGCCCAAAGCCAAAGATTTGATTGAGAAGATGGTGTCAAACATGGGTGGAGCGATGAGTGTCTCCATACCCGCTAGCGAGGCATGCACACCTTGAAGGAGGTGGACATGATTGCCGCTAATATGGACCTCCTTATGAAGAAAATTGATGGACAAGGCAATGGTGAAGTATGTGGCAATGCCTATGCCTTAGACTCTCACATCACATGTGAAGTCTGTGGCAACATGGGCCATTTGGGCAATGTCTGCCCAAAAACCAATGAGGATGCCTTGTATGTAGCCAACAATGGAAACAACAGTGGCTATCATCCAGGAGGTCAAGGGTAGGACCAACCACGCCCATTCTTTCAGTGAGGGTACAACAACAATGGAAACAATGGAAATCAACCCAACTTGAGAGAACTTCACATTAGCCAACTGAAGATCAATGATGCTCTATCCAAGAAGCTGTTGGCTAATGACAAGACCCTAGAAAGCATTAATGCAAAGATTGAAGGACTATCCTCAGCCTTCAATAATCAATTGAGTTGTTGCCAGTTAGCTCAACTGGCAGCTGTTGTTCCTCCAATAGAGAATGCCAAGATGCCAAGACAGCCCGAACCTCCCATGGAAAGCGCCAACATGATTTCTCTACAGGAAGGAAACTGGTTGAAGAACCCTGGATGTCCTACAATCTCATGCTCAATTGGGGCACACCACTTTGACAAAACCCTTTGTGACCTTGGAGCAAGTGTGAGTGTGATGCCCATGGTGGTTTTCGACCAGCTGAACATCACGGAGCTTATTTCAACACCAATGCAGCTCCAACTGGCTGATTCCTTAGTCCGTTATCTGGTGGGTATTGCCGAAGATGTCCCGGTGAAAATCTAGAACTCATTCTTGGGCACCCGTTCTTAAGCACCGCGAAGGCTCACATAGATGTGGGAGCTGGAGAAATCCAATTTCGTATCAATGGCAAGGAGGAGAAGTTTAACTTCCTCCCAAAGTTGGAGCAATTCTCCATGATCCGCATTGGGGTGAATGTTAAATGCATTCAAGAGGTCGAAATCACACCTCAGAAGGTGGACCTGCTCATTGCATTCATGAGGAATTTGATCTATGCAGAAAACCCGTCTTATGGTCCACACCAACACCCCAAGAATATGGAGAAGTTCGGGCCCCCACAAAGGCCCAAGTCCACCAAGCCGCCAAAGAAGGAATTGCGGAAGAAGCAAGACACGCCATCCGAGCCCATCCCTCCGGGCCCGGATGTCAAGAATTGAAGAAGGAGGAATGTCCATCTCATCAGACGGATGGTGAGACCTAGCTAATAGGTTAAATTGGTAGTTATCCTTTTTTTGTTTTTCTCTTCACTTTATTTGGATTTCACCATTTAGTTTGATTCTCCCACTGCATATTTGATTTTCTTAGCAAGTTGAGAATCTTAAATTAACAACTATCATTTTTATTTCTTTATTTTTCACAAAAAGAAAGTTGTTGTATTTTGAAAAAAGAATTTTTATTTGGAAAACGATTTTTCTGAGCTGCAAAAGTGGTATTACACCAATGTGTTGATTCCATAGCCGTTGCGGAGTCACCTGCCAAAAGGGAGAAGAGGGGGCCCACCTGTCAGATCGGTCGACCCCCCTGCTCAGCTGAATAGGGGAAAGAGCCATTTTGGCTCTCTCTCCTTCAACGGCTACATTTGGTGCCCTAGTGACCGTTTGGGATTGCACACTATAAATGGTGGTTGTGAGGAGCTCTTCTCTTCACACCTCACCTCATTTAATATATCCCCAAAGTCACTCCTGCTCAAAATAGTTTTTCTTGCTCTTCATTGAAGCACTCTTGCTCAAAATCCAACCCAAAAAAATTTGCTTTTGTTTGCATTTGCGATTTGCTCTCAAGATCTTCAAGGGAAAATTCGTCGGGGTTTTGTTTTCACTAACATCACCTTTTTCGAGTTTTTTCCTTGTTGTGTTCTTGTTTGTTGTGGCCATAAAAGGAATGAAGAGGTTGTTTAGAAACAGGAAGGAGGCTGCAAGCTCAATCCACGGCGAAGACTCAAGTGCACGCCTCTCTACTGTTGCGACACCAGGTTCACGGAGGAGGAGTGTAGGAGAGGACACCCCCATGGGTGAGAGGAGCAACCCTCACCCACTTCTTCAATACAAGGACCTCGACATCCAAAGTGAAGTTGAAGATCAAGCACACAAGCTCCTCCAAGATCGTGAGTTTTCTCATATAAAAGCTTATGATTTGGATTTGATATCCAAAATAGGTATGGATTCTGAATTCTTTTCCATTTGTCGTGCACTAGGTTGGGAAAATTTTTCTCACATATAGGAGAGAGGTTCACACCTTCTCCCCATACAATTCCTTTGCACACTCAAGATAGGATTTGATGGTATTAATTTCGATTATTTCAAAAAGAATACAACATCCTATGGAAAGAATTATATGAAATCATAGGCTTCCATAAACGTTGTTTGCTAGAATTAGACAATCTGCCTAAGTTTAACAAACAAAGTTTCTGGCAAATTTAACTGCTGAGGTCATATGTAGTGCACAAAGGAATAGCCACTTGCACAACCCCACTTTACGCTTCCTCCATAGATGGGTGGCTATGACTATGTTCCCTAGAGGAAATGTAAGGGTAGTGCATGATGATGAGCTTATGGTTTTATTTGCCATGATTAAAAAGATAAAAGTTGCTCCAGTTATCACCATGATGACACAGTGGTTAGACTACATTCCAAGGGTAGGGCCAAATGAATGCACTTCATTGATTACCCATATTGCTACTAGGGTAGGAGCACTTCAATATTCTTCATTTGAATACATTGAAAATGAAAGAGAATTAATTGATGAAGAATATTTAGTGCAAGGACATACCCTTAAGAATGATCAAGATGGCTCTTTTATATTTTATTATCCCGACTTTGTCAATGAAATTTGGTTACCTAACCCGGATTATCATTTGTACAAATGTCGGAGTCTAACCATTGACCTACTCCCTATTGAGGAAGCCGGAAGAAGTAATGTCTCTGGCAGGGTAACTAGAAGCCGCACAAGGAGAGCGACCATGCCACCAACAACCTCCACGTTCCATGAGTACGAAGAGGAAGAGAACCCAACGGGTGATGCACCCGGATGGTCTCATCCTCCATCATATGAGACCGATGGTCTGTCTTCGCATGGATGGCTAGGTGCTACATAGGAGACACCCCTATCCACTTCAAGCTCTAGCAGCTTGCCTCTAACATCTATGAAAAGGTGTCATTCTATTTTGGCTAGAA
Source organism: Tuctoria greenei (assembly GCA_036927565.1). Classification (NCBI taxonomy): domain Eukaryota; kingdom Viridiplantae; phylum Streptophyta; class Magnoliopsida; order Poales; family Poaceae; genus Tuctoria; species Tuctoria greenei. The sequence continues at coordinate 181,706,406 of JAYESD010000002.1, forward strand.
GTCATCTTGACTATAGACAAGGAATGACGGACCTCTCTATACGTATGGAGGAGCTTGAAGTGAGGACGGGTGACATCTACAGCACTCTCCAAGGGCATGTCCAAGGTACCTAAGACAGGCAACAACACATGGATGCTCAATTCATCAACCTCAACTCCACGCTACAACAATAACAAGCCGATCTCGCGGCATACTTCCGTCATCAAGGGTTCAACCCTCGACACGGAGGTGAGTGAAGAACAAGTTTGGGGGAGGTCCCCCACTTGAGGTAAATTATATCAACCCCTTGCATATTTATTTTCCATCATCCACCTTGCATCTAAAAAAAATATATAGATAGGTTTAATTTTCAAATAAAATAAAAGATGTGCAGTAAGAATAATTTGGAATTCACATAGATGAAATGATGAATAGTTGCTCTGTTTTAATTTTCCTAAGTCTCTAGTTTACAACTTACTACTCTCCAACCTATTGCTCTCATTGGCTAGAATTACTTTTGCCTTGATTTGGAAATTGTGTGTAGCAAAAGCTTAATTCATTTGAAGTTGTTGTGAGATATGATATAGTGATAGGGCTGCTATTCCTAGTTTGGTAGTAAAATTTAGATTTTCGGAGAAATTCTAAAAAAGATTTAAGTTATCCTCGTTTGATTGGAAATACCCACCAAAGCCATATGATACATTACATTGATAGACCTTATTCATATGCTATTTGCTTTCACATTGAGCTTTGTCAAACTAGTATAGACCTATGTGAGATTTCTTTCATTACTTTTTGAATTCAAAACATCACTTGCACATGCTATACTTCTACACTAGAAGTAAGCAAATTTCCATCATACCACCACTCCACAATAAAAAGAGAAACTCCATATCATTCATGCTTACTACTCTCTCCCAAAATTCATTGCAGAAAAAAGGGAGTAGAGACGTGGCTATAAGAAAAAGAAAAAGAATATGCGTGCTTACATCATAAGCATGAGAGAAAAAAAAGTAGCCATGTTTCGTCCCTGCAAAATAAGAGAGTCCATTAAAAAGGAGTCATCTCAAATATCCACATCCACTTCATTCCATCACACATGCACAAGTCTTGAATCAAATTGTTTTGAATTGATTTCTCCTAAGGCTTGCTCTTTTGACTTAGCAATATTATGTGTTGCAAATATGCCTACTATATTCCCTACCAAGCTCCACATACAAGCCTTATGTAGAGGTAGGATGAATTCAGGCACAATGCCTTGGTGAGGACATATTTCCACTACACAAAAAGGAGAGACTTGAGAGAATCAAATTGACATACTAAAAATCTAAATTGAACTCTCCGGAACATAAGTGGAACTTGATTTCTAGGGTATGCGTGCTCAATTTATTGTTCTATCTTTCAACCACCCATGAATAGGAGATGGCATAAGCCCCATAATAACCTACGATGGGTGAAGTACTATGCCAATTTTTACAATAGAAGGTACATAATTTATTTGTGCACATGGTACTTGTGAAAAGTAGAACATAGTAGCAACTCCTGATCATCAAGCTAAAGTCTTGACTTTGCTCGGGATGAGCAAATGATAAGCTTGGGGGAGTTTGTTGACGTCTGTTGTACACAAGTTTCACATGTCAATATAACTCAATTATGTGAAGGAATTGTCATTTCTTGCACACATCACCTTTCTATTTAACCTATTTCCACTTTTCCTTAGAGAAAGTAGTTCATGCAGGGATTCTATGCAGAAATGAAGTGAAACAAGGGGATGGATCCCATAAAATATCATTCTAGCCAATCGAGAGATGACACGTGGCACCACATTGATCAAATGGCCCACAAACAGAAGTATCCGAGGCCATCCAATGGTGTAGCACCCATATCAGTCAATGGGACCCACCTGTTAGTCACCTGGAGAAAGCACAACGCAAAAGAGGCCAGGACCAGGTCGGCCGACCCCCTAGTCGACCGACTAGTTTCTGGTGCCATTCTCGGTCAAACTCCACGTGGTGGCTTCTCCAAGCTTGAAGTGGTCATGGGTGACTGATTCGTGCGCTTTTGTGGCGGGAACCGATCCAACTCCAAGCTATAAATAGGACCCCTCACCCCTCAATTCAACACACACCACTTGAGTATTCATCCTTTGTATCCACTACTCTCCATAGGTTTAGAGGAGTATAGGCTATAGAGAGGAGAGTCTCGAGTCCATAGTCCATGTAGGAGAGGAGTAGAAAGAGTCCCTTCCCAATTTCCAATTGGGTAAGATATGTCTCCCATATTCCTATTTGTATTTGTGACTTTATTCATAATAAAGATGTTATCTTTAGTCTTCATATGTTCATGTACTTGGATAAAATGTTTCTTGTTTGATTGTGGATTCCATGTATGTGGTAGGAGTTGTATTTATGATTGTGCTATACCATGTTCATTACATTATCATAAACACTATAAACCTCCACTATAGTCTAATTAGCTATGATATGATTATGTTAACATGAATCACTAATGCTATGAATTAACATTGGTTCAACGATGATTTAGTTCATTGCCTTAAGATGGATTGTGACTAGGCTCTTAAGGTAATTACTTAATAGGCTAGTATGGTGCTAGGATAGAGAGTAGAGTTAAATGTAATGTAGACCCACGGATTGAAGAGGTAGGCAGTAGGTGGTGACAGCCCTATCTGTCCTTTGTAATCCTCAACGTTCGGTTATGCCACGGGCTATTGGCGGTAGTCGCCTAGTATTGCTAGGGGTAAACCCGTGCCCCATGTATTAATCCACATAGCATGAGAATTCATAATTAACATGATCGTTAGTAACTAACTTAGCCTATGTATATGTACATTAGAAGCATAGGAGGAGTCTCTACCTAGCTCTTAGCCAAATTCCTCTATTACCTCATTTACCCCCTTAGGATAGAATGCTCTTGTGTGTGTCACACTACCTTAACTTATCAGTTATCCCATCCTTGCTAGAGCCGTACCAAGACCAACCTAAGCCTTTCCACTTGATGATTGTCTTACTTCCACAAAGCCTTCCTTTGGGAAAATATAAATGACACCATTTGGGAATACTCTTTAAAGGGGAAATGCTACATCGATAGTTTCCGTGCGCCTGCGGACGTTGACTTTATGATTAAAACCTACCAACAAGCATTTCTGGCACCCACGATAGGGATGAATTGTTAGTAGTGCGTAGGAAATATCAACACCACATTACCAATCAATCATGCTCATAAATTCATATCATCCATAAATTCATTAATTTATAGTTAAGCCATTTGGTTGTTTTTCCTGTCCCAATTAATTAGAGCAAAGCAAAAAGGTTAACTACGCTTCCTGACACTCTACAACAAATTCCAAGCGAAAAGGATGGTCAAACAAGTCTAGTAAACAACATTCTTGGGTTTCCATCAATTTGACACAAGCATGCAGTTTTGGAAACAAAACATTTGAAAAAAGGATCAAAATGATCAAGGGCACTTGCCTTGCTCTTGAGATTGGTTAGGATCAAAAGCTTTGAAGTTCTGGTGCTGGAGGTCCTCGGCAGCACCCTCTAGAGCAACACCTTCTATTCTACGCACTAAACATACCAAACAAGCATTACAATCAATAAATGCTCATATGTTACTCAATATGCCATGACATGCATGATTAATGCAATTATGTGGTAATACATATTTTTAAGTTGATATCATTGCTTACTAACTAGTCACAATTAAGTTTTGCATGTTAGAATAGGTCTCAAGTCATTTCAGGGGATATTAAAGAAGTTCCAGGAATTTTTAGAACAGGAAGACCGGACTAGTCCGCATAGGGACCGGACAAGTCTGTTCTTGTACAGAAAGGAAATCGGACTAGTCCGCACTGGGGCCGTACAAGTCTGTTGGCTAGGGTTTTTGGCAAATCTTCAACTAGAGCATAGTTTGAGTTTATATGGAACCATAATTTTACGTAGAAAAGATGGATATAAGATATTTACCTTGAATTCAAGGGTTCAAGAGTTGAAGACTCAATAATTTGACGTCAAGATCAGAGGAGACGAAGAATTGACAAAGAGTTGACGATGATGTTGATGAGTTGACGAAGATCGATCTTGCTTGATCCTTCTCCTTCCTCCTTCCCTTCTCCTGGCTGCGGTGAAGTCCTTTTGATGGCGGCTCCAATGAATTAGGGTTAGGGGTTTCTTCAATTGTGACAAAGAGATGAAAGGTGGGTGTTGGGGTGTTTATATAGAGGTGGAGGTGGTGGGGATTGATGGATTTTGAGTTGCAGGCGGTGGAGGCTGGTGTGGGGTCCCAAATGGGCTCCACAGGGGTTGGACACGATGTTCTTAGGCCCAATTAAGGCAAAAACCCAATGACATGTCGTGGAGGAAAAGATTGACTCGGAATCGGGCGCACCAGACAAGTCCGCTAGGGGGCCAGACAAGTCCAATATGGGGACAGAAAGTTGAACAGGCAAGTCTGGAGACTGTCTAGAAAAGTCGGAAAATGATCAGAAGGGAAACAGACAACTCGATCTGTGTCGGACAAGTCCCGAGGTCTTCTCAGTTTTACAAAAACCGAACCAAAGCGCTAAATCACTGGTCAACTTCGAAGATTTCCAGTAATGAAGAACGGACTAGTTCGTATTAGGGAGCGGACAAGTCCGGACTGCAACAATATTGAAATCAGACTAGTCCGCAGCAAGAGCGGACAAGTCTGAAGAGTCAACAGAGGGCAAAACCAGACTAGTCCGAGGTCCAAACCGGACAAATTAACAAATATACAGGTTTTTAAATGTTGTTTTGCTTCTAATTAATTTTAAACTTGTTCCCTTTTATGTTGCTTAATGTTAAAAATGTATAAGAATGTATGCAATGCATGATGGATAAAATGAGGGTGTTACACTATCACTATATCATATCTCACAACAACTTAGAATTCGATTAATCTTTTTCTACCCCCAATTTCTAAGTCAAGGAAAAAGTAATTTTAGCCAATGAAAGCAATATTTTTGAGAGTAATAAGTTGTAAACTAGGGACTTAGGAAAAATAAAACAGTGCAATTATTCATCATTTTGTCTATGTGAATTCTAAATAATTCTCATCGCACAAAATTTATTTTATTTGAAAGCAAATCTACTCTATTATTTATTTTTTTATATGCAAGGTGAATGGTGGATGGATGGAAAATAAATATGCAAGGGGTGTGATAAAATTTAGCTCAAGTGGGGGTCCTCCCCCAAGCTTGTTCTTCAATTACCTCTGTGATGAGGGTTGAACCCTTGATAACGGAAGTATGGCACAAGATCATCTTGTTGTTGTTGTGGCGTGGAGTTGAAGTTGATGAATTGAGCGTCCATGTGTTGTTGCCTATATTGGGTACCTTGGACATGCACTTGGAGAGTGTTGTAGATGTCTCTCGTTCTCACTTCAAGATCTTCCATAAGTCTAGTGAGATCCGTCATTCTTTGGCCATAGTTAAGATGTCTTCTAGCCATAGAGGAACGACATCTTCTCATGGATGTTGGAGGCAAGCTGCTAGAGCTTGAAGTGGATAGGGGTGGCTCCCACGCGGTATTCGGTCATCCATGCCAAGATGAACCTTCGGTCACCCGTTCGGTTCTCTTGCTCTTCATACTCATTGACTGTGGAGGTTGTCGGAGGCATGGGCACTCTCCTTGCACGGGTTCTAGTTATCCTACCAGAGATATTACTTCTTCGTGCTTCCACGATGGAAGAAGATAAATGGTTAGCCTCCGGAATATGTACAAATGAAAATCCGGGTTAGGTAACCAAATTTCATTGACATAGCCGGAATGATAAAACATTAAAGAGACATTATGATCATTCTTAAGGGTATGTCCTTGCACCAAATAATCTTCAGTAACTAATTCTCGTTCATTTTCAATATATTCATATGAAGTATATTCTAGTGCTCCTACTGTAGTAGCGATGTGGGTAATCAATGAAGTGCATTCAATTGGCCTTGTCCTTGAAATGTAATCTAACCATTGTGTTTTTTTAACCATGACAAATAAAATTTTCAGCTCAACATCACACATTACTCTAACATCTCCTCTATGGAACATAGTCATAGCCACTCATCTGTGCATGAATCGTAAAGTAGGATTGTGCAATGGCTATTCCTAGGAGCACTTTATTTAACCTCACTAGTCAGTTCATGCCAAAAACTTTGTTGAACTTAGAAAAAGTGTCTAAATCTAGCAAACAAAGTTTATGGAAGCCTAGGATTTCACTTAATTCTTTCAATAGGATGTTGTATTCTTGTTGTAACAATCTAAAAGAAATACTATCAAATCCTATTTTGAGGATGCAAAGGAATTACATGGATAGAAGTCATGAACCTCTCTCCTCTACGTGAGCAAAATTTTCCCATCATAATGCACGCCAAATGGAAAAGAATTCAGAATGCATACCTATTTTGGAGATCAAATCCGGATTATAAGCTTTCGTTTGAGAAAACTCACAATCTTGGAGGAGCTTGCGTGCTTGATGTTCAACTTCACTTCGTATATCGAGGTCGTCGTCATGGAGAAGTTATCACGGGTTGCTCCTCTCACCCATGGGAGTGTCCTCACATACACTCATCCTCTGTTGACTTGGTGTAGCAAATGAGGAGGGACGTGCACTTGAGTCTCCACCATGGCTGGAGCTTGCAGCCTCCTTCTTCTTCCCAAACAACCTCTTCATTCTATTCATGCCCACAACAAGCGAGTAAACAACAAAGCAAAAATCCGAAAGAGGTGATGTTAGTGAAAACAAAACCCCCAACAAATCTTCCCTTGGAGAACTTGAGAGCAAATTGCAAATGCAAACAAAAGAAAATCTTTTTTGGGTTGGATTTGAGCAATAGTGCTTCAATGAGGAGCATGAAAAACAATGTGAGCAAAGAGTGACTTTGGGGAGGTGTGAAATGAGGTAAAGTGTAAAGAGGAATGCTCCTCATGGCCACCATTTAAAGTGTACACTCCCCAACGGTCATAAGAGGATTAAATATAGCCGTTGGAGGAGAGAGAGCCAAATTGGCTCGTTCCCCATGTTGGCCGAACAGGGGGTCGGCTGCACTGAAATGTGGGCCCCCCTGTTCCCCGTTTTGGTAGGTGGCTCCCCAATGGCTATAAAATTACCACATTGGTGAAATGCTACATTTGAAGCTCATAAAAATTATTTTTCAAATAAAAACCTTTTTTCAAAACCCAACAATATTCTTTTTATGAAAAAATAAAGAAATAATAATAATAATCATAGTTGAGAATATAAGATATTCAAATATGCAGTGGGGAAAATAAAACTAAGTGGGAAAAAACCAAATGAAGAAAAAAGAAAAAAGTCAAAGAAAAGATAACTGCTAATTTAACCTATTGACTAGGTCTCACTACCGTCTGATGAGATGGACATTACTCCTTCTTCATTTCTTGACATCCAAGCCCTGAGAGATGGGCTCAAACGTCTTATCTTGCTTCTTCCGCCATTTCTTCTTTAGCGGCTTGGTGGACTTGGGCCTTTGGGGAGGCCCGGACTTCTCCGTCTTCTTGGGGTCTCAGTGTGAATGATAAGACGGGTTTTCCGCATAGATTAATTCCCTCATGAATTCAATGAGTGAGTCCACCTTTGGAGGTGTGACTTCGACCTCTTGAATGTGTTTAACATTTGGCCCATACTTGATATGGATCATGGAGCATTGCTCTAGCTTTGGGTGAATGTTAAACTTTTCCTCCATGCCATTGATATGGAAGTGGATTTCTCCAGCTCCCACATCTATGCGAGCCTTCGCAATGCTAAAGAAAGGGCGCCCAAGAATGAGATCCTTCTCGACATCCATGTCGAGCACTATGAAATCCACGGGTATGAAGCAATTCCGGATTTTTTTCATCGGAACATCTTCAGCAATACCTGCCGTATAACGGACTGAAGAATCAGCAGTTGGAGCTGCATCGGTGTTGGAGTAAGCTCCGTGAAGTTAAGTTGGTCAAAGTACACCTTGGGCATCACACTCACACTTGCTCCAAGGTCAGAAAGTGCCTTGTCAAAGTAGTGAGCCCCAATCGAGCAAGATATGAAGGGATATCCAGTGTCCTTCAGCCATTTGCCTTCCCGTTGAGAAATCATGTTGCCATTTTCCACGGGAGGTTCAGGTTGTCCAAGCATCTTGCCATTCTCCATTGGTGAAACAACAGCTGCCAGTTGATCCAACTTAGTTTCCAACATCTTGTTGATGCTTAGTTGATTCTCAAAGACCGAGGATAGTCCTTAAATCTTGGCATTGATATTATCTGGGGTCTTGTCATTAGCCTACAACTTCTTTTATAGGGCATCATTGATATTAAGTTGGCTAATGGTAAGCTCTCTCAAGTTTAGTTGTTTTCATTATTGTCATTGTTCTTGCACCCTCCTTGATAGAAAGGGCGTGGTTGGCCCCACCCTTGACCTCCTGGACGATAGCCATTGTTGTTCCCATTATTTGCTACGTATATGGCATCCTCACGGGTTTCTGGGTAGTCGTTGCCCAAATGGCCCGTCTTGCCACATACTTCACATGTGATGTGAGAGTCTACGGAATAGGCATTGCCGCATGTGTCCCCATTGGCTTGTCCATCTATCTTCTTCATGAGGAGGTCCAATTGGCAGCGATCATGTGCACCTCCTTCAAGGTGTGCATGCCTCGCTGACAATATGGAGATGATCATTGTTCCAACCCATGTTTGACACCATATTTTCAATTAAGTCATTAGCTTTGGGCACCGTCAATGAGAAGAAGGCACCTCCAGCAGCAGCATCCACATGGTCACGGGAGGAAGGGATCAGCCCGTTGTAGAAGTTTTAGATAATCAGCCAGTCATCGATCCCATGTTGGGGACAGGCCAGGATGTACTCTTGCAGCCTGTCCCATGCCTCGGGAATAGACTCCTTGGCATCTTGCTGGAAGCTGGAAATTCTTCCATGCAGGCCATTGGTCTTGCTCAACGGAAAGAACTTGGCAAGGAATGTCGTAGAACAACTCTCCCAAGTCTCTACAACACTTCGGTTCGCATAAAACCACTGCTTCACTCTCCCAAGAAGAGAGAATGGAAACATCCTAAGACATAAATCATCAGGAGATACGTCATTGATCTTAAAAGTGTTGCAGATCTCAAGGAACTGTTGCAGGTTAGCACTTGCATCCTCATTATACTTCCCACAAAATGGGTTGGCTTGCACCATAGTGATCAGGCCTGTCTTGCTTCGAAGTTCACGTCTCCCGTGTTAATAGTGGGCCCAATGGGCACATTGTTAGCAGAGGAAGCCAAAAACTCACGAAGGGTCTTCTGGGCCATTGGTGTTTCGGTTGTTGGTGCAGTAGTGCTGGCTTGCTTTGCTGCACGAATCTTTTGAGGAGTAACGACACGAGGTCGATCTTTTAGAAGGGATTCAAGATCTTCAACAAAGTTTTCCAGCAAGCGGAAACCAGACATAAAATGCAAAAACAAGAAGGGTTACCCTACTAAAAACCTACCCAGTGACCTATCCTGTTCACTCAATCATGCAATACTTCAGGTGCCTTCTTCGGCAACGGCGCTAGAAATGCTTGTTGACATTTCTTACATCACAGATAAAAATCCGCAAGCGTATGGAAACTATCGTTGCAACATTTTCCCTTAAAAGAGTTTTCCAAGAATGTCATTTATATTCTCACAAAGAAAGGCTAGGTGCAAGCATAGAAATCATCAAGTCTAGGGGATAGGTTGGTCTAGGTAAGGTTCTAATAAGGATGGGTAATGGATAATTGTAGAGGTAGTGTGACACACACAAGAGCATTCTATCTTAAGGTGGATAAATGGGTCAAGAGGGATTAGGCTAAGATTTAGGTAAATACTCCTACTATGCTTCTAGTATACATATGCATAGCCTAAGTTAGAAACTAATTATCATAATAATGTTGAAATCTCATGCTACGTTGTTCAACACATCGTGCACGAGTTTACCACTAGCAAACCTAGGACGACTCCCGCAAAGAGCTTGTGGCATAGATGGATGTGGAGAATTACAAGGACGGATAGGGCTATAACCACCTACAGCCTGCCTCTTCAATCCGTAAGTCTACGAGACATTCAACGCTACTAAATTATCCTAGCACCATGCTAGCATATTAAGTAAATACCTTAAGAGCTACAGCAAAAGCCATCCTAAGGCAACGACTAACCTAAACATTGTTGAACCAATGTTAAAACATAGCATAAGTCATTCATATTGATATGATCATGTCATAACTATTTAGACTATAGTGGGAGTTTGTAGTGTTTATCATGATATAATGAGAGTGTTATCATACATGGAATCCACAATCAAACAAGAAATGCTTCATCCAAGTATATGGATAAAAGAAGACTAAAGATAACATATTTATTAAGAACAAAGTCTTTGGAATTGGGAAGCTACTCCTTCTACTCCTTTCCTACTTGGACTATGGTCTAGAGGCTCTCCTCTCTTCAGCCTAAACTCCTCTAAACCTATGGAGAGTAGTGGATACAATAGAATGAATACTCAAGTGATGTGTATGTGAAGTGAGGGTAGGGGATCCTATTTATAGATGGAGAAGGGTCGTTTCCGGCCACCAAAAGTGTGCGAATCAGTCTTCGTCATGATTAGGGCACTAGAGGGAGTCGACACATGGAAGCTGACTTAGTTTGGCGCCAAGAAGGCGTCGGCCGAACCCCCTAGTCAGCCGAATAGAAAGTTGGACCAACTCCAGTGTGCTTCCTCGAGGAGACTTCCAGGTGGGTTCCATTGACTGATATGGGTGATACACCGTTGGATGGCCTCGGATACTTATGTTTGTGGACCATATTATCTATGTGATTCCACATGTTGGCGCTTGATTGGCTCGGATGAATTTTATGGGATTGCTCCCCCTCTTTTACCTCATTTTCTGCAATAAATATCTATATGCGCTATTTCACCAAGGACAAGTGAAATATGTTAAACAAAAAGGTGATGTGTTCAGGAAATGATATTTCCTTCACATAATTGAGTTATATTGACGAGTGAAATTGGTATATAATAGCCGTCAATGCTAGGGTCCTATTCTATTCACTCAATCCTACAATACTTCAGCTGCCTACCCCGACAATGGCACCGAAAATACTTGTTGACATTTCTTATGTCACAGATAAAAATCCACAAGTGCACGGAAACTATCAAAGTAACATTTCCCCTTTAAGAGTATTCCCAAGAATGTCATTTGTATTTACCTAGAGGAAGGCTAAGTGGAAGCATAGCAATCATCAAAAGAAAAGGGTAGATTGGTCTAGGTAAGGTTCTAGTGAGGATGGGTAATAGATATGTAGAGGTAGTGTGACACACATAAGAGCATTCTATTCTAAGGGGGTAAATGGGTCAAAGAGGGATTAGGCTAAGAGTTAGGGAGGTGCTCCTATAATGCCTCTAATATACATATACATAGCCTAGGTTAGATACTAATGACCAAGTTAATGATGAATTCTTATGCTATGTTGTTCATCACATCAAGCACGGGTTTACCCCTAGCAATACTACGACGACTTCCGCAAAGAGCCTGTGGCATAGCTGAACGTAGAGGATAACAAAGAACAGATGGGGATGTCACCACCTATTGCCTACCTCTTCAATCTATGGGTCTACGAGACATCAAGCGCTACTTAACTATCCTAGCACCATGCTAGCATATTAAGTAAATACCTTATGAGCCTAGGCACAAGCCATCCTAAGTGAACGAAAAATCTAAACATCATTGAACCAATGTTGAAATATAGCATAAGTTATTCATATTAACATGATAATATCATAACTAATTAGACGATAGTGGGGGTTTGTAGTGTTTATGATAATAGAATAAGATTGTTATGGCATAATCATAAAGATTACTCCTACCACATACATGGAATCCATAATCAAACAAAAAACGCTTCATTGATGTATATTAATAAAAGAAGACTAAAGATAACATCTTTATTAAGAACAAAGTCAAAAATACAAAAGAGGAATATATGAGCCATACCTTTCCCAATTTGGAGTTGGGAAGAGAGAGACTCCTTCTACTCTTTCCTAACTTGGACAATGGACTGGAGGCTCTCCTCTCTACAACCTAAACCCCTCTAAACCTATGTATAATAGTGGATACAGTAGAATGAATACTCAAGAGGTGTGTGTGTGCGAAGTGAGGGTAGGGGGTCCTATTTATGGCTGGAGAAAAGTTGGTTCCCGCCACAAAAAGCGTGCGAATCATTCTTCATCGTGATCAGGGCACCACAGGGAGTCGCCACATAGAAGTTGACCGCGTTTGGCGCTAGGAACAAGTCGACCGAACTGGTGGTTCGGCCGACCTGGTAATTGCACCGTTGGGGTTGTGCTTTCTCCACGTCACATACATGTGGGTCCCATTTATTGATATGGGTGATACACTGTTGGATGGCCTCGTATACTTCTATTTGTGGGCCATTTGATCCATGTGATGCCACATGTTGGCGCTTGATTGGCTAGGATGATATTTTATTGGATGCTTCCCTCTTTTACCTCATTTCCTGCAAAAAATATCTGCATGCACTATTCTTTCAAAGAGAAGTGGAAATAGGTTAAATAGAAAGGTGATGTGTGCAAGAAATAATATTTCCTTCACACAATTGAGTTATATTGATGGGTTAAATTGGTACATAACAGCCGTCAACACGGCCATGGTGCGCTGCCACTCGTCGCCGTCAATGTCGCCGAAGGCGACGTGTCCGCATCCCATCCGTATGTTGCAAAGCAAGGGCTAGGATTAGAAGGTCGACAATTCATCGATTATTTTAAATTCATGGCATCCATTTCTAGTCTGACGGTCGAGATTAGATCCTGAGATACTGTTTGCTATTTAAAATCAAAGCCGCCATCCCCTAGATCCAATGACCCACGTTCGAATATGTTTTTTCCGCTTTAGTTTTACACTGGGGCCCCTGTCCTTTTATGGTTTAGCCTCAGGAAAATAACTTAACTATGTAATAACCTAGAAAAATTGCAAATATGACTATACTTTATGGAAATCATAATTTAATTATAGATTTCATATTTAGACCCATGTAGCTTTGGTAAAATTATATATTTTAGCCATTATTGAGTCAGTAGAAATACAGAAAAGCCCCTGGACCTTTTAAAATTTAGTTGGCCTTATTATTATTTATGTTTTTACAAAAAAATCGTTATAATCAGTATTATTTGCAGAAAAAATATATAGTCAAAAAATCATAGAAAACGTATTTAGAGACTTTAGAGTATACGTTTATTCCTGTTTAAATTCGAATAATTCATTTAGATCACTCAAATTACGTACAAAATAAATTTAATAGGTATTTACGAATCTAAAATTATTTTAAACAAAGAAGTAAATATCAAAATTACATTAAATTATTTAATGCATTCTCTTACCCAGGAATAATTTTATGAATTATATTTTGAGTAGGAAAATATACTAAAATTTATTTTAAGAATAAAATAAATATGGAAATGCTATACAAATTTTAAAACACATTTTGTTCTACAAAAATCCATAACTTAATGTATCTCATTAAATGTACAACAACACATAAATAGTAAATCTCTTCGTAGGTATGTGTTTGTGTAGGTTTTGTGATGATGTGCTCTTTTATGATTTTAATGCGACGTGCATAGTACTTATTGTGTGTTATCTACTTTTACTTCGCATTGGCGTTGTCAGTAGAGTCAGTTCCTTAGTCGGCGTTCAACATCAAGAGTACATTTTTGACAACCAGCACTACCAAGGAGGCAAGTAACCTTGAACATTTTGCACCTGTTCTAGGATTTGTAGCTAGTTGCATTACTTAATTTAATATGAATCCTATGTTATGATTACTATTGCTTTACCTTACTTCCTTGTTGCCTAGGTATGCAAGGGGGGTATTTAAGAATCATTTTAGCCATACAAAGTAAAAGGAGCGGGGGGGGGGGGGACATTCATCACATATATTAATTATGATTTATGATCATTGTTATGGCACTAGAAAATGAATAGTGAATAGGAATCTAGCATGTTGGTTTAAATAATATGGTGCAATGTGCACGAGACCCAAGTTTTGGAGTTTGAACTTTGTCGGATTCTAAGGAATGGTTTATGGAGAAAGCAACAAAATTAAACAGTACCGCCACGAGACTAAGAATGGGGTAGCTTGGTCAATTAATTAGGACTCTCCCAGTGTAGTACTAGTAACTGGAAGGGGCGGGGAATTGGTTCAGAGGTACTGCCTTGGGATCCGAATGGCTCAATAGGGGGCTTATCGTGGTGTGGGAAAACGGACTCTAGGTGCCAAAACAGGTGAAGCCTCATAGGACTAATAGGAGCCTAGAGGACCTTTGTAAAGACCTCATAGTGATCTCTTGGCCACACACCTATAGAATTGTGTATAGTGGTTGGCCGCCACTCGCAATAGGGAGGTTTACTTAGTCCACCTGGCAACAGGGGATGAAATCACGACTTGTGAGTAAAGGATACATTCTGTGCAGAGATTTGACAAACTATCTAGACAGTCGTGCTCACGGACAAGAGCAGCTTGGTGTCCATTTCATAATTAGTCAATGGTTTGGGATGATGGTTGAGAGTGGTATTGGTAGTGTTTCGTTATTACTGTTACAATTGGGAATATTCAACTAGATGTAGGATGCTAATGAAAGCGCAGGATACGATTTAATGCTTAGTGCTTAAAGCAATTGTTGGTCTTCCTCGCTGTAGCCATCATGTCATTCCTTTTCCACACTTACGGAGTAAGCTATGTACTCAAGCGTTTACCTTCCCTTTAGACTATGAAGATGAAGCGGTGAATGAGGACTTCTGCTTGACCCTAAGGAGATGTTCTAGGCAGGCGTTCCCTTGTACAACCGCTTACGGATGAAGCTGCTTGCACCTATTTGTGCTGCTATTCTACTTGTCTATGTATTAGTTTAGTGTTGTTTATTTGAGACCTACAGATCGTTGATGCAAGACTTTATTGTAATTCAAAAATGGCTTATACTATGATTCTTTTACTTTCATCTACACATCTATGGTTGAACCAATCATGACATACATGTGTTCCATCTGGTTATCTTGTTGCGACCAGGTGTGATAAAGTGGTATTAGAGCAGTGTTTTTGTAGGATCCAAGCGTAGATAGAGATGGACGAATTAAAGACTTCAATATTTTCATAAAAAGTACTTTACAAAAAATCTTTAATTTTCTTTCCTTATCTTGGTGCTCAATCTTTTGTATTATTTCAACTTTCTAACCACTCTTCCTCTTCAACATCAACTATATATGGAACACACCTAGCAGGCAATGAGGAACCTGAGAAGAGAGAGTAGATCCACTCATCCCAATATAACTCAGAATAGGCACCCACCCAATAGTTTAATAAGAGCATGTAGAGACACATCAAGCACCCTTGAGTTGTATTTTTTAATGCTTACTTGTTTGCTTGTGTTTGTTTGTGCGATGTGTGTTGTCGAATGCTTTAGCATCTTTATCACAACCTCATCATTTTATTAGTGGAGTGAATTTCCATGTTCTTATCTGCCTTGATGCATATAGTCAGGATCACATAGTTTATCTGCCTATCTCTTTCTACCTATTATTCTAAGGCCCTGTTGTTCCAAATATTAGATAGCAGGCTGAGGAAGGGGTCATGCACGTGGTGTTCTAATTGACAACAAAGAAGTTGGAGATTTCCCACTGCCGGGATGGAACAGAAGAGGTGCTCGTGGAGCACCAGCAGCCAACCAGATTCAACAGATGATGGTCTTGCAAACCCAAATGCTCCACAACCTAACCCATATCATGGCCAACAAGCAACGAGCCCCTGCACCATCATGACCACCACCTCCTAGACCCAAGTCCTATATGAGTGTGACACCTGGTCCTAAAATGTACCAAGCACAACACATATGTGTGTCCAGGATGTCCGACACACATACACGAGTGCATCACAAACGATATACAAAAAATTTCCACAACACAAGTTAATTAAGTACATTTATTACAATATTCAAATAATCCTCAATTACAAACTCTAATGACCAATATAGAACTATAACTGCAGCGGAAATAATCTAATTAAGCAACTAAGCAAACTAAGCAAACTGAGCATAGGGGAATGCGCGGCTCCAAGCCACACCACAGGCAAATCGACGGCAGCACACAACCTAGTACTCCGCATTATCCTCGGGATCCCAAACATCACCTAAAACTGTTGGTGGGGGAATTACAAGGGTGAGTACATGTTGTGCTCAGCAAGTGTGGGAAAATAATGACATGTAGCTTAAACAAGGAATGATAATAAATAACGGCTAGTTGCTATAAAGTACGTTTAAAACAGGTGAAAAGCATTCTACAATGTTGATGCGAAGTAATCCCATCGTATCCCAAATAATTACCAATTATGAGTCCAGGACCATCACTTACCATTATATCACATCCATTATTCCTTATACATCCATATACCATATTCTTACCATCCTCTCTAACCGTATCCAATTATCACCATCCAATCCATAACCATAACCAATACCAAACCATAACCCAACCATAACCATCCCAAATACCAGTTCCACTCTAATCATGGAAGTTGTCCAAGTGCTTATCACCGGGAGCACGGCTATCATGATAGTTTTAAACACCCTGCGGAGGTTGTACCACTTTATCCACATGTTTGTGATTTCATCACATTTCATTAACTAAGAACCTCTATCATGCCTTATCACACTTTTGTTGGTGTGTGGCCAAGAGATCACAAAATAGCTTTTACAAAAGGACTACTAGTATGTACAGACCCACTAAGGTTTCACGAGCAGGCTTGAATCTCCATTCTCCCACCCACGGGCCCCCTCATGTGCCATGTGGTTCCCAGTGTAGCCCTCCTCGACTCCCATTCCCTGCATCATACAATGGTCTATATAATACCAGCAGCACACCTAATTATTCAGCTACGCTGCACCCATACTTGGCCTTGTGGTAGCACTGTTGTCCTGGATTATTCTCGCATGAACCAGTCCTTAGATCTAAGGCAAGCAAAACCACCATAACGTCCAACCCAGTCCACAATCCATGCTTGCTTAGATCTCCAAGTCCCATAATTACGAATTGACCATATCCATCATATACATGCTCATTATTACATAGTTAAGCCATTTGTTGTTTTCCCATCCCAATTAATTAGAGCGAAGAAAAAAGTTAAAAATGCCCTTCCCAACACTCTACGACATGTCCCAAGTGACAAGGATGGTCAAACAAGACTAGAAAACTCCTATCTTGGGTTTCCCATCAATTTGACACAAGCATGCAGTTTTGCAAACAAAACATATAAAAACAAGATTAAAATGATGAAGGACACTTGTCTTGCTCCTGATCTTGATTAGGGTCAAAAGCATCAAGTTCTGGTGCTGGAGGTCCTCCACAACACCCTCTAAAGCAACACCTTCTGTTTCGCACGATAGACATACAAAACAAACATTACAATCAATAGATGCTCATATATTACTCAATATGCCATGACATGCATGATTAATGCAATTATGTGGTAAAACTTGTTAATGAGTTGCTATTCATGTTTACTCACTAGTTACAATGGTTTCCAAGAAGTTTGAACAGGTTTCGAGTTGATTTGATTCAAATTGGGTTTAATTCAGCAACTTCAGATTCAGGTGGTCAGACAAGTTCGTACTGGGGACCGGACTAGTCCGCCCTGGACCAGAAAGGCGACTGGACTAGTTCGCACAGGGCCAGACAAGTCCACTCGCCTAGGGTTATGGCGAATTTCCAACTAGAGTATAGTTTGAGGTTAATTATCGGACCAAGATTGAATTATAAAGATGATCTAAGGTAATTACCGTGAATTCAACAACTCAAGGGTCGAGAATTCGACGAAACTCAAGATCTTGGCATCTAGATCCAAGGAAGATGGAGAACTAGTGGAGAATTGACAATGATGTCGATGAGTTGACGAAGATCGATCTTGCTGGCTCCTTCTCCTTCCTCCTTCCATTCCCCTGGCTACGGTGAACTCCTCTTGACGACAGCTCTCACGAACTAGGGTTTGGGGTTTCATCAATTGTGGTAAAGAGGTGAAGGGGTGGGTATTGAATGTTTATATAGAGGTGGATAGGTAGGGTTTGGGTGGAATTTGAGTTTAATGCAGTGGAGGCTATGTAGGGTCCCACATGGGCTCCATGGGGGTTGGACACGACCTTCTTGGGCCCAACTAAAGAAAATACCCAATAGCATGTTGTGGAGGAAAAGATTGAATCCGAGTCGGGCACAGCTGACAAGTCCGCTAGGGGCCCGACTAGTCCGATCGAGAATAGATACTTGAACGGACAAGTATGTTCTAGTTTTGAACAAGTTCGATCTTGTCCAGAAAGGAAAACGGACAAGTCCGGTGGAAGCCAGACAAGTCCAAAGGCTTGGCAATTTTCCAAAAACTGGATTAAAAGAGGGATCTACCAGAAAACTCCGAGATGTTCCAGTAGTAAGGAACGGACTAGTCTGTACTAGAGAACCAACAAGTTCGGACAGCAATAGAAACTCAATCGGACTAATCCGCAGCAAGAGCGGACAAGTCCAAAGAGTCAACAGAAAGCAAAACCGGACTAGTCAGGGGTCCAAACCGGACAAATCTGCACTGATACAAGTTTTTAAATGTTGTTTTTCTTCTAATTGATTTTAAACTTTTTCCTTTTTATGTTGCTCAATGTTAAACATGTATAAGAATGTATGCAATGCATGATGGATAAAAATGAGGGTGTTATAAACCTACCCCCCTTAAAATGAATCTATCCCTTGAGATTCGACGTAAAAGGAAAGAGATAGGGAAATTCTTTCTTGAGATTATCTTCTAGATCCCATGTTGCTTCCAATTCTGCATGATGCTTCCATTGTACTTTGCACCATCGAATCACCTTTTTCCTTGTGACTCTCTCCTTGGTTTCCAAGATTTTGACCGGTTGCTCGGCATAAGTCAAATCTGCTTCCAATTCCAATTCCAATTCTTCCATTGGCACTTGTTCTTTCGGTACCCTTAAGCAATTTTTGAGCTGAGAAACGTGGAACACATCATGAACATCGGAAAGATGTGATAGAATCTCCAAATCATATGCCACTTCTCCACGTTTGCCCAAAATCTTGAATGGTCGAATATAGCGAGGTGCCAACTTGCCTCTGACATTAAACCACTTATGACATCGCATAGGTGACACTTAAAGGTATGCGAAGTCTCCCACTTCAAACGCTATGTTTCTCTGTGTTGATATTTCCTATGCACTAATAACAATTCATACCTAGCAAGGGTTCCAGAAATGCTTGTTGGTAGGTTTTATATTATACATGTAAATTCGCAAGCGCACGGTAACTATCGATGTAGCATTTCCCCTCTAAGAGTATTCCCAAAGGGTGTCATTTATATTCTCCCAAAGGAAGGCTAACTGGAAGTAAAACAATCATCTAGTAGAGAGGCTAGGTTGGCCTAGGCAGGGTTCTAACAAGGATGGATAAAGGGTAATTGAGGTAGTGTGACACAAGCTAGAGCATTCTATCTTAAGGGGATAAATATGGTAAAGAGGGACTAGGCTAAGAACTAGGTAGAGTACTCCTACAATGCTTCTAATGTACATATACATAGCCTAGGTTAGTCACTAATGTTCATGTCAATTATGAATTCTCATGTTAAGTGGATTAACACATCGGGCACAGGTTTACCCCTAGCAATACTAGGACGACTCCTGCCAAGAGCTTGTGGCATAGCCGAACGTTTAGGATTACAAAGGACAGATAGTGCTTCACCACCTACTGCCTACCTCTTCAATCAGTGGGCATACGAGACATTATACGCTACTCTCTATGCTAGCACCATGCTAGAATATTAAGTAATTACCTTAAGATCCTAGGCACAAGCCATCCTAAGGAAATGAACTAAATCATCATTGAACCAATGTTAATTCCTAGCATAAATGATTCATGTTAACATAATCATATCATAGCTAATTAGACTATAGCGGAGGTTTATAGTGTTTATGATGATATAAAGATAATGGTATAGAATAATCATAAATACTACTCCTATCACATACATGGAATCCACAATCAAACAAGAAATGCTTCTTCCAAGTATACGAACAATGGAAGACTAAAGATAACATCTTTATTAAGAATAAAGTCACAAATACAAATAGGAATATGGGAGACATACCTTTTCGAATTTGAAATTGGGAAGAGACTCCTTCTACGTCTCTCCTACTTGGACTATGGACTAAATACTGTCCTCTACGGCCTATACTCCTCTAAACATATGGAGAGTAATGGATACAATAGATGAATACTCAAGTGGTCTGTGTTGAAGTGAGGGGTGAGGGGTCCTATTTATAGCTTGGAGAAGGGTCGGTTCCCGCCACCAAAATCGCACGAATAGTCACCCATGACCTTTTCAAGTCGGGAGGAGCCAACACGTGGCGTTTGACCGTGTTTGGTGCCAGGACCTAGTCGGCCGACTAGGGGGGGTCGGCCGACCTGGTACTGGCTCCAAACGGCCAGTTCTTCCTCCAGGTGATTGACAGGTGGGTCCCATTCAATGATATGGGTGCTATATCGTTGGATGGCCCCACATACTTTTGTTTGTGGGCCATTTGATCCATGTGGTTCCATGTGGCATCACCTGATTGGCTGGAATGATATATTGTAGGATCCATCCACTTGTTTCACTTCAATTCTGCATAGAATCCTTGAATGCACTACTTTCTCCAAGGACAAGTGGAAATAGGTCAAATAGAAAGGTGATGTGTGCAAGAAATGATATTTCCTTCACATAATTGAGTTATATTCATGGGTGAAATTAGTATATAACAATCGTCAACAAACTCCCCCAAGCTTATCCTTTGCTCGTCCCGAGCAAAGTCAAGACTTTAGGTTGATGATCAGGAGTTGCTACTATGTTTTTTTTTAAAGTACCATGTGCACAACAAAATAGTCTACCTTGTATTGCAAAAATTGGCATGGTACTTCACCCATCTTAAGTTATTATGGGGCTTATGCCATCTCCTATTCATGGGTGGTTGAAAGATAGAACTGCAAATGGAGCCTCCTACCCTAGAAGTTAAGTTGCACTCAAATTCCAGAGAGTTCAATTTAGATTTTGAAGTATCTCAATTTGATTCTCTCAAGTCTCTCTTTTGTGTGCAGTGGAAATGTATCATCAACAAGGCATTTTGGCTAAATTCATCCTACCTCTACATAAAGCTTGTATGTGGAGCTTGGTAGAGAATATAGTAGGCATATTTGCAACACATAATATTGCTAAGTCAAAAGAGTAAGCCTTAGGAGAAATCAATTCAAAACAATTTGATTCAAGACTGGTGCATGTGTGATGGAATGGAGTGGATGTGAATCTTGAGATGACTCCTTTTTTGAGTGGACTCTCTTATTTTGCAGGGATGAAACACGACCACTTCTCTCTTTATTTCTCTCATGCTTATGATGTAAGCACGCATATTCTTTTTATTTTTCTTGTAGCCATGTCTTCTACTCCCTTTTTTATGCAATGAATTTTGGGAGAGAGTAGTAAGCATGAATGATATGGAGTTTCTCTTTTTATTGTGGAGTGGTGGTATGATGGAAATTTGCTTACTTCTGGTGTAGAAGTATAGCATGTGCAAGTGATGTTTTGAATTCAAAAAGTAATGAAAGAAATCTCACATAGGTCTATACTAGTTTGACAACGCTCAATGTGAAAGCAAATAACATATGCATAAGGTCTATCAATGTAATGTATCATATGGCTTTGGTGGGTATTTCCAATCAAATGAGGATAACTTAAATATTTTTAGAATTTCTCCAGAAATCTAAGTTTCACTTTCAAACTAGGAATAGCAGCCCTATTAGTATATCATATCTCACAACAACTTAGAAAGGATTAGGCTTTTGCTACTGACAATTTCCAAATCATCGCAAAAGAATTTTAGCCAATGAGAGCAATATGTTGGAGAGTAGTAGGTTGTAAACTAGTGACTTAGGAAAATTAAAACAGAGCAACTATTCTTCATTTCATCTATGCGAATTCCAAACCATTCTTACTGCACATCATTTATTTTATTGAAAAACAAATATATCCTAAATTTATTATTATTCATATATATATATATGTATATATAATTTTTTTATATGCAAGTTGAATGATGGTCTAATGTAAAATAAATATGCAAAGGGGTTGATACAATTTACCTCAAGTGGGGGTCCTCCCCCAAGCTTGTTCTTCACTCACCTCCGTGTCGAGGGTTCAACCCTTGATGACGGAAGTATGTCTCAAGATCGGCGTGTTGTTGTAGCGTGGAGTTGAGGTTGATGAATTGAGCGTCTATGTGTTGTTGCCATTCTTGGGTATCTTGGACATTGTGAGAACCGGGGTCCACACTTTTCTGGAACTGCATTGGGTGGTGTCGTGCGATGCGGCACCCAACAACACACATTTAAAGGAACATGTATTACATAAATCATTTGCT
This sequence comes from Tuctoria greenei, assembly GCA_036927565.1. Classification (NCBI taxonomy): domain Eukaryota; kingdom Viridiplantae; phylum Streptophyta; class Magnoliopsida; order Poales; family Poaceae; genus Tuctoria; species Tuctoria greenei. The sequence goes on from JAYESD010000002.1 coordinate 181,728,915, forward strand.
AAAATTTACAAAGATGTTTAGTTTACAAATAGTTTATATAAAAATAAACACTAGTGGAAGATAAGATTACAACTCTCGTACTCAAATCTAATAAGCAAAAGAGAAGCTGTCCAGCCCACGGATGCTCCTCACTAGCCACGAAGATCAAACAGCAGCGGCGAGATTCCCCATGAGTATACCGCTCGGAGAGTTCCGAGTCTCATCGGAGAACAATAATCATAAGCATGGAGGTTAGTACCTGCAAAACAACTTATATAGCAACCGTGAGCACGAAGGCTCAGCAAGACTTAACCGTCTCACTTAAACATGGAACTCTACATGAGGGTAAAGAAATAAACATAGGATGGCAGATTTACATAACGGACTCGCCTAAATGTGGGTCCTTATTTTCAGATTTATTAGCAGCAGCTTAAACCTTTTGCCGGGCAACATTGTAACTCCACAATCAAACAAGAAACGCTTCATCATGATGTTGCATGCCAAAGGTGGATAAATAAATTTAGTGAGCACTGTACTAATACATACAACATAGCAATACCATGATAATATAATGTTCATAATAGCAGTAATTAATTCTCATCTCAAATGCAAATATTAACTACGTCACAACTCAGTGAACAAGTGGTACTCATATCCGCGAGGGACGGTGATTCAAAATCAAAGATACCCAGAATACACGAAACGTATGCCCGTACTAGAAGTCATGTAGGTGCACTCCACCTTTCTCATGTTCCGACCAAGTTGAATCGATTCAATAGTCTAGGGCAGTATAATGACTCACGGTGCACCTTTCCACTGTGAAGATGTTGTGAGCGAGTTTCCTTCTACTGTGCTACAACCGAAAGTTTGAGGCGATCGAAAAAGTCTCAACAAAGGATTCCCAAGGTACATCGGTTTCCTGGACCCCATATATCCAGTATGACTCCAGTACAGTTCAAACTTGCCCAGCAGGACGGCATACGGATCGGTCCTTAACTGACACAGACAGGGCTACACACCCAAGACCACGTCTTGCTGCATCCTATGCCCCTTCCCGGTCTCATATTCAGATTACTACTCCATTCCTTTGAACCAATCCCGTGTGAAAAAGTCCTAGCCATGCGAGTAGATTCCAACTACTCGACTTCTGCTGAATCCTATACAACATTTAGCATAGCATAGTCTACACGATGAATTAACAACTACCCAAAAACTCCATGGGCTGATCTGGTCATGCAAGTGGATTTTCAATCACGTTAGCCGTAATGCACATAACTCACCCTAGACATAGGTGATACAAATCAAAATTTTGTAATAGCGCTTAAATGCAAACCGGGGCTTGCCTGGCTGCGAGAAGATATCAAAGTTAATCTCCAATGGGATGACTTCAAGTAGCTCTGGGGTCCTCTTGAACTCCGCAACTAATCGATGTGCAAAGAATTATGCGAGTTAATCAATACCGGTATTATGTTATAGGTCAAAAAAGACAGTTAAGTATATGAAATTAAGCCCACTAGTTCTGGAAATTTTACAGAGGACACTAGGTACTATGAGTGATGGTCTGCCCAAAATTGAGATAAATTCTTGGAAGTCTCAGTTGTATAAAATTCAATGAACCTAAACACTTCCCAGAATTTTGAGGAAAAATCTGTAGCTTTGACATGGCCAAAAGTTAGTGTTTTGTTTATATGAGGTCAAGAGAGACTCAACTAAATTGGTTTTATAATTTTGTAAGCCTTATACTTTGAGATATTGAATTTACAAGTTTGTTCAATTTGCTGAAAAGTTTCTGGACATTTTGGAATTTTTAGGTACATAGAGATTGGAAAGACAATTTGGCTATCCAAATAAAATCAAATGGAACTGAGATTTTTATTGGAACTTCACGGAATTATTCTGAATTATTTGGCCAAGTTTGGGAATTTTTGAATGAATGAAGCATCAGGAACTAATTTTAATAGCATTTTGCTTTACAAAAGTATTGAGGATAATTTATGGATTTTCATACAGATCCAAGTGCACTACCTGAAAGTACAGATCATACTGATTCCAACAAAATTTATTTTGGAATTTTTTGATAAGTATTCTAATAGATATGGATTTTTAAAGTTGGAGCAAAATCTGGAATTAAATTCCAATTGGAAAAGTTTGAATAATGGTTGGCCCTAAGGTTTAAAATGGGCCAATCGGGAGCAAGACACACGAGGGGTCCCAACACCACAGCAAATCCGGGGCCTCGCCCACACTCACTGATGCACGGGACCCACCTGGACCCGTCTTCAACCTCGCGATAGGCGGCACCAGGGGCAACCGCGGCGGCGCCCGACGGCGGCCACTCCCCGCAGCCCGTTCAAGGGCAAGGTGACCCTCCAAACTTGCCGCCCCCACCTAAAATTCAACGTAGAACACGACGGTAAGGCTCCTGATGGCGATTGGCGGCCGGAGATGGCGGTGCGACGGCGGCGGGCAGAGCTAGGGTTTTGGCGATGTCGGCAAGCTTCAAACAATGCTCGCACGAGCTGGATATTGATCAGGAAGCTTCCTGGAAGCCTGGTGAGGATAATTGGGGGACGCAAATTGAGTGGAAAGGACAGTAATCCCAAGTGTGACACTGAGGTCGTGTTTTCCGGCCGGCGGCTAGGAAATCTGGATTTCCCTAGCGTCGATTCGATCTTCGCTTTTTCTTTGACAAGGTGCATGGGAACATGAGAAACATAAAATCTCACGGGCATGAGAGATAATAAAATGTGGAAAAAAAATTTGGGCCAAGACCTACTCAGTTCATACACGAAGTTCATCGGAAAAATCACTAATACTCGAGCAAGGTCTGAAACTTTACGAGCGGATTCTAGGTACTATAGCGCACCTTTTTCCTTCAAAGACTGAGGTGAGAAGAAGCTTCTATCGCCGGGGCGTCCAGGGAGCAGAGGGCGGCCAAACAGGGGAGTTCGCCGGCAGCCCGAAAATCGTCAAGTCCTTCGATCGGGAGGCTCAAACTGTAAAAAAAAAAAATGATCAAGGAGCTGAGCCAAAGGTTGAGGAGTAACCCAGTGCGAAGAAATTTGAGCCATACCGATGATCCTTGCTGGATTTCGAGGGGAAGGGGAAGAACTCCGGTGATGGTTGTCTGTGCGCCAAAACTGAAGAACAGAGAAGAGGGATTCGACTCTGGGACTTAGAGGAGGATAAGGAGGAGCCTTGGGGTGCTGTATGCAGCTGGAGGCAAGCAGGTAGGCAATCACCTTAGTGGCAGTTTGCATGGCGAGTGGTGTCACTCTGGAATGAAAAGAACAGAACCCCTTTGAATGACAGGTGGGTCCCACATCTGCTCATCCTCATCCCCTCACTGGAAAGTCCAATTCACACCCCAGGATTGTTCCTAAATTGCTAGATATTTGTGGGGGCCAAATTGAATGTGAAGACTTTGATTCTGAATTCAAATTGTCTGTTTGCCCAAGATTCATTCGAATTCAAATTTGAATTTGAATTTGAATTTGAGTTGAATTCAATGTAGCTATTGAATTGTATAGCAAACTTGCTTTAAAAATTATGAAAGTTTGCAGGGAGGCTATTTGAAATATTTGGAATCTATTGGCGACCTCAGATTTCCATTTTTGCATCATTTGAACAGGAGCAAATTTTGAATTTTGAGTTCCCTCCAATAGGGTTTAGATAAATTGATTTGCAAATTGCCATTTTTATTTCTCCATTCAAGCTTGATGTTATTTATCCTAATATAACTTTATACTCTGAAATTTTTGGGCTTTTACATTCCTCCCCATTAAAGGAATCTCGTCCAGAGATTACAATAAAGGGACTAAAGTAGGAGAGAAATTACGGGATATGAGATAATAAGAAATCCGGATAATTTGAGCAGAGGTAATCTTCGGTCTCCCATGTCGCTTCTTAAGCGGTATGGTTGCTCCATAACACTCTATAGAACCACAGCGTGCGGTTCCTTATGGTTCGAGTCTTCTCGTCGAGGATCTGAACCGGATGTTCAGAGTACGTCAAATCCGGTTGCAATTCGCCAATTTCCTCCGTGTTGACTGCAGCTGTGAACTTGAGACATTTCCGGAGTTGAGATACGTGGAAAATGTCATGTATACCAGCGAGAGATGCCGGTAATTCCAATCGATAAGCCACAGGTCTGCACTTCTCCGTGATAGCAAACAGGCCAATAAATCGGACAGCGAGCTTCCCTTTTACTCCAAACCGATGAATTCCTTTCATTGGTGACACGCGGAGGTATACATGATCTCCGATATCAAAGTGCAGAGGGCGATGCCGCTTGTCCGCATAATTCTTCTGTCGATATTGAGCCGCTCTTAGATTTGCATGTATGATCCGAACTTGTTCCTCGGCTTCATTGACTAGATCAATCCCGAACGTCACCCTCTCGCCGGACTCACACCAATTCAGTGGGGTGCGGCATTTCCGGCCGTAGAGAGCTTCGTATGGTGCCATCTTGATACACTCATGATAACCGTTATTGTACGAAAATTCTGCCAACAGTAAATGATCATCCTAATTTTTACGTGGTGGACAGCACATGCACGCAACATGTCTTCAAGGACTTGGTTCACCCTCTCGATTTGTCCATCAGTCTGTGGGTGATATGCGCAGCTTCTAATCAGCTTAGTACCCAACGCGGCGTGCAGCTGCACCCAAAAACGAGCAATGAAGAGTGAGCCTCGATCTGAAATAATCGTGTGAGGAATGCCGTGTAGACACACGATTCTTGATATGTACAACTCCGCATATTTCTTGGCATTGAATCCGACATTTACCGGAATGAAGTGTGCTGATTTGGTTAGTCGGTCGACTATCACCCAAATCAAATCATGCTTCCGGAATGTGAATGTCAATCCGACTATGAAATCCATACTCACATCCTCCCATTTCCATGCCGGAATATTTAGCGGTTGCAGCTGTCCTGCCCGACACATATCACACTCGGATACGTACTTCGCTATTTCCCGCTTCATCCGTGTCCACCAAAACTTGGTCTTCAAATCTTGATACATTTTATTGCTGCCTGGATGAATAGAAAATTTTGACATGTGAGCTTCATCCAATATTTTCTTCCGGAGCTTAACATCTCGGGGTACAACTATCCGGTCCTTGAACCATAATGTACCGTGATCATCTTTCCGGAAACATTTTACCTCCCCGCTGTCCACTCTTTCTCGTATGTGTGACATGCCCTTGTCCTTCTTTTGGGCTTCAATAATTTCCTCTCGGATGGTGGGAATGAGAGCAAGATGACTGAGAGCTCTATATGGAATCACATATAGACTTGGTTCCTCATATTCCATTTCAGCCATGGTGATGTTGTGGACATGAGCCTTCCGACTAAGCGCGTCGGCAACGACGTTCGCTTCACCGGGGTGGTAGTGAATTTCATTTTTGTAATCTTTGATCAGCTCTAACCACCGTCGTTGTCTCATATTCAGCTCCTTCTGCGTGAAGATATATTTCAAACTCTTGTAGTCGGTGTAGAGGTGTATAAGATTTCCAAGCAAGTAATGCCTCCACATTTTTTATGCCAATACCACAGCAGCGAGCTCAAGGTCGTGAGTCGGATAGTGTTGCTCATGGTTTTGGAGTTGTCGAGATCCATACGTGACTACACGTCCTTCTTGCATAAGAACGCAGCCAAGTCCGATGCTGGATGCATCGCAATAAATGTCAAACGATTTTGTCATGTCCGGCTGAGCAAGAACCGGGGCTGTTGTAAGGTGCTGCACTAATGTCTTGAACGCTTCTTCACAAGCTGAACTCCAAATATATTTGGTGGCCTTTTTCAGCAGCCCCATCATCGGTTTAGCGATTTTTGAGAAGCTCTGGATGAACCTCCGATAATATCCCGCTAAACCGAGGAAACTTCAGACTTCATGTATGGACTTAGGATATTGCCATTTCAATACTTGAACAATTTTACTTGGGTCCAAAGCGATGCCTTTAGCTGAAATAATGTGTCCCAAGAATGGCACTTGGCTGATACAAAATTCACACTTGCTGAATTTTGCATAGATCTTATGGTCTCTCAACCATTGCAGCACAATATGCAGATGTTCAGCATGTTCTTCCTCTGACTTGGAATAAACCAATATGTCATCGATGAAGACCACAACGAACTTGTCCAACTCCAGCATGAATACTGAGTTCATGAGATGCTTCCTCCGTGCCGAAAAGTTTGTCGCTTCATAGTTCATTTTTGAACTACAAAGCGACAATTTTTTGCGGGATGAAGGGAGTACATAAAGTGAGACGGAGCGTTGGTGAGACCAAAAGACATGACAAGATACTTGTATAATCCATATCGCATCGAGAATGCCGTCTTTGGTATATCCTCGAGTCGGATTTTGATTTGATGATATCCGGACCGAGGATCCATCTTCGAGAACACTCTCGCACCAACTAGTTGATCGAATAGAATGTCGATTCGGGGAAGTGGGTACTTGTGCTTTATAGTCACGGCATTGAGCGGTCGATAAACCACGCATAACCACAATGGTTCATACTTCTTCTTAACGAACAGCGCCAAGCAGCCCCAAGGTGACGAGCTTGTGCGAATGAAACCCTTGTCCACCAGGTCTTTCAAATGCTTCTTTAATTCAGCTAGCTCACTTGGCGTCATTCGATACGGTCTTCGAGAGATCGGTGTGGTTCCCGGAACAAGTTCAATCTTGAACTCGACGTCACGTTCGGGTGGCATGCCCGGTAAGTCATCGAGAAACACATCGGGATACTCACAGACCACCGGAATATCTTTAAGTTTAGTTGCTTCCATGTTATATACAGATGCACTGTCCCGCTCCATGCTGTCCAAAACCAGTTCGTGCTGTCCGTGCATCGGAGAGTCAATTTTGACAGTCCTGGTACCAATATTAAGAACAGCACCTTGATGGTTCAACCATGACATCCCCAATATTACGCCTATATTCTGTCCATCCAATATAATCAGCGACGTTGGATATATCTTGCCTCCCAAACATAGAGCTGCTCGGAGAACAATCTGACTTGCAGAGATACTTCTACCCGGTGAACTTATAAGATAATTGGTGTTGGTGGATAATTGGTGGATAATTGGTGTTGATCCACACATGATTTACTGATAAAATTGTGGGTAGCACCAGAATGGAAGAGTATGAGGACGGATATGTCTTTGATAGCAAACATGTCTGCTAGCACCGGTGCTCCCTCCGGAACACTTCCGGTTTGCAGTGCTGTCCTCTCTGGTTGAATGTTGTCCTCTCTGGTTGAATACGGGGCTGAATACACCATTGTACTGGTACTTGCCCGCAGCTCAACATCTTCCCTGGGCAATCCTTTGTATAGTGCCCAACACGATCACATGTGAAACACTTATACTGATTCAACATCCCGCTGACTTGAGGCCTGAATTGTCCTGCGTCTCGCTATGAGATAAATGCCCCGGGAACAATTTTGGACTGTTCTTGCTGCTGATATAATGCTGGTTGGAAATCTGATACTTCAAATGGCCGACTCCGATACGAACTCGGTTGTGCAGCCGGCTGTCATATCTGACCGGACGGTGATCAGTAAACCACACGGTACTTTTGAGGAACATTATGTGCGCTGTTCTGCATGGCAAGTCTCTTCTTTGACTCCTCAGCAATCCGCTCACGTGTGGCATCCTCTTGCATAATCGCGGCATTAAGCATAGCGTTGAATGAGCCATGATTGAATAATACAAGCTTGTCTTTCAACATGGGGCTTAGACCTCGATAGAAATACTCTCGCTTCTGATCCTCCGTACTCACATACTCGGACGCATATTGCACTAGATTAATAAAGACTTTAGAGTATTCTTGAGCACTCATTCCTCCTTGTTTCAAATCAAGAAATTCCTGAAGCTTCCTTCTCATAATGGAGGGAGGAACATGATAGGCGTGGAATGCCTCCCGGAACTCTGTCCAAGTGACTTGCTATCCGGCGGCCAAGGAGACGATGTGGTTCACCCACCAGGCACCAGTGATGCCATGTAGTTGTTGTGCTGCATATAAAACCTTCATATGATCACTGTACTGTAGCAGTCCGAACTTAGCTTCAATGGTGCGGAGCCAATGGACCGCATCTAGAGGTTCACCGTCACCACTGAACACGGGGGGTGCAGTCGCCATGAATTTTGGATATGTTGCTTGCTGAGGTTGACGATTGCCTTCAGCTTGACGCCCCCCCCCCCCCCCCCCCCCCCGATATGACATAATCTACACGAGGGTTCGCAGCAGCTCGGTCCGCTCATTGCGTGAACCCACCATGGCTGAGATATCATCCGCCAATGTAAGCGGAGATGGGGGTGGTTGTTGCGCCGGCTGTTCCGGCTCTCAGGAGTCATCCCCTCTCTGACTTGAACCACCGACCTGGTATGTTGTGTGAGTGCGTACCATTCTGCAGCCACAGTCATTAATCCAACATGAGATGTGATATTGCAAGATCACAATAGGGTGAAAACAATAGTGTGTGTATTGATAACCAAACTTGCATAACGGTAACATATATTGATAAAATTTAAACTTTATACACAATACATTATCCCTGGACCAATGTTACAATAGCAAGCTCAAAAATAATAAACTCGATGGATTGAAGTTCATTATGACTATTGTTGGTCGTGATGGGACGTTATGCGCGTTATCGTGCGAATACACTCTCTTATCTTCAATATGATACAAACATGGTCATAGAAAGAAAAGAGGTTTAAGTAGGTCAAACCATCAATTCCACTGGTAAATGGTTGAGTATCGAGACCTGGTCTGTTACGACACTTTTCGAAGTGAAATCGAGGACCAGATTCATAACAAGACCAAATTATGCCAAACCGATGAAGTTTCTGAAGAAACTTGACCATCTCGTAATCAAACACAAATTTAAGCCAGTAAGTGGCAGAATCAGATCTTCAGGTGAACTACAAAGTTGAATTACACTTCAAGACCTTTCCAAAAAGTATTGGTTTTCCTCCATATAATTTCTGGTTGAGGAGATATGTCATTGTAAACCTGACAGTTGTTCTGGAAATTATGACAGCATCTCCTTTGTTTATGCTGATTTTCGGCCACAATTTCCAGATATAAAACAGCAGAATTTACAAAAGCCGCAATTTACACATTTGTAGTACATATTACAAGGATTGCAGAAATGTCTTGCACGATCCTGTTCGCTTTTTCTAGAGGAAGATATTCTCAAAACAGTAAGGAGTCCAGAGAGGGTTCCTGTTTCTGTCCAGTTTGGTAGATTTTTGGAACTTTGAAATTTTGAATAGGATAGAGGGGAATTCAGCTCTGGAGTTGAACATAACAGTTTTAAAGGACTTCTTAAAATTTCTATCTATGTATGATACACATTCATTGGAGTTTCTACTGGGACATATGGTTTCTCAAAGTCAGGTCTTTTCTGGCAGAAAACAGAACACTCTGTTTTTGAATCGGTGAATTCAGAACCTACTCCAATTTTGAAAGCTTAGTTCAAAATCAGAGCTCGATAGCTAATATAAGTATTTTTACATCTTCTCAGTTCCATAATACAGCAGGGTGGTTAATGCAACAATGGAATACATGTCGGTACTACGTGTGTCACAAAAGTGAAAACTCTATGTCGGTATTCTGGCATACGTCTTAACGGTTGCCTTAATGACGTTCACTCACAAACGATTTCTAAGCGCAATACGCTCACGCCGTCAGTGCTGCATAAGACACACAATTTTAAAAACACTCATTATGGTGCCGTACGGCACAGTCCGCACAGGCAATCATTTCAGACAGTCACAATAATATATATGAAAGTAAGACATACGGGCCGCCCTGAGCTAAACCTTGTCTCGAGGTACATGACCGGGTTTTCTACCACCCGACGGTCCCACGTCTTTGCATAATGCTGCACCAGTAGGAGGCGCATCGGGTTATGTCCCACCCGATGGGGGCTCCCACTAATTTTGAAGCACGCAGGGGTACGGCGGGTCATATGTTCTCTGAAACATGGAGAGTTTTAGAGACTCATATTGAATTTCCATGCTAAGCCACGAAAGCAATCTCATGCACCTCTCGCGTGGTGAGCTTACCGCAATTGATTCGCTTGCGGTGGCGTACCTTACCTCTTACCTCACGTTGGAGCGTCATTACAAAATATAATAACACATAAGTTGGCTTTGCCACCTTAATAACTTATGCTACTGTAGTCCTTATGTGGGCCTAGTACCATATCCTCACCGTATCCTATGTTTTTCTCATAATATGATCCTAATTTAGTGTGTTATTCTCAATGCGGCTCTGATACCAGGCTGTGAGGACCGGGGTCCACACTTTCCAGGAATCGTATTGAGTGGTACCGTGCGATGCGGCACCAAACAACACACATATAAAGGAACACGTATTACATAAATCATTTGCTGAAATTTACAAAGATGTTCATTTTACAAATAGTTTATATAAAAATAAACTACAGCAGAAGATAAGATTACAACTCTCGTACTCAAATCTAATAAGCAAAAGAGAAGCCGTCCAGCCCACAGATGCTCCTCACTAGCCACGAAGATCAAACAGCAGCGGCGAGATTCCCCATGAGTATACCACTCGGAGAGTTTCGAGTCTCATCGGAGAACAATAATCATAAGCATAGAGGTTAGTACCTGCAAAACAACTTATATAGCAACCGTGAGCACGAAGGCTCAACAAGACTTAACCGTCTCACCTCAATATGGAACTCTACACTAGGGTAAAGACATATACATAGGATGGCAGATCTGCATAACGGACTTGCCTAAATGTGGTTCCTTATTTTCATATTTATTAGCAGATGCTTAAACCTTGTGCCGGGCAACATTGTAACTCCACAATCAAACAAGAAACGCTTCATCACGATGCTGCATGCCCAAGGTGGAAAAACAAATTTAGTGAGCACTACATACAACATAGCAATACCATGATAATATAATGTTTGCAGCAGCAGTAATTAATTATCATCTCAAGTGCAAATATTAACTATGTCACAACTCAGTGAACAAGTGGTACTCATATCCGCGAGGGACGGTGATTCGAATCAAAGATACCTGGTGATTGGAAACACAAATTGACTATTCAAATAAACTCAAATGTGTCTGATATTTTTAATGGAACTTAAAGAAATTATTCGGAATGATTTGGCCAAGTTTGGAGATTTTTGAATGAATGAAGCATCAGGAACTAACTTTAATAGCATTTTCCTTCATGGAATTGTTGAGGATAATTTATGGATTTTCATACAGATCCAAGTGCACCACTTGAAATTGCAGATCATCCTGATTCCAACAAAAAATATTTGGGAATTTTTGGATAAGTATTCTAAGAGATATGGATTTTCATAGTTGGAGCAAAATCTGTAATTAAATTCCAATTAGAAAAGTTTGAATAATGGCTGGGCCCACAGGTTTAAAATGGGTCAATAGGGAGCAAGGCACACGAGGCTATAAACTTCTCAGCTGTGTCCACACTGGGTCCCAACGCCACAGCAAATCTGAGGCCTCACCCACACTCACTGACAGGCCCCACCTGGACCCGTCTTCAACCTCGCGACAGGCGGTGCCAGGGGCAACCGCGGCGGTGCCCGACGGCGGCCACTCACCGCAGCCCGTTCCAGGGCACGGTGGCCCTCCAAACTCGCCGCCGCCACCTAAAATCTGATGTAGAACACGACGGTAAGGCTACCGATGGCGATTGGCGGCCGGAGATGGAGACGTGACGGCGGCGGGCGGGGCTAGGGTTTCTGCGATGTTGGCAGGCTTCAAACAATGCTTGCACGAGCGGGAAATTGACTGGGAAGCTTCCTGGAAGCCTGGGGAGGATGATTGGGGGAAGCAAATTGAGTGGAAAGGACGGTAATCCCAAGTGCGACGGTGAGGTCGTGTTTTCCGGCGGTCGGCTATGAAACCTTTATTTCCCAAGCATCTATTCGATGAATCTCTTAGATTTTTTCTTCGAGAAGGTGCGTGGGAACTTGAGGAACATAAAATCTCACGGCCGTGAGAGATAATCAAATGTGGAAAACAAATTTGGGCCAAGACTGTAACACCCACAATTTTAGAGAAGAAAAAAAATCATTTTATTGAAAAGAAAATTCATGTAAGGCAAGGTGCATCATATTTGAATGATTGTGTGAATTTTTGAAAATTCAAATTCGCTAGAAATTGATTTACAAAACTCCAAACATAAAACAAAAGAAAAAGAAAACAGAAAAGAAAAAGAAAAGGGAAAAGAAAAAAAAAAAGAAAAACGCCCCTGGGCCGAATTCCCCAATCCGGCCCAACTTCCCCCTCTACCCCGCGCCGGCCCGCACCTCCTCTTCTCTCTCTCTTCCAGACGGGTCCCGCGCGCCAGCCTCACCCCGCGCCACACTCTCTCTGGCAGCCGGTCCCGCTTGTCAGGCCCGTCGCCCACCTCCCGTCGCGCCCGCGCCGTAACGGCCACATGCGATAATATCGTGCCGCCCCACTCACCCCCCCTTCAATGTCGACCGTTTCCATCTCAATCAATGGGCGCGTCGTGCTCATCATGGCCGCCTTCAGTTTCTACCCCGAACGCCTATAAAAGCCGGCCATTCCCCTCAAGTTTCTCACCCCGGCGATCAAAACCCTAGCTTCGACGAGCTCGGTAATGGCGCCGCTGTTCCCGACTTTCCACCCACTTCCACTCCTCGGGAGTTTGTCTAACATCTTCCCCGTGTTGTTAGGAGTCTGCCGGACATCATCGTTGGGATGGAACGTCGCTGCTTCACCGTTTCCATCATCGCCGACGAGCTCCACCGCCGTCCATCGTCGCCGACCACCCTCCATCCAATTTCCGGCCGTGCGACAACCTCTGGTGAGTTCCCCTCGCTTCCACCTTTCGTTTAAGCCTTTTGGATGTACCCCGTGACCTCCGTGGCGCGTTTTTGGAATTCTCCGGCGAGCCCGCCGCCGCGCGCGCGTCACCGCCGCCGCGCGCCGCCGCCCGTCTCTAATCGGGGCGACGTGGCTCAATGCTCGTCGTCCATTATGTTTCAACGGCCAAGATTAGAACCCCCGTACCCCTTCGGTGCATTAAATCTGGGCCGTCCAATTTAAAATCAACGGCCCATGTTTAAATTAGTTTTCCCGCCTCTGGAACTTCACCCAGACCCCTGGAAACTTGCGGGCTACCCCCTGGGTTTTCCGAGAATTCAAATCTAACCCCTAGAATTATCAGACTAGCCCCTAGACCTTTTGGAAATTAGAAAAATACTGGTAAATTGAATAAAAAGTGTTTCTAAGCCCCTGGAAAATTATAAAATAGCAAATAAAATCCGGAAAAATTGTAGAATAATCCCTGGACTTAATAAAAATTATTTTCAACCTCTGGAACAGTTCTGTATTTGCAGAAAAACCCCTGTTAGTTCTAAAAATTAAATAAAAGTCCTTAAATTGTATAAAATAATTATAAAAACAGATTTAATTTTTTTTTATTTCTATTTCTGTATTATTTTATAAATTTATTTAAATTGCTGAAATGGTCATAAAAATACTTTTTAGTATAATTAGTTCATAAAAATTGTTTTACACACTTAGAAATAATTAGTAAAAATAATGTAAAAATTGTAAAATTTATATTATTAATTATAAATCTGTTTTAAGCTTATTTTGAAAAATAAAACTTCTAGAAAGTAATTTTAAGGTTCTAATAAGTATAAAAATGGTATAAAAATCTAAAAAAATATGTCTTACTCACTAAATTTCATTTAAACTTTAAATTCTCATCAATAAATCTATGTCTGTAATAAAAATCAACCCTAAAATCACTTTTGCGTAGGAATTTGCATTTATTTGAGTATTGTGCATTTTACTATGTTCTTATGGTATGTTATTTTTCGTGCGTCGTCGTAATTTAGAGTCGGGGCCAGAACCCATCCTTGACCTTCAAGAGCAGCAGATTCCCGGCGATCCCGAGACACAGTTTGGAGGCAAGTTCCTTGACCATCTTGCACCCTTTTTGTTAAGTTTTAGTTAGTTGCATGCTAAATTAAAATATGAAACCTATGTTATGTTTTCCTAGATCTTCCACAGTATTCCTTGTCAACATGATTTGGGCATTATATTAATATTTAGAATACGCTTAGCCATGCTTAATTGAAATATGATCTATTAATTTACAAGTTTACATTTGAAGTATTTTGATTCATGAATTGGTGGCTAAACGGAAATTAGTAGATAGGAATCTGATAGGGGGTTTTGTTTGGATTGGTGCATGCGTGCACAAGACCTTGGTTTGGGGTTTGACACCTATCGGATTCTAAGGACCGGTTTATGGAAGAAGTTGCTAAGCCATTTAGTATCACCACAGAATTGTATATGGGACAACTTGGTTTAGTAATTTGGTTCCTCCCGATGTAGCATAGGTAATTGATCGGGCGGGGAATGGGCTTTGCCTTGGGATCCGCATGGCTCAAGAGGGGGCTTCTCCTGGCGGAGGGAAAATAGACTCCAGGTGCCGGAGCGGTGAAACCTTAGAGTACCCATTGCAAGTCGGGAGAACCATCGGAAACACCTCGTAGTGATCTCCTGGCCACACACCTACGGAAGTGTGTATTGTGGTTGGCTACCACGGGCATCAGGGAGGATTACCTTAGTCCACCTGGTAACAGGGGACAAAATCACGAACTGTGGGTAAAGGATACACACTCTGCAGAGTTTCATCAAACTGTTTAGACAGCCGTGCTCACGGACACGAGCGGCTTGGAAACCAAATTCATAATTAGCACATGGTCACTAAATGAAATGGTTTGGGATGGGTCTTACCTGAATTAATTTTGGGATATTGGTTGGGATTTCACCTAGTTGTAGGTGCTTATTAAACAATTAAGATTAGGTTGTTACTGCAATAGTGCTTAACTTAATAATTGCCTACCTTGTCGTGAACCACACATGTCATGACTTCCCAACTTGCGAGTACCGTTGGTACTCAAACTTGTTAGTTGCATATTTTTCTCCCCCAGCCTATGAAGACTCAGAGGTGGAGAACCAGGACTTCTACGGAGATCCCGAAGAGATGTTCTAGGCTAGCGCTCCCCCGTGCAACGCCTGTGTTTGGAGCCCTTGTTATGATATTCCGCTGCTTGTGTACTTTTATTTTAGACCTGGTTGGTCATTTATGTAATAAGGTGATGTACTCGAACATGGTATTATTTTGGTATTTCACTTTCGTCTACACATGTATGAGTTGAACTGATCCTGGCATACATGTGGAAAGCATCTGGTTGTTTTCTTAATACCAGGTGTGACAAAGTGGTATCAGAGCCGTGTTGCCCGTAGGACGCAAGCCTAGATAGAAAAAGACGATTTAAGGACTTTACTATTTTCAAATATTATTAGTTGTAAAAAAATTTCTTTGTATTCCTTACCATGCACTCGTTTCACTTATTCTTTAATTTGATTTATTACTGACACTCTCCTGTTTCAAAATCTTAGATGGCCAACGTCAGGAGAACCGCTCGCATGTCAACTGGAGGCTATGTTCCCAACCGAAGGATTGCTGCCCGCCGTACCCCACTCAATGATCCTCGACGTGCGGTGGTGATTCGTACCGATGGAAGAGCTGCAGGCCGGCTTCGACGACGACTTCAAGCCATACTACTCGACGCCGGCTACAGACATGAGAGACTGGCGCTCACCTACCACGCTATTGGGATGCAGCGTCCCTACCGGATCGAGTGGTCATGCAAGCTATTTGTCTACTATGGGGATGAACTACTCAAGGTGCACCGTACCCCTGCTGCAAGAAGCTATCGACGCCACGCTGAGCAGGATGTCAGCTGGGAGGCCATCACCTATTGGAGCCATACTTACCATTACCAGCTGCGGAACTCTGTACACGCCTACACTCCCCAGCGTCCCAGCGGCACTGGCAACTTCGTCACCAGGTACGTGGAGGGGCCCCTGACCCTTCCACAGACTCACCAGACAGTTGATGACGTGGAGCGCCTCAGCATTCGCCTCCACAAGGCTCAGCAAGAAATTCAGGATGTTCGCGACCTGGCAGCACATTATGAGAGGCAAGTGAGGAGGTACCGTCGGATCACCGACGAGGATCCAGATGGGTATGCTTTAGACACCTCCACTTGGATTCCGGACTCTCCTGACCGTCGTATTGGTCGTGGCGACACCGACTCGATGGATTACTCTTCAGACGAGGAGCCAGACTCAGGGGAGCCTTCTGTGCCGCAGCAGCCAGCCAACTCTCCTCCGCATGGCAACGAGTCCCGTGGCAGCAACTCGGGATATGATGGAGATGACGATGAAGACCCAGACGAGGAGGAGGACCCCGAGGAGCGAGAGTAGACTCTGGCCTGCCCTACAACTCAAGATTAAGACACTTACCCATGAGTTGTAATAAGAGCGATGTAGTGATGATTTGTGTAATCTTGAGTTGTATGATTTTGTTTTGAGAACTTGATTATCCATGGTTGTGTTTGCTTATTGAAAGTGATCTTTATTTCTCTATCTCCTTATTGATGCATATAGTGGGAAAGACGTATAGACTAGTTTCTATCTTATCTTTTTGTTCTAAAGCAACACCCCCAATCTCAGATGGCAGGAAGAGGAAGAGGATGTGGACGTGGTGTGCCACCCAATCAAGATAATGAAGTCCCACTACCTCAGTGGAATGGAAGAGGTGCTCGTGGGGCACCAGCTGCAAACCAAATGCAGCATATGATGGCTATGCAACTTCAAATGATGCAAAACTTGACACAAATTGTGAACAATATGCAACAGGTTCATCAAGCACCACCACCCCCTCCACCACCACCACCACCCCCACCTCCAAGATTTTGCTTAAGAGACTTCATGAACACTCAACCCCCACGCTTCTCCAACGCCACGGAACCCATGGATGCAGATGATTGGATCAATACTATTGAAAGTAAACTAAGGATTGTACAATGTGAAGGAAGGGAAAGGGTACTATTGGCATCACACCAACTCCATGGACCTGCGGCTGATTGGTGGATCGCCTTTACTGCTGCTCATGGCAACCCAGACAATATCACCTGGGAAGAGTTTAGAGAAAACTTCCGCAGTCATCATGTACCGGCAGGAGAAATTCAAGCCAAGCGTATGGAGTTCCTAGCACTGAAGCAGGGGAACATGAACATAAGGGGGTATTTGAACAAGTTTACACAATTATCTCGGTACGCCCCTGGAGATGTTGACACTGATGTCAAGAAACAATTCTGTTTCAAAGAGGGACTGGATAAAGAAATACAGTTGATGATGTCTTCCAGTGACTATGCTAGTTTCCAACATCTGGTGGATAAAGCTTTCACGGTAGAACGAAAGAAGAAGGAGTGTGAAGGAGAACACCGCAAAAGGAAGATGATGATGGGGCTGACTTCAAGTAGCAATCGTCCTCGCTTTAACCCACAGCAGTCGGGACACCTGAGTCATCCCATGGGCAGTAATCAAGGACAGCGGTACCCTAATAACTCCTCATACAGACCTCAATCTAAGTATGCGTGGCCCCAGTACCAGCAGATGCCATCACAACGCCCTCAAATGTATCAGCAACGTCCTATGACTTCAAACCCTCGCCCAACTGGGCAACCACAGCAAAGTCAACAAAGAAACAAGGCTCAAGACACCAGTACTCGGGGAGCTTGTTATATATGTGGTGACAAGGGGCATTACTCCAACAACTGCCCGAAAAAGCATTCGCAGCAGAACCAGTCAAGAGGAAGGGTCAATCATGTTGTTCTGGAGGAAGCTCAAGACGCATCAGATGTGGTGATTGGTACGTTCCCTGCTGATTCCCATCCTTCTACAGTATTGTTTGATTCTGGTGCAACACATTCGTTCATAGCAAAAGAATTCATAAGAAGACATGGAATGAATGTTACATTAATGAATCAATTATTAGTAGTCAACTCTCCTGGAGGAGAGATGTTGACAAGGCAAGTATGCCCTAATGTTAGTATAAGCATTAGGGGGGTAGCATTCTTAGCAAACCTTATAGTGCTGGAGTCACAAGGAATATATATTATTCTCGGAATGGATTGGTTAACCAAGTACAAAGGAGTGATCCACTGTGCCACGAGAACAGTATGTCTGACTCACACGAATGGCACAAACGTGGAGTTTCATCCTGATCAAGCACCGGTTCAGAAAATACGACTCAACCAGATTGAAGGAGAACAAGAGATCAAAGTTGTCTGTGACTTCCCAGATGTGTTTCCTGATGAACTACCAGGTATGCCCCCAGACAGAGAAATTGAGTTTATCATTGAATTAGTACCTGGTACAACACCAATTTACAAGCGACCATACCGGATGGATGCTAAACAATTGGCAGAATTGAAGGATCGTATTAATGAGTTGTTAGCAAAGGGATACATTCGTCCTAGTTCCTCACCTTGGGGAGCTCCAGTGATATTTGTGCCCAAGAAAGATGGTACACAGAGGTTGTGTGTGGATTATCGAGCACTCAATGCCATAACTATCAAGAACAAATATCCTTTACCAAGGATTGAGGATTTGTTTGACCAGTTGCGAGGAGCATGTGTGTTCTCGAAAATTGATTTGCGATCAGGGTATCACCAATTGAAGATACGACCCTCGGATATACCAAAGACAACATTTGTTTCAAGATATGGATTATATGAGTATACAGTCATGTCTTTTGGATTAACTAATGCCCCGGCTTATTTTATGTACCTTATGAATAAGGTATTTATGGAATATCTTGATAAGTTTGTCGTGGTGTTTATTGACGATATTTTGATATTCTCCAAAAGTGAAGAGGAACATGAGGAGCACCTAAGATTGGCTTTACAAAAACTTCGAGAGCATCAGTTGTATGCAAAGCTAAGTAAATGTGAGTTCTGGTTAAAGGAAGTGTCATTTCTGGGACATGTTATATCACAGGGAGGAATAGCAGTAGACCCCAGTAAAGTGAAGAATGTTTTGAATTGGAAAACACCAGAAAATGTAGGGGAAATCAGAAGTTTCTTGGGCATGGCTGGCTATTATCGCCGGTTTATCGAAGGATTCTCAAAAATATCGCGTCCGTTAACCAAGTTGCTTGAGAAGGGAGTTGCGTACAAATGGACACCAGAGTGTGAAGCTAGTTTTATAGAGCTAAAGAAAAGGTTGACTACTGCTCCGGTGTTGATTATGCCGGATATGCAAAAAGAATTTGCAGTTTACTGTGATGCATCCGGACAAGGACTGGGATGTGTACTAATGCAAGAGGGGCATGTAGTGGCTTATGCATCACGACAACTCAGAAAGCATGAAAGAAATTACCCTACTCATGACTTGGAGTTAGCAGTAGTAGTTCATGCATTGAAGTTATGGAGACATTATCTTATAGGAAAAAGAACTGAAATTTATACGGACCACAAGAGTTTGAAGTATATCTTCACCCAACCAGATCTAAATCTCCGACAACGCAGATGGTTGGAACTTATCAATGATTTTGATGTCGGAATCAACTACCATCCTGGGAAAGCTAATGTGGTCGCAGATGCATTAAGCAGATCAGCTCCGTGCAATAGCTTGGCACTGCAGGGTCAACAACCGCAATTATGTGAGGAATTAGCAAGACTAAACCTTAGTATTGTAACTAATACTGAGGTAGTGTCTATGGAAGTAGATTCTACTTTGGAAAAGGATATTCGTGAAGGGCAAAGGAATGATAAGTGGATCCAGAAGACTAAGCAACTAATGAAAGAAGGAAAAGCATCGGACTTTAGAGAAGATGAACAGGGAACTTTATGGCTAGGAAAGAAAATATGTGTACCTGATATCAAGGAGATTCGAGAGCTGATATTGAGAGAAGCCCATGATTCTTCATACTCTATTCACCCGGGGAGCACAAAGATGTATCAGGATCTAAAGGATCGATATTGGTGGCATGGAATGAAACGAGATGTGGCGGAGTACGTAGCCCTGTGTGACACATGTCAGAAGGTTAAAGCAGAACATCAAAGACCCGCAGGATTACTTCAACCCATTAAAATTCCTGAATGGAAATGGAAAGAAATAAGTATGGACTTTATTGTGGGATTGCCGAGAACTCAGTCAGGGTACGACTCTATATGGGTCATAGTGGATCGTTTAACCAAAGTGGCTCACTTTATTCCAGTAAAAGAAAGCTATTCTGGTTCAAGGTTGGCAGAACTATATATGACAAGAATTGTATGCCTGCATGGAGTACCAAAGAAGATAATATCAGACAGAGGCACTCAGTTCACTTCCAGATTTTGGCGAAAGTTGCATGAGTCTATGGATACCCGACTCAATTTTAGCTCGGCATATCATCCGCAAACTGACGGTCAAACAGAGCGAACTAACCAAATTCTTGAAGACATGTTGAGAGCATGTTCTTTGAAAAACAGTAGGAGTTGGGATAAGAACCTACCATATGCTGAGTTCTCCTATAACAATAGTTATCAAGCCAGTTTGAAGATGTCTCCGTTTGAAGCTTTGTATGGACGAAAGTGCAGAACACCGTTATTTTGGAATCAAACTGGGGAAAGCCAAGTATTTGGGCCCGAAGTATTAAGAGATGCTGAGAGACAAGTACAAGAAATCCGGAAGAATTTGAAGACGGCTCAGTCAAGGCAAAAGAGTTATGCAGATACTCGACGACGAGATTTGTCATTTGAGGTTGGTGATTTTGTGTATCTCAAGGTGTCACCTGTGAGAGGGTTAAGACGATTCAAGGTGAAGGGTAAGTTATTACCCCGATACATTGGTCCCTTCAAAATACTGGAGAAAAGAGGAGAAGTAGCCTATCGGCTCGAGCTTCCATCTCATTTATCAGATGTGCACGATGTATTCCACGTGTCACAATTAAAGAAATGCTTAAGAGTACCAGAAGAACAATTGCCCTTGGAAGCAGTAGACGTGCAAGAGGACTTGACCTATGCAGAACAACCTGTTAGGATTCTCGAGACGTCAGAACGAGTTACGAGGAATAAAGTTACTCGGATGTGTAAAGTCCAATGGAAGCATCACTCAGAAGAAGAGGCAACATGGGAAAGAGAGGAAGACCTCAAGGCAGAGTTTCCCAGTCTATTCTCTTAGGACGTCCAAATCTCGAGGGCGAGATTTCTTTTTAGGGGGGAGGAATTGTAACACCCACAATTTTAGAGAAGAAAAAAAATCATTTTATTGAAAATAAAATTCATGTAAGGCAAGGTGCATCATATTTGAATGATTGTGTGAATTTTTGAAAATTCAAATTCGCTAGAAATTGATTTACAAAACTCCAAACATAAAACAAAAGAAAAAGAAAACAGAAAAGAAAAAGAAAAGGGAAAAGAAAAAAAAGAAAAACGCCCCTGGGCCGAATTCCCCGATCCGGCCCAACTTCCCCCTCTACCCCGCGCCGGCCCGCACCTCCTCTTCTCTCTCTCTGCCAGACGGGTCCCGCGCGCCAGCCTCACCCCGCGCCACACTCTCTCTGGCAGCCGGTCCCGCTTGTCAGGCCCGTCGCCCACCTCCCGTCGCGCCCGCGCCGTAACGGCCACATGCGATAATACCGCGCCGCCCCACTCACCCCCCTTCAATGTCGACCGTTTCCATCTCAATCAAGGGGCGCGTCGTGCTCATCATGGCCGCCTTCAGTTTCTACCCCGAACGCCTATAAAAGCCGGCCATTCCCCTCAAGTTTCTCACCCCGGCGATCAAAACCCTAGCTTCGACGAGCTCGGTAATGGCGCCGCTGTTCCCGACTTTCCACCCACTTCCACTCCTCGGGAGTTTGTCTAACATCTTCCCCGTGTTGTTAGGAGTCTGCCGGACATCATCGTTGGGGTGGAACGTCGCTGCTTCACCGTTTCCATCATCGCCGACGAGCTCCACCGCCGTCCATCGTCGCCGACCACCCTCCATCCAATTTCCGGCCGTGCGACAACCTCTGGTGAGTTCCCCTCGCTTCCACCTTTCGTTTAAGCCTTTTGGATGTACCCCGTGGCCTCCGTGGCGCGTTTTTGGAATTCTCCGGCGAGCCCGCCGCCGCGCGCGCGTCACCGCCGCCGCGCGCCGCCGCCCGACTCTAATCGGGGCGACGTGGCTCAATGCCCGTCGTCCATTATGTTTCAACGGCCAAGATTAGAACCCCCGTACCCCTTCGGTACATTAAATCTGGGCCGTCCAATTTAAAATCAACGGTCCATGTTTAAATTAGTTTTCCCGCCTCTGGAATTTCACCCTGACCCCTGGAAACTTGCGGGCTACCCCCTGGGTTTTCCGAGAATTCAAATCTAACCCCTAGAATTATCAGACTAGCCCCTGGACCTTTTGGAAATTAGAAAAATACTGGTAAATTGAATAAAAAGTGTTTCTAAGCCCCTGGAAAATTATAAAATAGCAAATAAAATCCGGAAAAATTGTAGAATAATCCCTGGACTTAATAAAAATTATTTTCAACCTCTGGAACAGTTCTGTATTTGCAGAAAAACCCCTGTTAGTTCTAAAAATTAAATAAAAGTCCTTAAATTGTATAAAATAATTATAAAAACAGATTTAATTTTTTTTATTTCTATTTCTGTATTATTTTATAAATTTATTTAAATTGTTGAAATGGTCATAAAAATACTTTTTAGTATAATTAGTTCATAAAAATTGTTTTACACACTTAGAAATAATTAGTAAAAATAATGTAAAAATTGTAAAATTTATATTATTAATTATAAATCTGTTTTAAGCTTATTTTGAAAAATAAAACTTCTAGAAAGTAATTTTAAGGTTCTAATAAGTATAAAAATGGTATAAAAATCTAAAAAAAATATGTCTTACTCACTAAATTTCATTTAAACTTTAAATTCTCATCAATAAATCTATGTCTATAATAAAAATCAACCCTAAAATCACTTTTGCGTAGGAATTTGCGTTTATTTGAGTATTGTGCATTTTTCTATGTTCTTATGGTATGTTATTTTTCGTGCGTCGTCGTAATTTAGAGTCGGGGCCAGAACCCATCCTTGACCTTCAAGAGCAGCAGTTTCCCGGCGATCCCGAGACACAGTTTGGAGGCAAGTTCCTTGACCATCTTGCACCCTTTTTGTTAAGTTTTAGTTAGTTGCATGCTAAATTAAAATATGAAACCTATGTTATGTTTTCCTAGATCTTCCACAGTATTCCTTGTCAACATGATTTGGGCATTATATTTATATTTAGAATACTCTTAGCCATGCTTAATTGAAATATGATCTATTAATTTACAAGTTTACATTTGAAGTATTTTGATTCATGAATTGGTGGCTAAACGGAAATTAGTAGATAGAAATCTGATAGGGGGTTTTGTTTGGATTGGTGCATGCGTGCACAAGACCTTGGTTTGGGGTTTGACACCTATCGGATTCTAAGGACCGGTTTATGGAAGAAGTTGCTAAGCCATTTAGTATCACCACAGAATTGTATATGGGACAACTTGGTTTAGTAATTTGGTTCCTCCCGATGTAGCATAGGTAATTGATCGGGCGGGGAATGGGCTTTGCCTTGGGATCCGCATGGCTCAAGAGGGGGCTTCTCCTGGCGGAGGGAAAATAGACTCCAGGTGCCGGAGCGGTGAAACCTTAGAGTACCCATTGCAAGTCGGGAGAACCATCGGAAACAACTCGTAGTGATCTCCTGGCCACACACCTACGGAAGTGTGTATTGTGGTTGGCTACCACGGGTATCTGGGAGGATTACCTTAGTCCACCTGGTAACAGGGGACAAAATCACGAACTGTGGGTAAAGGATACACACTCTGCAGAGTTTCATCAAACTGTCTAGACAGCCGTGCTCACGGACACGAGCGGCTTGGAAACCAAATTCATAATTAGCACATGGTCACTAAATGAAATGGTTTGGGATGGGTCTTACCTGAATTAATTTTGGGATATTGGTTGGGATTTCACCTAGTTGTAGGTGCTTATTAAACAATTAAGATTAGGTTGTTACTGCAATAGTGCTTAACTTAATAATTGCCTACCTTGTCGTGAACCACACATGTCATGACTTCCCAACTTGCGAGTACCGTTGGTACTCAAACTTGTTAGTTGCATATTTTTCTCCCCCAGCCTATGAAGACTCAGAGGTGGAGAACCAGGACTTCTACGGAGATCCCGAAGAGATGTTCTAGGCTAGCGCTCCCCCGTGCAACGCCTGTGTTTGGAGCCCTTGTTATGATATTCCGCTGCTTGTGTACTTTTATTTTAGACCTGGTTGGTCATTTATGTAATAAGGTGATGTACTCGAACATGGTATTATTTTGGTATTTCACTTTCGTCTACACATGTATGAGTTGAACTGATCCTGGCATACATGTGGAAAGCATCTGGTTGTTTTCTTAATACCAGGTGTGACAAAGACCTACTCAGTTCATACACGAAGTTCATCGAGAAAATCACTTATACTCGAGCTAGGAGGGATGGGAAGGTCTGAAACTTTACGAGCAGATTCTAGGTACTATAGTGCACCTTTTTCCTTCAAGAACCGAGGTGAGAAGAAGCTTGTATCGCCGGGGCGTCGAGGGAGCACAGGGCGGCCAAACAGGGGAGTTTGCCGGCGGCCCGAAAATCATCAAGTCCTTCGATGTGGAGGCTCAAACTGTGAAAGAAAATAATCAAAGAGCTGCGCCAAAGGTTGAGGAGTAACCCAGTGCGAAGAAATTTGAGCCATACCGGTGATCCTTGCTGGATTTCGAGGGGAAGGGGAAGAACTCCGGTGATGGTTGTCTGTGCGCCAAAACTGAATAACAGAGAAGAGGGGCTCAACTCTGGGACTTAGAGGAGGATAAGGAGGCGCCTTGGGGTGCTGTATGCAGCTGGAGGCAGGCAGGTAGGCCAGCACCTCAGTGGCAGTTTGCATGCCAAGTGGTGTTACTGTGGAATGAAAAGAACAGAGCCCTTAGTATGACAGGTGGGTCCCACATCTGCTCATCCTCGTCCCCTCACTGAAAAGTCCAATTCACACCCCTGGTTTGTTCCTAAATTGCTAGATATTTGTGGGGGGCCAAATTGAATGTGTAAACTTTGATTCTGAATTAAAATTGCATGTTTGCCCAAGTATCATCCGAATTCAAATTTTAATTTGAATTTGAGTTGAATTCAATGTAGCTATTGAATTAAATAGCAAACTTGCTTCAAAAATTATGAAAGTTTGCAGGGAGGCTATTTGAAATATTTGGAATCTATTGGTGATCTCAGATTTCCATTTTTGCATCATTTGAACAGGAGCAAATTTTGAATATTTGAATTCCCTCCAATAGGGTTGAAATGAATTGATTTGCAAATTGCCATTTTGATTTCTCCATTCAAGCTTGATGTCATTTATCCTAATATAACTTTATATTCTGAAACTTTTGGGCTTTTACAGACATGCCCTTGGAGAGTGTTGTAGATGTCACCCGTTCTCACTTCAAGCTCATCCATACGTCTAGTGAGATCCGTCATTTCTTAGCTATAGTCATGATGACTTCTAGCCGAAAAGAAAAGACATCTTCTCATGGACGACGGAGGCAAGCTGCTAGAGCTTGAAGTGGATAGGGGTGGCTCCCATGCGGCACCTGGCCATCTATGCCAAGACGGACCTTCGGTCTCATACAATGGAGGTTAAGTCCATCCTGGTGCATCACCCGTTGGGTTCTCTTCCTCTTTGTACTCGTGGACCGTGGAGGTTATCGGGGGGGGCATAGTCGTTCTCCTTGTACGGCTTCTAGTTACCCTGCCAGAGATATTACTTCTTCTGGTTTCCTCGATGGGAAAAAGGTCAATGGTTAGCCTCCGGCATTTGTACAAATTATAAGCCGAGTCAGGTAACCGAATTTCATTGACAAAGCCAGGATAATAAAATATCAAAGAGCCATATTGATAATTCTTAAGGGTATGTCGTTGCACTAAATAATCTTTATCAATTAATTATCTTTCGTTTTCAATATATTCAAATGAAGAGTATTCTAGTGCTCCTACCCTAGTAGCAATACGGTTAATCAGTGAGATACATTCAATTGGCCCTACCCTTGGAATGTAATCTAACCATTATTTCATCATGGCAATAACTGGAGCAACTTTTATTTTTTCAATCATGCCAAATAAAATTTTCAGCTTGACATCACGTATTATCCTTACATCTCTTCTAGAGAACATAGTCATAGCCACCCATCTATGCATGAAGCCTAAAGTAGGGTTGTGCAAGTGGCTATTCCTAGGTGCACTACATCTGACCTCACCAGTTAAATCTTGCCAAGAACATCGTTTGTTAAACTTAGGCGAAGTGTAGTCTAGCGGACAACGTTTATGGAAGCCTAGGATTTCACTTAATTCTTTCCATAGGATGTTCTATTCTTTTTGAAATAATCTAAATGTAGTACCATCAAATCCTATTTTGAGTGTGCAAAGGAATTGTATGGAGAGAAGGCGTAAACCTTTCTCCTCTATGTGAGAAAAGTTTTCCCATCCTAATGCATGCCAAATGGAAAAGAATTCTAAATCCATACCTATTTTAGAGATCAAATACAGATCATAAGCTTTTGTATGAGAAAACTCACGATCTTGGAGGAGCTTGCGTGCTTGATCTTCAACTTCACTTTGGATGTCGAGGTCATCGTCGTGAAGAAGTTGATGTGGGTTGCTCCTCTCACCCATGGGAGTGTCCTCTCCTACACTCCTCCTCCGTGAACTTGGTGTAGCAACAGAAGCTGGACGTGCACTTGAGTCTCCACCATGGCTTGAGCTTGCAGCCTCCTTCCTCTTTCCAAACAACCTCTTCATTCCTTTCATGGCCACAACAAATAAGAACACAACATGGCAAAAACTCGAAAGAGATGATGTTAGTAAAAGCAAAGCCTCGACGAATTTTCCCTTGAAGAACTTGAGAGCAAATTGCAAATGCAAACAAAAGCAAATTTTTGAGTTGAGAATTTGAGCAAGAGTGCTTCAGTGAAGAGCAAGAAAACAATGTGGTCAAGAGTGACGTTGGGGAGGTATGAAATGAGGTGAAGTGTGAGGAGAAGAGCTCCTCACGACCACCATTTGTAGCGTGCAATCCCCAACAGTCACGAGGGAACCAAATGTAGCCGTTGGAGGAGAGAGAGCCAAAATGGCTCTTTTCCCTAGTCAACCGAACAGGGGGGTCGGACGACCTGACAGGTGGATCCCACTGTTCCTCCTTATGGCAGGTGGGTCCCCAACGGCTATGAAATTAACACGTTGGTGAATTACCACTTTTGCAACTCAGAAAAATTGTTTTACAAATAAAAACTTCTTTTTCAAATAAAAATAAAGAATGGGGAAATCAAACTAACTGGGGAAACAAATATGCAGTGGGGAAATCAAACTAAATGGGGAAAACCAAATAAAGAGAAAAGAAAAACAATGAAAAGGATAACTACCAATTTAACCTATTGGCTAGATCTCACCACCGCCCGATGAGATGGACATTTCTCCTTCTTAATTTCTTGACATCCGGGACCGGAGGGATGGGCTCGGACGGCTCATCTTTCTTCTTCCGCCATACCTTTTTTGGCGGCTTGGTGGACTTGGGCCTTTGGGGAGGCCCGGGCTTCTCCGTCTTCTTGGGGTGTCAGCGTGGACGATAAGATGGGTTTGCGCATAGATCAAATTCTTCATGGATACAATGAGCGGGTCCACTGTTGGAGGTGTGATTTCGACCTCTTGAATGTGTTTAACATTCGGCCCATACTTGATATAGATCATGGAGCATTGCTCCAACTTTGGGCAGAAGTTAAACTTCTCCTCCTTGCCATTGATATGGACGTGGATTTCTCCAGCTCCCACATCTATGCGAGCCTTCGCGATACTTAGGAATAGGCACCCAAGAATGAGCGGCGTGTCCTTCTCGACCTCCATGTCGAGCACCACCAAATCCCTAGGTATGAAGCAGTTCTGGAATTTTATCGGGACATCTTCAGCGATACCCGTCGAATAACATACTGAGATATCAGTCAGCTAGAGCTGCATTAATGTTGGAGTAAGTTCCATGAAATTCAGCTGGTCGAAAACCACCTTGGGCATCACACTCACACTTGATCCAGGGTCACAAAGGGCCTTGTCAAAGTGTGTGCCCCAATTGAGCATGAGATTGTAGGACATCAAGGGTCCTTCTTTTCTACAAGCCTATTGAGGATGGCTGCTCTGCAGTCTTCCGTATGCTTGACAACCTCAGTGGTGGGCAATGGTCGCTTGTTATTCAATATGTCCTTGAGATAGCAAGCATAAGTGGGTACTTGCATCGCATTAATCAAGGGCACATTGATGTGGATTTTCTGGATGATCTCAACAAAGTGGTTGAATCGCTCATCCACTTTTGGCTTCCTTTGCCTATGAGGGAATGGCAATAAGTTGTTGTCCTCAAAGTGCTTAGCCATTTTCTCACTAAGTGGTTCACTTATGCCAAGTGGGACATCCTCCTTCTCCTTTGTAGTTGTTCTCTTCTCTTGTGTGGGATACGGTGGGTCACGAGTGGTCCTTCCACCTCTCGTAGTCACCACACTCACTTTCTCCATTGGAGGAACAACTGCAGCCAGTTGAGCCAATTGAGTTTCCAACATCTTGTTGAAACTCAATTGATTCTTGAAGGCTGAGGATAGTCCTTCAATCTTGGCATTTATACTCTCTAGGGTCTTGTCATTGGCTGACAGCTTCTTGGATATAGCCTCATTGATCTTTATCTAGCCAATGGCAAGTTCTCTCAAGTTGGGTTGATTTTCATTGTTGCCATTGTTGTTGTACCCTCCTTGAAAGAATGTGAAAGTGCATCTCGGCATCCCTTGTGGGTTTTGGTTGATTTATGATAAACAAATGAGATCCTAACCAAATTGTTGAGATGAGCGCAGGTTTCAAAAGAAATTATGAAAAAAGCACAAAAAGAAAGGAGAATGAGGATCTTTATGGAAAAGAGCTCAAGATATGAATAGATCAGATCATTGTGTATGGAGTGTGTTGGGGAAACACACCCCAAGAGCTCAAATCACAAGAAAACTCACTCACTGCACTAATTTATACAGGTCCAGACTAGTCCGATGTACCCGGACAAGTCCGATAATCCCTCTGTTCAAAATCGGACAAGTCCTCCCAGTGCGGACTTGTCTGCATAGTCCAGGTTTAAAAAGTCCATACTAGTCCGATATCACCACGGACTAGTCCAATATCTTTTTCACTAAGTTCGGACTAGTCCTCACCAGTGCGGACTAGTCCACAACACTTCACAACTTTGCACGACATCGAACAAGTCTGATAATATCCGGACTAGTCTGATAACCTCTCTAACTAAAATCGGACAAGTCCTCCAAATGCGGACTTGTCCCCAATTCACTAAGGAGTTTACCACAGCTGGACTTTTCCGAAAATAACCAGACTAGTCCAAACTTTTCTAGAGCCTAAATCAGACTAGTCCGCCCTAAGACGGACAAGTTTGATCTTCGTGAGAACTTAGGGTTTCCTACACGGCGCACACCGGACAAGTCTGGACTCCACCTCGGACTAGTCTGAAACCACGAAACCCTAACGGTAACTTTTGGAAACACCATATAAATAGATGTGCACGGCCCTACTTTCAACTCTCTCGACTCCCAGCGCTGTCACACCCTACAAGAGCTTAGAAAACATCTCTCCACGCAATCCAACGCAAGAAAGATCAAATCCTTGAGGATTCACTTTGGATCAAAGGAGAGACACGATTCCACACGTTTGAGCTCTTGGGTTTGAATCTCTAACACACTCCTGCTATTTCATTGTTGATCTTAAGAGTGTGTTCTTGGTGGTGTTTGATTTGTAATCTTGGGGAGTCCTCAACTTGTGAGAAGGCCCCGTGAACTTGGTGATTTACCCTTGTGAATGTGAAAGAGAATTGGCCTTCGTGGCGATTCGACGAGGTTAGGGTCGGTGAAGACCCGGTCCTTTCGTGGGATCGTCAATGTGGACGTAGGTTGCCTTTGTGGGAACCAAACCACAGGATAAAATCTTGTGTCAAACTTGTTCTTAAGTTTTCATATCATATTCTAGGGTTTACATGATCTTGTCCATATTATGTTAAAACATTGAAATTTGTGCTACACCTAATTTCATTGACTCAATACGTTCAAGTTACATACTAAATTCCGCTGGGTACTGTGCTTGTATTGAAATCAATGATCTAACTTGATCAATCTAGTCCGCACGCACCAGACTAGTCCGCACTCTACCGGACTAGTCTGATTTCCTGGTATTTGATCAAGTTGCTAAGTGTTGCAGGTTCCGACTAAAAATCAAAAGGCCTATTCACCCCCCTCTAGGCCACATTCAATTGGTATCAAAGCGGGACTCTTCACAAGAGACTAATCGCTCGAAGAGAATATGTCGGACATGAAGTATGTGCACAAGAGTCTCAACCAAGAGAAGGTTGGCGATGAAAAAGCTCAAAAATTGGAGAAGCTCCTCGACGCCATTCATTACTTTGAGGATGACGATGAGGAGACGCTTAAACTCAAGGTGCTCCTAAGGAAGAAATCCCTCTCCAAAGGGAAAGTGAAGATCGAGGACAAGAAGAAGGGGAGTAGTCACACTGACTACTCCCGATTTCCTTTCAACAACGATCGTTTAAATTCTAACAATAGCCATTATTTATCTATTACTTTAGGAAAATCCCCACACTTTGACGGCAATGATTACTAAATGTGGAGGCAAAACATGAAAATGCACTTAATCTCATTCAATCCCAGCTTGTGGCATATTGTACGTACAGGAATAGATATCCCGGACGACGATGAAGAGCTTACACCAAGCCGAGAGCAAGCAATTCATCGGAATGGTCAAGCTGCAGCAGTCATCACATATTCACTAAGTCGGGACGAGTTGGACTCGAGATTGCAAAGGAAATCTGGGACACATTGCAAACTGCACACGAAGGCGATCGTCATGTGCGAGAGGCGAATATCGAAATGATTGAAGGGAAAATGGGAAGATTCGCCATAGAAAAAGATGAGTCGCCACAGGACATGTACAACTGGTTAAAGACTCTCATCAACAAGGTTCGAGCATACGGAAGTAAGATGTGGAATGATCACGAGGTAGTGAAGCTCATCCTTAGAGCTTTCATGCCTCACAATGTTACCCTATGCTCGATGATTAGAGAAAGCCCCGGGTATAAGAAAATGACCCCGGACAAACACTTTGGAAAGATCAACTTCGAGATGATGGAGAAGCAAGCTAAACATGTCAAGGAGATTGCCGACCTCACCTCGGCAAAGAAGAAAGGGGTCGCCCTAAAATCCACCTGCAAGCCCTTGTCAAAAATGCTCGAGAAGCTCAACAAGAAGAGGATAGCGATGTCGAGAGCAGTGATATTGACGAAGGGGACATGATCCTCTTTATGAAGAGATTTAAGAAAATTATGAAGAGAAGACAAGGGAGCAAATCAAGTGAAGAAAAACACAAAGAAAAATCAAGACTGAAGCTGAGGCGGGCATGCTATAACTGTGGTGAATATGACCACTTTATAGTTGATTGCCCGTATGAAGAAAACAAGAATAAGACCAAGGAAACAAAGCCTCAATGGTAGATCAAAGAGCACGTGAAAAGCTACCAGAGGGGGGAGTGAATGGTAGATTAAAAAATCTTACGCAGCGGAAACAATTAAATCCCAACCCCTTCGGCAGAAAAACGATCTGTTAAAGAAATCATGTGTGAGACTAATCTAAACATGTTTCACCGTGAAAAAAGTGATAGATATAATAGAGAATAAAGTCACGAAGACAACAGAACAAGAATCACTCAAATCCGTCGAGAAAAACTGAAGTTACGATCGAAAGATCGAACAAAGGTCAATATGTCCTACCCGAAAAAACAGTTCTAGAACGCTGCAAATAAACTCGTGTAGATCAGAAATCACAAATCCAATGACCGTGAAATTTTGACAGATGATAGATAATCAAGTTTTGAAGACAACCCAAAAAGAATCATGTCAATTGGATCTATAAAACTCATGTTATGATAAAACCACCAAAACAAGGTAGTGCTATGCAGAAACTCAACGAGAAAAACTTGTCTGGAACAAGTCGGACGAACAAGGCACAAAAGTTCCTTTCAACTACGAATTTTATTCAATAGAATACAAGAGGAACAGCCCCAAAGTCGGGCACCACGAGCTCTGGCCTCCCTTTCTTATATAACCAGCCCTTAGACCAACCCAATCTCAACTAGGACTCTAATCCTACTCAAATCATGAATCAAAACTTTCCATAACTTCTTAGGACTCTTCTATACGCAGATAGAAGCAATCTTAAGGCTTCCAAACACCTTAGGAACGTATCCCACGTTCCTAAAACAACTCAAATTCGTGATCCACACGAAATCCAATCATAACCAACTCAAATCTTTCCATGTTTGAGTCAAACATGACTCAGCCGCAACTTGAGTCCATAACCTAGTCAGTTGGACCTTTCCAACCAATTCTTTATGTTCACACATCTTCATCACGCATCGAAACCATGTAGCCACGTCCATGCACTCTTTGCACACGTGCAAACATCTTCCAACGACGTCCATGATACCTTCATATGCGTTGTTCTTGATTCAAACATGTTGTGCAACCTCCCGATCAACTCAACCACAATTCCTCCTGAACTTGGTTGTTGAACCTCATCTTCTCCCTAAGACTAGTTCAATGGATCCCGTCACTAGCCATGTCTTGAACTCAAGCAACACCTGCACATGTAAAAACAACCAATTCTTACGAGCCCAAATCCGTGACTTGACTGAAGTTAGTTCAAAGACACGTCGGAGCTTGACAAAGAAAGTCGAACCTATTGTCGAACCTTGCAGAAGCTCAGAGCTAGAGTCAGGCTTTGCTAAAAAGGTGTTTTAGCAGAATTTCAGAACTTTTATCATCAAAGCCAATGTATTCACTACAAGCCAATGTATTCAGCACACATAGGTCTCACAATCTCTCCCTTGATGAATGCATTGGCAACACCACTTAAAATCCGAACATTGGCTTATTCACATTAGAAGTTTTGAAAACAATTTCCCCCTTTGTAAAACAGAAATAAAATGAGAAGAAAACAAATTCTCCCACTAAGAAGAATCGTGCCAAAACAATTTTGAATATGTGCAATGTGTAATCAATTTCTCCCCCTTGCATATTAGCTCTCCCCCTTTGACAATGTATTCAGCAAGGTTCAAAAGAGAAATTTCAAATGTTATGAGCATATTATAACATATACATATAAAACAAAGCTCATCCAAGTCATACTATCAAGTAACTTACACTATCACAACAATGAGATACATAAAGTAGTGTAAGCCATGCTAGAGATCGAATGTAATTTTCAATTTAAACAAGTCATGATCTCACAAACTTTACTATTTTAATACCTGAAATCATGACACTTGTTGCTGCATTTTATTATTTTTCAAAGCACAAAATTAGATCATATGATATTTGCAAGAGATTATATGCGCATCTACCTTATTCTAACCAACCAAGCCAAGCCTATGTCATATGACAATCAGAAGCTTAAGGACATGGTTTTAGTCATACACAACTTCTTCCAAGTTCATATCTAAGTGCAATGATAAGCCATCTCAAAAGAAGAATTGCGATGCATGCATATTCTCTTGATCTTTTCTCAATTTATACTTGTTCATAATAATTCAACATGTGAGTTGATTACTTGATTAATTCTTTATGATTAAAAGAACTTGTGAGCATGCAACAAGTTCAAAACAGCAAGAAAGTTCGACCATGACCAGATTTAGTGTAAGTAATTATTCCAATTACTAGACATGGCAAAAAATACAAAATGTATAACACGAGTAATGTAGTAAGAACTTTCAGCATGTAAAAGGAATCACAAAGTCGTATCTGTATGAAATACTATGCTCATATTATTTTGATTTCAGATTCACACATACACTTCTCAAGTTTAAAACTCCCCCTCAATGTAAGCTATGAGGATGCATAACCCCTATTTCACTATGAATGAAACAAAAACAAGTGAAATCAAAAGGTTTTGTAAAAATGTCAGCCAATTGTTGTTCGGTATCTACATGGTGAAGAACAATATTTCCTTTTTCAACATTATCATGGAGAAAGCGATACTTAATGTCAATGTGCTTAGTTCTAGAATGTTGCACGGGGTTTTTAGCAATGCAAATGGCACTAGTGTTATCACAAAACAGTGGAACACTATCTAGATCAAACCCATAGTCCTTAATTGTTTGAACAATCCAAAGAATTTGAGAGCAAGCACTAGCAGCAGCTACATATTCAGATTCAGCTGTAGATTGTGCAACTGAGTTTTGTTTTCTAGAGGACCAAGCAACAAGTGAATTACCAAGAAAATGACAAGCACTAGAAGTACTTTTCCTATCAATCCTACAACCTCCAAAATCAGCATTAGAAAAAGCTTTCAAAGTAACGTTTGAGGAAGAAGGAAGAAGAATGCCAAATTCTTGAGTTCCATGTAAGTACCTAAGAATCCTTTTGAGGGCTTGATGATGTGAAACACATGGGGAGGCTTGAAACCGTGCACAAAGACATACGCTGAGTTGTATGTCCGGTCTTGATATCGTGAGGTACAAAAGTGATTCGATCATGCTTCTATATTCTTTTTGATCCACGGGTTCACCATCTTCATCAAGTTCAAGCGTTGTTGCTGTTCCCATTGGTGTCCGAAGAGGCTTGCTTTTGTCCACGTTGAAGAGCCTTAGGAGGTCTTTTGTATACTTCGTTTGATGCACAAAGGTACCCTCCTTGGTTTTCTTGATTTGCAGCCCCAAAAAGTACGTGAGTTCTCCCATCATACTCATCTCAAATTATGAACTCATCATAGCTGAAAACTTGGACACAGGATCATGAGAAGCACAACCAAAGATAATATCATCCACATACACTTGAACGAATAATGAGTCATTGCCATGCATAAGCACAAAAAGAGTTTTATCAACCTTGCCCATGTTAAACCCCTTTTCAAGTAAGAATGTTTTTAACCTATCATATCATGCTATAGGGGCTTGTTTGAGACCGTACAAGGCTTTGGACAGTTTGTAAACATGATTAGGAAAATCTGAATTTTCGAAACCCGACGGTTGTTTGACATAAACCTCCTCATCTATGTGGCCATTAAGAAAAGCACTTTTAACATCCATTTGATAAAGCATAAAACATTTAGATGCAGCAAAAGCTAACAAAATTCTTATGGCTTCTAATCTAGCAACAGGAGCAAAAGTTTCATCAAAATCTAGACCTTCAACTTGAGGGAAACCTTGAGCAAGAAACCTAGCCTTATTCCTAATCACAACCCCATCCTCACTTTGTTTATTTTTAAACACCGATTTAGTTCCAATTAAAGTGTGACCTTGAGGTGGAGGTACAAGTTTCCAAACATTATTTCTTTCAAAATTTTCTAACTCTTCTTGCATGGCAATAATCCGAGATTCATTAGTGAGTGCGTGTGATATATCTTTGGGTTCAAAAGAAGCAACAAAAGCAGAATGAGCATGAGAGTTTTGATCGCAAAACCTGGACCGTGTGACTCGTTCGTGCAAGCTTCCAATAATTTGTTGTGGGGGATGAATTTTGAGAACCCGGAAGGGAGTGGGCACTTCACAAGCTTCTCCCTCTTCATGTTCATCACAAATCGATAAGCTTGTGACTTGAGGAAGATCTGGACCAGCAATGGTGGTCGTCGGTGCTGGTTGTGAATCAAAATCAGGAGCTGGAACACTGTCATTAGCTGCTGAATTTTCGAGCAGCAACACCACTTCTTCCTCATCTTCAACGAAAATGCTTTCCCCTGGCGGATATGGATCCGGACCTACAATATTTGAGCTAGTACCTGTGCTAGCTTCATCAATAGACACCTCACAAGTCTCCACAGTTTTGTTAGTGTCATGTAAAAGCACACGGTAGCCTCTAGTATGAGATGGATAACCAAGAAACATGCCATCAATGGATATAGGTTCCAATTTATCAAGATTACCATGTTTCTTAACAAAGCATTTGCAACCAAAGACCCGAAAGTGTGTAACACTAGGCCTATGTCCAAATCGGAACTCATATGGTGTTTTACCTAGCTTAGCGCGCAAGAAAACACGATTTGAGACATAACAGGCGGTTGCAATCGCATCAGCCCAAAATTTCCTAGGAGTTTGATATTCATCAAGCATAGTCCTAGCCATCTCAACTAAGGTTTTGTTCTTTCTTTCTACAACACCGTTTTTTTGAGGTACATATGGTGAAGAAAATTGATGATCTATTCCATTTTCAGCACAAAAGTGATCAAAAGATTGATTTTTAGATTCGGTTCCGTTATCACTTCTAATTGCTTTTAAAGATCCTGGGTGATCAATTGATAATCTAAGAACTAAAGTTCAAAAGTGACTAAAAGCTTCATTCTTTGATGCCATAAAATAAACCCAAGAGTATCTAGAATAATCATCAACAATCACAAGAACATACCATTTACCTCCGAAGGATTGAACGCGTGAAGGTCCTACGGTGTCAAGGTGCAAAAGTTGACTATGTTCAGTTGTCATGATCACTGTGAGAGGAGTATGTGAACCTACAACCATCTTAGCATGTCTACAAGAAGAGCACACAATTTCTTTGTCACCTTTAATCTTAGGCAGCCCACATATGTGATCAAGAGCACTAACACACATTAGATGATCAAAGCCTACGTGACCAAGTCTACGATGCCAAAATATAAGTCCTTTGAATCATTAGCATCTAGACACCTATGCTTAGAGGAAGACATATCAAAATAAGCTTTAAAAACTCTTCCAAACCGAGAGATGTTAAAAATAAGCTTACTATTTGAATTTACAACTTTGCAACAATTTTTAGTGAAATTTATTTCTAGATTTTCATCTAGCAGTTGGGAAACAGAAAGCAAGTTGTATTTAAAATTTTTAACAAGTGCCACATCCTTCAAAGTGTAGTGATTATTTACTCTAACCGAACCCTTAGCAATTATAGGAGTTGAAGAATTATCGGCAAAAGTAGCATTCTCTACACGTGACACAAAAGAGAGGGAGGAGAACCATTCTTTGTTACCGGTCATGTGGCGTGAGCAACCTGAATCCACAATCCAAATGTTCTCCTTCCTCAAGCATGTAACCTACATAGAAGCATAATACGTCGATGACTCAATACTCGGGTTACTCAAAAGGCATTTAGGAATCCAGTACCGAGTCACACGACGTCCAGTAGGAATAACACGCGAAAGCTTAGATAAAACAACATGTTTATGAGCCAAAGCTTGAGGATTTTTGTACCCAACTACTGTCCTACGAGATGTTACATGTGTAGCACGAAAAACAGTAGGTTTGGGAGCAAAATTTGCATGTTTCGGCTCATTACAGCAGGTTGCATGTTCCTATCATTCGGTTTAGCATGAGCAGCTAATTTTGCATGAAAGTTATGAGATCTAGCAATCATTCTCTCCTTTTTCTGTTGTTTAGCTAGTCTATAACAAAAATCTATGACATGACCATCTCTACGACAGTAGGTACAATGAAATTTAACTTTGTGTTCATGTATAGATAAGCAAGCAACATTTGTATTTAAAATTGAATGAGACAATACTCCTGCAGATTTGAAAATCACTTCTTTTGTTTAGGAACTGTTTGAGTCAAACCACTTCCTAATGACTTTACAATTTTAGGTGGATGTGCCTTAGCATGAGCATGAGAATCAAAACCTAAACAAGTTTTATCATTGCAAGACTTGGAAGAATTTAGCAGCAAGTTTAGGTTCTTATTCCCATTACAAAACTGATATAATGCCCTATGCATGTCATCAAGTTTATTGGACAGATCAAGAAAATTTTCACATGAATTTTTTCCTTTTAATTTGCAATTGGAACAATATTTAACTTCATGAGAACGTAAAGCATTGTTCAATATAGAAATTTCATTCATAGCATCTTGTAGTTTCTTATCAAGTTCATCACAAGTAGAACAATGCAAATCTATTGTAGAACAGCTAGCATCATTCAGGTTTTTATCATTAAGTGCAGCAAGCTCTCTATTCTTTTCAATTTCTAACTCAAGTTTATCAAGTGTGGAGGTGTGCGCAATTCTTAATGAGGATAATTGTTTATATATTAAATCACATGAGAGACATGCATCATCACTAGGAATCAAAGTTTTTAAACAGTTGACTTCAGATTCTAGTGATTCAATTTTAGCAGCACTATCCCTAAGCTTTTTGTCTTTTTTCTTAACTATAATAGTGGCACGAGAAATAGCATCACACATTTCTTCGCAAGTAGGACATACCTCTTCATTGTCGTTGTTGTGTTCTACATCCTCCATACTTGATCTTGATTTGCCCGCCATGAAGCACAAGTTTGCCAAATCATTTTCATCTTTGTCACTTCCAATGTCCACATTGCTTGAGCCAAGTTCTTGAAGTGCGGTGACAAAGCTGTTTATCATCTTGCGTCCTATAGTACCCTTCTTTTTGTTGTCGGATTTTCCAGAGGTGGTCTTGACCTTGTTCTGCTTTTCCTCACGGACAGAAGGACCTGAAAGATTATGGCATTCTGTACGAAATTGTCATGTTTTACCACATTCAAAACAATGATGAGGTTCGGAGCTTTCTCTCCTTCTAGTTCTCACATTTTGCAATGCTTTTGAGAATCTAATAGAGATGAGTGCTAACTCCTCTTCTGGAAATTCCTCAATCTGTTCAAGGGTTAGAGAGGACAACAAAGCAACTGTACACAAGATGATGATTGGCCGGAGCAAGGCATATCACGTTGAGAAACAAATGCAAGAGACTTGTTGGGGTTCTTACGTGAGATTATGTCAATTTCATGATTTTTCAATTTAGAATATAAAACATATAAAGTAAGTGTACTCATGACAGTAGATTCACGAATATATGTAACTTTCATCTCCCAAATTGACATGTCTAATGCACTTAGTAATTGCCTAGCATTTTCAGCATCTGAAAAATTAACATTGACACTACGCAAGTTGCTGAGAATTTTATTAAAGCGAGCAAAAAGGTCATCAATAGACTCACCGGGTTGCATCTCGAAGCGCATGTATTCTTTCATGAACATGTCTTGCCTTACCTCCCTGATCGTGTTGGATCCTTCGTGGTAGTCACAAAGTGCTTCCCACACGTCGTATGCAGATCGGAGGTGTGCAACACAGTCGAAGTCGCTTTGAGTTAATCCTTGTATGATCAAGTTTCGAGCCTTGTTGTTGTTGTCGACATCTCTCTGATTTGTAGCGGTGAACTGATCATTTGATGGAACTTCGTAAGTCTTGTATACCTTCTCCCATATTGCGAAGCCTTGATCCTGGATGAAGGCTTCCATATGTGCCTTCCAAACCTGAAAATCAATACCACTAAACACACAAGGTTTGACGGAGTATTTCTCAATGATGATTAGTCAAAAACACGTGTAAATCACAAAGATTAGAGCATTGTGGCTCTGATACGAATTGGAGGATCAAAGAGCACGTGAAAAGCTACCAGAGGGGGTGAATGGTAGAAAAAAAATCTTACGCAGCGGAAACAATTAAATCCAAACCCCTTGGGCAGAAAACGATATGTTAACAAAATTGTGGGTGAGACTAATCTAAACGTGTTTCACCATGACAAAAGTGATAGATATTAGAGAGAATAAAGTCACGAAGACAACAGAACAAGAATCACTCAAATCCGTTGAGAAAAACTCAAGTTACGATCGAAAGATCAAACAAAGGTCAATCTGTCCTACACGAGAAAAACAGTTCTGGAACGCTGCAAAGAAACTCGTGTAGATCAGAAACCACAAATCCAATGACCGTGAAATTTTGAGAGATGATATATAATCAAGTTGTGAAGACAAACCAAAAATAATCACGTCAATTGGATCTGTAAAACTCTAGTTATGATAAAACCACCAAAACAAGGTAGTGCCATGCAGAAACTCGACGAGAAAAACTTGCCTGGAACAAGTCGGACAAACAAGGCACAAAAGTTTCCTTCAACTACGAATTTTATTCAATAGAACACAAGAGGAACAGACCCAAAGTCGTGCACCACGAGCTCTGGCCTTCCTTGCTTATATAACCAGCCCTTAGGCCAACCCAATCTCAACTAGGACTCTAATCCTACTGAAATCATGAATCAAAACTTTCCATAACTTCTTAGGACTCTTCTATACACAGATAGAAGCAATCTTAAGACTTCCAAACAACTTAGGAACGTATCCCACATTCCTAAAACAACCCAAATTTGTGATCCACATGAAATCATATCATAACCAACTCAAATCATTCCATATTTGAGTCAAACACGACTCAGCCACAACTTGAGTCCATAACCTAGTTGGTTGGACCTTTCTGACCAACTCTTTACGTCCACATCTCTTCATCACGCCTCGGAACCATGTAGCCACGTCCATGCACTCCTTGCACACGTGCAAACATCTTCCAACGACGTCCACGATACCTTCATATGCATTGTTCTTGATTCAAACATGTTGCGCAACCTCCCGATCAACTCAACCACAATTTCCCCCGAACTTGGTTGTTGAACCTCATATTCTCTCTAAGACTAGTTCAATGGATCCCGTCACCAGCCATGTCTTGAACTCAAGGAACACCTGCACATGAACAAACAACCAATTCGTACGAGCTCAAGTCCGTGACTTGACTCAAGTTAGTTCCGAACAGAACACCTTACGTGAGCGCATCACATAAGCATGTTGCAAAGCATAGCAAAACGATATCAGCCATATCAATCAAAATGCACCAAAAACTTAGTCGAAGAATACTAAGCAAACTTTCCATAGATGTAAAGAAAGTTTGAATCAATTCAAAGTAAAAGCAGAACCATCACAAACTAGCTTCGGACCTTACCAAAACTAACCAGGCCTTGAGCCGGAGCTTACCAAAGCTAGCAGGACCTAGCGCCCGAGCTTACCAAAGCTAGTTGTACCTAGCGCCGGAGCTAACCAAAACTAGTCGGAACTAGTCATCCGAAAAGTCAAAGCTAGAAAAACATGTCGGAGCTAACCAACATAAGTTGGACCTAACAAAACATATCAGAGCTTAACAAAGATATGTCGGAGCTATCAAAGACATGCTGGAGCTTGACAAAGCAAGTCAGACCTATTGTCAGACCTTGCAGAAGCTCAAAGCTAGAGTCGGACTTTGCTAAAAAGGAGTTTTAGCAGAATTTCAGAACTTTTATCATCAAAGCCAATGTATTCACTACAAGCCAATGTATTCAGCACACATAGGTCTCACACTCAACCAAAGAAATTCTTCAAGAAGAAGAAGTAAGTTGGACAAGCACACCTAGGAAAGGCGTGGGACTCAAATGATGAGTCCTCATTCGAAGAAGAAGAGGAGATGGCTAGCATAGCCACCAAGAAGACAACTAAGAAGTCCACCATCTTCCCAAATCTCGACGCATGGAAGGGCAACGACACTTGCCTCATGGCGAAGGAAGGTAAACAAAAGGTAACAACAAAATCTACCTCTTCGCGTTCTTTTGATAGTGATAGTGAGAACGATAGTGATGATGAGGACATGCTAGCTGGCTTAGACAAGAAAACTGCTGCCAAAATGAAATTCTTGATGGATAAGCTTGTTGATAGGGAGGGGCTGATTGATCGTCAAGAAGATATGATCATCCTACAAAAAGAGGAGTATCTCAAGATCAATGAGCTCCTTGGACTTGAAAAGGAGCAAAGCAAATCACTTGAACTTGAGTTAGCTTCAATCAAGGAAGCTTGTTTGAAGTTAAGTGACTCAAATGCAATCATCAAGGAAGAACTTGTTAACTTAACCAAAGTTAACAAGATCCTTGAAGTGTAAGTTGAGTCACTCAAACAAAGTGAGTCTTCATCCTCTTCAAGCTCTCCCTCTCAACCCCTTAAAACTGACACTAGCTTGAAAGACAAGTCAACCACTACCAAGGACAAGCATCCTTCCCAAAGTGGCATATTTGACAAGGAGAAGGTCAAATGTGCACGTAGTGCATACTTGGTCACAAGACCTCCTAATGTCAAATATGGCAGTGGGTATTCCTATGGTGAAAAGAAAAATGCTAGAAACCAGAAGAATAACAAGGAGCACATTGCCTTTGTGAGGGGAAACTCCTCTCAAGCTAGAAAGACTAGTGATACTAATAAATCCAAGATAGTCAACACATATGAAAACCGGAATAGTCCGGTCCCTACACGGACAAGTCTGGTCCTCCGGACAAGTCCGTTTTTCCGGGATGGTTCTGTTCATGAACAACAACAACTATTGTTTAGAACTTTCGATGCATCATGTGGTCTTATGAAAAGTTTTGGTAAAGTTTATGCTCATTATGTTGGGCCACGCCATGGGAACACCAAGTCTCATGTGTGGGTGCCAAAATCTCTTGTAACTAACCTCAAAGGACCCAAACAAGCTTGGGTACCTAAAACCAAGGCATAATTTGATTTTTCCAGGCCTATTCCTCCAGTGGATCAAAATGGGTGCTGGACAGTGGATGCACCAACCATATGACCGGAGAAAGAATGATGTTCATTGAGCATAAAGAAAATGAGGATCCAAGCGAGGGCATCTATTTTGGGGACAATAGTCAAGGAAGGGTGCTCGGTACCGGTAAAATTGCCATATCATCTCAACCTACTCTTTCTCACTTTTTACATGTCGATTCCTTAGATTATAACCCGCTGTCCATATCTCAATTATGTGAAAAAGGTTATAATTGCTTGTTTACTAATGAGGTTGTGACCGTCTCTAGAAGGAGTGATGACTCAGTTGCATTCAAGGATGTGTTGAAGGGAAAGCTTTATCTTGTTGACTTCAACAAAGATAAAGCCGAACTTGACACATGTTTGATTGCAAAGACCAACATGGGTTGGCTGTGGCATAGACGGCTAGCACATGTTGGTATGAGGAATCTTCAAAAAACTCCTTAAGGGCGATCACATCCGAGGTTTGAAGGACGTTGTTTCTGAGAAAGACAGGCCTTGTAATGCATGCCAAGCCGGGAAGCAAGTAGGAGCACCCCATCCCACGAAGGGCGTCATGACTACAACAAGACCGCTCGAGCTACTTCACATGGACCTATTCGGTCCAATTGCTTACATAAGCATCGGCGGTAACAAATATGGCTTAGTAATTGTTGATGACTTTTAGCGCTTCACTTGGGTTTTCTTTTTGCATGATAAGACATAAACTCAAGGAACCCTCAAGAAGTTTCTCAAGCGTGCCCAAAATGAGTTCTCATTGAGGATCAAGAACAAACGAAGCGACAATGGCACGGAGTTCAAGAATACTGAAGTTGAGGAGTACCTAGACGAAGAAGGAATAAAACATGAGTTTTCAACAACCTATTCCCCTCAACAAAACATAGTTGCCAAAAGGAAGAACCAAACCCTCATAGAGATGGCAAGAACAATGCTCGATGAATACAAGACCTCGGATTGGTTTTGGGCGGAAGCGGTTAACACCGCTTGCCACGCCATAAACCGACAAAACCTTCATCGACTACTCAAGAAGACATAATATGAGCTACTCACAGGTAACAAACCAAATATTTCCTATTTTCGAGTTTTCAGTTCTAAGTGCTACATTTTGGACAAGAAGCCCGAGACTTCGAAGTTCGCTTCGAAGTCCGATGAAGGTTTCTTGCTTGGTTATGATTCGAACTCTTACACCTATTATGTCTTCGAACAAGACCTCCAGACTTGTTGAAGTAGCATGTGACGTAGTGTTCGATGAAACTAATGGCTCTCAAGAAGAGCAAGTTGATCCATGTGTGCTAGATAGAGAAGAAGCTCCAT
This sequence comes from Tuctoria greenei, assembly GCA_036927565.1. Taxonomy (NCBI): domain Eukaryota; kingdom Viridiplantae; phylum Streptophyta; class Magnoliopsida; order Poales; family Poaceae; genus Tuctoria; species Tuctoria greenei. Next base: position 181,772,684 of record JAYESD010000002.1, read on the forward strand.
GTCAAGCATTGAGAAGAATGGCGTCGGGTGATATTCGAACACAAGCGCCACCTCCAAATGCAAACGAAGAAGATGAATCGCAAGTGGAGGTAATGGATCAAGGGGGAGCTTCCACACAAGGTCAACATTAAGAAGATGAAAATGATGAACAAGTCAATGAGGGCAACCATCTAGGGGGAGAATAAGATGACCATGAAGATTCAACACCCAAGTGCCACATCCAAGAGTACACCAATGCGCCCAAAGAGATCATCCCGTCGACAACATAATTGGGGCATCCAAAAGGGAGTAACTACTAGATGTCGAATTGCTAATTTTTGTGAACATTACTCTTTTGTATCATTTTTGGAACCGCACAGGATTGAGGATGCATTGAAGGATCCAGATTGGGTGGTGGCGTTGCAAGAAGAACTTAACAACTTCAAACAGAACGAAGTGTGGGAACTCGTTGAAAGACCCAAATTTAACGTTGTTGGCACCAAATGGGTCTTCCGCAACAAACAAGACGAACACGGGGTGGTGACAAGGAACAAGGCGCGACTTGTGGCCAAAGGGTATTCACAAGTTGAAGGTTTGGATTTCGATGATACCTTTGCTCCCGTAGCAAGGATTGAATCTATTAGAATATTACTTTCATATGCTACTCACCATGATTTCAAGCTCTATCAAATGGATGTGAAAAGCGTCTTCCTCAATGGACCAATCAAGGAGGAGGTGTATGTGGAGCAACCCCCGAGATTTGAAGATGAAGAGTTCCCCGTCCACGTCTTTAAATTGCGTAAGGCTCTCTACGGCCTCAAACAAGCTCCTAGAGCTTGGTATGAGTGCCTTAGAGATTTCTTAATTAAAATGGTTTTAAGATTGGTAAAGCAAATTATACGTTATTCACAAAGAACTTTGACAATGATCTTTTTATTTGTCAAATTTATGTTGATGACATTGTCTTTGGTTCAACTAACAAATCCTTTTGTGAAGAATTTAGTAAGATTATGACAAATAGGTTCGATATGTCTATGATGGGAGAGCTGAAATACTTCCTGGGATTCCAAGTGAGGCAACAAAAGGAAGGAACATTCATAAGCCAAACCAAGTATACTCAAGATATATTCAAGAAGTTTGGAATGGACAAGGCGAAGCCCATAAAGACTCCCATGGCAACAAATGGATACTTGGATCTCAATGAAGATGGACCAAACATCGATCAAAAGGTATATCGCTCAATGATTGGATCTCTACTTTACTTATGTGCATCTAGGCCAGACATTATGTTGAGTGTATGTTTGTGTGCAAGATTTCAAGCCAACCCAAAAGAGTGTCATTTGACAGACGTAAAGAGAATCCTATGGTATTTAGTTCATACACCCAACCTAGGACTTTGGTATCCTAAAGGTTCCAAATTCAATCTCATTGGATACTCTGATGCAGATTATGATGGATGCAAAGTAGATAGAAAAAGCACCTACGGTATATGCCAAATTCTAGGTAGATCCCTAGTTTCTTGGTCCTCCAGGAAACAAAACTCCATTGCCTTATCCATGGCCGAAGCGGAGTATGTTTGATCCGGGAGTTGTTGTGCACAAGTTCTTTGGATGTGACAAACTCTAAGGGATTACGGTTACAATATGAGTCATATTCTACTCCTTTATGATAATGAGGGTGCTATTAAGATTGCCCATAACCCCGTTGAGTACTCCAGGACCAAACATATAGACATCCGGCACCACTTTTTGAGAGACCACTCAATGAAAGGAGACATAGCTATTTCCCATGTCCACACCGAAAAACAACTAGCCGACATCTTCACCAAGCCACTTGATGAAAAATGCTTTTGTGACCTCTGGAATGAACAAAACATCCTTGATGCTAGGAATGTGTCTTGAAAACTTGCATACATGTATGTCCTCTTCAAAATATGTTGATTGTGTTGCGAAAATCATCTCTCTCAATTTTTTCCGAAAAACTATTTCAACTACTTGATCTCGATGAATTATGGTCATTGCTTGATTGTTGTATGCTTACTGATCATATTCATCAAGATTACTTGATTGTTTTTGCCCCTATTTCCTCTATAAGAACCTTCAAATATATACGAATGGGCTATTCAATTCTATTCTGGTGACCACGAACTAGTATGTGGTTATCCGGACTAGTCCGCACACTACAGACCATTCCGCAGAGTATCCCGTAGTCCGGACTAGTCTGGTGGACCACGGACTAGTTCGATTTTTCACCTACATAACCCTAGCCGCCGCTAAAACCTAATCTTCTTCATAATTGAGAGAGATTATAAGGGGATTCCATAAAAGGAATTGCTTCGGGACAAGTCGCCCCTCTCAAGATGCATGCTCCAAGGCAGGTGTAAGGACCGAATGCCCAAGAGGGGGGGTGAATTGGGCTTTCTTCGAAAAATTATAAGCAATGAAACTTAATTTCTAAAGCCCAATTCCCTACGCAAACTATCTATGCATTCTAGTAGATAGACACTTCGCGGAATATAAAATGCATAAAAGTAAGGGAAGGAGAAGGATGCAAACTCCCGAGGAGACAAGGATTTATCCCGTGGTTCGGCAAGATCGTGAAGATCTTCCTACATCCACGTTGTGGCACCCACCAAAGGGTTTTGCCACACCCAAGTCACCGAGACGAGGGGTCTTCACTATTCCTCTCCGTTTGCCTCCTTTGGCAAGGTGGAGCTCAAGCCTTGTACAACTTCAACCTTCCGGGCTTCCACAAACACCTTGGCAAGCTCCGGAAGTCTCCTCACAGTTACAAACACCAAGGGCATTCCCTCGAGGCTCTCACACTATCCTAGAGAGTCCACTCACCCAGAATGGAGGCACACAAGCTCTCTCTCTAGCTAGTTCTAGCCTAAATCTTGGTGTATAGATGATCGAAATGGTGTGGAAGTGATTGCTCTTGGTCTTGAACACTTGTGGATTTGTTGATGGTGTCTGGTGATCAAGACTTGACGAAATGATAGGATTAGGGGGTATTTATAGCCAGCCTCCCCGAAATAGCCGTTGGAAAAGTAGGCTGACAGAACTTTACTGTGAACATCGGATGATCCGATGTCTCCCCTTTAGTTATCATCGGTCAAGTTACTTTAGCTGACGTCATTGTGTCAGATATGACCGTTGTTAGACCGATGTTGATCCTGTCTTCTCATCGGATGATCCGGTGGCTCTTCCTCCAGAATTTTCTCAATCTTGATGCTTACTGGAGTAATCAACCGATGTGTGCTTCTCTGTACATCGGATGATCTGGTGCTACACTTGGTCTAATGATCTTGCAAACTGTACTTATGGACCGATGTTACTGAGCCATTCACATCGGATGATCCTGTGAGTACTTGGTTCTTAGGTCTTCTTCTTCAGCTAAACCAACTCGATCGATGTGTTATTCTGAGGAATCATCGATTGATCCGGTGAGTTAGTTTTGTTTACTTCGGGTTGTTTCTAAGTGAATTTTTGTGTCTTGCTCAAATGACCTCTTAGACTTTGTGGAATATGTATCTCTGATGATTGTCAATCATTAAGTGTCTTCAATTTTGATTGAGTGACTTTGACATAAGAGCTTTCACTTCTTGTCTTCACATAATTGATTTGATCTCATACATTGATTGTATATGGGTCTCCAATAACATGTTTATTTCATTTGATTGAGTGATTATGGGGACCTTGCATTCAAAAATTCATTAGTAAAATCCAATGGTTGTCATTAATCACCGAAACCATACCTCATGGGGGCCTAGATGCTTTCAATCTCCCCCTTTTTGGTGATTGATGACAACACAACAATTTAAGGCGCAATAGTAATGAATTTGATAGAATGAAACTTAAAGGAGTGAAACTTAAAGGATATGCAATGAATTCAAGATATCACACTTATAATTTGAAGGCTCAAAATCAAAGAATAACTCAAGTGAATAAGTGATCATAAGATAGGCACCAAATAAGCTCAATCGATTAATAACTTAAGAGTACTCAATAAACACCAAATGAGTAGCAAAAGTATCGAATGATAATATCGAATTAAAAAGATGGAAAAAGTACTCAATAAACTCCCCCTAAAGCTAAGACACTCCCCCTGAGTCTAAGCTCTCCTCCCCCTGACTCCTCTAACTCTTCTCCCCCTTTGGCATCAAGACACCAAAAAGAGATCCGAGTGCCTAAGGACCCTGAGTACTAGGCGCGATGACGAACTGGTCACCATCGCTGTCGTCGGAGCTGCTGCCTGGAGTAGTGGAAGGAGCTGCCGGAGCCGTTGGAGCCACCGTCGGTGCCTGCTGTGTAGTAGCTGTTGGAAGCGGGGCACTGACGACGGATGCCGGCGTCTGCTGGAACAGGGTCGTAGCCGGCAGCGGGGAGTGAATCGGTGCGCCCAAAGCCAGCAGTGGAGACATGCTGATGGAGGGAATCGGCGTAGTCGGCACCAGAGCGGCAGCTGGAGCCAGGACTGGTGGCGGTGGAGCAACTCCTGGCAGCTGCGACGGGAGGGCAATCCCGGTCTGGGTGTAGAGGTTGGTGATCAACCCTAGGATGCCCATCATCGCCTGTTGCGTCTGCTTCTACTGGTCGAGGGTGCGCTGGTGCATCTAGTCTATGAGCCCAGTCAGCCGGTCAGTGTCCTCTCGCCTCTCACGGTCGATCTGACGCTGCATCTCCTGTTGCTGCTGCTGGAGCTCCAGAAGTCGGGCGGCCTGCTGCGCTCGGGCCTGCTCAGCTGCAAGCCGGTCCAAGCGCTGCTGCTCAACCATCTGCTGCAGGAGCGAAGTGAGCTCTGACGGCTGAGTGACCTGTGCCTCAATGACGGGAGGTGGATTTGGTGGTGGCACTGTAGAGCCTCCAGCCTCCGCGTCGTGCTGCCTGGGTGAGGGTGGAGGTGGAAAGTACTCCTCGACACTGTCGTCGGTGTCGCTCTCGGACCATATGTGCTGCAAGTCCTCACCCTGTGCCTCTGCCTCAGCTAGCCTCTCATCCTCCTTCTCCAGGTACGACCAGTCCTCCTCAGATAGGCGTGCACGGACCTGATGCTCGACTGGACGGCCAAGGCAGCGGTCTCCAGGAGCTGGGACACGGTAGTGACCGAACTGTGTGACACTCTCATCAGTGAGACGGTCATGCACGGCGGACTACTCAGGGACCATCATGGAGAGCAGGTAGCTGATCCAGTGTCCATACACGAGCTGCCTCATCATCCCCACTCCATCTGTGATCACGTCCTCCATCTCGCATATGAGGACGTCCACTATGTCGAACTCTATCCTGTTCATGATGTAGAACAGGAGAGTCTGTTGTAGGCTGGTGAACCCCTCCAAGTAACCTGACCTCGGCAAGAGCGTGCGGCGCAAGGCAAGGTGCACTGTGCGCGCAGCTGGAGTTAGCAATGCCGGTACCCTCGGCTGGTCAGGAGAGAAAGCAGGACCAAACAAAGAGCGGATCTCCTCCAGTGATGGTGCCACTCCTCCAAAGAGCGGTCTCCTCGGCGGGTCTGCCTGACCATATACTCTCTCATGCACACAAGTGTCGTGCAGGTCCACGCCTAGCAGCTGTGCCAGTGTCTGCCTCATCAAGTGGTAGTGTTGTCCCATGAACATGAAATCAATCGATCTTCTGCCCTCAGAGATGTAGAGGGTGGCGTAGAACACGCGTACCCAATCCTCCACATAAGCACTCCTCTCATAGGACATCACGTGCACCAGTCCTCCGTACCTCTCAAAGTAGGGGTGAATCTCTATCTCTACTACGAGGGCAAGCTGATGCCAATCCAGAAAGTTGTGCTGGAACAACTTGTGGCCTCGGCGTCTGTAGATCTCGTAGAGGGAGGCCTGCGTCACAGTCCAGAAACGACTGTCCACAAGAGCTTCTCTGGGTTGCGGGTACCACTCCTCAAGCAGCACACTCCACATGAGTCTGCGGAGCTGCTTGGCCTTCATCTTCCGGTAGTCAGTCAACCGGACTCCTTCAGCGATATGGACAGTGGTGTCCATCTCGTAGATGGCTCGCTGGGCCTCCCTGTCCTCACTACGATCAGCAGCCATCGGTCTCGGACGTGGAGCTGCCGCGGGATGACCCCCATGGGTCCGGGCTGAGCGCCGGCGGACGAGAGGCTCTACCGGCTCTTCTTCGGCCTCGGAGTCATCGATCACAGGAGGCTGCCTCGGACGAGCCTCACGGATCCTCAGTGATCCCCCTCGGCCACGCTCACGCTCCTCGGCGGCGCGAGCGGCCATCAACGCCTTCTTCTCCTCCTTCGACAATTTTTTCTTCTTCGCAGCCGGCTTCGCAATGGCCTTGCCCTTGTTTTTCTTGTCGCGAGCCATTGCAATCGGGCATGTGAACGGAGTCGACGGCGTCGAACACACGGAACGGCAACGCGGAGATCAACGCGGTCGGAAACCCTAGCGATGACAAAACGGCGACCGTTGAGGGTGGTGTGCGAGCGATGGTTGGCGATGCAGGAGCGGCGGCGGCGGCGCTTGGTGATGGAGGCAGCGGCCTTGGGCGGCGGTGGCTGCTGTGGAGGCAAGTGGCGGCGACGGCGATGGTGCTGCGGTGGTGCGGCGACCGGAGGCGGCGGGCGGCGACGGGCGGCAGCGGCCGGAGGGCGGCGGCGGCATCCGGCGGCGGCGGTGGCGCAAGGGCGAGTGAGGTCGGCGGCGGAGGTGCATGGCAGCGTCGGGATCGGGAGAGAGAAGGGAAAAAGACGAACGGCTGTTTAAATAGTGGGTCCCAAACCCTAGCCGACTTTTTAACACCGGATGGACCGATGTTGAACGATAGATGCATCGGTCGAATGCCACAATAAGGGTTTTCAGAAAAGTGCCGTGACACCGGATGGACCGACGTTGAAGGATGGGAGCATCGGTCGAATGGCACAGTAAGGGTATTCAAAAATGGAATGTTGACACCGGATGGTACGACGTGGGATGAAGTAGCATCGGTGGAATTTGGCACAGCTCGAGAATTGTGAACACCGGATGGACCGATGATTTTCAGGATGAACTCGTCGGTCAATTTGTCACACTTGACAGAATTGACTCTTGGAGATTGACACCAATTGATCCGATGAGAGATTGACCTAGGCATCGGATAATCCGATGACAACAAAAAGGCAACATCCCATATATGTCCTTTGACCAAACAAACAAGCAAAGATAAACACATGTCTTAGGACTTTTTGGGCAACCCCTTACCCCTCAAAAATGCTAATTTGCCAATAACTTGGCTAATCCTTAAGGCAAATAGAACACGGAAGAAAAATAGGAAGGAAATTATCCAAATAAAATGTAAGGCCAATGCTTTGTGAGCTAGACTATGAAGACTTCTATCTCTTTAAAGCATGTTCCTCTAGGCATTAAAGCGCCTAAAATTTTGTTCTTTCCACCTTATATGAGTTGAGATATTGCATTTCAAACAAGTCTCTTTCTCATGAGGTGGGTTCCCCTTTGTGACAATCTACCGTATGCAATGCCAAACATTTTATAATGCAAGAAATTGTAAGTCTATATGGCAGGCATCGTGCAAGACATAAAATAAATCTATCTTGCCAAGTTTGAACCTTTCAAAGGCTTCTTCAGGGAGAACCACTCTCCAAACCTTGGGAAACCCAAAGGAACCTCCATCCCAAGCTAACCCTTGCTCACCCCTATCCTTTGAGAGTTAGGAAAGACCTATATGAAGTGCATTCTTACATGACGTTCGTTGCATCTAGCACATTTAATTCACTTCTTAGCTTAGAAAAGTTTTCTCATCAAGTGGTTTAGTGAAGATATCCGCCAATTGTTCTTCGGACCTAACACCTCTCAAGGAGATGTCTCCCTTAGCTTCATGGTCCCTTAGGAAATGATGGCGAATATCAATGTGCTTAGTGCGGGAGTGTTGAATGGGGTTTTTAGATATATTAACCGCACTTTCATTGTCACAAAGGAGAGGCACACAACAAAGTTTAATACCAAAGTCCAAAAGGGTTTGTTTCATATAAAGAATTTGAGCACAACATGCACCGGCCGCAATATACTCTGCTTCCGCCGTGGACAAGGCGACGAAGTTTTGCTTCTTGCTTGACCAAGATACTAGGGAACGCCCAAGCAAGTAGCACCAACCGGAGGTACTCTTGCGATCCACGCGGCATCCGGAAAAGTCCGAATCCGAGTATCCCACAAGATGGAATTTTGCACCTTTAGGGTACCACAAGCCCACACTAGGAGTATGCTTAAGATACCTAAGTATCCTAAACACCGCCTTCCTATGCGATTCTTTAGGTGCCGCTTGAAAGCGAGCACACAAGCATACACTAAACATGATATCGGGCCTAGATGCGGTAAGGTAAAGCAATGAACCAATCATAGAACGGTAGTTCGATTGATCAATAGGTTTACCGTCCTTATCCGCGTCGAGATGACAATTGGTTGCCATTGGAGTGCTTCTTGAGCTACAATCTCCCATCTCAAATTTCTTCAAGAGGTCCTTTGTGTACTTTTCTTGATAGACGAAGGTCCCCTCTTGAAGTTTCTTTATTCGAAATCCAAGGAAGAAGTTGAGCTCTCCAATCATTGACATCTCGAATTCCCTAGACATCATTTTTCCAAACTCATGGCTAAGAGCTTCGTTAGTTGAACCAAAAATAATGTCATCAACATAGATTTGACAAATGAACAAATCTCCGTTGATGTCCTTGGTGAAGAGTGTAGTGTCCACCCTCCCGATCTTGAATCCTTGCATGATGAGGAAATCCCGTAGTCATTCGTACCACGCCCTAGGTGCTTGCTTGAGCCCGTAGAGCGCCTTGTGCAACCTATACACATGATTAGGATTCCTCGGATCTTCAAACCCGGGAGGTTGTTCAACATAAACAAGCTCATTAATGTAACCATTAAGAAAGGCACTTTTCACATCCATTTGATAAAGCCTAATGCTATTATGTGATGCAAAGGCAAGAAGTATACGGATGGCTTCTAGCCGGGCGACCGGGGCAAATGTCTCCCCAAAGTCTAGTCCTTCAACTTGCGAGAACCCTTTTCCTTGTTGCGGACCACAATGCCATTATCTTCTTGTTTGTTGCGGTACACCCACTTTGTTCCGATGACGTTCTTGTCCTTGGGTCGCTCCTCCAACTCCCAAACTTCATTGCGGATGATGTTGTTGAGTTCTTCTTCCATGGCCATCACCCAATTTGGGTATTGGAGTGCTTCCTCAATGTGAGTGGGTTCTACACACGAAACGAATGAGTAGTTCTCACAAAATGAAGCAAAGTGGCGAGAACGTGTGCTTACACCCCTTGAAGGACTTCCAATGATTTGGTCCATTGGATGCGCCTTGGAGATGCGTCCATGCCTCATAAGTGGTTGTGAAGCACTTGGCAAAGGTGATGCGTGTTGCTCCTCTTGTGGTTGGACTTGATCATGAACTTCTTCTTCTTGATGTTGTTGTGCTTGTGAGTCTTGAGTCGGCAATGGATCATCCTTCTCTTCTTCGTCAACTTGAGGTGCCATGGAGGTGTTGTTGTTAGAACTTGAAGCTCCCCCTTGATTATGGCTCTCCTCAACTTCCGTCTTGATGTCTCCAATGGTCATGTTCTTCATGGCTTCTCATAGAGGCTCATCATCTATTTCATCATGACCAAAACTCTCCTCTTGGGAGCCATTAGATTTATCAAACTCAACATCACAACTTTCCTCAACTAAACCGGAGGTTTGGTTGAATACTCGATATGCTTTTGAGTTTGATGCATAACCAAGAAATATACCAACATCACATCTTCTTTCAAACTTACCGAGCCTTTTCTTGCGGTAGATGTAGCACTTGCATCCAAAGACTCGAAAGTAGGAGTGTTGGGCTTTCTCCCAATGAGAAGCTCGTACGGGGTCTTTTGAAGTAGTCGATGTAGATAGACCCTATTTGCGGCATGGCACGCCGTGTTGATCTCTTCGGCCCAAAACTTCTCCGACGTGCCGTAGTCATCAAGAATTGCTCTTGCAAGAGTTATGAGTGTTTTGTTCTTCCTTTCAACGACACCGTTTTGTTGAGGAGTGTATGTGGCCGAAAACTCATGTTTCACGCCTTCGCGGTCACACCACTCCCCAATGTTGTAGTTCTTGAATTTGGTGCCGTTGTCACTCCGGACCTTGATGATGGGAAGTTGAAATTCCCTTTGAGCGCGGTTGGCGAAGGTCTTGAACACTTCCCGAGTTTCACTCTTGTCACCTAGAAATAAAGTCCAAGCATAGCGAGAATAGTCATCAACAATAACGAGACAATAGAGGTTACCACCAAGGCTTTGATATGTGGACGGTCCGAAGAGGTCCATGTGGAGTAGCTCAAGTGGCTTGGAGGTTGATACCATTGTCTTCATTGGGTGGTGTGAAGCAACTTGCTTCCTGGCTTGACAAGCGCTACAAAGCTTGTTCTTCTCAAATGTGACATCCTTCACGCCGGTCACCATCCCAAGCTTGAATGACTTTTTGAGTTTGCTCATTCCAATGTGCGCTATGCGTCAGTGCCATAGCCAACCCAAGCTTTTCTTAGTGAAAAGACAAGTGGTCAAGCTAGCATTCTTGTTGGCGAAGTCCACTAGGTAGAGATGTCCATGCCGAAATCCTTTGAAAACTATGTCTTGGCTAGTTTCACTACTCACAACAACATCATTTTTGCTAAATGTGCACGTTAGTCCAAGATCACATAGTTGTGCAATAGAAAGTAAATTAAAGCTAAGTGACTCAACGTACAAAACATTAGAAATGGACAAATCATTTGAAATAGCAATTTTACCTAACCCAATTACCTTTCCCTTAGAGTTATCACCAAAGGTGACTTGTTCATGATTGCCGGGGTTTTCTATGGTGGTGAACATACCATCATTGCCGGTCATATGTTGGGTGCACCCGCTATCGAGTACCCAATGCTTTCCTCCGGCTTTGTAGTTCACCTACACACATGAATTCAATTTTTAACTTTAGGCACCCAAGCCAACTTAGGTCCTTGTATGTGTGATACAAGTGTCTTTGGGACCCAAAGTTGCTTGGGGAGCTTCCCCTTCATGTCCTTCATGTCCTTGCCAATGAACCTAGCCTTCACCTTGCCATTTACTTTACTTAAGAGACAATAGCGATCATTGAAAGTAGATTTGTAATTAGTAGGAAGCTTGGGAGAGGGTCGGTTAGGAAGAGGACACTCCCTTGTGTGGTGATCGGTGACCTCACAATGTTGGCAATAAGAACCAACTTCTTTGATGAAGCTTGTTCTTAGCTCCGGTGAGGGCACCTTTCCTTTGTTGGGCACCGGGAAGGATCCAAGTCCTCTTTTGTTGAAGGCCTTTGCTTGTTGGAAGAGTATTTCCTTGTGTTTGACCTCCCCTTTTGAAATTCTAGCCACACTAGTGCGGAGACTCTCAATTTCTTCCAACAAGTCCTTCTCCCTAGTATTAGCTTTCAAAGGCAAAGACTTGTGCAAAGCATTAGTGGCATGAGAAGTAATGGACATCTTATCATTAAGAGTTTGCTTCTTCATATTTTTCAACTCTTGATCAAGTGTGTCATGAGCAAGGTTAAGTGTTTGATTTTCTTGTATTAACTTGTTGTGCTCTTCCAAGAGTGTTTGGTGTGCCAAGTTAAGTTCATGATTATCTATCTTGATTTTAGCCTTTTCGTCCTCAATTTTCTTGACATGGGATTTGAGCGTGTCATTCTCTTTGAGTATGCTTTCATACTTGTCAAGCAAATCAAGGTTAGCACTCTCAAGTCTAGCACGAGTTTCTTCAAGAACTTTAACCTTACTCTTTTCCCTCTTAATGATAGCATGATATTCATTTATCAAAGAAGTTAAATCATCGGGGGAAAGCTCATCATCGCTAGAGTCATCACATACCTTGGTGTTACCTTTCGCCATGAGGCACATGGGCGGTGGATGAAGAGGTGCATCATCATTGTTGGCGATGGTGAGGCCGGCCAAGCTTTCTTCTTCCTCTTCACTCCCTTCATCACTTGTTTCTTCGTCGGTGACCCATTCATTTGCCTCACACATGAACACATTTTGTGGGCCATTTCTCTTCTTTGGGAAGAGCCTTGCCTTCTTGACCTTGTCATGTTTCTTCTTCCCAAAGGATCTTGGCTTTGGTTTGGCTTCTTCTTCATCATCATCACTTCCTTCAAGCTTGCGATGCTTGCTCTTGTGGTTCTCTCTTCGTTTGTCCGGTCTTGGACAATCATAGGAGATGTGGCCTTGATCACCACAATTGCAGCATGTCTTGTGATCATCTCTCCTTGGTAGGAATGCTCTCTTCTTGGGATCAAATGTGCATCCCTTCTTAGTGATCTTGGAGTTCAAGCATGGGAACTTTCTCATCATCAACGCAAGCTCATCATCATCATCTTCACTTGATGCTTGTTCTTCTTCACTTGAGCTAGGCTCAACCACCTTCTTCTTCTTGTGGCTTGTTTTCTTGGTGGAGGCCTTTAGAGCAATTGTCTTTGAAGATGATTGCTCCATCATCCCAAGTACACTCATCTCATGAGCGTATATTTCCCCAATGAGCTCTGAAACTTCAATGTGGTCAAGTGACTCTTTTTGGAGCATGGAGTTGATGATGTTGTACTTTGGCTTAGGGAGGAGCATGAGGATCTTGCGGTTGATGAGTCCCTTGCCAAGAGAAGCAATGTCAAGAGCATTTATTTCTTCAATAAGCACATTTATGCGAGAGAACATCTCATTGACATTTTCATGAGGTAGCATCTTAAATTCATCATATTTTGCTTTAAGCATGTGATATTTAAGTTCCTTAACTCTAGAAGAACCTTCATGAATCTCTATTAAGCAAGCCAAAATTTCACAAGCTTTTTCCTTGCTAGCAATCCTAGAAAACACATCTTGACTAATACATTCATAGATTGCATTCCTATCTTTAGCATCCCATTTAATTTGATCACCAACATAATTGTGTTCTCCAAATCCCGTGTGGGCCGCTTCCCATACTTCGGACACAATAGCCTCTAGATAAGCGCGCATGCGTGCTTTCCAATAGGCAAAGTTCTTGCCCTCGAAGATAGCAACCGAACCCCCAACCTTGGCCATTTTAGCTCTCTAGCAGTGAAGCTAGAATGATCCTATGAGCAACCTTGCTCTGATACCTATTGTAAGGACTGAATGCACAAGAGGGAGGGTGAATTGGGCTTTCTTCGAAAAATTCTAAGAAATGAAACTTAATTTCTAAAGCCCAATTCCCTACGCAAACTATCTATGCATTCTAGTAGATAGACACTTCGCGGAATATAAAATGCATAAAAGTAACGGGAGGAGAAGGATGCAAACTCCCGAGGAGACAAGGATTTATCCCGTGGTTCGGCAAGATCGTGAAGATCTTCCTACATCCACGTTGTGGCACCCACCAAAGGGTTTTGCCACACCCAAGTCACCGAGACGAGGGGTCTTCACTATTCCTCTCCGTTTGCCTCCTTTGGCAAGGTGGAGCTCAAGCCTTGTACAACTTCGACCTTCTGGGCTTCCACAAACACCTTGGCAAGCTCCGGAAGTCTCCTCACGGTTACAAACACCAAGGGCACTCCCTTGAGGCTCTCACACTATCCTAGAGAGTCCACTCACACAGAATGGAGGCACACAAGCTCTCTCTCTAGCTAGTTCTAGCCTAAATCTTGGTGTATAGATGATCGAAATGGTGTGGAAGTGATTGCTCTTGGTCTTGAACACTTGTGGATGTGTTGATGGTGTCTGTTGATCAAGACTTGACGAAATGACTGGATTAGGGGGTATTTATAGCCAGCCTCCCCGAAATAGCCGTTGGAAAAGTAGGCTGACAGAACTTTACTGTAACACCGAATGATCCGATGTCTCCCCTTTAGTTATCATCGGTCAAGTTACTTTAGCTGACGTCATTGTGTCAGATATGACCGTTGTTAGACCAATGTTGATCCTGTCTTCTCATCGGATGATCCGGTGCCTCTTCCTCCAGAATTTTCTCAATCTTGATGCTTACTGGAGTAATCAACCGATGTGTGCTTCTCTGTACATCGGATGATCCGGTGCTACACTTGGTCCAATGATCTTGCAAACTGTACTTATGGACCGATGTTACTGAGCCATTCACATTGGATGATCCGATGAGTACTTGGTTCTGAGGTCTTCTTCTTCAGCTAAACCAACTCGACCGATGTGTTATTCTGAGGAATCATCGGTTGATCCGGTGAGTTGGTTTTGTTTGCTTCGGGTTGTTTCTAAGTGAATTTTTGTGTCTTGCTCAAATGACCTCTTAGACTTTGTTGAATATGTATCTCTGATGTTGTCAATCATTAAGTGTCTTCAATTTTGATTGACTTTGACATAAGAGCTTTCACTTGTTGTCTTCACATAATTGATTTGATCTCATACATTGATTCTATATGGGTCTCCAATAAAATGTTTATTTCATTTGATTGAGTGATTATGGGGACCTTGCATTCACAAATTCATTAGTAAAATCCAATGGTTGTCATTAATCACCGAAATCATACCTCATGGGGGCCTAGATGCTTTCAGCAGGGAAACAAGGATCCCTCCAAGGAGAAGTTCAACGGTAAGGGAAGCGATACGGCTTCCAAACTCATATTTGTTGATTGCTACAACCGTTCCAAGAAAGCTGCCGATGCCAGATTTTGGAGCAACTTTCATGCAGATTTCTACAGCTTGGTGTACCTCACCATGAAGACCCCAGTTGTCCGCAACCAGTGGATTGACTGGAATCATTTTGATGTACAATCCCCCCTCAACCAAGAACATGAAGCCCTTCTTCATGGTTCTCAACAGGGTGCTGAGGAAGACCATAGCGCCAAAAGATGGGGATGCATGAAGTGTTCAAGGTTACTTGAGGACCTTGATAAAAGTAATTAGCAAGAATCGGAAGTTCAACATCTTTGACTATATCTGGAATGATATGGTCAACATCTCCTGCACGCCGAACAGATCCTGTGGCTATGCCTGAAAGTGCATCTAGGAATCTCTTGTGGGTTTTGGATGATTTATGACAAGCAAATGAGATTCTAACTACTTTGTTGAGATGAGCACAGGTTTTAATGAGAAAAAGAGCAAAGAGCCAAAAAGAAGGGAGAATGAGGAGCAATGTGGATAAGAGCTCAAGGAACAAGTGTGGTAGATCATTGTGTATGGACTGGGTTAAGGAAACACACCCCAAGAGCTCAAACACAAATAAACACACACATTGCACAAATTTATACAGGACCGGACTAGTCAGACTGACACCGGACGTGTCCGATATCTCTCTGCACAAGATCGGACAAGTCCGATATCACCACGGACTAGTCCGATATCTCTGTGACTAGAATCGGACTAGTCCTCCACAGTGCGGACTAGTCCTCAAAACACTTCACAAGTTGCACAAAATCGGACAAGTCCGATCACACAACGGACTAGTCCGATATCATTCTGATGTAATTCGGACAAGTCTGATATTGGCACGGACTAGTCCGAAAACCCTCTGACCTAAATCGGACAAGTCCTCCAAGTGTGGACTTGTCACCCAATTCATTTAGGGTTTCACTTTTCCGGACAAGTCCGATATTCATCGAACTAGTCCGAAGATTTCCAGAAGCGAAATTGGACAAGTCCGCTCCTAGCCGGACTAGTACTATATTTTGGGACACCTAGGGTTTGCTACACACAGCACACCAGACTAGTACGGTGTCCACCACGTACTAGTCCGATCTTCCAAAACCCTAATGGTCACTTTTAGAAACCCCATATAAATAGATGTGCACGGCCCAACTTTAATATATCTCTCGAACCCCTGCGCCGTCACACCTCCCAAGAGCCTCAAAAACACATCTCTCCACGAAATCAAAAGCTATAAAGATCAATCCCTTGAGGATACACTTTGGAACATTGGAGAGACATGATTCATCACTCATGAGCTCTTGGTTTGATTCCCTAACACACTCCTGTGATTTTTATTGTAATCTTGCGAGTGTGTTCTTTGTGAAGTTCTTGTTGTAATCTAGGGGAACCCTCAACGTGTGAGAAGGCCCCTTGAATTTGGTTATTTACCCCTTTGTGATAAGTGAAGAGGATTGGCCTTCGTGGCGATCCGACGAGGGTAGGGTTGGAGAAGACCCGGTCCTTTTGTGGACTCCTCAATGTGGATGTAGGTTGCCTCTGTGGGAACCAAGCCACAGGATAAATTGCTTGTGTTCTTACTTTGTGTTCATTGTTCTTATACATCACATCAATCTAGGGTTTCAATCAATCTTGCTTACTTTACGTTGAATCATTAAATATAAGATTGAATTGTGATATACCCTAGTCCATAATCGTGCAACACTTCAATTACAAGTATATTTCCACTGCATACATCCTAGAATCAAATTAATCAATAAAACTTGATTAACCTAGTCGGCACACAGCAGACTAGTCCGCACTTGACCGGACTAGTCCGATATCTCGAGTTTGGATCTGGTTGTTAAGTGTTGCAGGTTCTGACAAAGTTCAAAAAGGCCTATTCACCCCCTCTCTAGGCCACATTCAATTGGTATCAGAGCAGGTTCTTCAAGAAGGAGACTAATCGCTCAAAGAGATCATGTCGGACATGAAAGATTTACACAAGAGCAACAACCAAGAGAAGGTTGATGAAGACAAGAACCCAAAATTGGAAAAGCTCCTCGATGCCATTCAAGACTTCGTGGATGACGATGAGGAGACGCTGGAACTCAAGGCGCTCCTAAGGAAGAAAACTCTTTCCAAAGGGAAAGTAAAGATTGAAGATGAGAAAAAGAAGAAGGGGAGTAGTCACACCGACTACTCCTGATATCCTTTCAACTATCGGCTTAATTCTAGCAATAATCATTATTTGTCTATCCCTCTTGGAAAAGCCCCACACTTCGATGGAAGTGATTACTCAATGTGGAGGCAAAATATGAAAATGCATCTAATTTCTCTCAATCCAAGTTTGTGGCATATTGTGTGCACAGAGAGAGATATCCTGGACGACGACGAAGAGCTCACACCAAGCCAAGAGCAGGCAATTCATCAAAATGCTCAAGACGCGGCAGTCATTACCTCTTCGCTCAATCAGGACGAGTTCACCAAGGTGGATAGACTCGAGATTGCAAAGGAGATCTGGGACACATTGCAAACTGCACATGAAGGTGATCGTCATGTGCGAGAAGCGAAGATCGATATGATTGAAGGCGAGCTAGGAAGGTTCGCAATCGAAGAAGATGAGTCACCACAAGACATGTACAATCGATTAAAGACGCTCATCAACAAGGTGCGAGCATATGGAAGCAAGAAGTGGAATGACCACGAGGTTGTGAAGCTCATCCTTAGAGCCTTCATGCCTTGAAATGTCACCTTATGCTCAATGATTAGAGAAAGCCCCGAATACAAGAGAATGACTCCGGATGAGCTACTTGGAAAAATCATCAATTTCGAGATGATGGAAAAGCAAGCGAAGAATGTCAAGGAAATTGCCGACCTCACATCGGCAAAGAAGAAAGGGTTTTGCTTTGAAGTCCACCCTCAAGCCCTCATCTAAAGAAGCACGAGAAGCACAACTAGAAGAAGATGGTGATGATGAGAGCAATGATTTGGATGAAGATGACATGATACTATTCGTGAAGAAATTCAAGAAGGTGATGAAGAAGAGACAAGGCGCTAAATCAAGTGAAAGTACAAGGAAAGATCAAAGTCAAAGTTGAGGCGGGCATGCTATAATTGTTGTGAGTATAGCCACTTTACAGTTGATTGCCCATATGAAGAGAACAAGAAGAAGACCAAAGAATCCAAGCCTCAACCCAAGAAATTCTTCAAGAAGAAGAAACAAGCTGAACAAGCGCACATAGGGAAAGAGTGGACTTAAATGATGAGTCCTCATCGGAAGAAGAAGAAGAGATGGCTAGCATAGCCATCGAGAAGACATCCAAGAAGTCCACTCTATTCCCTACACTCGGCGCGTGGAAGGGGAACGATACTTGTCTCATAGCAAAGGAAGGTATACGCAAGGTGAAAACAAAACCCTCTTCCGTGCATTCCTATTCTAGTGATAGCGACATTGCTAGCGATAATGAAGATATGCTCATTGGACTAGATAAGAAAACTGCCACAAAAATGAAATTTTTACTTGATCAACTTGTTGAGAAGGAGAGGTTGATACATCGTCAAGAGGACATGATTATCTCCCAAAAGGAGGAATATGTCGAACATGACAAGCTTCTAGAACTTGAAAAGGAGCAAAGCAAGTCACTAGAGCTTGAATTAGCTTCAAGCAAGGAAACTTGCTTGGAGTTAAGCGACTGAAATGCTACAATCAAGGAAGAACTTGCTAACCTAATCAAGGTTAACAAGATCCTTGAGGTGCAAGTTGAGTCACCCAAGCAAGGTGAACCTTCATCCTCTTCAAGCTCACCTTCTCAACACATTAAAAATGAAGTTGCTTCTACTTGTACATGTGGTAAAGTTGAGACCAGTTTGAAAGACAAGTCAACCTCTACCAAGGACAAGCATCCTTCACAAAATGGCATATTTGACAAGGAGAAGATCAAATATGCACGTAGTGCATACTTGGTCACAAGACCTCCAAATGTCAAATATGGCATTGGTTACTCTTATGGTGAAAAGCAACAAGCTAGAAGCCATAAGAATAACAAGGATAACAATGTCTTTGTAAAGGGAAGACCCTCTCAAACTGGAAAATCCAAAATTAATGAATACAACACTCATGATCACTGGACTAGTCCGGTTGGAATCCGGACAAGTACGGTCCTCCAGACAAGTCCGGTCTCCCAGACTAGTCCTGTGTACAAACAATAACAATTGGTATTTAGAACTTTCGATGCATCTTATGTCTTAATGAGAAGAAATTATGGAAAAAATTATGCTCATTATGTTGGGCCACGCCATGAGAACACCAAATCTCACGTGTGGGTGCCCAAATCCCTTGTGACTAACCTAAAAGGACCCAAGCAAGCTTGGGTACCTAAAACCAAGGCATAATTTGTTTTTGCAGGCCTACTCCTCCGGTGGATCTAAATGGGTGCTAGACAGTGGCTGCACCAACCATATGACCGGAGAAAGAAGGATGTTCGTTGAGTACGAAGCAAATGAGGATCCAAGCGAAGGCATCTATTTTGGAGATAATAGTCAAGGAAAGGTGCTCGGTACTGATAAAATTGCCATATCACCGCATCACACTTTTTCTCATGTATTACATGTTGATTACTTAGATTATAACCTGTTGTCCATATCTAAATTATGTGACAAAGGTTATAATTTCTTGTTCACTAACGAGGGTGTGACCGTCTCTAGGAGGAGTGATGGTTCCATTGCCTTCAAGGGTATGTTAAAGGGAAGGCTTTATCTTGTTGACTTCAACAAGGATAAAGCCGAACTTGACACATGCTTGATTGCAAAGACCAATATGGGTTGGTTGTGGCATAGACGGCTAGCGCATGTTGGTATGAGGAACCTTCAAAAACTTCTCAAGGGCGATCACATACGAGGTTTGAAGGATGTTGTTTTTGAGAAAGACAGACCTTGTAGCGCGTGCTAAGCCGAGAAGCAAGTTGGAGCACCTCACCCCGCAAAGAACGTCATGACTACAACAAGACCGCTCGAGCTACTTCACATGGACTTATTTGGTCCAATTGCTTACATAAGCATCGGTGGTAACAAATATGGTTTAGTAGTTGTTGATGCTTTTTCTCGCTTCACTTGGGTTTTCTTTTTGCATGAAAAGTCAGAAACACAAGGGATACTCAAGAAGTTCTTCAAGCGAGCTCAAAATGAGTTCTCATTGACAATCAAGAACATTCGAAGCGACAACAGCACAGAGTTTAAGAACACACAAGTGGAGGAGTACCTAGATGAAGAAGGCATAAAGCACGAATTTTTAGCACCGTACTCCCCTCAACAAAACGGAGTTGCCAAAAGAAAGAACCGAACCCTTATACAGATGGCGAGAACAATGCTCGATGAATACAAGACCTCAGACCGATTTTGGGCGGAAGCAGTCAACACCGCTTGCCACGCCATAAATAGACTTTATCTTCATTGACTACTCAAGAAGACATCCTATGAGCTACTCACCAGTAACAAGTCCAATATTTCATATTTTCGAGTTTTCGGTTCCAAATGCTATATTTTGAACAAGAAGCCTAGGACTTCAAAGTTCGCTTTGAAGTCCAATGAAGGTTTCTTCCTTGGTTATGATTCAAACACTTACGCCTATCGTGTCTACAACAAGACCTCCGGACTTGTTAAAGTAGCACGTGACGTAGTGTTCGATGAAACTAATGGCTCCCGAAAGGAGCAAGTTGATCCATGTGTGCTAGATAAAGAAGAAGCTCCTTGTGAAGCATTCAGAAGAATGGCGTTAGGCGAAGTTCGACCACAAGAGCTACCTCAAGAAAGTGAAGATGATCAACAAGTCAATAAGATCCTAACTACTTGTGGCGTTAGGAATCCCTTGTGGGTTTTGGATGATTTATGACAAGCAAATAAGATCCTAACTACTTTGTTGAGATGAGCACAGGTTTTAATGAGAAAAAGAGCAAAGAGACAAAAAAGGAGAATGAGGAGCAATGTGGATAAGAGCTCAAGGAACAAGTGTGGTAGATCATTGTGTATGGAGTGTGTTAAGGAAACACACCCCAAGAGCTCAAACACAAATAAACACACACATTGCACAAATTTATACAGGATCGAACTAGTCAGACTGACACTGGACGTGTCCGATATCTCTCTGCACAAGATCGGACAAGTTCGATATCACCACGGAATAGTCCGATATCTCTCTGACTAGAATCAGACTAGTCCTCCACAGTGCGGACTAGTCCTCAAAACACTTCACGAGTTGCACAAAATCGGACAAGTCCGATCACACAACGGACTAGTCCGATATCATTTTGATGTAAATCGGACAAGTCCGATATCTTGCTTACTTTACGTTGAATCATTGAATATAAGATTGAATTGTGATATACCCTATTCCACAATCGTGCAACACTTCAGTTGCAAGTATATTTCCGCTGAATACATCCTAGAATCAATTTAATCAATCAAACCTGATTAACCTAGTCGGCACACATTGGACTAGTCCGCACTTGACCGGACTAGTCCGATATCTCGAGTTTTGATCTAGTTGTTAAGTGTTGCAGGTTCGAACAATGTTCAAAAAGGCCTATTCACCCCCCTCTAGGCAACATTCAATGCCCCCTACTTGATGTTCATGATTGAGAAGGTCACGGTGATCGAATTCGTGAAGGATGTGGAGCACACTCCTTTGGGGATCCATAAGCCTCCCCAAGCTACTGTCCAAGCTGCTCCATCCCCTGCATCCAGTGAAGAGGCTCCAAGGAGGGCTTGAGGAGATGAGAGGACTGCTCCCACCACTAGGGCCCCTCCCCAAAAAAGGTCTCCTAGTGGAATCTTGAAGTACTTGGAAGCAATATTTGCCTCATGCAAGAAGGTCAAAGTGAATATTCACAAGATGAACAAGGCGAGGAAGGTAGATATGAGATATGTCAAAGAAAATGTCAAGCATATTTGCCAAAAGTTGGAGATAGAGCCTATTGGATCCCCAATCATCTCTGAAGATTCAGCCTCTGACTTCACTGAGCTCGGACTTTGACTCCCTCCGAGCTTGCTTACTTTGGCATTGGCGGCACTTTGAGTGGAGCTGCTCCTCCTCCTCCTACCCAACCTGAAGATGAAGATGAAGACGAGGAGAGAACCGACAGCGAGGAATGAGCCACTAGATCCCTCTCCTCCTTCTTTTTGGTGTCTTGATGCCAAAGGGAGAGAGATTGAGGGGGAGTCACTAGATTCTAGCTGTAGGTTGAGAGATGAGTGCTTCATTTGTGTATTCTTTTGTGTCTCTCTTGGGTTGTAAAACTTTAATACTGTTATCTCTATCTTTGGTATTTTGGTGTGATGGAATGACTTTGCTTATGTTATGAAATTTATGTTTTGCCTTGAAATTGACATATATGCTTTATATTGGTATGTTAATGTCAATCACTTCATTCTCATCACGATTATTGCTCACACTCACGTAGTTTTACACCCCCACCATAAAGAGTGCACATATGACCCATGTTTTCATTGCTTAACTTGTACCTAACTCATATGTGCACACTTTATGAAAATTCTGTATTTTTATCATATTTTGTGAAATTTCACTTGGTTGTCATCAATCACTAAAAAGGGGGAGATTGAAAGTGCATCTAGGCATCCCTTGTGGGTTTTGGTTGATTTATGACAAACAAATGAGATCCTAACAAAATTGTTAAGATGAGCGCAGGTTTCAAAAGAAATTATGAAGAAAGCACAAAAAGAAAAGAGAATGATGATCTATATGGAAAAGAGCTCAAGAGCTGAATAGATCAGATCATTGTGTATGGAGTGTGTTGGAGAAACACACCCCAAGAGCTCAAATAAAAGGAACACTCACTCACTGCACTAATTTATACAGGTTCGGACTAGTTCGATATACCCCGGACTATCCGATAATCCCCCTGTTCAAAATCGGACAAGTCCTCCCAGTGCGGACTTGTCTGCATAGTCCAGGTTTACAAAGTTCGGACTAGTCCGATATCACCACGGACTAGTCCGATATCTTTCTGACTAAGTTCGGACTAGTCCTCACTAGTGCGGACTACTCCTCAATACTTCACAACTTTGCACGACATCGGACAAGTCCGATAATATCCGGACTAGTCCGATAACCTCTCTAACTAAAATTGGACAAGTCCTCCAAATGCGGACTTGTCCCCAACTCACTAAGGAGTTCACCACAGCCGGACTTTGTCTGAAAATAACCGGACTAGTCCGACCTTTTCCAGAGCCTAAATCGGACTAGTCCGCCCTAAGTCGGACAAGTCCGATCTTCCAGAGAACTTAGGGTTTCCTACACGACGCACACCAGACTAGTCCGGACTCCACCTCAGACAAGTCGGGACCCTCGAAACCCTAACGGTAACTTTTGGAAACACTATATAAATAGATGTGCACGGCCCTACTTTCAGCTCTCTCGACTCCCAGGACCGTCACACCCTCCAAGAGCTTAGAAAACACGTCTCTCCACGCAATCCAACGCAAGAAAGATCAAATCCTTAAGGATTCACTTTGGATCAAAGGAGAGACACGATTCCACACGTTTGAGCTCTTGGGTTTGAATCTCTAACACACTCCAACTATTTCATTGTTGATCTTAAGAGTGTGTTCTTGGTGGTGTTTGATTTGTAATCTTAGGGAGCCCTCAACTTGTGAGAAGGCCCCCTGAACTTGGTGATTTACCCTTGTGATAGTGAAAGAGAATTGACCTTCGTGGCGATTCAACGAGGTTAGGGTCGGTGAAGACCCGATCCTTTCGTGGGCTCCTCAACCTGGACGTTGGTTGCCTCTGTAAGAACCGAACTACGGGATAAAATCTTTTGTCAAACTTGTTCTTATGTTTTTCTTATCATATTCTAGGGTTTACTTGATCTTGTCCATCTTACGTTAAAACATTGAAATTTTTGCTACACTTAATTTCATTGACTCAATACTTTCAAGTTACATACTAAATTCCACTGGGTACTTTGCTTGTATTGAAATCATTGATCTAACTTGATCAATCTTGTCTGCATGCACCGGACTAGTCCGCACTCTACTGGACTAGTCTGATTTCCTAGTATTTGATCAAGGTTGTAAGTGTTGCAGGTTCCGACTAAAAATCAAAAAGGCCTACTCAACCCCCCCCCTCTAGGCCACATTCAGAATGGGTGCGGTTGGCCCCACCCTTGACCTCCTGGATGATAGCCATTGTTGTTTCCATTGTTAGCTATGTATAAGGCATCCTCACAGGTTTCTGGGCAGTTATTTCCCAAATGGCTCGTTTTGCCACAGACTTCACAAGTGATGTGAGAGTCTAAGGCATATGCATTGCCACATACCTGTTCATCAATCTTCTTCATAAGAAGGTCTAATTTAGCAGCGATCATGTCCACCTCCTTCAAGGCGTGCATGCCTCGCTGGCAGGTATGGAGACGCTCATCGCTCCAACCCATGTTTGACACCATCCTCTCAATCAAATGTTTGGATTTGGGCATTGTCAATGAGAAGAAGGCACCTCCAGCAGCAGCATCAACATGGTCACGGGCAGAAGGGATCAGCCCGTTGTAGAAGTTTTTGATAATGAGCCAGTCATCCATCCCATTGTGGGGAAAGGCTAGGATGAACTCCCGAAGCCTTTCCCAAGCCTCGGGAATTTCCCTGGCATCTTGCTGGAAGCTGGAAATTCTTCCAACGTAGGGCATTGGTCTTGCCCAACGGGAAAAACATGGCAAGGAATGGCATTGAACACTTCTTCCAAGTATCTACAGCATTTTGGTTCGTGTAGAACCACTATTTTGCTCTCCCAAGAAGAGAGAACGGAAACAACCTAAGACAGACAGCATCAGGACATACGTCCTTTATCTTAAAAGTGTTGCAGATCTCAAGGAACTATTGCATGTCAGCACTTACATCCTCGTTAGCCTTCCCACAAAATGGGTTGGCTTGCACAATAGTTATAAGGCCAGTCTTGATTTTTAAATTTACGTCTCCCGTGTTAGTAGTGGCCCAACAAACACATTGTTCGTAGAGGGAGCTGAAAACCCACGAAGGGTCTTCTGGGCCATTAGCGTGTTGGTGGTTGGTGCAGTTGTGCTAGATTGCTTTGCCGCATGATGCTTCTAAGGAGTAACGTCACGAGGTCGATCTCTCAGAAGAGATTTGGGATCTTCAGACATCCACTACCCTGTTTTCACATAAAATGCGAACACAAAGAAGGGTAATCCTACTAAAACCTACCAGGGTCCTATCCTAGTCACTCAATCATTTAATACTTCGGCTGCCTTCCCCAACAACTGCGCGAGAAATGCTTGTTGATATTTCCTATGCACTACTAACAATTCATCCCTAGCAGGGTGCCAGAAATGCTTGTTGGTAGGTTTTATATTATACATGTAAATCCGCAAGCGCACAGAAACTTTCTATGTAGCATTTTTCCTGTAAGAGCATTCCCTAAGGGTGGCATAACTGCTCCTTGGGCACTGTCAAACACCTCTTAAGCTGTAACATGTGGACCACGTCGTGTACATCCGACAGTTCAAAAGGTAGCTCGAGGTGATAAGCTACCTCTTCTCTTGTTTCCAGCATCTTGAATAGACCAATTTAGCGAGGTGCTAACTTTCCCTTCACCTTGAACCGTTTTAGCCCTTTTACCGACGATACCTAGAGATACAAAAATCTTTGACCTCAAAGGTTAGATCTGTTGCCGAGCGTCTAAATAACTCTTTTGCCTTGACTGTGTTGTTTTCAAATTACCCTAATCTCTTGCAATTGCCATTCGACTGCGCTTAGTATCTCCGGTCCAACTACTTGACCTTCTCTCGTCTTGTTCCAGAACAACAGTGTTCTACATTTTCACCCATACAATGCCTCGAACAGGGACATCCTCAGACTTGCTTGATAGCTATTATTGTAAGAGAACTCCAGGTAGGTTGGTTCTTATCCTAAATCTTGGTATTCTTCAAGGCCCAGGCTCACAACATATCTTCCAAGATTTGGTTTGTTAGTTCTATATGACCATCTGTCTATGGGTGATATGCTGAGCTGAAAGTCGGACGAGTGTCCATTGACACATGTAGCGTCTGCCAGAATCTCGAGGTAAACTGAGTACCACGATCCGACACAATTTTCTTTGGGACACCATGTAGGAACACTATTCTTGACATGTACAATTCAACCAGTCGTGAGCTATTGTAGCTTTATTTGACGGGGTTGAAGTGAGCAACCTTGGTCAAGCGATCCACTATGACCCATGTGGAGTCATACCCTCACTGAGTTCTTGGTAGACCCATAGTAAAATCCATACCAATTTCTTCCCACTTCCATTCAAGTACTTCGATTGGCTAATATAACCCAACTCGTCTTTGATGTTCCGCCTTGACTAGCTAACATGTGTCACATATGGCCAAATATTCAGTAGATCTCGCTTCATTTCGTGCCATCAGTAAAGATCTTTCAAGTCTTGATACATTTTAGTGCTTCTAGGGTGGATGGAATAAGATGAGTCATGAGCTCCCTCAGTATCAGCTCACGAATGTCTTTAATATTTGGCACACATATTCTCTTCCCAAGCCATAGTGTTTCTTGTTCATCTTCTCTAAAATGTGGAGCCTTTCCTTCTTTCATCACTTGCTTGATATCTTTAACTGTGAGGATCAGGGTTCGAACATTCCAAGAATCACATTGGGTGGTGTCGTGCGATGCGACACCCAACAGCAGACACGAAAAGACATAAAAAGGATACAAAGTTTTCATTTCATAATAAGATATTGTTTACAACATAGTGTACCGCAGCGGTACACACGCAGCGGAAAGTACATACTCACACTCTCATCCTATCTAGGCACAAGAGAAGTCGTCCATGCCCGCGGATGCTTCCCTCTAGCAACACGAAGATCAAGAGGCAGCGACGTGTGGTCACGTGAGAGATACACCTCGACAGCTTGAAGTCTCACTGGAAACCCAATAGCAACAATAAATTTACACCTGCAAAACAACATATATAGCAATCGTGAGCACAAAGGCTCGGCAAGACTTAATCGTCTCACCTAAAGCATGAAACTCTACATGCTGAAAACTTTAAAGACTGGAAGCTGAATTTTTGCAGAAATGAACTCGTCGAAAGTAAATCCTTAGTTGTCAGTTTTAGATTAGCAAATGCGAGATCAGTGGGAATACATCATAATGAACTCTATAATCAAACAAGAAATGCTTCATCCGTCGTGATACTTGCCCAAAGCTGCATAAGCTTCATTCATGTAAAGTGTTTGGGAATTGTAAATTTAATTATGCTATGTCTAATTCAGCCTAGGTTACAATACAAAAGATTATTCATAGCAGCAGATTCATATTATTCCAACTACTCTTTATTGCTACGTTACGACTGAGTGAACAAGCGGTACTCATATCCGCGAGGGACGGTGATTCGAATCATTCAAACCCGACATGCACGACACTTACACACTTTCAAAAGAGACAATGTGCGTTCATCTTCAATACTCGTCATAAGTGGCAACCTTTCACAAGGCACATGCCGAATCAGTTCAATTGGCCCGGAGACTATTCTCTCTCACTGTGCATCTGTCCAAAGTGACAAAGTTCGTAAGCGAGTTTCCTTCTACTGTCTCGACACTAAGATTAACAAGTTACATCGATTTACTGGACTCCATAAATCTAGTATGTCCAGCGGAGCCGCATACGGCGCGATGCTTAACCGACACAGACGGGACTACATATCAACCCTCCAACATCAATCTCGCCGTATCTACCCAGGCCAACATGGTCACAAGCATTGTCCCACCGTGCAGGTCGAGACAACCTTGCGCGCTCCTACCTATAGTATCCAAATTTCCCGTCCACATCTCACTTAATTAAAGAGTGAGCTATCAAGTATCATCTCGCGAGTGGGTTTCTTTTACTCGACTTCTTTCGCAAGTAGAAACTTCTGATCGATAAAAGGTGACCATCTTGCGAGTCGATTCCAACAACTCGTCTTCTACCAATCCTTTCCAACTAAACATTAAGCATAGCAATATAATACGATGGAGTCTTATTCTAGCCATCCACTCCAAAGATTATTTGACCATGCGTGTGGAGCATTTAATCAACATAGACCTAATGCACATATCAAGATATACAAAGAAGTGTATAAACCAAAACTTTATAAAAGCTCTTAAATGCAAACCAGGGCTTGCCTTAGGTTGTGACTACGATAAATGTCAAAAAGTCACTGCTTGATCATCTAGATGTAGCTTCTCATTGCTTTTCTCCTCTTCTCGTCACTTTTGCTACTTCAGTAAATCTTGCTCGCAGCAACGCCGACACCTATGCCTGCTCCTTCGAGTGGTGCCCCTCTTCCATCTCCACTCGCCGAATGCTTTCATCGTGTTCATCACTAACGATATGAAAATGCACATAAGAGGAATACAACTAAAAACTTACTAACTGAATGCAAACTCAAGAATGATGAAGACTAAATGGTGTGGCATTGCTAAACTTCAGTGGGTACAGATACAAAGAGAGATCAAGGTGGAGTAGAGAAGGATCAATATGTGAAAGAAAACATGCAAAGAGAAGATCACAACTCAACAAATCAAGAAATAAAGTTTCATACCCTAGAAATAAATAAACTAAGATAGGTGTGAGAAGCCTGCTGCTGTAATGTACAGGAACAGGAAGAAATGAAAGTGAACACTTAGAAGAATGTGAACATGAAGTAAAATAGATATTGTTTTGGATATTAGGAAATCTTCATCTAAAAACTTGGGTTAAGAAGGTCCACTGGTGCTGTAGATTTTAAAGAGGATTCCTAGGGTCATGGAGGGTCAACTCTAAAAGTTTCAGCTTTATAAATGACAGATTGTGGTATCTAAAATTTCTACAATTCTTAAGATTCTCTGAATTGTTATGGCAAATCAGGACTTTGTCGTGGCTCAGAGTAGGTTTTCCTGGATAGTGTTACTTATATGGAGTCCAAAAAAATTTATTTGACATTTTTATGAGTATTAGAGTGGCAGATATTGATTTTACAAGATTCAACCATTTCTCTGAAATGTTGCTGGACTTTTATGGATTTTCTAAATAACCTGAGATTAATCTCCAAGATAACCCCCTTAATGAAGTTTAATAAGGCTGAAATTTTTATTGAGATTCAAGGATGATATGAAGAACAGTCTGGAGAAATTTGGGATTTTCCAATGAGAGAATCTCCTATAATAATTCCCTAATCGTTTTTAGATAAATAAATATTCAGAAAATAAAACTGGTTTTCATAGAATTTATTTTGCACCGATGCAAAGAACTTGAAAGGAGGAGTCCAAATAATTATATTTGGGACTTTTAGGATTTATATACTATTTTTTATGATTTTTACAAGTGGTGATATTTTCTGTAATTTTCTTTCAACAGAGAATTGGGGAAATCACTACAGCAGACGCTGGCCAGTGGGTCCACTCTTTCAAAATTGACCAATGGTAATACTGCAACAAGAGGATACACAGTGTGGGCGCACCTAGCCACATTTGATCCAAACATCACAGAGGATCAAGCTGAGAAAAACAAAACATACAATGATGGGTGGGTCCCACACGTCATCTTCTTCCTCAATGAACCAGAGGCACGGGCGGGGGTGCTTGGCAACCAGAGCTTCACCGGCGGTTAGGCTTAGGCGCAAGGCTGGGCAAGCTTCGTTGCCAGGGGCAAACCACGGGTATTGGAAGGGGGGGGGGGGGGGCGGTTAACTCGATGGGGTGGGTGGCGGCGGCTGGAACCCGCCGGAATCAGGCCGGCGGCGTGGGGCGACGAGATCCCAACTTCGGCGACGGATTTCTCGGCGCACAGAACGTAAAACGCGTCGCCGGTTCTTCGGGAATACTTGTGGGAAGGATTGGAACGTTGGCAAATGATCGTTTTAGGCCGAAGTGGGCCGAAGAAGAACGCGCGCCGTGACGAACAGGGTGTTTCATGGTGGCGGCGGCAAGCACCTTGACTGCGACCTTCATATGGTCGTGGAACAAGAGAGAAAACGGTTTGGGGGTGTCGCACGACACTTGGTAAGCTAGAAAACCAATAAACTCCTTGCGAGACTCGCCGAGACTCTCGAATTTCGCTGGGATTGGTGTGAAGGTGTCGACGGCCGGATTCGGGGATGAACCCGAAATTCGTTTCAGACGAGGGGGGTTGCCGGCGAGTGGATGGCTCGGGATTGTATAGTAAGGTCGCTAGGGCCTCTTTTTGTGCTTAGCTGGGACAGAGATGGGACGGAGAACGTTGGCAACGGTGGTACTCTGAGCGGGTGTGCGTGGCGACAAGAAAAACCGGCGGAAAAACAGGAAATAACACGCGGTTATGCCATGGAGAAGGAAGAAACACGGAGAGAAACTTCACAGGAGAATTGCAAACCTGGTGGCTCGGTGGGATGGCAAAACCGTCGTGGACGCCGGGCGTCGCGGAGTTGATGAGGGCGGCGGCAAGGAAACGGTGACCGTCTCTGTTTCCTTCGGGACGGCGCAGCAACAAGATGGGGCAGGCCGGGGACGTATAGGACTGGCCGGCAGCTTGCCAGAGGTCACCGCCGGGCTGAAACACGGCAGCAGAGTGGGACGCCGTTGTCCTGGGTGAGCGGTACAGCTCTACGCCAAGAAACAGAGCACGCAGTAGCAGCGGGAGCGAAGCAGGGAGACAGAGGGGCAGAGAGCAGCGGGTTTGACGATAGAGGCAAGCTTTTGTGTGGTGTGGACAGCCTGGTTACTGTCACGGCGGATTTGCATGTGGCTCGGTGGCAATCCGTGAGCGACCGGTGATAAAGAATGAAGCAGAGTCGGTAAGTTTCCTTTGTGCCACTTACAGGTGGGGTCCACCCCTCCCCTTTTTCCTTTTCCTTCTAAGTTCATTTTCAGCTAGCAATTGCATCATAAAAATGTTAAATTTTTACGAGGTTGCTAATTGAATCCTGGAGAGTTCATTGATGATATAAAATCGGATATTTGACCACTTTGAGTTTGAAGTTCAAATTTGAATTTTGAATTCAACTTTTTGGCTCTTGCCTTTACACTTCCTCCATATTTTTCCAAAACTCAGCAAGGCCTCAAAATTAATTAAATTAATTATTGATGGTTTAATTCCCTCCATTTTGCTGATTTAAACTTTGAAATTTATTTGAGTTTGAGGCATTAGGTCTATGTGTTTGAATCCTTTTAATCTTCCCAATTTAAATTATATGTTCTTTCTCCCTCTAGTCACCACTATAACTGTATTGCACAATATGACGTTTGGGTCTGTTACATCCCTTCTCCCTTAAAAGAATCTCGTCTCCAGATTCCTTGAAAAAGAGAGAGGATAAAATAGGTTAGCGGTGATACGACGCTAACTACTCCAAGTAAATAGATCGGTCAAACTTCTCACCTTTTCATGTGATTTTCTTGATTGTGTGGTTAGTCCAGCTTATCGGTGAACCACACCGTCCAACCTTTGCGACTTGAGCCTTCTTATTGCAAACCTGATTCGGATGCTCGACATGAATGAGATCACACCGTAAAATGTAGGTCTTTCAAATGTGAATTTACATCGGTGTTGGGAGATATTCTTCTTGAGGTTGAACTGGCGTAACCTTTTTCATAGCAGAGGCACATAGGGTCCTATAATACTTGGCTTTCTAAATTCTTGACGTTCCTCTCATGAATACTTTACTATCATAGTCTTGTACTCGGAGAATCAGCAATTGTTCTTCAGCCCTCATGAGCATCTTGATTGTTTTAAACAATAGTGCAGCTGTCTTCAACTCTGAGTTTATGTAACTGAGTCATAAAAGCTTAGTGTAATATTTTCCAATCATGTATCAAGGTGCTTTAGCGGGATTACTCAATGAATCAATAATCCCGCCCTATCTTGAGGTTTCAACAATTTAAAAAATAATAGGAATTCTTTGCGTGGGCATAAGGGCAACAAAAATTCAATTCCTCTTATGTGGTCAACCAGCAAAGACTCACAATATGATAACTAAGGTTTGCGGAAATGTCAATGTCATCATACATTACTGCAAGGATTCGAATTAGTCAAGGATATGACGAGTGTCACAAAATTGGACAATTAATTGGTAATCTCATGTATGGAGAAAATCAAGAGGTTTCGTGAGGGTAAGCAATTGACCGGTAATTCTCACGAATAGAAAATAGTTGAGTTCCAAACACTTATAATAGTTGGGTCTAAACAAGTTAGAGATAAAAACTCAACTTTGGCTTGGTTACAAGGGAGTTGAATGATTGTATCCCCATGTATTACTCATAAAGAAAGAAGGAGCAAGTTTAATATAACACAAAGATGGTTAAAAGATCAAGGTGATTAGACATAACTAAAGGATTTAAAAGGAGATACTCATTCTTGCCCAGTGTTCATTATTAATCATTTTCCCGCTTTGCTTATGCCATTGTTGATTAGTGTTTCATGATGCATGACAAGTTGGATGATGTAGTGTGTATGCAATGCATAAGGTATGATGAACTCTCTTGTATGGTTTGAGCAAGAACAGGTAATACAATTCAAATACTATAAGAAATATCTGTGGATGCATAAGGCTCAAAATACTTGGTCATGAAAGTTGCTAAGCAGGGAATGCTTCTTTCATATAATGACCAAGGTCGCTAGATTGACATTTCGAAGATTGATAAGAAATGGTGGGAAAATACACTAAGAATCTCATCCTTTGTGAAGTTTGAGATCACTCTAACAAAGTCATCACTCTCTTCATAATGATGAGTCGGTCTTGTACTCAAAGTTTGCTCCTGCACAGATGCGATTCCATTTTGTTGTGTTGGTGTCGACAAACTCTGATGCATGTGATTAGTGATGGAACATCTCAGTTAAATCAGGGCACTGCTTCCCTCTTAAGTTCCAATGTAGTAACTTTAGAAATCACTACATACCAAAGAACTAGCCTCTCAACCAAATTTTCAATCTCTAGTTCCAATAGAATGTATTTCATCACTGATAGTTTCTCTCTATTACATTTGAATTTACCCAATCGATTTACTGTCCAGAATCTACCAGCCTGTACCAACTTCAAATTTTGATCATGCCAATGGCACTTTCACAACTTGAGTACCAAAGTTAAAGATAACTTCACTATCTTCCCAACGAGTACTCACTTGCTTTCAGATCAATTCTGGTTCCAAAGATATGGAGTTTCAAAGTTAACATACTTTCTGAATCATTTCTGCAGCATCTCTCTAGTATGTACCAATTTTTATTCACTTTTCCAAATGTTTATAGACATAGTTAGCTCATGGCCAGAATTACAAAGTTAGAGAATACATCACAAGCTTTATAACGGTGCATTGCATGACTCTTAGTGCTTTTTGTGCAGGAAGTTATGAGCAAATAACAGGAAAGTTCAGAAACGGTTTCCAGATTTGTGTTGTTGTGGTAGTTTATGTTCTTCTGACAATTTTACCAATTTAACTTGGTAATCTGTTGTGGTAGTGAAAATAAAAGTTTATAGGACATTAATATATTTCTAACAATTATTTACTTGCCTCGTAGCTGTATTGGATCATGAGATATGTGATTTCACAGTTGACTGTTTTCTGAGAAATTTTGGCAGAACCTCCTTTGTTTATGGGTGATTTGTCCACAGATTTTCATACAGATATATTCAAAATTTGACAGAGATTTAAATTAAAACATCGTTACAAAGTTCACAAGGTTCCCGAAAATATATCATATGAACTAATTTGAATTGTCTACTGAGAGTTATGGTTGAAACGGTGAAGAGTCCAGAAACTGTTTTGAGTTTCTGTCCAGATTTGACAGAGTTTGGAAATTTGAATGTTTGAATAGATTCGAGAGGGATTCTGCTCTGGAGGTGAACAGAACAGTTTTAGAGGACTTTCTAATATTTCTAACCAAGTAAAGTAAACCTCCATTGGATCATCCTGCAGGATGCTATGTCCTTTCAAAGTCAGGTAAAAATTCTGCCAGAAAACAGGTGTTTCTTTTTTTTTGAAACTTTTGGTTTAAAACTAGACTCTAATTTGAATCTTAGTTCAGCATTAGAGCTCAGTAGTTAATACTGGTTCCTAAGTTCACATTTTTAGTCACCGAAGTTAATTTGACTCATTAACATTGAATGGATGAGATTAAAGAGTTATGATGTTGATGCATCATAAGAGTTATGTGGGTACTACGTTGTCTCACAAAAATGAAAACCCTAACCGGATTATAATCGGCATATTCACATTGACTGTGGCACTAGAGACGGTCACTCGCAAAGGTGTTCTACTCACAATACATTCATGTAGTTAGTGTACCTGCATAAGATGGATCACATTAACAAGCTATTCACGAAGCTTAATCCATTCCGCTAGCATTACAAACCCCCAACACCAAACTCGTACCATTTCTACCATCAATACGTTTCCGCATGAGTTCTACTCACACCCTTCCATAATCCCATTGAAGATCCAAAAACAATTGATAAACAAGTTTCAAGAACAATGAAAAATATCCACTCGATATCCTAAGTTAAGCTAAAGTAGCAAAAAAATGAAAATAAGTGAAACACTGGAAATACACCCAATAAGAGTCATCACTCACCGATCAACCTCTTACCAGCCTATACAAGCTATCCAAATATGTATTTTCTAAATAATTTAAACACAATTAGCTTGCCACCTGAATAACTATACTAATATAGACCTTATGTGGGCATAATTACTAATCCTCACTCGACTACTTCGAAGTTTTTCAAAAATAGGCTCTTTTCACGTGTGCTATTCCCAATGCATCTCTAATACCAGACTGTAAGGACTGGGGTCCTGACATTACAAGAATCACATTGGATGGTATCGTGCGATGTGACACCCAACAACACACACAAAAAGACATAAAAAAGAAACAAAGTTTTCTTTTTATAATAAGATATTGTTTGCAACATAGTGTACAAAAGCGTTACACACACAACAGAAAGTACATAATCACACTCTCATCCTATCTATACACAAGAGGCGCCTCCCATGCCCGCGGACGCTCCCCACTAGCAGCAAGAAGATCAAGAGGCAGCGGCGTGGTGTCACATGGGAGATACATCTCGACAGCTCGAGGTCTCACGAGCATCCCAATAGCAACAATAAAAGTAAACCTACAAAGCTACATATACAACAACTGTGAGCACAAAGGCTCAACAAGACTTAACCGTCTCACCTAAGACATGAAACTCTACGTGCTTGAAACTTTAAGTACTGGAAGCTGGATTTTTGCATAGATGAACTCGCCGAAAGTAAATCCTTAGTTGTCAGTTTTAGAGTAGCAAATGTAAGATGAGTGGGCATGCATCGTAATCAACTCCACACTCAAACAAGAAACATTTCATCCATGATGATACTTACCCAAAGTTGCATAAGCTTCACTCAAGTTAAGTGTTCGGGAATTGTAAATTTAATTATGCTATATCTAATTCAGCCAAGGTTACAATACAAAAGATTATTCATAGCAGCAGATTCATATTATTCCAACTACTCTTTATTACTGCGTCACGACTGTTGACGTCTGTTATATACCAATTTTACCCGTCATTATAACTCAATTATGTGAAGGAAATATCATTTCTTGCAAACATCACCTTTTTATGTAACCTATTTCCACTTGTAGTTGGAGAAATTAGTGCATGGAGGTATTTTATACAATTGATGTGAAAAAAGGGGATGAATCCTATAAAATATCATCCCAACCAATCAAGCGTTGACATGTGGCACAACATGGATCAAATGGCCCACAAACAAAAGTATCCCAGGCCATCCAATGGTGTACACCCTATATCAGTAAAGGGGACCCACCTGGAAGTCACCCCGAGAAAGCACAAATCGTTTGGAGGACTTACCAAGTCGGCCAACTTGGTCTTTCCTCCAAACTTGGACAGCTTCCGCGTGTTGGCTGCTCCCGTCTTGAAGAAGTTGTTGATGACTGATTCACACACTTTTGGTGGCAGGAACCGACCCTTCTCCGAGCTATAAATAGGACCCCTCACTTCAACACACATCACTTGAGCATCTTTCTATTGTATACACTAGTTCTCTTAGTCCTTAGGGAATTTAGGTTATAGAGAGGAGAGCCTCTAGTCCCAAGTCCAGTTGGGAAAGGTATGGCTCATGTATCTTTTCTTATATTTGTGACTTTATGCATAATAAAGATATTATCTTTAGTCTTCTTCTATTCATATATTTGGCTGAAGCGTTTCTTGTTTGATTGTGGATTCCATGTATGTGGTAGGAGTAGTCTTTATGATTGTGCTATATCACTCCTAATCTATCATCATAAACACTTCAAACCCCCCACTATAGTCTAACTAGTTATGATATGATCATGTTGATATGAATAACTTATGCTATGTCTCAACATTGGTTCCACGATGTTTAGGTTAGTCATTGCATTATAGAGGTACTTGTACTCGAGCCTCTAAGGTATTTACTTAGTATGCTAACATAGTGCTAGGATAGTAAGTAGCGTTGGATGTCTCGTAGACCCATAGATTCAAGAGGTAAGCAGTAGGTGGTGACAGTCCTATCTGTCCTTTGTAATCCTCCACATTCGGCTATGCCACAGGCTCTTGGCGGGAGGCGTCCTAGTATTGCTAGGGGTAAACCCGTGCCCGATATGTTGAATAACTTAGCATTAGGATTTGCCATTGACATGCTCATTAGTATCTAACTTAGGCTATGCATATGTATACTAGAAGCATTGTAGGAGCAACTCCCCAACTCTTAGTCTAATCTCTATTAGGACCCATTTACCCTTTAGAATAGATTGCTTAGGTGTGTGTCACACTACCCATATTATCAACTTACCCCTGTCTTGATAATTGTTTAGTATCCCATAGCTTGATCATAAGAGTAGTGTCTACTTTACTCCATTGCCTTCCTTTGGGATAAATACGATACCCTTGGGAATACTCTTGGGTGAAATGCTACATGACAGTTTATGTGCGCTTGCGGATTTTTATCTGTGACAAAGAAATGTCAACAATCATTTCTGACGCTGTTGCCAGGGAAGGCAAAGGAAGTGAAGGATAACTATCACTTATGATTAAGCTATAGATACTAATAGTTATTAGACATGATTACCCTTGTATGCTTTCTCCTTTTGTGTGAAAATAGGGTAGTGTTGGCTAACCCATTTTATGTGATGGCCAACGAGGATGCAAGTGCTCAACTGCAAGATGACTCATGGCGTACCTCAACAAATGCCAGCTAGGCAACACCATTACCTTTCACGAAAAAATTTCATCTTCTAGTAGGAGCCAAAGTCATCCACCCCCAAGCTTGGGGGAGGCTCCAAGAGTTCTTCTTGGTTTGGCTCCATCATGCGTTGGTGTAACACCCTCATTTTCATGCATCATGCCCTACATGCACTCATATACATGTTTAACATTAGCCCACAACAAGAGGAACGAGTTTAAAATTGATTCGGAGCATTTAAAATTGATTTGGAGCAAAACCGCACTTAAAACGCAGGAAAGTGCGGACTAGTCCGATTTTACTGAGGACTAGTCCGATTTCTCTCTGACTAAAAACGGACTTGTCCGTTTTTGCTGCGGACTAGTCCGATTTTGGCTCTGGAAACTTTCGGACTTGTCCGATTTTGTGCGGACTAGTCCGATATTCCATGAATCCTTGAAAATTTGCTAAGTCCCTGGACTTTTCCGGACTAGTCCGGTGTTCCAGCGGACTTGTCCGTTTTCCTTTCTGACTAAGATCGGACTTGTCCGATTTTTGGCCAGACTTGTCCGATTTTCTCTCTGGACGACTTCGGACTAGTCCGGTCCTGTTCGGACTTGTCCGATATTTCGTGACTCCGAGATTGACCTTTTGTTTTACGACTTGTTTCTTGGGTTTCACGTCAAGTGGGCCTAGGGACGTCGTGCCCAACTCTTTTAGAGCCCATGTGGGACTCTAAACCGGCCTCTACTCATCCCAAAACTCGAAATCCATCTAACCCTAGCCTCCACCTCTATATAAACAACCCCACCCCTTGGTTTGACATCTATTTGCCACTTTTCCACCCACCCAAACCCTAGTTCGTGGGGAGCCACCATCAAGGAGGGAGGAGAAGATCCCAAACGAGAAGAAGAAGAGGAGGAAACGAAGGAGGATCAAGATCTCCACCAAGTTTCGTCCTTCACCACCAATTCATCCCCAAGTTCATCACCAACCCTAGATCATCAAGATCCAAGTGTTACCTCCAAGTTTCTTGGTTCATTGGAGTTCTAAACACCTGGTATACCTTCTATTCTCTTTTCCTTACGAGAATTCAACCCCTAATCTCCAAATTCACGTCGATCTAGAAAACCCTAATCCGCTGATCTCGCAGAGTGCGGACTTGTCCGATCCCAAGCGGACTAGTCCGATCTTTCTGGTTAAATTGTGTTGAATTAATTCTAAAATTTGATCTAATCAACTCCAAACCTGTATAAACTGGTTAAAATCTATTAGAACTAGTTAGTGATCATTAAAAGCAATCTAGTAACAAGTTCTACCTTGCATTGCATCAATCATGCATGTCATGTCATGTTGAGTAATATTTGTGCACTCTTTGATTGTGTTTCTTGTTTTGTATGTTTATTGTGTGGATTAGACGGATTTGCGCTAGAGAGTGCCACGGAGGATCTACAACCTCAAGAGTTCGAAGGCTTTGACCCTAATCAACAGCAAGAGCAAGGCAAGTGTCCTTGAAGCATATTGATCCTGTTTTAAAATAAATGTTTTGTTTGCAAAACTGCATGCTTGTGTCAAATTGATGGGAATCCTATGGTAGGAAGTTTACTAGACTTGTTAAACCACCCTTGTCACCTGGAAATTATGGTAGAGAGTCGGGAAGGGTTTTTACCCTTTTGCTTCGCTTAATCAACTGGGATGGGAACAACTATATCACTCAATTTATTTATGCATGGATGAGATTATGGTTAACATGAACTAGTTAAATATGGTATGGTAATGGGTGATCTAAGCAAGCCTGGTATGTGGATGGGTTGGATGTTACGGTGGTTTGCTTGCTTTAGATCTAAGGACCGGTTCATGCGAGAATAAGCCAGGACTACAGTGCCACCACGAGGCCAAGTTATGGGTGCGGCGTAGCTGATTAATTAGGGCTTTGCTAGTGCTGTTTGGACCATTGTGGATGCTCGGGGAAGGGGTAGTCGGATTGGGTTTGTTGGTGATTGGTGGGACTACCCTGGGATCCGAATGGCTCAAGAGGGGGCCCTTGGTTGAAGATGTGCTCTGCGGGAGACATCGCCACCGGTGAAACCTCAGTGGGGTCTAAATAGGCTAGTAATCCCTTTGTAAAGGCTATTTTGTGATCTCTTGGCCACACACCAACGGAAGTGTGTAATATGACTGACGGGTCATGGGCATAAGGGAGGTTCTTAGTCGCCGAAGGGTGATGAAATCACAAACACGTGGGTAAAGAGGTACAAACTCTGCAGAGTTAATTAAAACTATCATGATAGCCGTGCTCCCGGTTATGAGCACCTGGACAACTTCCATGATTAGAGGGAAATTGGAATTTGGGATGGTCATGGTTTGATAATGGTTATGGATGGTTATGGATTAATCTCTGGTAATGAATATGGTTATTGGCAATGGTGAAATCTGGAATTTTTTTTGATGATGGTAATGAATTCAGATTTGGTATTATGATATCATTTATGATTATGATGGGTTTACTTCACATACATAAGATATATTG
The DNA here is from genome assembly GCA_036927565.1 of Tuctoria greenei. Lineage (NCBI taxonomy): Eukaryota > Viridiplantae > Streptophyta > Magnoliopsida > Poales > Poaceae > Tuctoria > Tuctoria greenei. Next base: position 181,812,004 of record JAYESD010000002.1, read on the forward strand.
CTTTCCAAATGTTTTACCGTACTTTTCAGCACTTTACCATTATTATTGTCGTCATTTGAATCAGCCACATGTCATACTTTCCACACTTGCTGAGTACGACATGTACTCACTCTTGCAATTCCCCACCCCAACAGTTGCAGGTCAGGACTGGGATTTTAATGGCGATAATGCGGAGTTCTAGGCCGTGTCTACCGTCAGCTTTGCCTGTGGTGTTGATTGGAGCTGCGCATATACATACCCTGTCGCTTATGCTGCATAGTTGCTTAGTTTGCTTAGTTGTTTAATTAGTTTATTTCCGCTGCATTAGTTGAACTTGTCATTAATATTCATTAGAGCTTGTATTCGAGGGTTTAATGAATTGTGTAATAAGAATACTTATTTAATAATTTGAGCTGTGGTAATTTTCTGTATATCCTTTTGTGATTTCACTCGTGTATGTGTGGTGAACATCCTGGGCACACATATGCGTTAGCTTGGTTCATTTTCGGAACCGGGCGTCACAGATTGGTATCAGAGCCACAGGTTGACCGTAGGATGCAGCCTAGATAGAATGGACACTTTAGAGCACATAGGAGCACTCAGGAATCGATGTATTTTTGCTTGGAGTGCTGTTTGCTATATATATTGCTTGCTTGTGTGCTTAATAGAGGATTTTGGGATGCTTTAGCATTGCCATGTCCACCTAGGCTAGTGTAGCCAGTTGTTTAGTTTCATATCCCTTGATGCATATAGTTGGGGCGTTTTCTAATTCTTACCTACTGCTTTTCTTCAGATGGTGAGGACTCGCAACCAGAGGGATGGCAATGATGAAGAGGAGAACAATGGAGTGCCTCAAAACGACAATGGACAAGGACCGGCTCAGGGAGCTATCAACATCGAGCAGCTATTGGCCATGCAAAACCAGCTCATGCAGACCATGATACAGACTATGGGACAGCTGCAGGCTGGCAATATCAACAATCAGCCCCACATGCCTCCACCGCCACCCCCACCTCGTCATAACCGATTGGGAGAGTTTATGAGGACTAGGCCGCCAACCTTTGCTCAAGCTGCTGACCCTATGGACGCTGATGATTGGCTCAAGTCCGTGGAGAAGAAGCTAGCCATTGTCCAATGCAGTGACCGGGAGAAGGTGCTATTTGCTTCTCATCAACTCGTTGGAGCAGCTGCAGATTGGTGGGATTCTTATTGCAGTGCTCATGAGAACCAAGAGAGAATTACCTGGGCGGAATTCAAGGAGAGTTTCCGTTCTCATTATGTGCCGGAAGGTGTTATGCTCTTGAAGAGGCAAGAATTTGAGAACTTGAGACAAGGAAAATCAAGCGTGAGTGAATATCTCAATAAGTTCACTCAACTCTCAAGATATGCGCCTGAGGATGTTAGCCGGGACAGCCGGAAGCAATACCTGTTCATGAGGGGATTGAACAATACGATCCAAGTGCAATTGCTCAACTGTGATTATGTCAATTTTCAGAAGCTTGTGGACAAGGCAATTGTGGTTGAGAACAAGATCCGTGAGATGGAGCAAGAAATCAAGAGGAAGGCGCCATATCAAGGACAACAACAAGGAAGTAATGTGCGCCCTCGCTTTGCGCCACCCAATGCGCCTAATTACAGCTCCTCTATTCCTGCTCAGCGCCCTGGATATGCACCGCGCCCAACTCAGTTTGTGCAGCAGCGCCCTGTCATGCAAGCACCTAGGCCTCTGACGCCTTATGCACCTCGTGCTGATTTTCCTGGAGCCAATGCTCAAAACCAAGCTCGTCCCAATAATTCTGGTGGAGTTAAGAAGTGCTATACTTGTGGAGAAGCTGGACACTTTGCACATCAATGTCCTAAGTCGGGCCTTGGTCAAGGAAGCAATGCATCGAGGCAAAACCCAAGACCTAATGGAGGACAGCCACAAGGAAGCCGTGGACAGCAGAATTTTGCTCGTGGCAACGTGAACCATGTCTCTACGGAGGATGCTCAACAAGCGGATGATGTGGTCATTGGTATGTTTCTCGCCAACTCCAACCCCGCGACTATGTTATTTGATTCTGGAGCATCGCATTCATTCATTGCATCGAAGTATTTTGCCAAGTATAGTTTGCCTATCTCTCATATGAAGTTTACTCTGTTGGTTAAGTCTCCTGGAGGAGAGATGAGGACAAATATAGTATGTCCAAAAGTAAGCCTTAGAATAAGGGGGGTAGACTTCTCCGCCAACCTCATTGTTTTAGATTCTCAAGGGTTGGATATTATACTTGGTATGGACTGGTTGAGGAAGCACAATGGGGTTATTGAATGTGCCACAAAGACAGTGAAGTTGACCAATGAGGAAGGGATAACTGTAGAATTTGAAGCATCTCAAACCGCACCGAAGCAATTGGAATTGAATCATATAGACGGTGTCGCAATTGAGGAGATTCCGGTGGTGTGTGAATTTTTGGATGTTTTTCCGGATGAGTTGCCAGGTATGCCACCCGATCGAGACATTGAGTTTGTTATTGATTTAATACCTGGAACTGCACCTATAGCTAAGAGGCCGTATAGGATGCCTCCTATGGAATTAGCGGAGCTCAAGAAACAAATTCAAGAGCAATTAGAGAAGGGTTTTATTCGCCCAAGCTCTTCACCTTGGGGAGCGCCCGTTCTATTTGTGGACAAGAAGGACGGATCCCAAAGGATGTGCGTGGATTACCGAGCTCTCAACGAGGTAACAATCAAGAACAAGTACACCTTGCCACGCATAGAAGACTTGTTTGATCAGATGAAGGGTGCTTGTGTCTTCTCTAAGATTGACTTGAGGTCGGGATACTTTCAAATGAAGATTAGACCATCGGACATACCCAAGACAGCTTTTAGGACACGGTATGGATCTTATGAGTACACCGTGATGTCTTTTGGATTGACAAATGCACCTGCCTACTTTATGTACCTCATGAATAAGGTCTTCATGGAGTACTTAGATAAGTTCGTTGTGGTGTTTATTGATGATATTATGATCTACTCGAAGGATGAGAAGGAACATGAGGAACACTTGAGGCTTACGCTGCAGAAATTGAGGGAGCATCGATTGTATGCCAAGTTCAACAAGTGCCAGTTTTGGTTGAAAGAGGTGCCATTTTTGGGTCATATAATCTCAGGAGGAGGAGTATCGGTTGACCCCGGAAAAGTGAGAGACGTGTTGAAGTGGGAACCACCGCAAAACGTCAAGGAAATAAGGAGTTTTCTTGGGATGGCTGGATATTACCGTCGGTTTATCAAGGATTTTTCTAAGATAGCCAAGCCTATGACGGAGTTGCTAACGAAGGGAAAGGCATTCCAATGGACTCATGCTTGTCAAGAGAGTTTTGGGGAGTTGAAGAAGCGGTTGACAACAGCCCCAGTTTTGGTATTGCCGGATGTAAGCAAGAGTTTTGACATTTATTGCGATGCATCAAGACAAGGGCTTGGATGTGTATTGATGCAAGAAGGTCAAGTGGTCGCCTATGCGTCAAGACAATTGAAGAAACATGAGCAGAATTACCCCACGCATGATTTAGAACTTGCAGCCGTGGTACATGCATTGAAGGTTTGGAGACACTATATTCTTGGACATAGGTGTGAAATTTATACGGATCATAAGAGTTTGAAGTATATTTTCACACAAACGGATCTGAACTTGAGGCAACGAAGATGGTTAGAGCTCATCAAAGATTATGATTTGGGGATCAACTATCATCCGGGAAAAGCCAACGTAGTGGCCGATGCTTTGAGTAGGAAAGGAGTAAGTCATCAACTTACCATTCGAGAGTTACCGTTCGAGTTATGTAAGGAGTTTGAAAGGTTGAACCTCGGGTTTGTAAATGAGATGGAGATGATGGAGTTAAATCCAACCTTAGAGCAAGAAATTCGAGAAGCACAAACCACGGATGAGGATATCAAGGAAATCAAGGAAAGGATCGAAGAAGGGAGAGAATTCAGATTTGACGAGGATGAACATGGTACCTTATGGCTTGGAAAGAGAATCGTTGTGCCTAATGTAAAGCATATTCGGGAGACAATATTAAAGGAGGCACATGACTCGCCATACTCAATTCACCCTGGTTGTACGAAGATGTACAAGGATTTGAAGACTTGTTATTGGTGGGATAGCATGAAAAAGGACATAGCTGAATATGTAGCATTATGTGATGTGTGCCAACGAGTCAAGGCGGAACATCAAAGGCCAGCCGGATTATTGCAACCGTTGAAGATTCCGGAATGGAAGTGGGAAGAAATTGGTATGGACTTCATAGTTGGGTTACCCCGTACTCAGTCCGGGTATGACTCAATTTGGGTAATTGTGGATCGTTTAACCAAGTCAGCTCATTTTGTCCCTGTGAAGACCAAGTATACAGCTGCACGATTGGCCGAAATATACATGGAGCATATTGTGTGTCGACATGGAGTCCCTAAGAAGATAGTCTCGGATAGAGGTTCTCAATTTACCTCCAGATTTTGGCAAAAATTGCATGAAGCTTTGGGAACGAGGTTGAATTTTAGTTCAGCATATCATCCTCAAACGGATGGACAAACCGAGAGGACCAATCAGATTTTGGAGGACATGTTAAGAGCTTGTGCTTTAAAGCATGGGAAAAGTTGGGACAAAAGCTTGCCATACGCGGAATTTGCGCTTTATGGGAGGAAGTGTAGGACACCTTTATTCTGGAATGAGGCAGGAGAAACTCAAGTATTTGGTCCGGACGTGTTGCAAGAAGCCGAAAAGCAAGTCCAAATAATTCGTGGAAACTTGAGGGCTGCCCAATCAAGGCAAAAAGGCTATGCGGATAATAGGAGAAGGAAATTAGCCTTTGAAATAGGAGATTTTGTTTACCTCAAGGTGTCACCAATGAGAGGTCATAAGAGGTTTAACATAAGGGGTAAGCTCGCACCTCGTTATATTGGACCATTCAAGATTTTGGACAAAAGAGGAGAAGTAGCATATAAGTTGGAGATGCCAGCTCATCTTTCAGACGTACATGATGTGTTTCACGTTTCCCAGCTCAAGAAGTGCTTGAGGGTACCGGAAGATCAAGTGCCAATGGAAGAATTGGAACTAGAGGAAGATTTGACGTATGCCGAGCAACCGGTCAAGATCTTGGAAACCAAGGAGAGAGTCACAAGGAACAAGGTGATTCGATGGTGTAAAGTCCAATGGAAGCACCATACAGAAAAAGAAGCAACTTGGGAGCTAGAAGACGATCTCAAGAAGGAATTTCCCCATCTCTTCTCTTCCGCGTCGAATCTCGAGGGCGAGATTCATTTTAAGGGGGGTAGGTTTGTAACACCCTCATTTTCATGCATCATGCCCTACATGCACTCATATACATGTTTAACATTAGCCCACAACAAGAGGAACGAGTTTAAAATTGATTCGGAGCATTTAAAATTGATTTGGAGCAAAACCGCACTTAAAACGCAGGAAAGTGCGGACTAGTCCGATTTTACTGAGGACTAGTCCGATTTCTCTCTGACTAAAAACGGACTTGTCCGTTTTTGCTGCGGACTAGTCCGATTTTGGCTCTGGAAACTTTCGGACTTGTCCGATTTTGTGCGGACTAGTCCGATATTCCATGAATCCTTGAAAATTTGCTAAGTCCCTGGACTTTTCCGGACTAGTCCGGTGTTCCAGCGGACTTGTCCGTTTTCCTTTCTGACTAAGATCGGACTTGTCCGATTTTTGGCCAGACTTGTCCGATTTTCTCTCTGGACGACTTCGGACTAGTCCGGTCCTGTTCGGACTTGTCCGATATTCGTGACTCCGAGATTGACCTTTTGTTTTACGACTTGTTTCTTGGGTTTCACGTCAAGTGGGCCTAGGGACGTCGTGCCCAACTCTTTTAGAGCCCATGTGGGACTCTAAACCGGCCTCTACTCATCCCAAAACTCGAAATCCATCTAACCCTAGCCTCCACCTCTATATAAACAACCCCACCCCTTGGTTTGACATCTATTTGCCACTTTTCCACCCACCCAAACCCTAGTTCGTGGGGAGCCACCATCAAGGAGGGAGGAGAAGATCCCAAACGAGAAGAAGAAGAGGAGGAAACGAAGGAGGATCAAGATCTCCACCAAGTTTCGTCCTTCACCACCAATTCATCCCCAAGTTCATCACCAACCCTAGATCATCAAGATCCAAGTGTTACCTCCAAGTTTCTTGGTTCATTGGAGTTCTAAACACCTGGTATACCTTCTATTCTCTTTTCCTTACGAGAATTCAACCCCTAATCTCCAAATTCACGTCGATCTAGAAAACCCTAATCCGCTGATCTCGCAGAGTGCGGACTTGTCCGATCCCAAGCGGACTAGTCCGATCTTTCTGGTTAAATTGTGTTGAATTAATTCTAAAATTTGATCTAATCAACTCCAAACCTGTATAAACTGGTTAAAATCTATTAGAACTAGTTAGTGATCATTAAAAGCAATCTAGTAACAAGTTCTACCTTGCATTGCATCAATCATGCATGTCATGTCATGTTGAGTAATATTTGTGCACTCTTTGATTGTGTTTCTTGTTTTGTATGTTTATTGTGTGGATTAGACGGATTTGCGCTAGAGAGTGCCACGGAGGATCTACAACCTCAAGAGTTCGAAGGCTTTGACCCTAATCAACAGCAAGAGCAAGGCAAGTGTCCTTGAAGCATATTGATCCTGTTTTAAAATAAATGTTTTGTTTGCAAAACTGCATGCTTGTGTCAAATTGATGGGAATCCTATGGTAGGAAGTTTACTAGACTTGTTAAACCACCCTTGTCACCTGGAAATTATGGTAGAGAGTCGGGAAGGGTTTTTACCCTTTTGCTTCGCTTAATCAACTGGGATGGGAACAACTATATCACTCAATTTATTTATGCATGGATGAGATTATGGTTAACATGAACTAGTTAAATATGGTATGGTAATGGGTGATCTAAGCAAGCCTGGTATGTGGATGGGTTGGATGTTACGGTGGTTTGCTTGCTTTAGATCTAAGGACCGGTTCATGCGAGAATAAGCCAGGACTACAGTGCCACCACGAGGCCAAGTTATGGGTGCGGCGTAGCTGATTAATTAGGGCTTTGCTAGTGCTGTTTGGACCATTGTGGATGCTCGGGGAAGGGGTAGTCGGATTGGGTTTGTTGGTGATTGGTGGGACTACCCTGGGATCCGAATGGCTCAAGAGGGGGCCCTTGGTTGAAGATGTGCTCTGCGGGAGACATCGCCACCGGTGAAACCTCAGTGGGGTCTAAATAGGCTAGTAATCCCTTTGTAAAGGCTATTTTGTGATCTCTTGGCCACACACCAACGGAAGTGTGTAATATGACTGACGGGTCATGGGCATAAGGGAGGTTCTTAGTCGCCGAAGGGTGATGAAATCACAAACACGTGGGTAAAGAGGTACAAACTCTGCAGAGTTAATTAAAACTATCATGATAGCCGTGCTCCCGGTTATGAGCACCTGGACAACTTCCATGATTAGAGGGAAATTGGAATTTGGGATGGTCATGGTTTGATAATGGTTATGGATGGTTATGGATTAATCTCTGGTAATGAATATGGTTATTGGCAATGGTGAAATCTGGAATTTTTTTTGATGATGGTAATGAATTCAGATTTGGTATTATGATATCATTTATGATTATGATGGGTTTACTTCACATACATAAGATATATTGCTTTCCAAATGTTTTACCGTACTTTTCAGCACTTTACCATTATTATTGTCGTCATTTGAATCAGCCACATGTCATACTTTCCACACTTGCTGAGTACGACATGTACTCACTCTTGCAATTCCCCACCCCAACAGTTGCAGGTCAGGACTGGGATTTTAATGGCGATAATGCGGAGTTCTAGGCCGTGTCTACCGTCAGCTTTGCCTGTGGTGTTGATTGGAGCTGCGCATATACATACCCTGTCGCTTATGCTGCATAGTTGCTTAGTTTGCTTAGTTGTTTAATTAGTTTATTTCCGCTGCATTAGTTGAACTTGTCATTAATATTCATTAGAGCTTGTATTCGAGGATTTAATGAATTGTGTAATAAGAATACTTATTTAATAATTTGAGCTGTGGTAATTTTCTGTATATCCTTTTGTGATTTCACTCGTGTATGTGTGGTGAACATCCTGGGCACACATATGCGTTAGCTTGGTTCATTTTCGGAACCGGGCGTCACAGTTGGATAGTTGGCTCTTCATCCAACACTCGCGTTATGGGTTGGATTCACCAATTCATGACCACATTCATGCTGGAGCTGAAGGGGCCCTATTCTCATTCTTAATGGATGAGAATATGGTCTCTACCCAAGGGGTGGATTGAAGAATGCTCTAGTTCCCTTAGCTTGGCATGCACAACACTTAACAAGGTGGACATGCTGGCTATGGAACTACACCTCCCATTGAAGTATCATGAAGATCAAGCCAATGGAGAATTGATTGGAATTATCCAAGTCATGGATATTCACATGATTTGTGAAAATCCATGGCAACATGGGGCACTTGGGGAATCATTTCCCTAAGACCCATGAGGGTTCTTCCTTTCAAACAACAACTCCAATGGCTACCATTCACAAGGATGTCAAGGGTTGAATCAATATCACCCTTGTAATCAAGGAGGCTATGAGGATTTCAAGGGATTTAAGTTAAACTAGCATACTTTGAAGTATCTTGTCCTTGGCCAAGCAAGAAATCAAGAATAGATGAAGTCCTTGGCCTAGGACAAGAAAATCAAGGAGCATTCAAAATCCAAGATATCCTACAATCACTTGTTGGGATTCCTACACTTCGATCGAGCCCATGCAGCCTAGGGCAAGTGACGTTGTGGATGAAGAGTTTCTTATTTGATTGTGGAGTCCACATGTAATCATGACCAAGGAAACCTTTGATCTATGTTCAAAGTGTGGGTTATGTCGAAGCGTACGAACGACACTTCCCCTGGTACTACTAAATTGTAGCCCGCAGAGGTTCTTGTATCGGTTTGGGCCCACGAAGATCTTAGACAAAATGATGACACAAATTATTTACGTGGTTCGGGCCGCCTGAGCGTAATACCCTACTCCACGGGGTGTGTGTTGTTGTATTCGAGATTCGCTGGTGCTTGCGTGCGTATGAGATGTGTTGTCTGTATCGTGTAGCACAGTCCCTTTTATAGATCAAGGGATGGCTGTTACATCAATTGCCTGGCCTGACATGTGACCACGACGGATATTATTGCCTAAGACACAATTTAAGTGTGATTAATAGCCCTAATAGTGTGAGAATGCACCTTAATGGCAGAATTACTAGTATTAAGGGTCCTCTGATCGTGTGCCATTAATATGGTATTAATGGCACATAATCAGGCCTTGTAACTGTAGCGACAACTGTCCCTTTAATGTTTGTGCCATTGGATATCCGTCAGTATTCTCGTTAGTGTCATAGGTCTGGAGGCTCAACATGTGGCAGATCCAGAGCTTCCCATCGCGGGGACGTAGGTCTGGATCTGCTACACACGTGGCGGCACTGGAGCTTCCCTCTACTGGGGGTTATGTCCGGGGTCACTGGACACGTGTTAAGCACGGAGCTTCCCTATGTAGGGAGTTTAGCTCTGGTCTTATTTCACACGTGGTAGTGCCAGAGCTGTCCATATGAAGAAGGTGGGTCCAGTGCCATGTGATACGCGGGGCCTACGGAGGTCTTCAACTCTAACAGGTGGAACTCCCTTGCACTTCTTGTGGTATCATGAGGCACCTGGTATGCAGAGTACCGATAGTGGCCCTCGGGCCCACTTTTGGGAGAAACCATTTGGGTTAAGTTATTCTATCGGAGGTGGGTCCATCCTCGATTCCCGCGCCACGACTTCAAAGGTCTTATGATGTACTGTTGGGGTGATGGTCTGGGGTTGAACCATCGCCGCGTGGCTTGTTTTGAATGCGGCAGATGAGATCTTTGAGTGCGGATCTCATGCAATTGAAGGTCGTCGGTTCCCAATACAAAAACTGTATTGATTCCGAGTGCCTTGTTAGGCAGCCGCCCTCAGGCTTCCCGCCGCCCATCATGACAATGGTTCGCCTGAGGTCTCAACTTCTTCATTGGGTGGCCCCAGGCCCATTCGTCATTGACGGGGTAGATTCTTTGTAATGTGGCCTTGCTCTCATTGCGGTTTCTATCCAAGCGTCGTGGAGGCTTACTTAAGAAGGAAAGTCTGCATGGTTTGAGGAATCTTTACGCTTTTGATCACACTCGCGATCAGAGCCTCCCAACCTTTGCCTAGCTTTCTCTTCTTTCGCTCCACTTTGCCGCGATGGAGTTTGGTCTTCCCAAAAGCCGCATCAAGAGCAAGGATGATCTGATGAAGGTCCGAACCTTCATGGGGTGGTCCAGCAACTCCTTCAACCATCTGACTCGCATCGGCAAGCTCCCCTTCAAGAAGGAGCACCGTGGTGACATAGTGTATTTCTCAGTGTATGCCATGGTGGGACTGATCCCACGTTTTTCTAGTTTCATCTTGATGCTGCTGGACTTCTTCGGCCTTCAGCTGTATCACCTCGACCCCCACTCCCTCCTGCTGGTGGCGACTTTCATCCACTTCTGCAAGATGTGGGTGGGTGTGCCTCCCTGCATCGAGCTATTCCAGACCTTCTTCACGGTCCATACCACCGGCAAGGGAACTGAGTTGCTTGGCTTCTACTACTTCGTGAAGCGCAAGAACTGCCCCTTCAAGTACTTAAAGTCGTTCCCCTCCGGCAAAAGGGATGACTTGAAGAAGGATTGGGTGATCATTGCATTGGAGGAGCACGATGGGCTGGAGCTACCCCAGGGACTCCCCAACATCGAGACCAATGCCTGGAACGTAGTTCCAAAGCTATCGGATGCATTCAAGCCAGTCCTGGCCAGAATCCAAGAATGTGTGGAGGGTGGAGTGACCCCCCAGATGGTCTTTGAAAATTTCTTGAACAGATGGGCTCCGCTGAAGAGAAGGGAGAAGCTCGCTTGGGCCTTCAATAGTGTGATGGACGACGATTGAATTGAAACCAGTTTGAAATCCAACTTGGATGCCGAAGCTTTGAGGCTCCATCTCAAGAAATTTCAGCACGAATCCATCACCAATGACGCCTTGATTCCTCCGGCTGCTTTCATGCCTCTGAACATGACTCCAGAGTTCAGCAGGGAGCTCCGGAGGAAAATGTCAGTGCTGGATGACCTCGGTGAAGTGGAGAAGTGCAGGACCTCCAGGGTTGTAATTCTCGGATCTTCAAAGGGGGTGGTCACCCCTACTCTGAGCCAGAGGGTTGATGATGTCGGAAAGGGCAAGGGAAAGGAGCTAGCCAAATCTTCCAGCCGGAAGAGGAAGCTGAGGCATGCTGATGGGAGCAACGTCGGGTCTGCTCCATCTACCACTGCCCCTTCTCCCCGGTGAGGAAGATCTTCAACAGTGACACCTCCTTCAATGCAGACGTCCTTAAAGAGCACTAGCTCTGGACAGTCGACTCCGGTCCTAGTGCCAGCTATGGGCTCCAGGTCTAGTAGTCCTTCTCAGCCAAGGAAGGCCTCGGCTGTGGCAACACCGACGACGGCGATAGGCTCTGGGTGACCACGACAGGCTCCAGCTCCGAGCGCCCGGTGAAGAATTCCCACGCCAATTGGAGCGGTAGCTTTCCAAGGTAAGCTTTTTTTTTCACCTTGATTTGCCATTCTTATTTTTGTCATATTTTGAATCTTGCGATCTTTCGACTGCAGGGCATCAAAGACGGGGGCTGATGCTCTGGCCTCTGTTGCAGCGGCCGAAATGGTGCGGGTGGAAGCTCCAACTCTGACCCCCGCGCCTCCTCAAATGGTGGATGAGGTCATGGTAGCTCCGGCGCTAGCTGTCGTGGATCTAGATCCCGAGTCGATGCCAGAGACTCCCGTGGTAGCGCCGGATCACGAGGGAGGCATACATGAAGATGCTCCAGTAGCGGCAGCACCAACGACTGAAGCTTCGGATCAGGACGTGAAGATGGTGGAAGCTCCGGCATCAGAGACAGAGGTAATCGAGGCTCCGGTCGCTATGCCAGAGGTTGTTGCAGCGCTGGCAGGTGAAACGGTGGTGCCAGAAGCTGCAACCCTTGAGTTGAAAGTCATTGATGCCCCGGCAACCGAGTCGGAGATGGTTGAAGTCCTGGCCTGAAAGTGCATCTAGGAATCTCTTGTGGGTTTTGGATGATTTAGGACAAGCAAATGAGATCCTAACCTCTTTGTTGAGATGAGCACAGGTTTTAATAGCAAAATAAGCAAAGTGCCAAAAAGAAGGGAGAATGAGGAGCCAAGTGGAAATGAGCTCAAGGAAGAAGAATAGTAGATCATTGTGTATGGAGTGTGTTAAGGAAACACACCCCAAGAGCTCAATCACAATTAAACACACACATTTCACAAATTTATACAGGACCAGACTAGTCCGAATGTCACCGGACTAGTCCGATATCCCTTCTGCACAAGATCGGACAAGTCTGATATCCATCGGACTAGTCTGATATCTCTCTGACTAGAATCAGACTAGTCCTCCCCAGTGCGGACTAGTCTTCAAAACACTTCACAAGTCACACAAAATCAGACAAGTCTGATCACCACCAAACTAGTCCGATATTCATTCTGATCTAAATCGGACAAGTCCGATATTAGCACAGACTAGTCCAAAAAACTCTGACCTAAATTGGACAAGTCCTCCAAGTGCGGACTTGTCCTCATAACCACTTAGGGTTTCACTGTGCATACAAGTACGATGTCCATCGGACTAGTCCGAAGATTTCCAGAAGTAAAATTGGACAAGTCCGCTCCTAGCAGGACTAGTCCGATATTTCAGGACACTTAGGGTTTGCTACACACAGCACACTGGACTAGTTCGGTGTCCACCACAGACTAGTCCAATCTTTCTGAACCCTAATGGTCACTTTTAAAAACCCCATATAAATAGAGGTGCACGACCCAACTTGAATCTCTCTCTCAAACCCTGGCGCTGTCACACCTCCCAAGAACCTCAAAAACACATCTCTCCACGAAATTAAGTGCAGCAAAGATCAATCCTTTAAGGATACACTCTATATCATTGGAGAGACACGTTCAACACTCATTGAGCTCTTGGTTTGATTCTCTAACACACTCCTGTGATTTCATTGTAATCTTTTGAGTGTGTTCTTGGTGGTATTTCGTGTTGTAATCTAAGGGAGCCCTCAACGTGTGAGAAGGCCCCTTTGAATTCGGTTATTCACCCCTTTGTGATAAGTGGAAGAGGATTGGCCTTCGTGGCAATCCAATGAGGGTAGGGTTGGAGAAGACCCGGTCCTTTTGTGGAGTCCTCAACGTGGATGTAGGTTGCCTCTGTGGGAACCGAACCACGAGATAAATCTCTTGTGTTCTTGCTTTGTGTTCATCGTTCTTTACATCATATCAATCTAGGGTTTCAATTAATCTTGCTCACTTTACGTTCAAACATCAAATTTAAGATTGACTTGTGATATACCCTAGTATATAATCTTGCAACACATAAATTACATGTATATTTCCGCTGCTATACCCTAGAATCAAACTTGATAGATCAAACTTGATCAACCTAGTATGTACACACCGGACTAGTCCGCACTTTACCGGACTAGTCCGATATCTCAAATTTTGATCTGGTCATTAAGTGTTGCAGGTTCCGACAAAATTCAAAAGGCCTATTCACCCCCCTCTAGGCCACATTCAATTAGTATCAGAGTAGGTTCTTCAAGAAAGAGACTAATCACTCGAAGAAGATCATGTCAGACATGAAGGACATCCACAAGTGCAATAACCAAGAAAAGGTTGATGATGACAAGAACCAAAAGGTGGAGAAGCTCCTCGAAGCCATTCAAGACTTTGAGGACGACGATGAGGAGACGCTGGAACTAAAGGCGCTCCTAAGAAAGAAGACACTTTCCAAAGGGAAAGTAAAGATTGAATAGAAGAAGAAGGGGAGTACACTACCAGGATTCCGAGTTATTGCGACGAAAAAAATCGTTCCAATAGGTCGAAATTTGTCACGATAGGTTGTTGTCCCAACGAAATAGAACATCGCAATAGTTTTTCTGGCTCGTGGCGATAACAGCCGTGGAAATAGGTTATTGCGACGACTTGACATCCGTGGCAAATAGTATGGTATTGCGACGACTCCACGTTGGTGGCAAATAGTATGGTATTGCAACAGTTTAACGTATTGCGACGATTTAACGTATTGCGATGAAAATATCGGTGTTGCAATGATGTCACATTCGTGGCAAAAAGTATGGTACTGCAACGACTCCACGTTCGTTGCAAATAGTATGGTATTGCAACAGTTTAACGTATTGCGACAATTTAACGTATTGCAACAAAAATAACGGTGTTGCAACGATGCCACATACGTAGCAAAAAGTATGGTATTGCAACGACTCCACGTTCGTGGCAAATAGTATGGTATTGCAACGTTTTAACGTATTGCAACGATTTAACGTATTGCAACAAAAATAACGGTGTTGCAACGATGCCACATTCGTGGCAAAAAGTATGGTATTGCGACGACTCCACGTTCGTGGCAAATAGTATGGTATTGCAACGGTTTAACGTATTGCGACGATTTAACGTACTGCAACGAAAATAATGGTGTTGCAACGATGCCACATTCGTGGCAAAAAGTATGGTATTGCAACGACTCCACGTTCGTGGCAAATAGTATGGTATTGCAATGGTTTAACGTATTGCGACGATTTAACGTATTGCAACGAATAGTATGTTATTTGCGACGATTTCACATCTGTGGCGATAAGTACGGTATCGCGACGATTTCATACTCGTGGCGAATAGTATGGTATCGCGACGTTTTCACATTCGCGGCGAATAGTACGGTGTTGCAACGTTTCACATCCGTAGCGAATAGTACAGTATGGCAACATTTTTACATTCGTGGCGAATAGTATGGTGTTGCAACGATTTCACAGCCGTGGCGAATAGTACGGTATCGCGACGATTTCACACGCATGGCGAATAATATGGTATCGCGACGATTTCACACTCGTGGTGAATAATATCGTATCGCGACATTTTCACATTCGTGGCGAATACTACGGTGTTGCAACGATTTGACTTCCGTGGCGAATAGTACGGTATCGCGACGATTTCACACTCGTGGCGAATAATATGGTATCGCGACAATTTCACAGCCGTAGCCAATAATACAGTAAAGCAACGATTTCACGTTCATGGCGAATAGTACGGTATTGCAACGATTTCAAAACCGTGACAATAGTATTGTATTGCAACGATTTCTGATGTGTGCCAATAGGTTCGTAATGCAACATATTCAAATGTGTTGCAACAGGGGCGTAATGCGACGTTCTCTGGGTGGTGGCAATAGCAGTCTAGTGCAATGCTTTTTTGGTCGTAGCCAAATATTTGTAGGGCAACATTTAATAATTTGTGGCAATAGCTAGCTTCCTATTGCAACAGTTTATTTTTGTCGCAATAATCTGTTAATGCCACGTTTTATAATTAGAGGCACTAGAATCCTAATGCACCAGGTTTGAAAATTAGTGGCAACATAATCAATTTATTCGCACACGATACGTCTGTCGACTTAACAACAAACATCCAGCAATTGATGCAACGCTCCAGGACCCTTGCGTCGTTGCGAGACGATGTCATTTACAGTTTTTTTAGGTTGCAACATTGTACCCATTAAAAGAGCACCGCGACGAGTTGTAGTATTAGGAATAGTTTCTCAAACATCCAACTTCGACTTGGTGCGAGCAGAAGCCTTTTTGTGGAGTTGCTACTAGCCGTTGTTGATTTTGCAAGCTCTCCATCATTCTGCGCATGTCTGCTAGCTCCTTTTCTTGCCGTGCAGAATTGGCTGCCATCTGATCATGTAAAGCCTGGACTTCCTGGTTGAGCTGTTCATTTGCCTGGACGAAGCCATCCATATGGGAGGTCATATAATCATTTCTTCCATCCAACTCTTGCACCTGAGAGCTGAGGTATTCATTTCTATTTTGCAAGGACCGAACTTGCTGGCCGAGCTGGTCAGACATCTGGATACGCAGTCTTTCAGAAACATTAGGTTTAGCCATATAGCCACGCCCCCGAAACTGTGATCCTCCAGAACTGGTTGCGGATATATAAGTAAGCTGGAAGATGTTGTTTCTTTCCTCATCTGGGATTGGGACTCCCAGCTCAGCTTCCTTGACGTTGATTTGGGCACGTGCCTGGGTCTATATACAAAAAGAAAAGTCACATGTACATTGCAAATATTTATTTAAATGGGGACTGTTTGAAGTGTTTCTCACATGTACAGCTTCTGCCTACTCGTTTGCCCATTGACCATTCTTCACATGGCTTGCCTCCCACAGTTCTATGTCATCGGGTTCTTTTCCGGTCTCTGGGTCTCGCTACATCAAATACAAGTAAAATTTGATTGAATGATTGCAGTGCAAATTAAAAGCATGATTTAGTTTTCATATCTTCTCGTAACTAAGTTGGGCGTAGGGTTTCGAGCCAAGCAAGTGTTTTGTCTTTTGAGTACTTCGATTTCGTGAATTGGTTCTGCTTATTGACTACAGTTTTAAGAATTATTTTCATGAATGGGTGTTATTAAATAGTTTTTGTAGGATATGAAGGTATTAGAAAGCTAGCTGACCTTGAATCGCTCGGACCCAAAATAGTCCATAAGCGCCAACCAATCGGAATCTGCTACGTCAACAGGCTTGTTTTGTATACGTTCCTTATCGGTCGAATACTTCTTATAGGTGGCATGCAATGTTGATCGCCACCCCTTGTAGCGCTCACCAGCAATCTTCAATATTTTTCTTCTGGTATCATATGTGTCCTCCAAGTCCCAGACATTCTGTACATTGTATATCACACTGTTATAAACGTACAAGATGGAGGTTGCTAGAAAAAATACTTATATGGGGTGTCACAACACTAACCAGAATGTCTCTCACTATATCGCTCTTCGATGTATCACCAACCTCTGTCCACTTCCTTATACCAGCGAGGGGTGCATTTTTTTTGTTGTAATAACCACATCATCGACAAAGTGCCGCTGATTAGGACTAGCCGCAGCACCCAACCTATCGGACCACTAAATTTGTAGCTTCCGATTCTGATCATTCGTTCTATTTGCAGATGCTAGATAGCGCAATTTAGCAACCTTAAGTCCTTTAGCAACCCCTCTTCCAAACTTCTTTCCTTCTGTTAGTGTCATTTATACGGTAAACGTTTAAAGCAAATTAGCAACTGACCAGGCCTAGTATCATGTACAAATAGTGTGAAAGAAGAAGAAGTATGATGTTTTACCATCTTCAGGATGAGTGCGGCAAATACGAGCGTGGGAACACCGCGTCGCAACAGCATTTTGCTCCATATTGGGCGATGCATCAACTTGTTGACTTCTTTGTTGCTGTTCATACCCTAAAATCACGCATCAGGCAGTATTCAGTGGCGCTACAGCACCCATAGTACCGCAGGGGATTTTCAGTCCAGCTGCGAAGCAGGCAAGACAGTAGCTGGCGATGCTAGAGAAAGAGAGGGTTTGCCGGGTGCTCATCCTCTGCAGTACTGCCGGTTCGGTCTGACCGACATCAGCAGGAGCGCGTCTCGAGGCGAATTGGTGGCAGGGCAAGTCATGGACGTCAGCGGTATTAGCAGGTAGAGGATGCAAGACAGATGAGGCGGGCAGCTTGCGACGTTTAACAAAGCTAGGGTTCGGCCTGGCAGTGCAGTGACCACATTTAAGTCAGAGGATCGACGTCCAGATCACACCAGTGATCTCACGTGACTTACGTTTTTACTGCAGGCGATGCAGTAAAGATCCAACGGTGTGATTCCGTTGGATCTTTACTGCATCGCGTGCAGTAAAAACGTATAAGTCAGGTGATCTACGTCCATTGATATCACCCCGGAGCAAGTCTCAAGGCTAGGAGGACAGTGTGGCGGATCTAGAAATTAAATTTAGGTGGATTTCATACTGATATTTTGCTCTACATGTTAGCATCTCGCCCTAAAGTGCTACTAGAACGGATACATGAATATAATCTTGCGTTAATTACCAGACATCAGCAACGCATTTGGCAGTGTAAAAAACAGAATTGAGGTCATATAAGCAGCAATGAACCCTCATGTACATGCATCTCTAAACTATATGATGCTAACATTTCTTAGTGGACAGGGGTTAATGATATTGGACTATTTTTTCCATGGTATGCCATGTCATATGGGGCATAGCATGTAGGTACGCCGTAATGGCCAGGGGTTTGCGGGCGGCGGGGTCATCATGACACGCGAACGATTGGACGTGGAGATGGAGGGAGACGCGTCGGGGAGGATAGTGAAGTGACCACCAGCAGGGCGTGGGCGCCGGCCGGTGCCGGAGTGACCAGCGGCGACATGGGTTTGCGGGCGGCGGGGTCCTCATGACACACGAAGGATGGGATGTGGCGATGGTCGAGGGAGACGCATTTCTGAGGACACTGAAGTGAGCAGCAACAGGGCGTGGTCGCCGGTGCCAGAGTGGCGGCGGCGAGAGAGCCCAGCGTACGCGTGTAGGCATCAATAAATCACGCCATCACATATACTCACCAACAGGGCGTGGGTGCCGGCCGGTGCCGGAGTGATCGGCGGCGACAGGGGTTTGCGGGCGGCGGGGTCATCATGACACGCGAAGGATGAGACGTGGCGATGGTGGAGGGAGACGCGTCAGGGAGGACACTGAAGTGAGCAGCAGCAGGGTGTGGTCGCCGGTGCCAGAGTGGCCGGCGGCGAGAGAGCCCATCGTGCGTGTGTAGGCATCAATAAATCACGCCATCACTTATACTGAGTAACTGTTAACTGGAACTAGGAAACTACAATCGCAATGCTAAAATATTTAATAGAGCTCGGTACATATTTATACTCGTAGTACCAGCATGGGATGACGAATCTCGGGGTTCCTGAGCATCAGGTGCTGCAATATTCTTCGCATACGATGCAAAGGAATTAACGTGTTATAAATATGTGTATTTTGATAGTAAACACATTTATAGTTATACCAGGTGCTTGTTGCCCATCACAATTACTTGTAGACGACATGACGGTTTGGTGTCTTGTTCCTAAAGTAAAGAGTATATATAGTAAGTAATAGTGATAACGTCAGATTACATGAGGATGTGTATTTTAGATCAGGCGGTGTGGTTGCTATGAACTGAAAATGTTTGTTTTGAATGGAGGAATTAGAAATGAAGTAGGAAAAAAACCGTACAATCCGAGAAAGAAAAACAATAAAAACGTGTATAAACCGTGGGAACTGAAAATCTTAGGAATACTAGTTTGGAACACAGGAATGAGAGTACAACATTGGGAGTGGTTGATAAGATAACCCTGGCGTCATTTACATCTAAATCAAGAAATTACATAGTACATGCGGTTTTTAATAGTTATCTTTCCTGACATGGAAATGTACTAGAAATACACTACCATAAACTGTCGGAGCGACATTTATTTCGGGGCAGAGGTGTAGTGCATTTTATATATGGAAAAAAGTAGAATGCAATCAGATGCTAGGGTAAAATAAAAAGATGAATCGACTGTAGGATGCAGATCTAACGATTGAGGATAGTTGATTGCACGATTGCACCATTAATCAAATTTTATACTAGACATTCATGAAACATAAGAGCATATAAGGAGAAGGAGTTGGGACGACAACTAGGAATGAACTGGCTGCAACTGTTGGGACGACAACTAAAGCGATAAGGAGGGAGTATCTCTATAAAAAGACGGCATGGATCGTGTAGAACTTACATAGCACAAAAATGGAGTCCGGGATGTCGCAGGGCGGAGTCGGCGACGAAGAGGTTCGGTAGAGACCGTCAAACTTGGTCGCTCGACGTTGTACCCACAGTCACCACCACCACTCACAGGGGAATTTCTTAGGAATGCAAGTTTGGAACACAGCACTAAGAGGAGAACATGTGTGCCAGGAACGGAAGCCACTGCGGGACTAGAGGGGGACGCACATTTATATTCATCGTGGCTAGCTACAAATGGGCGGGACTGGAATTTTGGGCGCACAGAGTGAAGTTTCAATTGTGAAAATCTCAATTGTGCGCGCCAAGATGAACGAAAACTTTTTCGAGGGACCGCTACCTGCCGTTCATCTTTGTTTTCATGGAGATGTAAAAGCAGTCATGTGGTAGTGGGACATTCCAAAAAAATACGAACAAAAATATGAATCGCCAAATGTATCATTGTGCTAATGCAAACGACATGCAAATACAGAGAACACCCAAGTCCGCGAAAGGAGGACGGCAAATCCATGGTCTAGTAAAAGGTAAACAATCAGCATTTTATATATAACATTCGTCGCAATGAAATGATAACATATACAGAGTATATACTACTACTACAAAAAAAAACATTTTCCCCTGTGATGTCTAATCTTCAGGCCATCGATCCAAAGCTGCATGTGGTAGAGTATCACAGGTACATACGATATATATATCAACAATGTCATCGGATATTAGTTACAATGGATAAAGTCCTTTTCATGCACCTGTTGCATCAGGCGATGGACTAGTTAGCAATTTAGATGACGTAATTTCCTAATGAAGTTAATTATACATCATGTCTGTTGTTAGTTCTATTACTTGTAAGGATAATGTTTACCGGATTTCATTCATTCAGCCACAAGAAATATAGACGGTCCCAAGTTACAAACATATAGGAGATGTTTTCGATAAAAGAAGTTTTTCGATACTGCATATATAGAACACATTGTTCATGAACATAAAGACATATTTCATTAACAAACAAGTAATAGGAAAACACGTAGTAGACAACAAGAACAAGATAAACTACACCTAATACTACTCTACTCAGAGATCACGAAATAGATAAACTACTCCTAATACTACTCTACTGGGAGAAAACCACGTCCTCCTCCTTCGCCGTTGCCGCCTCCTCCGCCTCCGCCGCCAGTGCCGCCTCCTCCTCCTCCTCCCCCGCCGCTGCCGCCGCTGCTGCCGCCTCCGCCTCTGCCTCCGCCGCCGCTGCCGCCTCCTCCTGCTCCTCCTCCACCGCTGCCACCGCCTCCATAGCCGCGTCCACCTCCACCTCAAGAGACGCCTCCTGCTCCGCCTCCTCCGCTGCCGCCGCTGCCCAAGCCGCCTCATACTCCTCAACCTCCGTCACAGTCCGAAGCTTCCCAGCGATGTGACAATTAATCTTCAGGAGGCCCTCTACCCCAGCAACCTCCGCGATCGTCTCATGGAGGGCGTCGAGACGACCGGCCACAGTCATCAACCCGTAGCAGTAGTGGCCCGCGGTGTCCATGCTCGTGTGGAGGGGAAGGGTCCCAAGACCCAGACGGCGACACGAGCGATCTGTGTCAGAAAAGACCTTCCGCGCCACTGCGTTGAGCGCTAGTGCGCTATGAGCGATGGCGGACATGGCGTCGGTGGCCACCTTAAGGCGCCCATCGAATTCGTTGATGCGGTCGATGAGGAGTCTGAGAGTCTGCTCAACCCAACTGGGATAAGGAAGTGCAGGCGCCGCGGGCGGAGATGCGGGCGCCGCCATCAGTTCCACCGGCATTGCTGGCGGCGATGGAAACGGAGAAGGAGGTTCGGAGGACGTCGATGGCCTATAACGCTTCGGCACGGGGCTACCCATTTGTGCGGCGAAGGAGGTGCAGAGAAAGAGCGAGAGGTGGTCGACGGTGGCGGGGGGAGAAGTTTAGAGGCTAGGATCTAAGGAGTGGTGTGGCAGAGATGCAAGAGGACGGTGAGCCTTTATAGCGGGTCGTCGTCTAAGTGGGCGTGTCGAGATGATCGGACGCTAGAGGAAACCGTGCTTAATTATGAACCGGTCGGTGGCCCCGGTTTCCTCGAAACCGCGGTTTGCATCCTCGCGGTCCCAACGGCTTGACGCGTCCCATTAGGAGTAAATTTACACGCGGGGAAAAACAATTTTTTCATTATATAAAAAAATCCGTCCGTACACGCCTAAGCCAACTTCGTGACCGCACGTCCGTGCCAGGGGACGCCTTGCAGCGAACATGGGCCTAGTCCTGCATGCATTACCGAGGTTTGAGGTATATATATATATATATATATATATATATATATATATGCATGCATGTTAGTGTTGTTAAACATGACCGAGGTGTTTTAATTCTAGCTATGTCTAACATGCACGGACCGCAAACATGATCAACCAATTACACTACGTAAGAAACCCAAATAGGAGACAACAATGGGCGACAGATCGGATGTCCATCGATCACAAAGTGATGCGAGACGCGCTTAAAGTCATTGTTTGTCTCCTTTAGCTTTGCAATTACAAATCGAGACAAGCTTCAAACCCTAAGATCTTTTGTTTTTGTCCAATTTGCTCGGTTCACTTGTGACAGATTAACACATCACTAAACTTAGAGCACATTCACTTGATTGAAATCCAGAAATTCTAACACACCACTATTCATCGACACGAATGAACACATATATATTACAAAACACAAGAAATATGTACAAGAACAGAATTGAAGCTAAACATGTACAAGAACTCCTAAAACTACAAAAGAAATATGTACAAGAACTCCTAAAACTACTATGCCGGCCCCGCCTCCTCCGCCCTCTCCCCTAACTTCTCAAACCATGACAAGCGGTCCTCCTCATCCTCGTCGTCATCGTCCTCGTGGTGGTGGTGGTCGCCGTCGTCGTCGCCGTCGTCATCGTCATCGTCGTCGTCGTCGTCGTCATCATTGTCGTCATCATCGTCATCATCATCATCGTCGTCGTCGTCGTCGTCCTCCTCCTCCTCCTCCTCCTCCTCCTCCTCCTCCTCCTCGTCCTCCTCCTCCTCCTCCGGCGATGATGCAGCAGTAGAGTGGGCCGGCTGCTCAGGCTAAGCCGATTGCTCCGGCTGCACCGGTGGCTCCGGCTGCACCGGTGGTGGAACCATACCGCGACGGAAGTTCCTCTCCGTTGCTGCCACCAGGGCACTACGGCCCTCGGCACTGAGCTCCTGGGCCATCGTCCCGGACAAGATGTCCAGGCGATCGGTCACACCCGTGAGGGCGTAGAGGTAGCGGCCGGTGGTATCCATTCCCGGAAAATCGGGAAGGGTACCAAGACCCAAGGCATCCAAGGCCCGAGACATACTGTTGTACGCCTCTCGCGCCATAATGAGGCGCTGGTCGTCATTCACCCTCTCGGGGGCGCTGCAGCGTATCCGCTTGCAGGGTGGCTGCCTCGGCGGGCTAGGAGGCGGAAGGTTGGACATGGCTGTGGTGGTTCGTCGCTGCCGGGCTAGGAGGTGGAACGATGGAAGAAGAATAAAGGAGTGCAAAAGTTCTGTGCTTCTACATAACCGACGACGTGCCTATATGGTCTGTGCGGAGTAGATGAGGGAGCGGTTCGTTTCCCGCGCATTGAACTCTTTGCAGACCTCGTGCGGCGCAATTAAACCACTGTGGAAGACGATCTTCAGAGATCCTTCCGTCTCTCTTGTGGAACCAAATCCCCTGCAGTACTGCATGTGCATTAGAGGTCACTGACATGTGGGCCCTATGCTCTATGGGACCCACATGTCAGTGACTTCGAATGCACCTGCAGTACTGCAGGAGATTTCAGTATCCATGTGGAAGGTCGCGCACACGTCCCTGCACCACGGATTCTTAACTTCTCCACAGACCTCGTGCGGCGCGTCAGTTACTTGGTGCACTGGAAAGGCCAGCGGTGAGATCTCTAGGCCCGGCGAGCCCCACCACGGCGGCGCCACGCGCGCACCCTCGGCGCGAGGAAGAAAGGGTCTGTGATGTTGGTTTTCTTGTTTCGTGATGTTGTTTTTCTTGTTTTGTAGTATTATTGTTTTATGTTAATGAACTCAATGTCATTGTTCCTCTGTGAATACCTTTTACCGTAGCCGGTTTCTATCATAACAGTAACCACCTGAGGTAATTAGGTTATCACAGATGGTTCTTTACTTGTATCTAGCCGTCTTTGATAATTGTTTTTCACAGACATGCCTAGCTGTTGGTTAATAACAGCCTATAATAAGGTATAACCTATGCAGTACTACTGCTGTTATTTCTAATTTCCAGGTCAATTCAATATAATCACAGAACAAAAATCAATAATATCATCACAGAACAAAAGTCAACAATATTATCATCACAGAAGTCAATTTCACTAAAACAATATACATATGTACAAGTTACAAATACAATTTATCTCAAAGTTTACAAGTTTTCACTAAAAATTGTTTCTATTGGCATAGTCGCAAAGTTCTGGCACATCAGCTGCTACACCATACTCATCAAAGAACTCCCCTCTTTTGTGCAAAATTTCGTGACGACTGAATTGACAGAGTTCAGCAGCAATCCTGTCGGCTCCTCCACTAGGAATACTTCTACAAACTGGCCATTCTTCATTCAGATTCTTCGTGTGCTGCAATATAACACATAACAAGGTTTAGAATGTATTGGTTTGAACAATCTCAAAGTATAGATCAAAGTGAGAGTATATAGGAATTTATTTGGTATTTTTGGAGCAGTTGTACTATGAGCAATTGAATTTTGAAGTTCGAATCAAAATATTAAAATAATGTTTTTGGTAATATTGAACAGCAGAGAATATAAGTATTAAACTATGCTAGATACAATGAAAATGAAAAACAAAAGTAAGAAAATAAGGTATCAACATTAAGGATAACTTACATCCTCACGATTCACTCTATATATGCCGGCGGTCCGAAGATGCTCGCATACATAATACCCGCATAAGACACTCCCAGCAGGATGCTTCAGACAAGCATAATACGTTTTAATGTCCAATGCATTCGTGTTGGAAGGTCTCTCACCGCCAATCCATTCGGCGTAAAACCACCAAGCGCTGTAATACAAGAAATGTCATATAAAACTTGTCAACACATTCTTAATGTGCGTAAATTAAAATTATTGAATAAACGTACGATTTCAAAATAGAAATGAAATCTTTGTAACGATCTGGTGAGAAATCGACCGAGTCCAAGACTGTTGCCATTCCCTGCGTTGGCTTGATGAAGATCATTATGTAGTCATTAATGCAAACATACAAACACACGTGTTAACAATTACCAATAATTGCTATTTCAATGTCATGTGTCGAACTTACTCGAAGTGGTACGGAGCCTTTACGAGGTCCTTGCTGTCTCTGACAAAGTTAAACATCGCATGTCCTATGTAAGCTGCAACTTCTGTCCTTTTATCCTTCTTAAGTTTTGCGATTGCTTTTTCAAAATCTTTTCTTTTCATGTGTTTGAACTGTGCTGAGTCTTGATCCGCCTGGACGTCGAATAGCACCTTTGCAATCCTAGTAGGGTCAAGGATACCTGTCTTGCGCTTCAACTTTTCATTATCCATGTATTGCATCCTATTGAAGAAGTCCAAAATTGTTATAATCTCTTGAAATGCGTATGCGTGTAGTAAGAAAAGCAAATACAAAATATTAGAGCACTTACAAGCACCAGACGAGCAGCAGGTTGATTTCGAGCATGCCCCGATGGAAAAGGGCATGCAACTCTTCAAATAAAATGACTCGTCTATCCACTCCAGTGCTCCAGAATGCTTCTTTTGGAATACGAAATGTGACGCAATTAAGACCATATTTTGTGCTGGCAAGGATGTACCACTCATGCATTCTTCTGAGCTGGACGGGTTGTTTGCTAAGTTGTACGGATGTCATGAACGGCTTCCCATTCTTAAATTCAGGAGGAACATCCTCAAGCTTGTATATTGGAACTCCTGGTTTAACTAAATCCGTCCGTCGATTATACATGACACCGTCTTCTTCCCAGTCCTCGATATCTCCAAATGATGGCTCATGAGAAGAACGAGATGCACTCGATTTTATAATATTTTCCTTTATAGTTTCCAAATATTTTGACACTTCTAATGAAGGTTTCTTATTTTCGTATGAGGTAACTTTGATAGGCACTGTTGATCGAGGAGTAGTCGTCGGAATTTGGACACTGGCTTGTTGTTGAACCTGTTGTTCAACTGATTGCTCTTTACTCCCAACAGTTGGCTCTAGTACTACTTCAAGCTGTTGCTCAACTGGTTGCTCTTTACTAGCAACAACTTGCTCTGGTACTGCTTGAAGCTGTTGTCCAACTTGTTGCTCTTGGATACCATCCTTGCTGAGACATAGGGGGAGTGGATCTTCCTAGACTGGGAGTGGATCTTCATGCACTTTCGCCTTAGAAGATGGGGTTGCAGTATTTGGAGATGCGACGGGGCTAGAAATTGGCTCATCGTCCAACATGATATCACGTCGGTGCCAAAGGATTAATTGGTTGACAGCCTGCCCCAGAGTCGTGATCCCCTCAGGTGTGACGTGCTCTATTTCATAATCTTCATAATCATTATCAATGATCTGAAGAACTTGCACCACAGCATAATACAACGAAAGTGGATTCCCGTTGAAGTCACGATCAGGCTTTGCCATAGTAGTGGCAACCTGTTTGGTTTTGTTCTCTGCTCTACCTATCGGGACAAGAAGACGACAAGATTTGTCGTTAGCAATATCATCGACAGGGAACTTATGGGTTGACCCTGAGCCTGGCATGGAACCAACGCTGCTAGGGTAGGCAGTTGGAGATACTAATTGCTCCTTTTGCACCGGAACCATCACTGTACTCGGTGCCACTAATTGTCCCGATTGTCTAAGTTGTTCCATTATTTCTTGCATATTTTCTTTGACCTTTTGAGCAATCGTTTCATCAAGTGTTTTCTTAAACTTCTCACGTCTTCCATATGTGTCTTTATCTTTAGGGAAACCATCTAGCCAAGACATTTGAGAAGAGACCGCTCGAACCCGTCGGCTGTGTTCAGGGTTTCCTACGATAGCGGTAAGTTGGTCATTCTCCCTCTTCGGCTTGAAGAGACCCTTTTGTTGCTTTTCAATTACTTCTTTCATTTTATCCTCTACTTCATTCAGAGAGTCGGGCTTTGTAAGTTTGCCCTCGCTGGTCAAACCTGACCGAGCAAAGACCCAGCGTTGAGTTCGCTCATCGCACCCTTCTAATGGGTGAGGATTGCCCTTACTGGTAATTTTGTCTAATATCTTATTCCATTTCTGGACTTTGGGGGCATATCCGGCAGACCCCAAGCGATGATGGTATTTGTTCTTTTTTGCAAGCTCTGACCTAGTTGCACTTAGAGCTTTAGCATCAGGTGTGCTCTTTTGACGAACAAACTCTTGCCACTGAGCTTGTGTGATTTTTCCCATCTTCCTCGGGCTAGGGACCTTATCGGCCTTAACATAAGCATTCATTTCACTCTTCCAGCATTGAAACTTCTTGCCGCAAGAGACCAATGTTGCTTTCTTTACAACTTCATCTGTGCCTTTCGGGAACTTGAATTGTTTCTTTATCCTTTCCCACAACTCATTCTTGGTCTGCTCGGGTAATTTCCTCCAATTCTCGGTTGTGATCGGCACAACCTCCCTAACAAGAAAACCGCATGCATTACAATACTTGGTAACTGAATCCCGTGGTTCTTGGGGAAGCCCACCTGGACTGACCCTTGTTATGTACATGATGCGGTCCAATGGACCCTTATTGGGACCTCGTTGCCCTCGTTTCCGCTTGAGTGAAGTTGAGGATTCATCCACTGGAGAACCTTCTGCGGTTTTAGGAGCTGATGTCACCTCATTGTCTTCGCGATTAATCTAGGTAGAAAAAATTATAAGACTTCCTATACTTGACAACCAACATTTACTTGAACTGCTGAAGTTAAGATTCGCGATCCATACCTCGTCGGCAGGATCATATTCTGGGTCTAGATCCACTGAAGAATTTTTAATTTTTATATTCAGAAAAGGATCCGATGGACTGTGATAGGAGCCTGAACTGCTGGAGTCAGTAAACTCCATATTGTCTTCTTTATTGTTACTACCAGGACCAGTCTTCTTAGGGCTTTCCATGCTAGAACTAATAAGACAAAAAATCTAATAAATGGCATATTAACTCTACATGAAGTGTTGCATGAAGAAAAAGATGGAAGCATTCTAGGATTTTATAAGGCATTCTAGGGTTTAAGGCGACTGACCAAAAGGTTCCTATACATTGTGAGGGTGACAAGCATGTTAAAGTTGCTTACCAGCAATGGCAATTTTATCTTCTTATTCTAAATAGGCTAGCTTCATTCAGAGTGGCGACCACGTTCTTGAGGTTTACTAGGCGGCGCCTAGCTCCAGACCTATAACTGATCAAGCAAGGGACAAAAAGCAAATCCTCCAACCTTTTTCTAGTATCAAGAATCGCAAAGTGTGGCACTTGGATTTGGATGGTGAGGTGAGGTGAGGCGAGGTAGCTGCAGGCGAGAAGAGACACTCTTTTTCAGCGATGAGGGCATACCTGGAAGTGACTAGGGCGAAGCTCGGCGGCGACGGCAAAGCTCGGCGGCCTACCTGGAAGTGACGAGGGCGAACACTTGGCTGCCGAGGGTATATATAAACTCCAATTTTCTCAGGCGGATTTTAAGTACCGACCGTCTAAGAAGATGGTCACCTCAGGCGGGTTTTACTTACCAACAGCCTGAGAAGATAAAATTATCTTAGGCGGTTGGTTAGTAACATCCGAGATAAACATCTTCTCAGGTGGTTATTAAGTACCAACCGTCTATGAAGATATTTACTTCTTCTTAATTAATATTCTTGATTAAATGTGGGTACTTTAAAAAGGCAAAATTCCGCTTTCTTGTAATATTATTGATATGTAAAGGTTACCATTAAATTTCACTTCATAAATCATTTGAAATTGGTCAGAACATAAAAAACATACAACAAATGCTATTTTTCATTTTTCTACCTTGATGAATATAATGCTTTTTTCATTTATTTTTTCAGTGGACATTTTTACTCATCATACCAACCTCTATTAACTTTTTTCAGAATTTTTAAAATTTTTTTGAATCAATGTGTGTTCATAATTTGATGCACGCCTACATAAAGACTTCTCACCAACCTCCTGTGAAGACGTGTCGACGATCGTGCGCGACCTTTCTTCTCCCCGAGGCATGACCTTTCAATGCGAGGTAAACCAACTGCTCCATCTTCCACTCCGCGCGGCCTTAAAGACGCGCTATCACCCGTTAGTTCTCCACAAGCGCTCGCTCACTTTGCCTTTTATTTTCTTCGTCTTCCTCCGCTCCGACAACCCAACATCACTATGGCCGACCTTCCGCCGCCAAGCCCTCCGAAGGAGCCACCTTGCAAGAAACTATGTTGTAGCTCCCCCGAGAGGTTCAACACCCAGCAGCGCCTCCTCATGGCGCGAGAGGCGTACAACAATACGTCTCGAGCCATGAGTGCCTTGGGGCTAGGTACCCTTCCAGATTATACTGGAATGGGTACCATCGGCCACTACCTCTACGCCCTCATAGGGGTGGCTGATCGTCTCGACATTCTTTTCGTGACGATGGCCCAGGTTCTTGGCCCCGAGGGCCGCAAAACGCTGGTGGAGGCGACGGCTCGGTGTTGCACCACCGGTGCAGCCGGTGCAACCGGCCCCTATTGCACCGACGCCGGAGGACGAGGAGGAGTAAGAGGAGTAGGAGTAGGAGTAGGATTTAATTAGTTTCTCTTTGTTGTTTTTAGTTGCTTCTGTTTTGTAAATATTGTTAATGAATGAAATCTATCTTTGTTCATCTATGCACTACAGGAAGAACGGTCACTTACGTCGGCCAAAGCCGACGTAAGTAAGGCTTAAACCGACGTAAGTAACTTAATTACGTCGGTTTTCCCTTAATTACGTCGGCTTTCAGCCGACGTAGGCATTTGGACGTAATTAAGGTGACTTACGTCGGCCACCGACGTAAGTTAACTTAATTACGTCGGTCTTCGGAAGCCGACGTAAGTTAAGTGTCGAGATGGGCCTTCGGCTGGGCCTGAGGACTTACGTCGGCTTGGGCAGGCCGACGTAAGTAAAGTGCTGTAACTTACGTCGGCCTGGTCAAACCGACGTAAGTTTAGTGGTTTAACTTACGTCGGTATGGCCTGACCGACGTAAGTTAACCTGGGCTAACTTACGTTGGCCTGCCCGTAGCCGACGTAAGTTAAGTTTTCGATTTTTTTTTTAAAAACAGAAACTGACTACCTCGCTCGATGGCGAGAACACAGAACAAACAAATAATATCATACACAACATAACAGTTTCAATATATAGTTCAAAACATCAACAACAACACAATTTGCAACAATCAACATCAACAACCACCGGGCTACACGCTAGCCCCTCCATTACCTCCGGGATCTTCTCGGCACGTTCCGGATCCCTGCAAAAGAAACATAATCACTATTAAGCATCAATGTCAACTCAGTGATAACATAAGAGGCCAAGAACATCAGTGACAAAAGAAGGAAGCATGATGTAGTTTCAAATGAAGTAATGTACTATATCACTAGTTAAATGGAAGCACTAGCCCTTTGTTAACTCAGTGAACATCAGTTTCGACATAAGAAGGAAACATCAGCGATAATCACTAGCCCTTTTGTTAAATGGAAGCACTGACAACTTATTCACTATATACTAATCATTTCTACCATGGCCAAAAACTACTAAAGCTTGATTAGATACACTTAAAGAGAGTTTCTCACCTGCTCCAGTGTCTACACGCTACCCCCTCCACTGCCTCCGGGATCTCGACGCGTTCCGGAACCCTGCAAAAGAATCATAATTAGGATTAAATGTGATGCAAATAACTTTTTAACATAATGAAAAGGGAATCAAACTCCTAGGTATAGACAATATTACCTGCTCTGGTGTCTGCTGTGGCGGAAGCGTAGGAATCTGGATGTCCTGACCGTTTTGTCGAGCAAGAGCCTGCCATTGCAAGATATTAGCAGATATATGTTATTAAGTGCTGTGAAATTTAACTACGGTACTTTAAATTACTTACCGCCATCGTTGCTTGCATCTGGGCCATCATTAAGGCCGTCCTCTGCTGCTCCTCCCTCGTCCTCTCCAGCTCTGCCTGAGTTTGCGTCAGCGACTCCCTCATGGCCTGGAGCTCCAGCTGCGTCTGCGAGAGACGACCACTGGTCCCAGCGGTCGAAGCCTGCGACGATGAAGCGCCTCTCAAAGGTCGCGTCGACCTCGAGTCGACAACTCCATCGAAAATGGCAAACCTGCAAAAGAATGAAAACACTAAGTAGAAGAAGATTAATTGAAAAAGAAATGAAACACACGAAGAACTCACCGTCCGTGGGCCTTCCCGCCTCCGCTTGCGTACGCGGCTTGGGGGTCGATCGGTGCGCTTTCCCAATCGTAATCCGCACCGTGTATCTTCGCGACCTCCTGCGCGTACTTTGTCTACAAAACAAATAAATCTTGTAAGTATGTCAATAATAGTATTAGTTATAATGAAATTGATGAATTTCGAAAACTTACCAGTCGGTCGGCTGCGACCTGACTACACTGCCCTGGCTGAGAAGGGTCACTTCCCTTGTGACCTCTCTTCCAAACCTGGGTCGGGGTCGGCTCATGACCCAGCTCTCGCTCCTGTACATCCGTGTTAGTGAGATAAATAATATATTAAGAACACATAAATAAAATAAAAAGGTACTTACCATGCGTTTAGCCAAACGCAAGTAGCCGTCACCGCCATAGTTGTGCTTGCCCTCGGACCCCATGCGGCACTGTCTAGCCTTCGTGGACTTGTTGATAAAAGCGTCGCTAGCCCAGTACCGACAGAGAGCTAAGTACGCCTCGATGTTACCCTGTAACCAGGAAATACTAACCTGCACATATTTCATTTTCATCAACGCGGTTAACATA
The DNA here is from genome assembly GCA_036927565.1 of Tuctoria greenei. NCBI lineage: Eukaryota > Viridiplantae > Streptophyta > Magnoliopsida > Poales > Poaceae > Tuctoria > Tuctoria greenei. The sequence goes on from JAYESD010000002.1 coordinate 181,843,791, forward strand.
CGTAGATATTGTAAATATTGAACAATATTAAAAACTTACCTCCGCGTACTGCTCCTCTGTCAAGTAGGAGTCCGAGTCCTTCCTAAAGACACCCCTTTGCTGCTCCTGCTCCTGCTCCCGGGGGTGCCGCTTGTAGTAAGCGTTGACGGCCTGAATCCGGGCGTATGACAACGCCGCCGTCGTGAGCTTCCGAGCGTTGTAATGGAACACGCGTCTCGCGTGGTCCTCCATGCCCGGCTCCTCTACTTGGTACCTCAACTTTAAGCAAACAAATATTTTAGTGATATGCAATTAAGAATTCAAAGGAGTTGAAAAAACGAAACAGTTAAACTTACCATAAAATCATGCCACACGGCTCCCTGAACCGTGCCGTGCACCGGGTGAGAGACCCGAGCGTAGTCATCCCACGACAGGGCAGGAAAACCGTCAATTACACCGGGGTAGTGCAACTTGACGATAGCACCGAGGACACTGTTAACCTGCCTGTGGTGCTTCTCGGCCCCCGTGAACGAGAAGTCGTACCAACATCTACAAAATATATTAAATCATTAAGTAAAGAAGAAACAACATCTAATATTTAGTATACTATTTACAGTTTTTATACCTGTCTCCAACGGGACGGATCGTGGTCCGCTGAGTAGTAACCGGAGGAGGAGCCGCAAAGTGGGTCCTCCTCGTCCGTCGCCTCTGCTGCGACGCTGCCGCGTCCTGTGACCCTGAAGGCTCTGCAGACCCCCCGGAGCCTCCAGGAAGGCTAGTGGTAGAGGGCTGCCCAGGGAGGCTAGCGCTAGCCGGCTCCGAAGGGAGGCTAGCGCTAGAGGGCCCCCTAGCCTCTGAGTCGGGCTCCTGTAGCGGCCCCCTAGCCTCAGACTCTGACTCAGACTCAGAAGTCTCTGAGCCAGACTGCACAAAAGGAATGACTTTATTAATAATTAATAACAATTGCAATTTCAAAAATAACTTTATAGTAACTAAAGTTTACCTCTCTCCGCTGAAAGCACACAACAGCTGAGGGTGGAGCGTGTGCCAGAAAGAGCTCACGTCGACTAGAACGGAACGAGCTCCCTGAGCAAGGGTCTGCTGGCGGCTCAAACCCTCTCACTGGCTTCCCCTTCCCCTTCCCCTTTGACAACATCCTATTGCAAGGAATAAATGATTAATATACAAAGATAATATACAAAATTAATGTTAGATTAGTGAATAAAACGTTACTTCAAAATTCATCAACATCACGATCATGCACCCTACTCCTTAAACCAGCCCATCGATCTTCTTGTTGCGCATATCGTTTTCGTTTGCGCAAATCAGCAGGTTCGACTATGTCATCAATATCTTCAGATTCTGATTCTGATTCTGTTTCCGCTTCCGTGCCAGCCTCGATATCTTGAGCGTCTCCAACTAAGTTATCGAGTCCTACACCGGGCTCGACTGAGAAGGAGTCTGGCAACTCTTCCTCTTGGTAGACACAATCAACCTCAGCTTCGTCGTGATAATCATCATCTCCTGGAGCGTATAACCGCTCACGAGGATTCACCTTATGTACCACCCACCAAGCTTTGAATTTATTGCATGGATAAGGTAGATAGTACACTTGCTCTACTTGGTGTGCAAGAACTAATGAATCGAATCCTTTCAACCGTTCCTTGTGTTTTACTTCGACCATGCCAAATTCGTTTACTCGAATTCCACGAATGGAATCAAACCATTCGCAGTCAAAGAATACCGCTCGAATTGGCTTGTTTGCGACAAAAGTGAATTCAAGGATTTTTTTAATAATCCCGTAGTACTGCGTTTCATGATCTTGCGAATCGATTGCCCTCATCACAACTCCGGTATTACATGTTGCCGCGAGAGGACGAAGAGATTCAAATTGAGTTGTACGGAATCGATAGCCGTTGACGTCATATCGACCATAGCTTCTAACATTAACCACTCCACGGGATAGTTGTCGCAAATCTTCATGGACGTTGGCATCTTTTTGGCACTGTCCAAGATATGGAATTATTAGAAAACGTAAGCATTCTTAAGTTATAAGAAAACATTGTTAACATTGATTAGTTATCGAGAAAACGTTACATGATCTCGAAACCAGGAGAGAAAATTAGATCCCCCGTTTATTCCTTCCCGTCGAATATGTTCTATTTGCTTGCTCGTGGGTTGATGTCTATGTCTCCAATTTTGCTTGTCGAACATACTACACGACAAAGAGAACCTATTAGAATACATGTGTCGGAAAAGATGGTGAAAAGCATAAGTGTAGGAGAAACACTTACTTGAAATATTCATTCATTTCTTCCATATTAGCGTACATGTAGAAGAATGCAGCACGCCTTTCTTTTTCGCTAACATCATACGAAGTGTAACTACCAACAGTAGTGCCTCTTGTTGCAAAAATGGAGAGATCGCTACAAGGAGGTTGCTCATCTATATTGTATCGCATTACCGAAGTATTAACATTGTTTTCCTCTGCAAAGTAAACACTTGAGAAGTATCCTACTTCCTTAAGAGTAAAAGCTTCGGCGATGCAACCTTCAACCCTTGCCCTGTTACCAACCATTGGTTTCAGATATCTAAGTGATCTTTCAATATGATACATCCACCTATATTGCACGGGACCGCCCACTTTCGCTTCAAATGGAAGATGAATTAAGAGATGTTGCATTGGATTGAAAAATCCCGGAGGAAAAATTTTTTCCATCTTACACAAAAGTACCGGAACCTCCTTTTCCAATTTAGTCATCATCTCTGGCGTGATTTCTTTAGCACAGAGTTGCCTATAGAAGTGGCTAAGCTCGGCTAACACCTTCCACACTGCATCGTCAAAATAGCCTCGAAACATAACAGGCAGAAGTCTTTCCATGATTATGTGATAATCATGACTCTTCAACCCAATGAGCTTTCCCGTTTTCACATTCACGGCTCGTCTCAGACTAGCTGCGTAACCATCTGGGAATTTCAACCTTTGCAACCATTCGAGAACTTCTTTTTTCTCTTTAGGTCGAAGACAGAAAGGAGCGCGTGGTTTACCACCATTTTCGGAGAGCTCAAGAGTTTGACGGTTACAATGCTCGGCAAGATCCTTTCGAGCCTTTAAATTGTCTTTTGTTTTGCCCGTCATGTCCATGCATGTGCTTATGATACATTCGGCCATGTTACGCTCTTGATGCATAACATCAATGTTGTGCCTTAGAATCAACGACTTCACATACGGTAACTCCCAAAGTCCACATATGTGAGTCCAATTGTGTTTGTCTCCGTAACCTTCGAAATATCCAGGACGACCTTCATCTGGCACCAATTTGTCCAACATATAAGATATTTCTGACCCGTCAAGACGTTTCGGTGGTCCTTTAGTGACAACGGTGTTCTTTCTGAAGACATTCCTCTGTTGTCTAAACAAGTGATTCAGAGGTAGCCAACGTCTATGACAATCGAAGTAAGATATCTTGCCTCCATGGGTAAGTCGAAAGCAATCGGTGTCCGAGGCACATATCGGACACGTCAACCGACCATGAGTGCTCCATCCAGAAAACATGCCGTATGCCGGAAAATCATGAACGGACCACAAATAAGCAACTCGGAGGTTGAATTTCTGTTTCTTGTAACAGTCGTACGCTTCGACTCCTGTCCACAACATTTTCAACTCTTCGATCAACGGTTTCAACATCACGTTGAGACGTGACCCAGGATGATCTGGCCCAGGTACAATGAGGCTAAGAAACATAAACTCATTCTTCATGCAAAAGGTCGGCGGAAGATTGTACGGAATGACAAAGACGGGCCAACAGGAGTATGGTGCGGCGTTTGTGCTGAACGGCGTGAACCCATCTGTCGCCAACCCGATGCGAACATTTCTCGCTTCACGAGCAAATTCTGGGTCGAACCGGTCCAGAGCCTTCCATGCCTCACCATCGGACGGGTGCGTCATGACTCCATTGTTCTCACGCTCACCTTCTTTGTGCCATCTCATGTGTCTGGCCGTTTTTTTTGAATGGAACAGCCGCTTCAACCTCGGTGTCACAGGTAAGTAACGAAGCTGCTTACGTGCGACTTCCGTCGTCACTGTATTACCATCGTTATTAACAACTTCGACAAACCTCGGTTGACCACATTTCAAACATTTGTTCTCATTGGCATGCTCTCTCCAGAAAAGCATGCAGTTGTCCGGACACACATCAATCTTTTCGTGCTTCATCCCGAGACCAGAAAGAATTTTCTTCGAGTTGTACATATCCTTAGGCACTTTGTTGGGTTGTGGAAGAGCATCTTTGAACAAATCGATGAGCATGTTGTAACAATTGTTAGAAAAGAAGAACTTAGACTTAATTGCCATAAGTCTAGTCACAAAATTGAGGATTGACATTTTAGTGTGTTCATGCAGAGCCTCTTCTGAATCTTTGAGACGTTTGAAGAACTCTTTAACCTCTGCTGTTTGAGTATCTTCTGTAAGCTCTGGTCGTATAGCTTCCAGCATCTCATCCATCATATCAACCTCTTGAGCATCATCATTGTCAGCTTCCACTTCTTGTACAGCTTGAGAAGCTGTCTCGCCGTGGAAGTTCCACAACTCATAATGTGACACGTAACCGTTTCGACACAAGTGCAACGTAAGTTCCACTTTGTCCAAAAACGTTCCGTTTCGGCATTTCGTACATGGGCACCGCGCCTTATCGCTATATGACAACGAAAAAGCTCGTTCCACAAAAGCTTCTGTCTTGGCGTACCACTCATCTGAGTGACCACCAGTTCTGCTCTTCCAACCAGTGTACATCCAACTACGGTCTTCGCCCATGTTTGACTCTGCAGTTTAACGCGAAAGAAATTGTCGTTAATGTATTGTTATGTTATGTGTCACGGCCCTACAACCTAGGCAGATAGATCCTAAACCCACCCAAGAGTGACCGAGCGGAGCGTGCTCATGACGAGACGCGTGATCCGGATTCGAACGAAATTTCGGCAGCATAACCCCGCTGTTCTCCACTGCACGCCCAAAAATGGTGCAGCAGAGAACAACAGGGTTACGCCACCGAAATCTCGTCCAAATCCGGACCCGCGTCTCGTCACAAGCCACGCCCCCTCGGTCACTCCGAGGCTGTCCAAAAAGGGACAATTCCGAACCTGCACGTCTCACATGCCAATGGCATGTGAGACGTGCCGATCCGAAACGGGTAACACATTGCTATAGGTTACGTTGCTCATTTTCATTTTGAGGTCATTTAAGAGAGAGGAAAGAACTAGAGAAAGACTGAGAGGAAAGTTGGTCTTAGAGAAGGAGGCAGAGGACTAAGCCATCGGGGGAGGCGGAGGACTGAGGCGAGTGAGCCGTCAGATAATATCCGACAGTCCACACTTCAGATCGGCCACATAAAAGTCCTCCCCGACCTAACCCTACTCATTTTCCTTTCTCTTCTCCAGAGTCCAGATACGGCAGCCGCGACGATCCCCTTCTCTCCTCGATACCCCTACTCCAGCGACGGTCCTCCAGGTGCTTGCCATCCTCACCGTCGTCGTTCGCATACTTTACCTTACCACTAAATGGGCCTTGTCGGGCCTTGTCAAGCCTGTCCGAAGCCCATTTATGTATATATAGTACTAGAACACTCAAGCAATCAAAAATAAAATTGTAACCATAATTTAAGCAATTTAAGCATAATTAAACATAATTAAATACACAACCTAAGCGTAATTAAGCAAATTAAGCAAAAATAAGGAAATTAAGCATAATTATGCATAATTAAGCAAATTAATCATAATAAAATAAACCACTTAAGCATATTTAAGCAAATTAAGCAAAAATAAGGAAATTAAGCATAATTATGCATAACTAAGCAAATTAATCATAATAAAATAAATCACTAATGCATATTTAAGCAAATTAAGGAAAAATAAGGAAATTAAGCATAATGAAGCAAATTAATCATAATAAAATAAACCACTCATGCATATTTAAGTAAATTAAGCAAAAATAAGGAAATTAAGCTCCGGGGCCGGCCGGGAATGGCGGGGCGGCGCTCCGGGTCCGGGCCGGCGGTCAGGGAGGGTGAGGGGGAGGGGGTCGGGGAGGGTCGGGGGTCTCACTACTTTAATGGAACCTTGTCCTGCCAAAGAACATTATGAGATGTCAATCTCTGTTTCTAAAGCAACCCCTGCTAAGATCCTACCAGTCAAGTTAGGCTGCCTGGCACAAGCTGTGAAGGATGAATACTACTTGGATGGGAAGAATGTAAGTAAAACTGACGTTATGCAAATGTTGAAGAGTGCTGGTTTCTCTCGGTCTAATCCATACTATGCTGTACAGCAAGAGAGGATTTGTCAACTTGCAGTGATGAAAGATATTGAACTATTAAAGGAAGTGTCAGTTTTCTTTGCTTCTCCCGGGAACAAAAATAGTGGAACTGAAATAGAATGTTCAGATATGAAATTAGGTGCTGCAGCTTTTATCCTACAGGCCGTGGGTACTGCAGAAACAGCACTAATTAACTGCATTACTAAAAGGATTTAGAGAACTGTTGAGTAATTCTCCAACACTATTCTCTTCAAGGCCCTCTCATACATTTACAACTTGGTATGTGTATGATCCTGGTGGGTTCGTCACTCTTAGGCCTCCACATGATATAGATCAATTATCTGAAGGAATGTGGCCAGCAGCTGTTAAGCACAGGGTGGTCCAGGAGAATCAGAACTGGCCTGAAGGAGCTCTGTTGTTCCTGCCACTGGCAATTCTGGAGACATTGGTTCAGAATGGAGATCATACAGTGCCGCAGGTGCAGCTCGGCTGGTCAGGTGTGGCACACAAGTTTCATCAAGGCATTTCACGAAGTCTTTGGATGATTGTTTACAACCTTGGTGATTGGCATTCTCTTCTGAACAAGTTCCATGCATTCAGGAGCTTGGGGACAAGCTCCATTTGAAGGGCGGGGAGATGTCACGACTGGTGATACATACTTAAGGTGTAGGTGTGCTGGTGTGGGTGTGGGTACTGACCAGTGGGTCCAGATGTTGAGGTGGCCTGACCAGTGGGTCCAGGCAGTGCTCTACGGGGTTTGTAACTGAGCCATGCTGAGACAGACCGGGTATCGATCAGAATACAAAAAATTAGACTTCGTCTCTATCTCTTGGGCTCGTCCCCAACCTGCCGCGCCGGCCAGCTCCTCCGGCGACCTTGCGGCGCACTCACGTCCCGGCGACGGCACGCCGGCGGCCACGGGTCGTCACAAAGGGGGGCGCTCGGCCGTGGAGGGGAGGTCGACGGGGAGGGCGGCGTCGGGATGGGGAGGTGGACGGCGGCGGCAGGGCGGCGGCGGCGGCAGGGCGGCGGCGGCGGCAGGGCGGAGGCGGCCCATGGGGTGGGGGGGTCGGGGAGGAGAGGAGGGAGGGGAGGGGAGGGATTACCTGGCGGCCGGGCGGCGACGGCGACGGCGGGGCGGCCGGGCGGCGTCGGGCGGCCGGGCGGCGACGGGGCGGCGGCGGCGGGGCGGCGGCGGCGTCGGTTGGGAGAAGAGAGCGCGCGTGAAATGAGAGCGCGCACCGCTCGCGCGGTTAGGTTAAACAACTACTTACGTCGGCCCGACTTACTTACGTCGGCCAACGTCAGAGCCGACGTAAGTTAGGCTTAACTTACGTCGGCCAGTTAACTTACGTCGGCTATGGGCCGTGGCCGACGTGGGTAATTTTTATTACTGTCGGTCCATGTACTTACGTCGGTCTGCCGACATAATTTATTCAACTTACGTCGGCTACCAGGGACCGACGTAAGTTACTTACTTACGTCGGCCAGCCGACGTAAGTTGATCTGGCCGACGTAAGTGATCGATATTCCTGTAGTGATGTGACTGAATATTACTTGTGTATCTTGTGTTCTTTTGTGAGATGCGTGATTGAATATTGTTAATGAATGAGTATCTTGTGTGTTCTTCAACTGTGTGAATGAATGAATGTGTAGTGTGTTCAACATGTTCCTCAGACTCGGGTATCATAAGGTAATTATCTTAGGAGGTTGGTAATTCAAACTCGTCTGAGAAGAAGATTATCTCAGGCGGTTGGTAAGTAATACCCAACTGAGATAAACATCTCAGAAGGTTATTAAGTACCAACTGCCTGTGAAGATATTTACTTCTTCTTAATTAATATTCTTGATTAAATGTGGGTCCTTTAAAAAGGCAAAATTCCACTTTCTTGTAATATTATTGATAAGTAAAGGTTACCATTAAATTTCACTTCATAAATATTTTGAAATCGGTCAGAACATAAAAAACATACAACAAATGATATTTTTCAGTTTTCTATCTTGACGAATATAATGCCTTTTTCATTTATTTTTTCAGTGGACATTTTTACTCATCATACCAACCTCTATGAATTTTTCAGATTTTTTAAAATTTTTTTGAATCAATGTGTGTTCATAATTTGATGAATGCCTCATATGTATATGAGCATTTAGTTAGAATGATGGATAATTTGAAGTTTGACATGTTGGAATGCTTTTAAAAAATTAACAAAATTCATACATGTATAAGTGATACAAATATGTTCATACAAAAAAATTTGAGTGAAGGATCTTTTTTTTTACGAGATAAACAAATGTGAATAATATGTGAGTAGAAATTAATTTGATATTTACCAAAACATTACAATGTCAGCTATACAAGTTTTAAAATTTTTTGTTCAGGTGGTAGATGTTAATTTTATACAAATGTAGAAGAAAGAATCATATAATTTGGACACAATTTGCAGAATCTAAACATGTTTGAGTATTTATATTGGAATCTAAATAAAAAAGAAGCAAGGGATAAGGAAACTGAAGAACAGTATCAGGCATTATCTCAGACGGTTGGTAAGTAATACCCGCCTGAGATAAAAATCTTCTAGGAAGGTTATTAAGTACCAGCCGCCTGTGAAGATATTTACTTGGGACGGAGGGAGTATAAGATGGTCACCAGCGCCATCGTATTTTCCACACAACCGTTCCAACATCCTCTCTTCTCTCCACAAAACCTAGCTGCGGCTAGTATACAACAAATGCTTTCGAGCTCGAGCAACCCTCCGCCACGGAGCCCGCCGAGGGACCCGGCCGCCGGTAAGCGGCCGCGGCTGGACCCCCCTCTCCGCCGCGCGTGAAGGATACCCTCCTGTTCAACATGGCCCGAGATGTATTTACAGATACATCTCACTCCATGGAACGCCTTGGGCTCGGTACCCTTCCACAAAGTACTGGAATGGACACCACGGGCCACTACGTCTTCAACCTCTCGCACGTGGCCTATCGTCTTGACTCCCTCTGGGAGACGATGGTGGCCGAGCTCGGCGTCGCGGGTCGTCGCAACCTCGTCGTGGCGGCGGCCTTGAGACTAGGTCACCTTCCGCCGCCGGAGCCCGAGGCGCTAGAGGAGGGTCAAGAGCCCGAGGACCCACCCGAGGAGGAGGAGGTGGAGGCTGAGTAGAATAGTATTTAGGTGTTTTCTTTTCATGTTTTTAGTTGTAGTTTTTTGTTTCATGTTTTTAGTTGTAGTTTTTCATTTCATGGTTTTAGTTGTAGTTTATCTTTTCTTGTGTTTGTAATATACTCCCTCCATCCAAAGTGACAAGTATTTTGGGACGGAGATACTACCTCTATCGAAAGGGACAAGTAGTATTTTGGGACGGAGGGAGTAATGTTTTTAAGTTAAATGTACTTGGTGTTCTTGTTCATGGATGTACTATCTGTGCAAAATTAGTTCGAATTTTCTGATCGCCAAACCCTCCTTGTCCCCAAACTGGTGGAGTTGCCAGGAGATCGCCCGCAGCGGGGCCTACAAAGCAGTCTGCAAAGTAGTAGTAATAGGAAAATGTAACAGGTCGGTAGCTAGGACTGGAAAGAAAAAAGTGACGGTTATTAAGTACCAACCGCCTGTGAAGATATTTACTTCTTCTTAATTAATATTCTTGATTAAATGTGGGTCCTTTAAAAAGTCAAAATTCTACTTTCTCGTAATATTATTGATAAGTAAAGGTTACCATTAAATTTCACTTCATAAATCTTTTGAAATTGGTCAGAACATAAAAAACATACAACAAATGCTATTTTTCATTTTTCTATCTTGATGAATATAATGCCTTTATCATTTATTTTTTCAGTGGACATTTTTACTCATCATACCAACATCTATGAATTTTTTCAGATTTTTTTAAATTTTTTTGAATCAACGTGTGTTCATAATTTGATGAATGCCTCATATGTATATGAGCATTTAGTTATAATGATGGATAATTTGAAGTTTGACATGTTGGAATGCTTTTAAAAAAATTAACAAAATTCATACATGTATAAATGATACAAATATGTTCATACAAACAAATTTGAGTGAAGGATCTTTTTTTTTATGCGATACACAAATGTGAATAATATGTGAGTAGCAATTAATTTGATATTTATCAAAACATTACAATGTCAGCTATACAAGTTTTAAAATTATTTGTTCATGCGGTAGATGTTGATTTTATACAAATTTAGAAGAAAGAATCATCGAACTTGGACACAATTTGCAGAATCTAAACATGTTTGAGTATTTATTTTGGAATCAAAATAAAAAAGAAGCAAGGGATAAGGAAACTGAAGAACAGTATCGGGCATTATCTCAGGTGGTTGGTAAGTAATACACGTATGAGATAAAAATCTTCCTTGACGGTTATTAAGTACCAACCGTCTTTGAAGATATTTACTTCTTCTTAATTAATATTCTTGATTAAATATCTTATCAGGCGGTTGGTAAGTAAAACCCGCCTGAGATAAACTTAAAAACCGCCTGTGAAAAACCGACGCTGAGACGGGGAACCCTCACCACACGCCTGCTATTAGACGACGACCCGCTATAAAGGCTCACTTCTCTTGCTTCTCTGCTGTACCGCTCCTTAGATTCTAGCCTCTAAACTTCTCCCCCCGCCACCGTCGACCACCTCTCACTCTTTCTCTGCACCTCCGTCGCCACACAAATGGGTAGCCCCCCGCCGAAGCGCTCTAGGCCATCGACGTCCTCGGAACCTCCTTCTCTGTTTCCATCGCCGCCAGCAATGCCAGCGGAACTGATGGCGACGCCCACATCTCCTCAGCCCGACTGGTTACAGGAGACTGTCCGCCTCTTTACCGCCCGCATTGACGAATTAACGCACCGAATTAAAGATGTCGAAGATGATGTGTCCTCCGCCGTCGAACATGCAAGAGCGCTGGACACAATGTCGCGGGATGTATTTAACAATACATCTCTCATCTGTCTCCGTCTGGGTCTTGGGAGGCTTCCCCAGCTCCCCAGCATGGACTCCGCCGGCTACTACTTGTTCGGGTTAAGCTTTGTGGACGCTCGTCTCGACGCCCTCCACGAGACAATCGCGGAGGTTGCTGGGGTACAGGGCCGCTAGAAGATTCTGCATAGCGTCGCCTGTATGCTCGGTGTGGAGACGGAAGAGGAGTCGCTGCCGCCGTCGGAGGCGGAGGCAGAGCCGCCGGAGGATGCATCGGCCGCAGCGCGCGCGGCGGCGGAGGTGGGCGAGGCCTCCGAGTAGATTAGGATTAGGAGTAGTTTTGTTCTTGTTTCTACGTGTTTTTCGTCCATGTTTTCTTTACTCTTGTTTATAATATATGTGTTGGTAGTATGTTAATGTAATATGTCTTTTATGTTCATGAACAATGTGTCTGATGTATTATCAAAAAATTCTCCTTTTATCAAAAAACATCTCCTTTAACAACGCCAAGTTTTAACCTTTAACCCACTTAGTGCATGAATCGAAAAACATCTCCAGTCGTGATGTTGTGTTTCTCTTGTTTTTTTTTTTATATTTTTTCTTTTCATGTTTTGTCATGTTGTTTTCTTTGATGCAAACGGGGCTAACAAAAGACGAGCGCGCATAGGGAAAACACAACAAGTGCAACATTCATCAGAGACGAGCATGCATATATAGGAGAAACACATCAACATGCCTTATACAAGTCTATTTTATATACAGTACTTCCTTTGTTCACTTTTCATTGGCGTTGGGAGAACTAGAGGTAGCGCATCCAAAAGGGAATGGAAGGAATATAACATATAGAGTACAACATGTTATGGCGGAACATGTCATACTCGCGCTCAATCCTACAGTTCTCAGTATAGAAGACGGTCCACTCGTACCACCCTCGACGGCCGCAGCGGGCAGGCCCCTGGTTCCCCCCTGTTGGGCAGCGGAAAAAGTAATCGTCAATTTCGGGCAGCGCCACCGGCGGCGGTCCCAAAGGAGTCCTACGCAGAAACCTCCATCTCACGAAAACGTCGAGCCTCTTCATGGCTTGATTCCGACACCGGCAGCACTCCGTGTTGGTCCTCTTCATCGCGACGGACCCGGCCGCGTTGTCGCCGACATGGGCCTCGCCTTCAACCTGCCGGATATACTCGAGGGCGTCACGGTCCCCGCGGTCGGCGTCGTAGCGGAGCATGGCGAGGACGTAGGCCGCCACCTTGTGGCCGTTCGTGGCCGCCAGGGCAAGGAACTGGGTGCCCCGCTGCACCTGCGCGCGGCCTTAGTTGAAGACGAGGTTGAACCCGGTGACGTAGCACGCATGAGGGTTGCCCACGTTGGCCAGGCGCTCCATGAGGGCGTCGTAGCTCCCGTTCCCGTGCCGTTGGAACCACTCCTAGATGCTCTCCCGCTCTAGCGCCACGTGCCTGCCCACGGCGGGATCACAGCATGCCGTGTGCATGGCCTTGCAGGTGATGCGCAGACTGGAGAGGTCGTCCATGGGCTGGGTGGAGGTTGCGGTGACCCACCCTGCGATCAGGACCGCAATATCGTGCGGCAAGGGGAACTCCATGGGCTTCGAAGGGAACAAATGAGGGTGCGCACGACGGAGAGGAAGAGTACGCGCGGAGAAGAGAATGGTGTGTGTGGCGGAGTAGAGGATAGTGTGTCGTCTTACTACTCTTTATTAGTACGCGCGGAGAAGACGATGAGACGCCCGGTGATTTTTAGTACGCGCGGAGAAGAGGGATGGTGGTGTGTGGGTAGTTATTTCCAACCAATTTTTTTTGTCCCAGCTCAACTTTACTTTCATTGTATGGTCATGTCAGCTGTGTGCTCTGCACATTTTCAGCTACTGTCCTTTGTTGCCGTAGCAACTTGCTGGCATTGAATGGAAAGTGGGAGGATATGTATTGATGAAGGGTGTTAGGGTAAGTTTATGTGTTGACTAATGTGCGGTTTGAATCCTAAAAATTAGTTTTTCTTTGTTGTTTTTAGTTGCTTCTGTATTGTAAATATTGTTAATGAATGAAATCTATCTTTGTTCATCTATGTGACTGAATATTACTTGTGTATCTTGTGTTCTTTTGTGAGATGCGTGATTGAATATTGTTAATGAATGAGTATCTTGTGTGTTCTTCAACTGTGTGAATGAATGAATGTGTAGTGTGTTCATCGTGTTCCTACTCGAGTATCATAAGGTAATTACCTTAGGCGATTGGTAATTCAAACTCGTCTAAGAAGAAGATTATCTCAGGCGGTTGGTAAGTAATACCCGACTGAGATAAACATCTGAGAAGGTTATTAAGTACCAACCGCCTGTGAAGATATTTACTTCTTCTTAATTAATATTCTTGATTAAATGTGGGTCCTTTAAAAAGGCAAAATTCCACTTTCTTGTAATATTATTGATAAGTAAAGGTTACCATTAAATTTCACTTCATAAATCTGTTGAAATCGGTCAGAACATAAAAAAACATACAACAAATGATATTTTTCATCTTTATATCTTGATGAATATAATGCCTTTTTCATTTATTTTTTCAGTGGACATTTTTACTCATCATAACAACCTCTGTGAATTTTTTCAGATTTTTTTAAAATTTTTTGAATTAATGTGTGTTCATAATTTGATGAATGCCTCATGTGTATATGAGCATTTAGTTAGAATGATGGATAGTTTGAAGTTTGACATGTTCGAATGCTTTCAAAAAAAAATTAACAAAATTCATACATGTATAAATGATACAAATATGTTCATACAAACAAATTTGAGTGAAGGATCTTTTTTTTTATGAGATACACAAATGTGAATAATATGTGAGTAGAAATTAATTTGATATTTACCAAAACATTAAAATGTCAGCTATACAAGTTTTAAATTTTTTTGTTTAGGTGGTAGATGTTAATTTTATACAAATGTAGAAGAAAGAATCATATAATTTGGACACAATTTGCAGAATCTAAACATGTTTGAGTATTTATATTGGAATCTAAATAAAAAGGAAGCAAGGGATAAGGAAACTGAAGAACAGTATCGGGCATTATCTCAGACGGTTGGTAAGTAATACCCGACAGAGATAAACATCTTCTCAGAAGGTTATTAAGTACCAACCGCCTGTGAAGATATTTACTTCTTCTTAATTAATATTCTTGATTAAATGTGGGTCCTTTAAAAAGGCAAAATTCCACTTTCTTGTAATATTATTGATAAGTAAAGGTTACCATTAAATTTCACTTAATAAATCTTTTGAAATCGATGAGAACATAAAAAACATACAACAAATGATATTTTTCATTTTTCTATCTTGATGAATATAACGCCTTTTTCATTTATTTTTTCAGCGACATTTTTACTCATCATACCAACCTCTATGAATTTTTTTAGATTTTTATAATTTTTTTGAATCAATGTGTGTTCATAATTTGATGAATGCCTCATATGTATATGAGCATTTAGTTATAATGATGGATTATTTGAAGTTTGACATGTTGGAATGCTTTTAAAAAAATTAAAAAAATTCATACATGTATAAATGATACGAATACGTTCATACAAACAAATTTGAGTGAAGGATCTTTTTTTGACGAGATACACAAATGTGAATAATATGTGAGTAGAAATTAATTTGATATTTACCAAAACATTACAATGTCAGCTATACAAGTTTTAAAATTTTTTGTTCAGGTGGTAGATGTTAATTTTATACAAATGTAGAAGAAAGAATCATATAATTTGGACACAATTTGCAGAATCTAAACATGTTTGAGTATTTATATTGGAATCTAAATAAAAAAGAAGCAAGGGATAAGGAAAATGAAGAACAGTATCGTGCATTATCTCAGACGGTTGGTAAGTAATACCCGACTGAGATAAAAATCTTTCTTGACGGTTATTAAGTACCAACCGCCTGTGAAGATATTTACTTCTTGTTAATTAATATTCTTGATTAAATGTGGGTCCTTTAAAAAGGCAAAATTCCTCCTTGTCCCCAAACCGGTGGAGTTGCTAGGAGATCGCCCGCAGCGGGGCCCGCAAAGCGGTCTGTAAAGTAGTAGTAACAGGAAAATGCAACAGGCCGATAGCTAGGACCGGAAAGAAAAAAGTGAAGACAATACGAGGAAAAAAATGTTTGAAAAAAGGAAGGACAACCGAAATGTTAAACAGGAAATCTTTTCACGGAAATTAATCTAGTCGTAATCCTCTCAAACATAGGCTCCCTTTGAAGGATAGGATATGTAAAAAAATTTTAGTTTCCATAGGAAACGTAACACATGAGCTAGGAAACTTCGGTAGCCATACTAAAAGAGCTGCTTATCCGCCTCATCCATTTCCCCACACCGCCAGTAGAATCTCTTCGACCGCGGGAAGGTGTCCCCCAAAGAGTTCGAGGACACCGAGGTGTGTCCGTCAGAAGAGTCGCCTGATGACGAGGAGGCCGGGGAGTTAGGATGGACCGGCGGCGTATAGTTGAGGTAGTGATCCAGGTGTATGATGAGCTCTGTCGTGAGGCCGCCAGGCCGGACCACTGCGGCATGGTTGAAAGGTTCCACCGGCGGCCCGCTGTCACTCCCAGTCCGGCCATCACTTCCTGCAAAGAAGGTGGCCATTTTAGCCCGAGGCAGGAGGCTTGGGTCTTTCATCCACCCAACGACTGTGCACAGGTCAGCACGCTCCCGGTGGTAAGTGGAAGCATCGAAGTGATCAAAGAGGAAGACATCACCCAGAACCTGTTTGATGCCCTCTGCAGACCAGACATGCAGAGGGAGGTTCTCAATGACAACCTGCACGTGGAAGAACCACACGACGATCGGCACACCGATGCCAAATATCCATGGCCAGAAGTAGTGGTTATCATCCGACATGGAGATGATTGCCGTCTCGATGGTGAGCTCCCGATAGTCGTCACAGGTGAACCGCACCAGGAACTCACCATCCTCAAACGTGGACACGGTGAAAGCCCAATGCGGGATTTCAAGTTGGTGATGGATGGCCAGGGTGATCTCCATGGGCGTCGCCTCGCTGCGACCTCCTCTGGGTCCCAGAACTGCTGCTTGGCGGCGCAAATGGATAAACTCCATCGTCATGAGGCGGTTGTTGACCATCGTGCATTGCCCCTCACGAGGGCGCAGGGACAGTGAGCCTGCAGGTACCTGCTCGCGTCTAACATGGTTGCGAGGCATGGCGCTGCGACAACAGAGGCAAATAACTTCTCAGGCAACACACGGGAGCATGGATGGGAATCAGTCGGGAACTTGAGCCTGGAAGCAACAGGGGGGGTGGTTTAAGAAGGCGAGGATGAAGAGGCCTTCGGCTCTGTGCAAGCGTCATGAATGCACGAAGGCCCAGCTTGAATATAAACTGAATCAGCGCAGTTTCAGCCCACAAATAACAAGCGGCCCAACTTTTTCGTCCTGCCTGCCCGCGGCGGGAAATTTTTGTCAGGCCGAATGAAGAAGGAAAATAAGAAATGAAAATAATATTTTATTATAGTACCCTTCGACCTGCAACACCGGCCCCCTCTCCGCAATGCGCTTGTAGGAGCATCCACCGGCCGCCACGATTGTATGAGCATCCGCCGGCCACCATGCTTGTAGGAGCATCCGCGGGCCGCCACACTTGGAGGAGCATTCGCCGGCCGCCACGCTTGGAGGAGCATCCGCCGGCCGCCACGCTTGGAGGAGCATCCGCCGGCCGCTACGCTTGGAGGAGCATCTGCCAGCCACCACGCTTGTAGGAGCATCCGCCGGCTGCCACTCTTGTAGGAGCATCCGCCGGCCGCCAAGCTTGGAGGACCAACCGCCGACCGCCACGCTTGGAGGATCATCCGCCGGCCGCCACGCTTGTAGGAGAATTCGCCGGCCGCAGCGCGTGGAGTAACAACAACTAGGTACAATTGCTCACAAAATGTGTTCTTGTACATCTATCCTCTTATGGATAGGCTGATGGCTGATTGAATTGTAGGAAGCGATGTCAGAAGATAAGACATGGATGGGAAAATATAGGCATACGAGGGAGTGGCAGGATGGAATGAATTCATTTTTAAATTTTGCATTTCAGGGCACTCATGAAGGAGGAACTATGCCTTGTCCTTGCACGAGATGTCGTAATATTTGCCACAAGACACGCAAGGGAGTTCATTTACACCTGCTCAGAAATGGGATGTTATTGGATTATACTTGTTGGATACACCATGGAGAAATACGAGTTCAGGAAAATATTGCTGAGGAATCAGCAAATAATGAGGAGATAATTTCTGATGATCGTGCTATGCAAAATATGTTGTCCAGTCTACTTAGAGGCACTGATCATGGTGGTACTTTAGCGGATGTTGACGATCAAGAAAATGCTATAAACCAGCAGGAGCCAACTGGGGATGCAAAGAAATTCTATGACTTATTAACTGATGCCAAAAAGGAGTTGTATCCAGGTTGTTCGCAGCTGACCCAATTATCCTACATTGTCAGGTTCTACCAGATAAAGTGTTTAACTGGTATGAGCAAAGTAGCTTGTGAGATGTTTCTTGAACTATTCTCATTTGCGCTTCCAAAGGGCCACTGCATTCCTAATACACTTGATAAACTTCAGAAGGTTGTTCGTGACCTCGGGCTGGACTACCAAAAGATCGATGCATGTGTCAATGACTGTGTATTATTCCGTAAGGACTATTCTCTACTGAATAGCTGCCCAAAATGTGGTGAATTAAGATGGAAAAATAGTACTGTTGGGGATGCAAGAGAGGCTTTACCTTGTGGAAAATCCAAGAAGCTTGTAGCACGCAAGGTTCTACGTTACTTCCCTCTTATTCTCCGTCTACAAAGGTTTTATATGGGAGAATCAACGGCATCAAACATGCGCTGGCACAATAAGGTCGTACTGATGATGGAATATTACGCCATCCCGCCGATTCAAAAGCATGGAAGCATTTTTATAGCATTCATCCAAATTTCTCATCTGATCCTCGCAACATAAGACTTGGGCTAGCATCTGATGGTTTCAATCCTTTTGGAGTAATGAATGTTTCTTACAGTACATGGCCTGTGATTTTAATCACTTATAATCTACCACCTTGGTTGTGTATGAAGCAGTCTTATTGGGTGATGTCAATGATAATTCCTGGGCCAAAGTCACCTGGAAACAACATTGATGTGTATCTGCAGCCTTTGATTGATGAGCTACTGAAATTATGGTCTGATGGTGTTGAAACATATGACAGTTTAAAGAAAGAGACATTTGTCATGCGAGCTTCTTTATTGTGGACAATAAATGATTTTCCAGCATATGCAATGCTACGTGGATGGAGCACAAAAGGGAAGCTAGCATGTCCATACTGCCATATAAACACTAACGCCTTCCAGTTGAAATATGGACGAAAGCATTGTTACATGGGTCATCGTCGTTTCCTACCTCAGGATCACAGATGGCGTCGAAACAAAGGTTCTTTCAACAACAAGGCAGAGAATAGAGAGGCTCCAACATCACTCTCTGGTGACGAAGTACTCCAACAATACGAGTGTTTTGATCAAGTGAGTTTTGGACCGGTGAATAATAAGAGAAAGCACACCGAGAAAAATAGATGGCATAATTGGAAGAAGAAAAGTATATTTTTCGACCTCCCTTATTGGAAGACATTGCTAATAAGGCATAACTTGGATGTCATGCACATTGAGAAAAACATTTGTGATAGCATATTGGGGACATTGCTTGCTATGGATGGTAAAACAAAAGATAGTCTACAGGCTCGTCCTGATATGAAGGATATGGGTATATGGCCAGATCAACATCCGAAGTTCATAAAGAGCAAGTACACATTCCCACCAGCATTATATACTTTGGGCAAAGATGAGAAGACCACCTTGTGCATGTTTTTGGGGAATGTGAAGGTGCCCGATGGTTATGCCTCAAACATCAAGAGATGTGTGGACATAAAAGCATGTAAGGTATCAGGTCTAAAAACTCATGACTGCCATATTATATTTCAGAAGCTCCTTCCTATTGCAATACGTAACATATTGCCTGAAAAGGTTGTTGCACCTTTAATTGAGTTTAGCACATTCTTTTTTGGAATTTGTTCTAAAGAATTGGCAGAACCAGATTTGGACAAGATGAGCAAACAAATTCCTGAAACAATTTGTAAGCTTGAGATGTTGTTTCCTCCCGCTTTATTTGATATCATGGTACATCTTCCAACCCATCTTGCCGAAGAAGCACGGTTGGGTGGACCTGTTTCTTACAGATGGATGTATCCAATTGAGAGGTACCTCGGTACATTGAAGAGGTATGTACGTAACAAAGCTCACCCGGAGGGTTCTATAGCTGAGGGATATATTGCCGAAGAGTGTATGACTTTTTGTAGTCAGTTTTTGGATAACATCAGCACCAAGCGTAATAGGCCAGAACGTCATGAAGCTGCAGCTACAAATGAACCTTCTGTTGATAATTCTAACATATTTATAGAAGTTGATATTATAAAAAAGGGTATAAATGGGACCGACTTACTATGGTGGAACTACATAACTTCAGGCATTATCTTATTACTAACGTTGAAGAGGCCACTTCATGGATCAAGTAATAACGTATAACTCAGATGTTGTATACTATATATATGGCTTATTGTAGATGGCTAATTTAATTTTGTACCCTTTTCAGTGAGCATATTGAAGAGCTGAAAAAGATTCATTCTTGTGATGTTGATAAACGCCATAGAGATGAGTTTGTTGATTGGTTTCAGAAACGAGTAAGTACATGCAAGTTTGCACTTTGATGAAATATTGAACAAATATGTGTTCTGAAATTGGTTTGCTGTCGATAACCCCTGTTATACTAATGTGTATAGATTACGACATTACACAAAGAAGGCAAAGCAACCGATTATCTGTATGCATTATCTAGAGGACCTAATCGTCGGGCACATTTTTTTAGTTGGTTATTCATCAATGGCTTCTTCTTTCGAACTGCAGATGTGGAAAAAGATTTACGGACCCAAAATAGTGGTATTGTTGTTCGGGGCACTAATCATAATTGGTTTGGAGTAATCAAGAAAATCATTGCTGTTGATTTTGAAAAAAATAAAGAGGTTCTGTTATTTCAGTGTGAATGGTTTGATCGGCCTTTTGGAAGCAGTCAGAACCAAAGCAAAGGCTACAAAAAGGATCAATACGGAATGATAGATGTTGACACTACTCTGTTTCGATTCCAGTATGAGCCTTACATTCTAGCCACCCAAGCAGAACAAGTTTTTTATGCTCCAAGTGTGAAGCATCCTAAATGGGCTACAATTGTTAAAACGAAGCCACAGAACCTTTTTGCCATGCCCCCTGAAGACAGTGAAAATAATGTGACTGAGACGATGGAGGCTGAGACATTTCATGATGATCTGTTTACTGATGATATCAATAATGAGGATACGACCGCATGGGCTAGGAATGATATTGAGGTAGCCAGCGGCGATGCTTCCACTCTTATAATGACAACACCAGGTGATCAGTTTGAGGTAGATGGAGTTGCATCAGAAAATAAAGACGACGGAGACGATGATACATATACCAATGATGGTCATGTAGCTCCATTGTGGGGGGACGACAGCGAAGATGATGATTTTTAGTATAATTAAGTACGTGACATGTAGCTCCACAATGAATTCATCCGTCCGATCCTGATATTTATTTTTCAGTTATTTATATTTGCTACCTGAACAGTACCCGTACCTGATATTTCAGTCTTTTCAGTTCTGGTCTCGGTTTTATCGGTTTTGGTTTTTCGGTCTCGGTTTATTTGCCCACCCCTAATTTACGTAGTAGTAGCATATATATGGGATATACAATATAAAACTTTTTCAAAGGGAAGTCTTAGGTTTTGTCAAATCTATATTTCAGATTTATGCAATTTTGATCTGTTTTAACAATACAAGAATTGTACTTTTAGATTCACCATGAAAAATATTTCCATAATATACAATCTAGTACTACATGTTATTGAAGTTAATAAATTCCATATAAATCATTTGTCAAAGGTAATTAGTTCGACCAAAACAGAAATAGAGTTGAGTTGGGGCGGAGGAAGTATTATACGTTGCTGTTTGCCGCATAAGGTTTCGTCCTTCGTTCAAGCCGTAGCCATTTGTACAGGCGGCTGATGCGACTGAGCGCACCGAGCTTACGTGCGCGCCAGTCACCGAGGCGCCTTAGATGCGCGCAACGCATGCGTTGAAATCACCTACGGTACTGTTGGTAACAGTCACTGACATGTGGGTCCGGCTGACCATGGGGCCCACATGTCAGTGACTTTTACTGCACCTGCAGTACTGCAGAGGTTATGCATCCCGCATGCGCATCTTTGAATTCAATTGGAACCGCTCCGCGTCTCATCACCGCTTTACCGTGAACCACTGCGGATGGTCTTAAAGGCAGACCCAGCGCTGGGCCTAGGCGGGCGGAAATAAATTTTCTGCGATCCTGTAGAACGGATCGAGGGGAAGGCTCATCGCCCATAGCGGTCCTGTAGCTTCCGTCCACTCGATCCATTGGCGATGAGCATTCTCCTCAACCGTTCTCGAGTTCGCGGCGGCCACGGTGCTGCTTCTACCCTGCTTCTGGACTGAGGATGCTGATGATCCGCAACATACTTTTAATTCCGCGCGTTGGTATTCTCCCCCTCATATTTGTTGATGCATTAATACCTGATGTTTTACATCGTTGAGTATGTTACGGATCATCAGCGTCGATAGTCCAGCACTGAGTCGTCAAGAGGCAAAAAGTAATGAACATCATTGATCATCACTGCGCCAAGGATAACGCGAAAATTGTTTTCTGATTCGTGGCAACATATCCTAATGCAATGACTGTGTTCCGTGGCAATAAAGCTGTAGCGCCACGAACCAGTATTTCGTGGCAACACATCCTAATGCAATGATTCTGTTTCGTTGCATTACATTCCAAATGCAACTGTTTGCTGATTCGTGGCAAGAGATCATAATGCAACGACTGTGTTCTGTGGTAATAAAGCTGTAACACCACGAACCAGTAATTCGTGGCAACTGATCCTAATGCAACGACTGTGTTCCGTGGCAATAAAGATCTAACGCCACGAACCAGTATTTCGTGGCAACAGATCCTAATGCAACGACTTTGTTCCGTGGCAATAAAGCTGTAACGCCACAAACCAGTAATTCGTGGCAACAGATCCTAATGCAACGACTGTGTTCTGTGGCAATAAAGCTGTAATGCCACGAACCAGTAATTCGTGGCAACAGATCCTAATGCAACGATTGAGTTCCGTGGCAATAAAGCTGTAACGCCACGAACCAGAGTATCGTGGCAACACATCCTAGTGCAACGATTCTGTTTCGTTGCATTACGGTCCAAATGCAACTGTTTGCTGATTCGTGGCAACACATCCTAATGCAACGACTGTGTTCCGTGGCAATAAAGCTGTAACGCCACTAACCAGTAATTCGTGGCAACAGATCCTAATGCAACGACTATGTTCCGTGGCAATAAAGCTGTAACGCCACAAACCAGTATTTCGTGGCAACACATCCTAATGCAACGATTCTGTTTTGTTGCATTACGGTCCAAATGCAACTGTTTGCTGATTCATGGCAACATATCCTAATGCAACGACTGTGTTTCGTGGCAATAAAGCTATAATGCCACAAACTAGTATTTTGTGGCAACAGATCCTATTGCAACGACTGTGTTTCGTGGCAATAAAGCTGTAACGCCACGAACCAGTAATTCGTGGCAACAGATCCTAATGCAATGATTGTGTTCCGTGGCAATAAAGTTGCAACGCCACGAACCAGTATTTCGTGGCAACACATCCTAATGCAACAATTCTGTTTCGTTGTATTACGGTCCAAATGCAACTGTTTGCTGACTCGTGTCAACAGATCCTAATGCAACGACTGTGTTCCGTGGCAATAAATCTGTAACGCCACGAACCAGTATTTCGTGGCAAAAGATCCTAATGCAACGACTGTGTTCCGTGGCAATAAAGCTGTAACGCCACGAACCAGTAATTCGTGGCAACAGATCCTAATGCAACGATTATGTTCCGTGGCAATAAAGCTGTAACGCCACGAACTAGAGTATCGTGGCAACACATCCTAATGCAACGATTCTGTTTCGTTGCATTACGGTCCAAATGCAACTGTTTGCTGATTCGTGGCAACAGATCCTAATGCAACGATTGTGTTCTGTGGCAATAAAGTTGTAACACCACTAACCAGTAATTCGTGGCAACAGATCCTAATGCAACGACTGTGTTCTGTGGCAATAAAGCTGTAACGCCACGAACCAGTATTTCGTGGCAACAGATCCTAATGCAACGACTGTGTTCCGTGGCAATAAAGCTGTAACGCCACGAACCAGTAATTCGTGGCAACAGATCCTAATGCAACGACTGTTTTTCATGGCAATAAAGCTGTAACACCACGAACCATTATTTTGTGGTAACAGATCCTAATGCAACGATTGTGATCCGTTGCATTAGCATCCTGACGCCACGAACTAGTGAATCGTGGCAATAGATCCAAATGCAACGATTGTATTCCGTGGCGATAGATCCTAGTGCCACGAAATAGTGAATCATGGCAAAAAGCCAAGCTTACTGCAACGATTTAGTATTCGTTGCAGTACAATTGTTGCAACAGGTCGGAATCCTTGTAGTGGTAGTCACACCGACTACTCCCGATATCCTTTTAACTATGATCGTCTCAACTCCAACAATAATCATTACTTGTCTATTTCACTTGGAAAAGCCCCACACTTTGACGGAAGTGATTACTCAATGTGGAGGCAAAATATGAAAATGCGTCTAATATCTCTCAATCCAAGTCTATGGCATATTGTGTGCACAGGAATAGATATCCCAGACGATGACGAAGAACTCACACCAAGCCAAGAGCAGGCAATTCACCGAAATGCTCAAGCCGTGGCAGTAATTACCTCTTCGCTCAGTCGGGACGAGTTCACCAAGGTGGATGTACTCGAAATTGCTAAGGAGATTTGGGACACACTGCAAACTGCACATGAAGGTAACCGTCATGTGCGTGAAGCAAAGATCGAAATGATCGAAGGCGAACTAGGAAGATTCGCAAACGAAGAAGATGAGTCACCTCAATATATGTATAACCAGTTAAAGACACTTATCAACAAGGTTCGATCATACGGAAGCAAGAAGTGGAATGACCATGAGGTGGTGAAGCTCATCCTCAGAGCCTTCATGCCTCGCAACGTCACCCTATGCTCAATCACAAGAGAAAGCCCCGAATACAAGAAAATGACTCCGGATGAATTACTTGGAAAAATCATCAATTTTGAGATGATGGAAAAACAAGCAAAGCATGTCAAGGAAATTGCCGATCTCACCTCAGCAAAGAAGAAAGGGGTTGCTTTGAAGTCCACCCTCAAGCCCCTATCTAAAGAAGCTCGAGAAGCTCAGCTAGAAGAAGATAGTTATGATGAGAGCAGTGAATTAGATTAAGAAGACATGATATTGTTCATGAAGAAATTCAAAAGAATAATGAAGAAGAGACAAGGTGCTAAATCAAGCAAAGGAAAGTACAAGGAAAGAACAAAGCCAAAGTTGAGGCGGGTATGCTATAATTGTGGTGAGTATAGCCACTTTATAGTTGATTACCCATATGAAGAGAACAAGAAAAAGACCAAAGAAGCCAAGCCTCAACCCAAGAAATTCTTCAAGAAGAAGAAACAAGCTGAACAAGCTCCGATAGGGAAAGAGTGGGACTCAAATGATGAGTCCCCATCATCCGAAGAAGAAGAGATGGCTAGCATAGCCATCGAGAAGACATCCAAGAAGTCTACTCTCTTCCCTACACTTGGCGCATGGAAGGGAAATGGCACTTGTCTCATGGCAAAGGAAGGTAAACATAACGTAAACACCAAACCCCCTTCCGTGCATTCCTATTCTAGTGATGATGAAATCAATAGTGATAATGAGGATATGCTTATTGGACTAGATAGGAAAACTGCCACAAAAATGAAATTTTTACTTGATCAACTTATTGAGAAGGAGAGGTTGATACATCGTCAAGAGGACATGATCATCTCCCAAAAGGAGGAATATGTCGAACTTGACAAGCTTCTAGAACTTGAAAATGAACGAAGCAAATCACTAGAGCTTTAGATGGCTTCAAGCAAGGAAACTTGCTTGGAGTTAACCGACTCAAATGCTACAGTCAAGGACCAACTTGCTGACCTGATCAAGGTTAACATGATCCTTGAAGTGCAAGTTGAGTCACTCAAGCAAGGTGAACCTTCATGCTCTTCAAGTTCACCTTCTCAACCCACTAAAACTGAGGTTGCTTATGCTTGTACAAGTAATAAAGTTGAGACCAGTTTGAAGGACAAGCCAACCTCTACAAAGGATAAGCATCCTGCACAAAGTGGCATATTTGACAAGGAGAAGATCAAATATGCACGTAGTGCATACTTGGTCAAAAGACCTCCAAATGTCAAATATGGCATTGGTTACTCTTATGGTGAAAAGAAACATGCTAGAAGCCATAAGAATAACAAGGAGAGGATTACCTTTGTAAAGGGAAGACCCTCTCAAACTGGAAAGTCAAAGATTAAAACATTAATCACACATGAACACCGGACTAGTCTGGTCGGTGTCCGGACAAGTCCGGTCCTCCGGACAAGTCCGCCCTCCCAGACTAGTCCTGTACATAAACAACAACATTTATTGTTTAGAACTTTTGATGCCTCGTATATCCTAATGAGAAATAATTTTGGCAAAGTTTATGCTCATTACGTTGGCCACACCATGAGAACACCAAATATCATGTGTGGGTGCCCAAATGTCTTGTAACTAACCTCCAAGGACCCAAGCAAGCTTGGGTACCTAAAACCAAAGCATAACTTGTTTTTGCAGGCTTATTCCTCTGATGGATATAAATGGGTGCTAGATAGTGGCTACACCAACCATATGACCGGAGAAAGAAAAATGTTTGTGGAATATGAAGAAAATGAGGATCCAAACGAGGGCATATGTTTTGGAGATAATAGCCAAGGAAAGGTGCTTGGTACCGGTAAAATTTCCATATCATCTAAGCACACACTTTCTCATGTCTTACATGTTGATTCCTTGGATTATAACCTATTGTACATATCTCAATTAAGTTACAAGGGTTATAATTGCTTGTTCACTAACGAGGGTGTGACCGTTTCTAGGAGGAGTGATGGTTCCATTGCATTCAAGGGTATGTTAAAGGGAAAACTCTATCTTGTTGACTTCAACAAGGATAAAGCCGAACTTGACACATGCTTGATTGCAAAGATCAACATGGGTTGGCTGTGGCATAGACGGCTAGCGCATGTTGGTATGAGGAACCTTCAAAAACTCCTCAAGGGCGATCACATCCGAGGTTTAAAGGATGTTGTGTTTGAGAAAGATAGGCCTTGTAGCGTGTTCCAAGCTGGGAAGCAAGTTGGAGCACCTCACCCCGCCATGAACGTCATGACTACAACAAGACCGCTCGAGCTACATCACATGGACTTATTTGGTCCAATTGCCTACATAAGCATCAGCAGTAACAAATATGGTTTAGTAGTTGTTGATGATTTTTCTCGCATCACTTGGGTTTTCTTTTTGCGTGATAAGTCAGAAACACAAGGAATACTCAAGAAGTTCTTCAAGCGAGCTCAAAATGAATTCACATTGACAATCAAAAACATTCGAAGCGACAATGACACAGAGTTCAAGAACAAACAAGTGGAGGAGTACCTTGATAAAGAAGGCATAAAGCACGAGTTTTCAGCTCCGTACTCCCCTCAACAAAACGGAGTTGCCGAAAGAAAGAACCGAACTCTCATAGAGATGGCAAGAACAATGCTCGATGAGTACAAGACCTCGGATTGATTTTGGGCGGAAGCGATTAACACCGCTTGCCACGCCGTAAATCGACTTTATCTTCATCGACTACTCAAGAAGACATCCTATGAGCTACTCACCGGTAACAAGCCTAATATTTCATATTTTTGAGTTTTCAGTTCTCCATGTTCTATCTTGAACAAGAAGCCTAAGACTTCAAAGTTAGCTTCAAAGTCCGATGATGGTTTCTTGCTTGGTTATGATTCGAACACTTACGCCTATCGTGTTTTCAACAAGACCTCCGGACTTGTTGAAGTAACACGTGACGTAGTGTTCGATGAAACTAACGGCTCCCAAAAGGAACAAGTTGATACATGTGTGCTAGTTAAAGAAGAAGCTCCTTGTCAAGCATTGAAAAGAATGGCCTTAGGTGAAGTTCGACCACAAGAGTCACCTCTACACGTGCATGAGGAAGATGAACCACAAGAGGAGGTCAACGATCAAGCGGGAGCTTCTACACAAGATCAACCACAAGAATACGAAGATGACCAACGAATCAACGAGGACAACCATTTAGGGGGAGAAGAAGATGATCATGAAGATACAACGCCTAAAATGCCAAACCCAAGAGTACACCAATGTGTCCAAAGGTATCACCCAATCGTCAATATCATCGGTGACATCCAAAAGGGAGTAACCACTAGATCTCGTATAGCTAACTTTTGTGAGCACTATTCGTTTGTATACTTTTTGGAACCGCGCATGGTTGAGGATGCATTGAAGGACCCGGACTGGGTGGTGGCAATGCAAGAAGAATTGAACAACTTCAAGCGGAACGAGGTGTGGGAAATTGTGGCAGGACCCAATGTGAACATCATCGGCACCAAGTGGGTCTTCCGCAAAAAACAAGATGAACACGAGGTGGTGACAAGGAACAAGGTATGACTTGTGGCCAAAGGGTATTCACAAGTCGAAGGTTTGGATTTCGATGAGACCTTTGCTCCCGTAGCTAGACTTGAATCTATTAGAATATTCCTTGCATATGCTACTCACCATGATTTCAAGCTCTATCAAATGGATGTGAAAAGCGCCTTCCTCAACAGACCAATCAAGGAGGATGTGTATGTGGAGCAACCCCCCAGGTTTGAAGACGAAGAGTTCCCCGACCACGTATTTAAATTGCGTAAGGCTCTCTACGGCCTCGAACAAGCTCCTAGAGCTTGGTATGAGTGTCTTAGAGATTTCTTAATTGAAAATGGCTTTAAGATTGGCAAAGTAGATTATACATTGTTTACAAAGAATTTTCACAATGATCTCTTTATCTGTCAAATCTATGTTGATGATATAACCTTTGGTTCAACTAACCCATCTTTTTGTGAGGAATTTAGTAAAATCATGACAGATAGGTTTGAGATATCCATTATGGGAGAGCTAAAGTACTTCTTTGGGTTCCAAGTGCGGCAACAAAAGGAAGGGACGTTCATAAGCTAAACCAAGTACACACAAGACATACTCAAGAAGTTTGGTATGGACAAGGCGAAGCCTATAAAGACTCCCATGGCAACAAATGGCCACTTGGATCTCAATGAAGATGGACCTAGCGTCGACCAAAAGGTATATCGCTCCATGATTGGATCTCTACTCTATTTATGTGCATCTAGGCCAGACATTATGTTGAGTGTATGTTTGTGTGCAAGGTTTCAAGCCAATCCTAAGGAGTGTCACTTGACAACCGTAAAAAAGATCTTGAGATATTTAGTTTATACACCCAACCTTGGTCTTTGGTACCCAAAAGGCTCAAAATTCAATCTCATTGGCTACTCAGATGTAGATTATGCCAGATGTAAGGTAGATAGAAAGAGTACCTCCGGCACATGCCAATTCCTAATTAGATCCCTAGTTTCTTGGTCCTCCAATAAACAAAATTCCATTGCCTTATCCACAGCCGAAGCAGAGTATGTTGCAGCCGGGAGTTGTTGTGCACAACTCCTTTGGATTCGACAAACTCTAAGGGATTATGGTTACAATATGAACCGCGTTCCCCTCCTTTGTGATAATGAGAGTGCCATTAAAATTGCCCACAATCCATTAGAGCACTCTAGAACTAAACACATAGCCATAAGGCATAACTTTTTTAGAGACCATTCCATGAAAGGAGATATAGCCATTTCACATGTCAATACCCAAAAGCAATTGGCCGACATATTCACCGAGCCACTTGATAAAAAACGCATTTGTGAACTCTGAAATGAACTAAATATCCTTGATGCTCAGAGTGTGGCTTGAAAGTTTGCATACCTATATGTTTTCTTCAAAATATGTTGGTTCGGTTGTGAAAATCATCTCTCTCAATTTTCTCCAGAAAACTATGTCAATTACTAGATCTTGGTGAATTATGATCATTGCTTGATTGTGGTATGCTTACTGATCATATTCATCAAGATTATTTTATTTGATTTGCCCTCCTATTTTCTAAATATGTACCTTCAAATATATATGAATGGGCTAAGAAATTCTTGCCTGGTGACCACAGACTAGTCCCTGGTTACCCAGACTAGTCTGCCCATGCAGACTAGTTCGCAGTGTGCCGGTTAGGCCGGACTAGTCCGCTAGACAACGGACTAGTCCGATATAGCCTCTGGAAAAGTTCGGACTTGTCCGGTCATCTCCGGACTTGTCCGATTTTTCGTGTCCATAACCCTAGCCGCCGCCAAACCCTAATTTCTTCACCTCCACTGTTTCCTCACACGTTCTCTCTCTTCGCGCTCGAGCTCCCAAGGCGATTTTGCATCCCCTCCGAGCTTGCCTACTTTGGCATTGGAGGCTCGAGTGGCTCCACACCTCCTCCTCCCCCTCCTCCTCATCAACCCGAAGACGACGATGAAGATGATGAGAGGACCGACATCGAGGAGTGAAGACTTTAGGACCCTCCTCTCCTACTTTTTGGTGTCTTGATGCCAAAGGGGGAGAGATTAAGGGGGGTCTTAGTCTTAGCTGTAGGATGCGAGGAGAGAGCTCTCTTTTATGATTTTTGACTATTTTGTGGGTTTAAAATTTCAACTATGTTCTTAAGTTAGTTATGGTCCTGTGATGCATTATTTTGATCTACATGAGAAGTAATCGTTGAAAACTGTGTTGTTGCTCCTAGAATGACATATATGCTTGGTTTTGGTTGATTAATGTCAATTATGTCATTCTCATTGTTTCAATATATTTAGTTATGCATCCCACCATAAAGAATGCACATATGGATTATGTTTTCATTGCTTGATGTATTTTAGACTCATATGTGCATGCTTTATGAAAATCTCAATTTTTATCACATTTTGTGAAATCTCAATTGGTTGTCATCAATCACCAAAAAGGGGGAGATTGAAAGTGCATCTAGGAATCACTTGTGGGTTTTAGATGATTTTTATGACAAGCAAATGAGATCCTAACCTCTTTGTTGAGATGAGCACAGGTTTTAATAGCAAAATAAGCAAAGTGCCAAAAAGAAGGGAGAATGAGGAGAAAAGTGGAAATGAGCTCAAGGAAGAAGAATAGTAGATAATTGTGTATGGAGTGTGTTAAGGAAACACACCACAAGAGCTCAATCAAAATTACACACACACATTGCACAAACTTATACAGGACCGGACTAGTCCAAATGTCACCGGACTAGTCCGATGTCCCTTCTGCACAAGATCGGACAAGTCTGATATCCATCGGACTAGTCTGATATCTCTCTGACTAGAATCGGACTAGTCCTCCCCAGTGCGGACTAGTCCTAAAAACACTTCACAAGTCACAAAAAATTAGACAAGTCCGATCACCACCGGACTAGTCCGATATGCATTCTGATCTAAATCGGACAAGTCCGATATTTGCACGGACTAGTCCGAAAAACTCTCTGACCTAAATCGGACAAGTCCTCCATGTGCGGACTTGTCCTCATAATCACTTAGGGTTTCACCGTGCGAACAAGTCCTGTCCATCGGACTAGTCCGAAGATTTCCAGAAGCGAAATCGGACAAGTCCGCTCCTAGCCGGACTAGTCCGATATTTCGGGACACTTAGGGTTTGCCAGCACACCGGACTAGTCCAGTGTCCACCACAGACTAGTCCGATCTTTCTAAACCCTAACAGTCAATTTTAGAAACCCCATATAAATAGAGGTGCACGGCCTAACTTGAATCTCTCTCTCAAACCCTAGCGCCGTCACACCTCCCAAGAGCCTCAAAACACATCTCTCCACGAAACTAAGTGCAACAAAGATCAATCCTTTGAGTATACACTCTATATCATTGGAGCGACACGTTCAATACTCATTAAGCTCTTGGTTTGATTCTCTAACACACTCCTATGATTTCATTGTAATCTTTTGAGTGTGTTCTTGGTGGTATTTCGTGTTGTAATCTAAGGGAGCCCTCAACGTGTGAGAAGGCCCCTTTGAATTTGGTTATTCACCCCTTTGTGATAACTGGAAGAGGATTGGCCTTCATGGTGATCCAACGAGGGTAAGGTTGGAGAAGACACGGTCCTTTTGTGGACTCCTCAACGTGGATGTAGGTTGCCTCTGTGGGAACCGAACCACGAGATAAATCTCTTGTGTTCTTGCTTTGTGTTCATCGTTCTTTACATCATATCAATCTAGGGTTTCAATTAATCTTGCTCACTTTATGTTGAAACATCAAATTTAAGATTGACTTGTGATATACCCTAGTACATAATCTTGCAACACATAAATTACAAGTATATTTCTGCTGCTACACCCTAGAATCAAACTTGATAGATCAAACTTGATCAACCTAGTCCATACACATCGGACTAGTCCGCACTTTACTGGACTAGTCTGATATCTCAAATTTTGATCTGGTCGTTAAGTGTTGCAGGTTCCAACAAAATTCAAAAGGCCTATTCACCCCCCTCTAGGCCACATTCATGGCCCTTGAGCCGGAAAATGTTGAAGCTCTGGCGGCCAAGCTGAAGATGGTTGAAGCTCCGGTAGCCGAGCCGGAGGTAGCCGAGCCGGAGGTGAAGCTTCAACGACCGCCCCGAAGGTAATAGCTCTAGAGGTGTGCATGCCCGAGCCGGAACACCGTGAAGAAGCGGCGGTGGGCTCTCCACTCGCGGAGCTAGCAACTGAAGACCCTGCAGCAGGACCTTTGGCGTCAGCCCTAGAAGTAGATGTTCCCCTAGTTGGATCTTCCTCAGCAGCTGCCGATGAGCTCCTGGAGGGCGGTCCTAGTGCCGTAGAAGCTCAGGGAACCACGCTTGGGGCGTGGGACCCTATTTTTGTTCTTGAAGACCCTCTGGAGCCAGTGGAGATGACCTCAACAGGTCCGGAGCCTATTCCTTTGTCATTGTCTATTGACAATGCTTGCTCAAGCCTCCCATAGGTCCAACTCACCTTCGATCATGACAGTAAGGTCCTTTGGTGCAACAGGCTTCACTTCGAGACCAAGCTGGCGTAGATGAGGCTTGCAAACCAAAAGGAGTGGGTCAAGAAGGAAAAATCCCTGTTAGAATATTGGGGCAAGTTGTTGGAGGAAAAAGAGGCTGCCATTAGGGCTTTCGACTCTAATTCTCAGGAGATTATCGAACAAGCCAAAGAAAGGAATGATGCTGCTGATGAACATCACAACAGCCTCAATGAATTAAATGAGATTCTCTTGAAGCGCTGAGCAGACCTCGATGCGAGGGAAGAGAAACTCCTGGAACAGCAGGAGGATGTTTTGAAAAGAGTGGAAGAGCTTGCCCAGAAGCTAACTCTGGCGGAGCAAAATTTGGCAGATCACAATAAGAAGCTTGATTTGCATAGCAAAGAAGAACAAGAGAAGAACTGGAAACTGGGGCAGGAGCTCTCAAAAAAAGAAGGTGAGGTTGCTGCCAGAGAAGGGAAAGTAAGAGGCAGAAAGAAGGACTTGGCCGAACGACGGAACTGCATCCACCTCCCGGAGACAGAGCTAGCCGACCACGAAAAGCAAGTTGCTGAGAGTATGTAGCAACATGCCAAAGTGGTCGAGCGCCTCGCTCGGGAAGGTTTGGAGCTAGCGGCTGCCAGGAGGTCACTGGAGGAGCTGCGAAGCTCGAGGGAAATTGAATCCCTAGAGGTATGGGATTTGCTAGGGCGGAGCTTTGGGGCCGCTTGGCTTAAGTCCAGTACATCCGGAGAACCTAGCACCGAAGCTGGACCAGACGCTGGTAGCACTTGGCTATGCTGGCAGCAAAATCGACGCAATGGGTGATGTCATCACCGAGCAGCTCAAGACGGAGGGAAAAACTCTGGCCAAGAACGTCGCCAAGTATGTCTTTGTGTGTTACAAGAGCCGAGACCCTCAACTTTCTCTAGATCCGGTCATCGAAGGACTCATTGCCGTAGAGGAGGATGCCACCAGGGCTAGCGTCCAAGACGCCGCTGAGAAGGTTGCATCATTTTTCCGCAGGACATAGATCCTCCAGTAGCTAGGACCTTTTCCTTTTGCCTTTTGTTGTAACCATGATTTTGTAATCTAGTACTTTGAATGAATGAAATCCACTGTTTCTGCAATGAATTCCATTTTGTTGTCCTTGTCTTCAATACACTATCCTTTATCTTCTTTGCCCCCTGGTAGATGTACACAAATTGATTGCGAACATATATCAAAAGGATTTGACGATGTGTTGATGACTTGAACACTTTGAACTTGTAGCTTTTAGGTCCGAAGTTTATTTCCGACTTCTCCATGGAGCATTTGATGCGTCGACAGCGGGCCCCCTGGGGTTGTCGGAGCTTGGTAAGTCCGACGACATCCACTGTTCAACGCATAAAACATCGATGGCGGGCCCCCTGGGGTTGTCAGAGCTTAGTAGGTTCGACGACACCCACTGTTAACGCATAAAACATCGACGGATGGCCCCCATGGGAGTTGTTGGAGCTTGTTAGCTCTGGCGGCGCCCACTTTCAATGTCTGAAATGTCGATGCAGGCCCCCTTGGAGGTTGTCGAGGTTTAATAGCTCCAACATTGTCCACCATCGCCATGAGTTTTCACTTTTCCTGTGCATCAAAGACAAGAAAAAACCGTAAAATTCATCCTCTCATCTATACGTATTTTGCGACTTACTGTTCCCATTTTAATTTTAGATCCGAAGAAAGTCGATATGATGACAAGCAAATTGATATAATCTTTTGCAGATCCAAATGCTTTTAGGAACTGCCCTACTGAGGCCTGCCGGAATGTAGGTAGAGTGGCGTACTTAGGGTGCGGGACCAGGCTTAGTCGATAGCACACTCTAGACCTGTGTTGGCTTGGCGTTCAGGTGAGTAGACCATGCAGCAATGCTAGGATCCGAAAAGACCACTAGTATAACTTGTACAACATATGAATAACTTGGACTTAAATGCAAAAAGAATTGCACAACTTGATATAGGCAAGAAGTAGAAGGATAAATAAAAGAGAATGAGCCTGCACAAAATTAATGCACGTGGACTCTGCTTTTATATAACAATGCCTTTCATTATAGGTCCGGATTACAAGAGAGACAAGGACACACTTAGGGTACGGAACCATGCTAAGCATGCTATACATCTTGTGCTAACCCAGGGTAGGTAGCTACACTTTTAGTGTTGCGACTGTGTCAAGTGTTGCTTGAACTTCTCGGACCCTGCCAAAGAGGTCCGAATTTTCTCCCGAAGGTCCTACCCGACTCTGTTTATAGACTCTATAATTTACATTGCATATAATTACAGACTAACCTTCATGACACTAAGTATAGAACTTACGGAGGTGCTCCTTGTTCCAAGGATTAGGAAGCTGGGTCCCATCCTATGTTGCCAAGTGAACGCATTCGGGACGGGATACTTTAATCACTCGGAAAGGACCTTCCCAGCTGGGGGAAAGTTTGTTCGTCCCTTCACAAGTTAGTATTCTACGCAACACCAGATTGCCTTCCTCGAGCTTTGAGTTGCGCACATGCCTCTGATAATAGCGCCGGAGCGCTTGGCGATAACGTGCATTCCGAACCATTGCTTGCCACCTTCCCTCGTCGATGAGGTCAATGTCTTCACGCCGGAACTGGTCCTGCGTGGTTTCATCGAAGGTCCGGACCCGGAGTGACCTCAAGGTGATCTTCGGAGGAAGGACTGCTTCAGCTCCGTACACCAAGAAGAAGGGTGTCTCTCCGGTTGACTGGTTAGGGTTTGTTCTGCTTGCCCACGGTGCGGATATAAGCTCCTCAATCATGTTGGCTCCATGTTTATTCAAGCGCTCATAAGTGTGCATCTTGAGTCTTTTCAATATTTCTGTGTTTGCTCTCTTGGCTTGGCCATTACTTGCCGGGTGAGCTATTGATGCATAGCTGACTTGGATGCCGAGGTCTTTGCAATACTCTTGAAATGCGGCACTTGTGAATTGGGTTCCGTTGTCAGTAATGACTCTGTTCGGAACTCCAAATCTGCAGACTATGGACTTCAGGAACTTGATTGCTGATTGCTTATTGATAGTCACAACTGGAGTAGCTTTCGACCACTTGGTGAACTTGTCGATGGCGACATAATGGAACCTGTAACCTCCGACGGCTTTTGGGAAAGGTCCCAAAATGTACATGCCCCACACAGCAAATGACCATGTAGGAGGAATCATTTGCAGTGACTGAGCTGATGTGTGAATTTGTTTTGCGTGGAACTGGCATGCTTCACACTTTTCGCCAACTCTACTGCGTCCTGGAGTGTTGTAGGCCAGTAGAAGCCGTGCCAAAAGGCTGTACCAACCAGCGTGCAGGAAGACGTGTGGTTCCCACACTCGCCTCCATGGATCTCCACGAGGAGCTCGCGACCTTCTTCGCTTGCAATGCACTGCATTAGGACATTGTTGGCTCCACACCGGTAGAGATCCCCTTTTACCGGCATGAATCTTTTAGCCAATCTGACGATCCAGTCAGCGGATACACTGTCTTCAGGAAGGTGGTTGTCTTTCAAGTAGCTCTGGATCTCTGAGATCCATGCGTCGGAGCTGACTTGAGCTTCTGAGTCTTGCGTGCTATGTTGCTCGGAGCTTCCTGCAGCACCTACGACCCTTGGTGGACGCCATGGTAACACAGTCAACGGGATCGCCAGCTTTGAGGTGCTGGCCTTGGCCCCTTCACTTAGTTCGGTAGACTAAGCTGTTTGTGTTGACAACCTCCGGACGAAGATCCCGTCAGGAGCCGGAGCTACGTTGAGGCCTTCGTAGAGAGTTCGTTAGCTTTAGTGTTGTGGATATGCTGAACATGGTGGAGATCTAAGACTTTGAAGTCTTTCTGCAACCTCTGGACTTCAAGGATATAAGCGGCTAGTTGGAGGTTGTTGCAGCAGAATTAACCTTTGACTTGTTTTATGATGAGCTGCAAATCACCCTTCACCAAAAGCTGCTTGACACCATAGGATAGTGCCACCTTGAGCCCGAAGATGAGAGCTTCATACTCTGCCATGTTGTTGGTTGCCTTGAAGTCAAGGTGAACCATGTATTTGACCTTCTCCCCGGTCGGAGCGAAGAGAATATTCCAGCTCTGGCCCCCTGCCTCTGCACGGAGCTGTCGAAGTACAGTGTCCAATGAGGCTCAGTGAAGACCGAGACCTTGGGTTTCGGCTTCTCCTCACTGGGGCCCCCAGGATTTGATGGAGAGGGGGTCCATTCCACCACGAAATCAGCCAAGGCTTGACTCTTGATAGCTTGCCACGACAAGAATTCGAGATCAAATTCTGCCAGCTCCGCTACCCACTTGGCAATATTCCCAATAGAATTAGGGTCATGCAATACAACACGTAGTGGATAGGAAGTTACCACTGATATCTTGTGGGCTTGGAAATAATGAAGAATCTTTCTTGAAGCAATAAGAACTGCGTAAAGCATCTTATGCACCTCAATATATCTAGTCTTGGCGTCATGGAGTACTTTGCTAATGAAGTACACTGGGCGCTGGACAGTCTGGACCCTCTCAGAGGGACCTGAAGCTTCTTCTCCATCGACCCGGGCCCTTCTGGAGGGGTCCGGACCTTCTTGTTCATCTATCCGGACCCTCCCAGAGGGGTCTGTATCTTCTTGTTGATCTTCCCGGACTTTCCCCGAGGTGTCTGGAACTTCTTCTTGATCAGCCGTTTGAACTCCCTCGGCTGAGAGAGGTTGATCTTCTAACTTTTTCCTTGAAGATCTATGCCTGGGGGCTGGGACCCAGACTCGCCTTCAGGTAGAACCGGACCCACCCGGAGGGGTCTGGGTTCCTGAACCAGATATGGCTCCAGTCTTTCCGCGACCAAGACCATGCTGACAACTTCTGTAGTTGCAGAAATGTAAAGCAGTAGAGGCTCACCAGGGTTTAAAGCTACCAAGATTGGTAGTTTGGTGAGGAGCTGCTTGAGCTCTTGAAACGCCTTTTCCGCTTCTTCGAACCAATGGAATGACCCGGACTTCCTCAATAGCTTGAAGAAGGGAAGCGCCTGCTCCGCCAATCTCGAGATGAACCAATTGAGCGCAGCTAGACATCCAGTTAACTTCTGGACGTCCTTGATACGGGCTGGGGGCCGCATATCTTCTATAGCCTTGATCTTCACTGGGTCCGCCTCAATTCCTCGGTGAGTCACCAAGAAAACAAGGAGCTTCCTGGAGCTAACCTCGAAGATGCACATGTCGGGGTTTAGCTTGGTGCGCGTGATACGCAGCTTGTCGAAGACGGCTTGCAAGATGTCAAGGAGCGACTCCTTGTTCTTGACCTTCACAATGATGTCATCGACATACACCTCCACCAAGTCCCTAATGAGTTCTCCAAAAGTTTTGTGCATAGCTCGCACAAAGGTTGAAGCAGCATTTTTGAGACCAAAGGGCATGACAGCATAACAGTACAATCCATCTACCGTAATGAAGGCAATATGCTCTTCATCTTACCTAGACATTTGGATTTGATGATATCCGGAGTATGCATCTAAAAAACACAATAGCTCACACCCGGAGGTGGATCTCACTATCTGATCTATCCTAGGTAGTGGAAATGGATCTTTTGGACATGCCTTTTTTAAGGTGCTGTAGTCGATACACATCCGAAGCTTCCCACCGGCCTTCGGTACAACGACTGGGTTTGCCAGCCGTTTTAGTTTTGCTGCTCGACTGATTGCTTCTGGGACTTCTGGTGTACAAGCCGTGCGTCGAGATAAATCTTCACATTGTGCTCAATCACCTCCCTAGGGATCCCAAACATTTGTGACGGTTGCCAAAAAAACATGTCAACATTCGCCCGGAGGAAAGTGATGAGCGTGAGTTCCTATTTGTTGTTCAGACCTCCCGAAATACGGGTGGTCTGAGCAGCATCGGAACCAATTTGGACAACTTTTACGGGTATGTCGTTGTCGTCGCTTGGCTGCACACGTGGTGCAGAGGTTGAGCCTCGATGACGAGTGCTTGGAGGTTGAGCAGCTAGCTCTTTCCCGGATGCCTACTCTTGCACTGTTGCAAGCGCTTGGAGTTCTTCCAGTGCAGTGATTCCTATAGTACGGTCCCCGCAGATGCGGAGAACGCTAGCGGGTGTTGGCATCTTCAACACCAGGTAGACATAGTGAGCCGCAACCATGAACCTGTACAAGGAAGGCCTGCCTAGGATGGCGTTGAAGGGTAAGCTGATCTGCGCAACATCAAAGACCAGCTTCTCGGTCCTGTATTTCTCCCGAGTTCTGAAGGTCACCAGGAGTGTAATAGATCCGAGAGGGCTAATGTCCCCCGGACCTACCGCAGAGAAAGGTCGTGAGGGATGAAGGTCCGAGGGTCGGAGCTGGAGCTTGACGAAGGCTTCATAGCTCAGGAGGTTCAGCCCCGCACCTCTGTCCATCAAAACATGGTAGAGCTGGACATTGTTGATGGTAAGAGACACCATCAGTGGCAATTGGCCAACTCCTATCATGTTCTGGGGGCACTCCATAGCAATAAAGGTGATGGAAGTGTCCATTCAATTTCGATGAGGTTCCGCCCTGGCGGTTGGAGCTGCAGCGGCCATGTCTGGCAGCATTGTCTTGAGAACGCGGCGAGAAGTGATGTCCCAGAAACCACCATAGATGGTGTTCAGGGTCTTCCGATGCTCGTTGCCAGAGATGTCAGAATCGTCATCAACCTGTTGTAAACAACCTTCAAGACCTTCTTGGGATTCTGAAAGCCTAGGTCCATGTCAGTCGGAGCTTCTTTGTCTTTTTGTTTTCCTTCCCGTTGGTGGAAAGGCGCTTCCTCTCGGCGCTTGTTGTAGTGCTCGACAAGGTTCTGGAACTCTCGGTAGTCCTCCAGACTGTGTTTTTCCATCTTGTGGATCGTACACCACATTTTTGAGCTGCCACCGTCTTTCGACGAAGGTCTAGGTCGTTTTTCAGGGCGTGGCCCCAGGCCACGTGGAGCTGCAGCAGCCGCAGCAGTGAGAGCACCGACCGACGACTTTTTCTTGCCGTTGGTCTTCTTCTTCTTCTTTCCACTACCGGAGGTAGTGGCTTCAGCCTTGGAGGACTTCTTATTGGCTTCCGGAGCTGGTTTGGAATGCATCTCATGGCCCTCCGCAGCTCTAGCACATTTGTCAGCAAGGCTGAAGAGCTCCGTGAGGCTTGTGAATTCTTTTGTCGCTAGCTTCTCCAGCATTTTTTTGTCCCGGACGCCCTGTCTGAATGAGACAATAACAGAAGCGTTCAAGAAAGAAGGGATGGTATTGCATACCTGAGAGGATCGTTGGATAAAGGATCACAATGACTCCTTTGATTTTTGCTGAACAGTAAAAAGGTCCAGTTCAGTGTTGGGTCGGGTATAGGAGCTCCCGAAATTGGTGGTGAACTGTTGTCATAGCTCCGCCCAACTATTGATGGAGTCAGGCGGAAGACTCATGAACCAGGATCTGGCGGTCCCAATCAGAGCCACAGGGAAATAATTGGCCATCACAACCTCAATGCCCCCTATCGCAAGGATAGCGATAGAGTAGATTTGAATGAATTCAGCGGGGTTGACAGTTCCGTCGAATTTCTCTAGCAAATGAGGCCAGAACATTTGTGGCCACCTGACCATGCATAGATGCATGGTAGGGCAGAACATCCTCCTCCTACTCCCAAAGGAGCAGGGTTGTCCAGATCTTCTAGCCTCTCGCGAGCACGGTCGATGTGGCCATCCTGCCATCTGTAACGGCGATCGAGCTCTGACCGCATGTCATGTATCGAAAGCCTCGATGCAGTGTGGGTGCGACGTGCCTCGGAGGGCAGCGAAGTCACCTGTTGGGACACAGCACGTCTCCTGTGCTGTGAAGCTGTAAGACCTATGTGTGCTGAATACATTGGCTTGTAGTGAATACACTTGGCTTTGATGATAAAAGTTTTAAATATCACCAAAACACCTTTTTATCAAGGTCCGACTCTAGCTCCGAGTTACAGCAAGGTCCGACGATAGGTCCGGCTTGTTTTGGGTAGCTCCGGCTACGTTAGATGCTAGGTCCGGCTTCTTGGTAAGGTCTGACCAGCTTTAGTTAGCTCCGGTGAGCTTTATGTTTAGCTCCGGCATGTCTTAGATAGCTCCGGCATATATCTGATAGCTCCGACATGTTTTTGCTAAGCTCCGAATTACTTTGTCTAGCTCCGGTTTTGGGTTGACTAGTTCCGACTAGTTTTGGTAAGCTCCGGATCCAGGATCTACTAGTTTTGGTAAGCTCCGGCGCTAGGTTCACTAGCTCTTGTTAGCTCCGGCTCAAGCTCCGGGTTGCTCTGGCAAGGTCCGGAACCTGACTGCAGTGTTTCTTGTTAGCTCCGGCTCAAGCTCCGGGTTGCTCTGGCAAGGTCCGGAACTTGACCAAAGTGCTTCTACTGCTTATTTGCAATGTTTCGTACTTGCTTTACAAGATTGGAAAGATTGCTTAGTATTCATTTGCTAAGTTTTTGGTGCGTTTTGGATGATACGGTTGATATCGTTTTCTACTGTGGTTTTGCAACATGCTTATGTGAGGTTCTCACGTAAGGTGTTGTGTTCGGAACTAACGTGAGTCAAGTCGAGGACTTGGGCTCGTATGGATTGTTTGTTTATTCATGTGCAGGTGTTGCTTGACTTCAAGTCATGGCTGGTGACAGGATCCATTGGACTAGTCTCAGGAGGAGATGAGGTTCCAACAACCAAGTTCGGGAGGAACTGTGGTTGAGCGGGTCAGGAGGTCGCGCAGGATGATTGAATCAAGGGCAGTGCATATGAAGGTCGAAGGAAGGTGTTCGCACGTATGCATGCGGTGCATGACGTGGCAATATGTTTCTAGAGACGGATTATGGGAGGAAGATCTGATTGGAAGGATCGGATCGTATCGGTTGAAGACTTTGGCTGCGGCAGAGTTGGTTATGGCTCGGTATGGGAAGTATCGAGTTGGTTATGTTAGGATTTCGTGTGTATCACGAATTTGAGTTGTTTAGGAATGTGGGATACGTTCCTAAGGTGTTTGGAAGTCTTAAGATTGCTTCTATCTGCGTATAGAAGAATCTTGAGCAGTTATGGTAAGTTCCGATTGTGATCGGATTAGGATTAGAGTTCTAGTTGTATTGGGATGGCCTAAGGGCTGGTTATATAAGCAAGGGAAGGCCAAAGCTCGTGGTAGACGACTTTGGGGCTGTTCCTCTTGTGTTCTATTGAATAAAATTCATAGTTTGAAGGAACTTTTGTGCCTTGTTCGTCCGACTTGTTCCAGACAAGTTTTACTCGTCGAGTTTCTGGACAGCACTACCTTTCGACGGTGGTTTTAGCATAACTCGAGTTTTACTGATCCAATTGACGTGATTCTTTTTCGGTTGTCTTCACAACTTGATTAACTATCATCTGCCAAAATTTCACGGTCATTGGATTTGTGGTTTTTGTGCTACACGAGTTTCTTTTCAGCATTCCAGAAACTGTTTTTCTCGAGTAGGTCAGATTGACCAGTGTTTGATCTTTTGATCATAACTTGAGTTGTTCTCAACGGATTTGAGTAATTCTTTTTGTATTGTCTTCGTGACTTGATTCTCTCTGATATCTATCACTTTTGTCACGGTGAAACACGTTTAGATTAGTCTCATACACGATTTATTTAACAGATCGTTTTTCTACCAAAGGGATTAGGGTTTTATTGTTTCCGCTGCGTAGGATTTTTAAATCTACCATTCACCCCCCCCTCTGGTAGCTTTTCACGTGCTCTTCGATCCTACAATTGGTATCAGAGCCACGGTGCTCTAATCTTTGTGATTTGCACGTGTTTTTGACTAATCATCATGGAGAAGTACTCCGCCAAACCTTGTGTGTTTGCTGGTATTGATTTTCTGGTTTGGAAGGCACGCATGGAGGCTTTTATCCAGGCACAAGGCTTTGCAATATGGGAGAAGGTGTATAAGCCTTATGAAGTGCCACCCAATGATCAAGTCACGGCCACGAACCTCCGGGACGTCGACAACAACAACAAAGCCCGAAACTTGATCATCCAAGGACTCACTCAAAGCGACTTTGATCGTGTCGCGCACCTCCGATCAGCATACGACGTTTGGAGAGCTCTCTGTGATTATCATGAAGGCTCCAACACAATCAAGGAGGTAAAACAAGATATGTTCAAAAAGGAGTATATGCGTTTTGAGATGCAACCAGGTGAGTCTATCGATGACCTCTTTGCTCGTTTCAATAAAATTCTCAGCAACTTACGTAGTGTCAATGTTAATTTTTCTGATGCTGAAAATGCTAGACAACTTCTTAGTGCATTAGACATGTCAGTTTGGGAGATGAAAGTGACATCCATTCGTGAATCAACTGTCATGAGTTCTCTTACACTAGATGTACTTTATTCTAAACTAAAAACTCATGAAATTGACATCCTAGCACGTAAGAACCCAAACAAGTCTATTGCATTTGTCTCACAACGTGATATGTCTAGCTCCGGCCAATCATCATCTTGCAATACTCTTGCTTTATTGTCCTCACTAACCCTGGAGCAGATCGAAGAAATTCCAGAAGAGGAGTTGGCACTCATCTCTACTAGATTCTCAAAAGCATTGCAAAATGTGAGAATTAGAAGGAGAGGAAGCTCCGGACCTCAACGCTGCTTTGAATGTGGTAAAATAGGACACTTTCGTACAGAATGCCCTAACCTTTCAGGTCCGACCACCCGGGAAGAAAAACAAAGCAAGGTCCGGACCTCCTCTGGAAATTCCAACAAGAAAAAGAAGGGTACCATAGGACGCAAGATGATCAACAGCTTCATCACCGCGCTTCAAGAGCTCAGTTCAAGTGACATTGATTTTGAAAGTGATGAAGAGAATGATGACTTGGCCAACTTATGCTTCATGGCGGGCAAAGCAAGATCAAGATCAAGTCAGGAGGAAGCAGAACACAACAGTGACGATGATGAGGTATGTTCTACCTGCAATGAAATGTGTGATGCTATTTCTCGTGCAACTATTATTGTCAAGAAAAAGGACAAAAAGCTTAGGGATAGTGCTGTTAAAATTGAATCACTAGAATCTGAAATTAACCGTTTAAAAACTTTGATTCCTAGTGATGATGCATGTCCCTCATGTGACTTGATCTATGAACAATTGTCCTCTCTAAGAAGTGCACATTCTTCCACTCTAGACAGACTTGATGAAGAAATTGAAAAGAACAAAAAGCTTGCTGCACTTAATGATAAAAACTTAAAAGATGCTTCTTGTTCTACAATTGACTTGCATTGTTCTGCATGCGAAAATCTTGATAAGAAACTGCAAGATGCTGTGAATGAAATTTCTATGTTGAACAATGCTTTACGTTCTCATGAAGTTAAATTTTGTTCCAATTGCAAACTAAAAGGAAAAACTTCATGTGAAAACTGCCTAGACTTGTCCAAGAAACTTGATGACATGAATAGGACACTAGGTCGGTTTTGTAATGGGGATAAGAATCTAAACT
This sequence comes from Tuctoria greenei, assembly GCA_036927565.1. Taxonomy (NCBI): domain Eukaryota; kingdom Viridiplantae; phylum Streptophyta; class Magnoliopsida; order Poales; family Poaceae; genus Tuctoria; species Tuctoria greenei. The sequence goes on from JAYESD010000002.1 coordinate 181,887,757, forward strand.
TGCTGCTGAATTCTTCCAAGTCTAGCAAAGATAAAACTGGTTTAGGTTTTGATTCTCATGTTCATGCTAAGGCACATCCACCTAAAATTGTAAGGTCATTAGGAAGTGGTTTGATTCAAACAGTTCCTGAGCAAAAAGAAGTGGTTTTTAAATCTGCAGGAGTGTTGCCTCATTCGATTTCAAATAAAAATATTGCTTGCTCATCTAGACATGAAAACAAAGTTAAATTTCATTGTACCTTCTGTGGTAGAGATGGTCATGTCATAGATTTTTGTTATAGACTAGCTAAACAACAGAAAAAGGAAAGAAAAATTGCTAGATCTTATAACTTCCGTGCAATTAGAAAAACACAACCTGCTTTAGTGAGTCAGAAATTTGGAAAGGTAGCTTCCGGACCTTCTGGTAAGAAATCTACAAAGGCAGCTCCGGTAGTTATGATAGCTCCGAGAGTTACCGGATCTTCTGTTGTTCCCTCCGGAGCTTCAGTTTTTGCCCCCGGACCTTCTGCTTTTTTATCCGGAGCTACCGGTTTTCACTCTAAACAAGTAACAACTTCTAAATCAACTATTAAGAACAGAAAACCTCAATCTTTGACTCATAAACCTGCTGTTTTATCTCAGCATTCGCGTGTTTTTCCTGGTGCACGTCGCATGACTCAGTACTGGATTCCTAAATGCCTTTTGACTAACCCCAGTATTGAGTCATCGACGTATTGTGCTTCTATGTAGGTTACACGCTTGAGGAAGGAGAATATTTGGATTGTGGATTCAGGTTGCTCACGCCACATGTCCGGTAACAAAGATTGGTTCTCCTCCCTCACCTTTGTGTCACGTGTAGAGAATGTTACTTTTGCCGATAATTCTTCAACTCCTATAATTGCTAAGGGTTCGGTTAGAGTAAATGATAACTACACTTTGAAGGATGTGGCACTTGTCAAAAATTTGAAATATAACTTGCTTTCTGTCTCACAATTGCTAGATGAAAATCTAGAAATTATTTTCAATAAAAACTGCTGCAAAGTTGTAGATTCAAATAGTGAGCTTATTTTTAACATGTCTCGGTTTGGAAGAGTTTTTAAAGCTGAGTTTGGTATGTCTTCTTCTAAGCATAGGTGTCTAGTTGCAAATGACTCAAATGACTTATATTTTTGGCATCGTAGACTTGGTCACGTAGGCTTTGATCACCTAACGCGTGTTAGTACTCTTGATCGCATACGTGGGCTGCCTAAGCTAAAAGGGGACAAAGAAATTGTGTGCTCTTCTTGTAGACATGCTAAGATGGTTGCAGGTTCACATACTCCTCTCACAATGATCATGACAACTGAACCATGTCAACTTTTGCATCTTGACACCGTAGGACCTTCACGTGTTCAATCCTTCGGAGGTAAATGGTATGCTCTTGTTATTGTTGATGATTATTCTAGATATTCTTGGGTGTATTTTATGGCGTCTAAGAATGAAGTCTTTAGTCACTTTAGAACTTTATTTCTTAGATTATCAATTGATCACCCAGGATCATTAAAAGCAATTAGAAGTGATAATGGAGCTGAATTTAAAAAACAATTCTTTGATCACTTTTGTGATGAAAATAGAATAGATCATCAATTTTCTTCACCATATGTACCTCAACAAAACGGTGTTGTAGAAAGAAAGAACAGAACCCTAGTTGAGATGGCTAGGACTATGCTTGATGAATATCAAACCCCTAGGAAATTTTGGGCTGATGCATTAGCAACTGCTTGTTATGTCTCAAATCGTGTTTTCTTGCGTACTAAGCTAGGTAAAACACCATATGAGCTCCGGTTTGGACATAGGCCTAGTGTTACACACTTTCGGGTCTTTGGTTGCAAATGCTTTGTTAAGAAACATGGTAATCTTGATAAATTTGAACCTAGATCCAATGATGGCACGTTTCTTGGTTATCCATCTCATACTAGAGGCTACCGTGTTCTTTTACTTGACACTAACAAAATTGTGGAGACTTGTGAAGTGTCTTTTGATGAAGCTAGCCCAGGTACTAGCTCCGGTGTTGTAGGACCAGATTCATATTCTCAGGGGGAGGGTATTTTCGAAGATGAAGAAGAGCCGGTGATACTGCCTGGTAGTTCCGAAGTTGACACGTGTCCAACTCCGGACATTGAACAAGCTCCGGCTGTCACCTCTGCTGGTCCTGATCATCCACAAATCACAAGCTCATCAATCTACAATGAACCTAATGAAAAAGAAGCTTGTGAGACATCTGTTCCCCTACGTTTTTACAAAGATCATCCCCCACAACAGATGATTGGAAGCTTGCATGAACGAGTCACACGGTCCAGGTTTTGCGATCCAAACTCTCATGCTCATTCTGCTTTTGTTGCCTCTTTTGAACCTAAAGATATATCACACGCACTCACTAATGAATCTTGGATTATTGCCATGCAAGAAGAGTTAGAAAATTTTGAAAGAAATAATGTTTGGAAACTTGTACCTCCACCTCAAGGCCACACTTTAATTGGAACTAAATGGGTATATAAAAATAAACAAAGTGAGGATGGGGTTGTGATTAGGAATAAGGCTAGGTTGGTTGCTCAAGGTTTCACTCAAGTTGAAGGTCTAGATTTTGATGAAACTTTTGCTCCCGTCGCTAGATTAGAAGCCATAAGAATTTTGTTAGCTTTCGCAGCATCTAAAGGTTTTAAGCTATATCAAATGGATGTTAAAAGTGCTTTTCTTAATGGCTACATAGATGAGGAGGTTTATGTCAAACAACCACCAGGTTTTGAAAATCCAGATTTTCCTAATCATGTTTACAAACTGTCCAAAGCCTTATATGGTCTCAAACAAGCCCCTAGAGCATGGTATGATAGGTTAAAAACATTCTTACTTGAAAAGGGGTTTACAATGGGAAAGGTTGATAAAACTCTTTTTGTGCTTAATCATGGCAATGACTCATTATTCGTTCAAGTGTATGTGGATGATATTATCTTTGGTTGTGCTTCTCATGATCTTGTGTCCAAGTTTTCAGCAATGATGAGTTCCGAATTTGAAATGAGTATGATGGGTGAACTCACTTACTTTTTGGGGCTGCAAATCAAGCAAACCAAGGAGGGTACCTTTGTGCATCAAACAAAGTATACCAGAGATCTCCTAAGACGCTTCAACATGGACAAAAGCAAGCCTCTTCGGACACCAATGGGAACAGCAACAACACTTGAACTTGATGAAGATGGTGAATCCGTGGATCAAAAAGAATATAGAAGTATGATCGGATCACTTTTGTACCTTACGGCATCAAGACCGGACATACAATTCAGCGTATGTCTTTGTGCACGGTTTCAAGCTTCCCCACGTGTTTCACATTGTCAAGCCGTCAAAAGGATTCTCAGGTACTTACATGGAACTCAAGAATTTGGCATTTTTCTTCCTTCTTCCTCAATCGTTTCTTTGAAAGCTTTTTCGGATGCTGATTTTGGGGGTTGTAGGATTGATAGGAAAAGTACTTCCGGTGCTTGTCATTTTCTTGGTAATTCTCTTGTTGCTTGGTCCTCTAGAAAACAAAGTTCAGTTGCACAATCCACAGCCGAATCTGAGTATGTAGCTGCTGCTAGTGCTTGTTCACAAATTCTTTGGATTGTTCAAACACTTAAGGACTATGGGGTTGATCTAAATTGTGTTCCACTGTTCTGTGATAACACTAGTGCTATTTGCATTGCTAAAAACCCCGTGCAACATTCTAGAACTAAGCACATTGACATTAGGTATCACTTTCTCCGTGATAATGTTGAAAAAGGGAACATTGTGCTTCACCATGTAGATACCGAACAACAATTGGCTGACATTTTTACAAAACCTTTGGATTTCACTCGTTTTTGTTACATTCGTAGTGAAATAGGGGTTATGCATCCTCATGGCTTAAATTGAGGGGGAGTTTTTGAAACTTAGGAAGTCTATGTGTGAATCTGAAATTAAGATAATATGAGCATATTATTTCATACATATATGACTTTGTGATTCCTTCTACATGCTGAAAGTTCTTACTACATTACTCGTGTTATACTTTTTGTAGTTTTTGCCATGTCTAGTAATTGGAATAATTACTTACACTAAATCTGGTCATGGTCGAACTTTCTTGCTGTTTTGAACTTGTTACATGCTCACAAATGCTTTTAATCATTAAGAATTTATCAAGTAATCAACTCACATGTTGAGTTTTTATGAACAAATATAAATTGAGAAAAGATCAAGAGAATATGCATGCATCGCACTTCTTCTTTCGAGATGGCTTGTCATTGCACTTAGATATGAACTTGGAAGAAGTTGTGTATGACTAAAACCATGTCCTTAAGCTTCTGATTGTCAAATGACATAGGCTTGGCTTGGTTGGTTAGAATAAGGCAGATGCGCATATAATCTCTTGCAAATATCATATGATCTAGATTTATGCTTTGAAAATAATAAAATACAGCAACTTGTGTCATGCTTTCAGGTTTTGAAATAGTTAAGTTTGTGAGATCATGACCTGCTAAAATTGAAAATCACACTTGCTCTCTAGCATGGCTTACACTACATTATGTATCTCATTGATGTGATAGTGTAAGTTCCTTGATAGTATGACTTGGATGAGCTTTGTTTATAAGTATATGTTATAACAACTAAAGACGGAGAGATAATTTGTTTATATCTCATAACAATTAAAATTTCTCTTTTACCTTGCTGAATACATTGTCAAAGGGGGAGAGATTAATCACACATTAAAAAAAGGAGAGATAATAAAGGGGGAGACATTTTCATTTTCAAAAGGGAGAGAGATTTTCATTTACGTTTGTTTTACAAAAGGGGAGAAGTTGTTTTCAAAACTTTTATGTGAATAAGCCAATGTTCGGATTTTAAATGGTGTTGCCAATGCATTCATCAAGGGGGAGATTGTAAGACCTATGTGTGCTGAATACATTGGCTTGTAGTGAATACACTTGGCTTTGATGATAAAAGTTTTAAATATCACCAAAACACCTTTTTATCAAGGTCCGACTCTAGCTCCGAGTTACAGCAAGGTCCGACGATAGGTCCGGCTTGTTTTGGGTAGCTCCGGCTACGTTAGATGCTAGGTCCGGCTTCTTGGTAAGGTCTGACCAGCTTTAGTTAGCTCCGGTGAGCTTTATGTTTAGCTCCGGCATGTCTTAGATAGCTCCGGCATATATCTGATAGCTCCGACATGTTTTTGCTAAGCTCCGAATTACTTTGTCTAGCTCCGGTTTTGGGTTGACTAGTTCCGACTAGTTTTGGTAAGCTCCGGATCCAGGATCTACTAGTTTTGGTAAGCTCCGGCGCTAGGTTCACTAGCTCTTGTTAGCTCCGGCTCAAGCTCCGGGTTGCTCTGGCAAGGTCCGGAACCTGACTGCAGTGTTTCTTGTTAGCTCCGGCTCAAGCTCCGGGTTGCTCTGGCAAGGTCCGGAACTTGACCAAAGTGCTTCTACTGCTTATTTGCAATGTTTCGTACTTGCTTTACAAGATTGGAAAGATTGCTTAGTATTCATTTGCTAAGTTTTTGGTGCGTTTTGGATGATACGGTTGATATCGTTTTCTACTGTGGTTTTGCAACATGCTTATGTGAGGTTCTCACGTAAGGTGTTGTGTTCGGAACTAACGTGAGTCAAGTCGAGGACTTGGGCTCGTATGGATTGTTTGTTTATTCATGTGCAGGTGTTGCTTGACTTCAAGTCATGGCTGGTGACAGGATCCATTGGACTAGTCTCAGGAGGAGATGAGGTTCCAACAACCAAGTTCGGGAGGAACTGTGGTTGAGCGGGTCAGGAGGTCGCGCAGGATGATTGAATCAAGGGCAGTGCATATGAAGGTCGAAGGAAGGTGTTCGCACGTATGCATGCGGTGCATGACGTGGCAATATGTTTCTAGAGACGGATTATGGGAGGAAGATCTGATTGGAAGGATCGGATCGTATCGGTTGAAGACTTTGGCTGCGGCAGAGTTGGTTATGGCTCGGTATGGGAAGTATCGAGTTGGTTATGTTAGGATTTCGTGTGTATCACGAATTTGAGTTGTTTAGGAATGTGGGATACGTTCCTAAGGTGTTTGGAAGTCTTAAGATTGCTTCTATCTGCGTATAGAAGAATCTTGAGCAGTTATGGTAAGTTCCGATTGTGATCGAATTAGGATTAGAGTTCTAGTTGTATTGGGATGGCCTAAGGGCTGGTTATATAAGCAAGGGAAGGCCAAAGCTCGTGGTAGACGACTTTGGGGCTGTTCCTCTTGTGTTCTATTGAATAAAATTCATAGTTTGAAGGAACTTTTGTGCCTTGTTCGTCCGACTTGTTCCAGACAAGTTTTACTCGTCGAGTTTCTGGACAGCACTACCTTTCGACGGTGGTTTTAGCATAACTCGAGTTTTACTGATCCAATTGACGTGATTCTTTTTCGGTTGTCTTCACAACTTGATTAACTATCATCTGCCAAAATTTCACGGTCATTGGATTTGTGGTTTTTGTGCTACACGAGTTTCTTTTCAGCATTCCAGAAACTGTTTTTCTCGAGTAGGTCAGATTGACCAGTGTTTGATCTTTTGATCATAACTTGAGTTGTTCTCAACGGATTTGAGTAATTCTTTTTGTATTGTCTTCGTGACTTGATTCTCTCTGATATCTATCACTTTTGTCACGGTGAAACACGTTTAGATTAGTCTCATACACGATTTATTTAACAGATCGTTTTTCTACCAAAGGGATTAGGGTTTTATTGTTTCCGCTGCGTAGGATTTTTAAATCTACCATTCACCCCCCCCCTCTGGTAGCTTTTCACGTGCTCTTCGATCCTACAGAAGCTTGCGGACCAAGCCTTCGTGACAAGATCCGACACTACGATGGTTCCTTCCCCGAAGGATCATGACCTTGATTGCTGATGCCATTGGCTACAGCGGCAACCAGATGTTCAACATCAGCCCTCCACTGCTCCATCGCACACTAGGGTGCTCCTAGAGGTGGTGGACGTTGGAGCAAAGTACGCGGAGCAACAAGCGCGTGCTCAGGATTGTTGTTCGCCGATGTTGTGATCGACGCTAGTACTCCATCCAGCCGTCCAACATTGTTTGCCAGAACAGATGGTGGTGGTGGTGGTGCGACGCCCGCCGGGACAACGGCACCCGCTGGTTGCTGCATGTTGGAAGGATTCCCTCCAACAGGTTGAACAACATTATTGCTGTTGGATGATCCTGTTGCAGATTTCACCATCTTGTGATCTCAGGCGCCCCTACCTGGCGCGCCAAATGTCAAAGCGTACGAACGACACTTCCCCCGGTACTACTAAATTGTAGCCCACAGAGGTTCCTATATCGGTTTGGGCGCGCGGAGATCTTAGACAAGATGATGACACAAAGGATTTACATGGTTCGGGACGCCTGAGCATGATACCCTACTCCACGGGGTGTGTGTTGTTGTATTCGGGATTCACTGGTGCTTGCGTGCGTATGAGCTTCATTGTCTGTATCGTGCAGCATAGTCCCTTTTATAGATCAAGGGATGGCTGTTACATCAATTGCCTGGCCCGACATGTGGACACAACAGATATTATTGCCTAATACACAATTTAAATGTGATTAAGAGCCCTAATAGCGTGATAATGCACCTTAATGGCAGCATTACCAGTATTAAGGGTCCTTTGACCGTGTGCCATTAATATGATATTAATGGCACATAATCAGGCCTTGTAACTGTAGCGACAACTGTCCCTTGAATGTTTGTGTCGTTGGAGATCCGTCAGTATTCCCATTGGTGTCGTAGGTCCGGAGGCTCCACACGTGGCAGATCTGGAGCTTCCCCTCACGGGGAGGTCAGTCCGGATCCACTACACACGTGGCGGCACCGGAGCTTCCATCTACTGGGGGTTAGGTCCGGGGTCACTGGACACGTGTTAAGCACGAAGCTTCACTATGTAGGGAGTTTAGCTACGGATCAATATGAAGGAGGTGGGTCCAGTACCGTGTGATACATGGGGGCTACAGAGGTCTTAAACTCTAACAGGTGGTATTCCCTTGCACTTCTTGCTGTATCATGGGGTACCTGGTACGCAGGGTACCGACAGGTTAACTCCAAAGAATATTAAGACGATCGAAGTGATACCCCTAATGAAGGACAAGCCTCACCATGTTCATAAGAAGAATATCTTCAAGAGGGAGAAACTCGTCACTACATCGACAAGTCTTCATCAAGATGACAGAGATGTCAGGACCATCATATGGTTCACATGTCCAACTAACATGCCAAATGAGATTTGGCATGTCAATCAAGAGAAGTTGTTCACATTTTCAACTCCGTGATTGGACAACAAATCGTCGAACCAAACAGGACGGGGGTAAGTACCACTCATCGGACTTCAAAAATTCAATGAATCCTTGCCAATAGGTTAGTTGGTAGTTACCTCATATTTGTTTTCCTATTTGCATATTTGAATTTCCCATCAATCTTTGTGTTTCCATTTAGCATGTTTGAATTTTTACACTTGCATGTTGGAAAATAAAATTTCCAACCGTCATAAAACTAAAATTTTGAACTAGGAAATAAATTTATCTTGATATGAACCTTGGGCGTAACCACTTGAATTCATCTTCCTAATTCAAACCAATAATATTTCCCTTAAATATTCATTGCATTTGCAACTTGTTTCAAATTGGGCAAAACAACTTGACAAAGGGTAGAACATGTTTTTTAGCTAACGTAACCTGTTTTCGAGTTGTTTTGTTTGTTCTTTATTATTAGTGCAGCCAAGACAAAATTTATGAAGAGGTTGGAATTCCCCGTGAAGCGCATATCCCTCCATCGATCTCATTTTGAGTTTATGGTGGAGAAATGCTCAAGATGGTGGTCCAATGAAGGAACAATATGATGCTCCTTCAACTTCAACCTCGACTTGGCAGAAGACATTGAACATGAAGGCTACACCGAAATTCATGATCATGAGTTTTTCACACAACAACCTTCAACTTGGGCTCCTCTTCAATTGAGGTACAAATTTAAAATTTTCTATCATTTGAATTGCATTAGGATTGAATAATTTTTGCTTACATTGGTAAGGAAGGTTTACACCTTCTCACCATTCAATTCTTATACATCCTCATAAGAGTAAGTGCTGGCATTGCTCTTTTTGATTCTTCAAAAAGAAATGTAACCTTACTTGGCAATGAATTTAAACAAGTACCTAAAATTTTATGAGCACTGCGAAAATTGACTTACACATATTCTGCCTAGGTAATGCTTATGGAATGACTTAATGGTTGAACTGGTATGTAGCAACCTAGGAATAGTGAAGTCAATAATTTTGATTTGAAATTCATTCATACATGGATCACTAAATTTCAAATTCCTAGGCAAGAAATTAAAAATGTTTAGGAGGATAAAATTGAGAAACTTTTTTGCCATGATCCACATGATAAATATTTGCTCTTGAAGAAAGCTATGATGGTTAGAAATTTTACAAGATGAAGGGATCAATATAGTGTATTTATATCACTTGCATTGCTAGAGTAGGAGCTTTAGAAAATGTGCAAATTGATTTATCCATAAAGCCCCACTCATATCAACGATTCATATATTGTTCATGAATATACTTGAAATAGGACCCAATGCATCTTTGGTCTTGTTCTTCTCTATACGTACAAATGAAGATTCGGTTACCTAACCCGAAAATCCATTTGTACAAGTATCAGGAGCTAACCATCCCTCTCTATCGTAGAGGGAAGTTTGCAGGAGTAAATAACTATGCAGGCATTCAAAGATCCGATTGTTGGAATCCCTAGAGGACTCCATTTCAACATCTCTTGGCCAAGGAGTAAATTAGGATGGTTGCTACCTATCAAAAATTAAGCCCGAAGGCCAACCATAACTATACGAGGCTGGAGATTTAAAATGGTAACCCTCCATGAGCAACCAATGGGCTGCTACAAATATGTGACAGATTTATGTTATCAACTATTCTAAGGCAGTCATTCAAGCTCAAGGGAATTGCCACCATAATTGTGTGTAAGTTATTTCTTTGTGGATAAAAGGTATGATGTACCTAAGCAAGGAATGACAAGATTACATCCAATGTATATTGGGTGCAAGTTGTTCCTATGTGGCTAGAAGATATTTTATACCTTAGCCAAGGAACAATAAGATCACACTCAATCCACGTTGAGTGCACGTCATCCCTTTGTGGTTATAAGTATGTTGTACCTTAGCCAAGGAACAAAAGATCATACTCAACACATGTTGGGTACATGTCTCTCCTTTGTGTCTAAAGGTTATCATTACGTTAGCCAAGGAATGGCGGATCACACCCAATGCATGAGAGGTACAAGTTATTTCTTTATGGCAAGAAGGTATGATACACCTTAGCCAAAGAGTGACAGAACACATTCAACACATGTTGAGTGCATGCCATTCCTTTGTAGCCAAGGGATATCATTACCTTAGCCAAGGAACAACAAGGTACATCCAACCTATGGAAACCTTTAGGTGTGTATGAGCGACATCAATAACACTCACCCTGACCACACTCATGGAACCAATGGAAGGCAACCCAACATCGACACTCAACCCTCCAGGCCAAAGCCATGCTGTAACAAGGTTAGGCCAACCTCATGGCCTACATCCATCGTTAGGGTTTCATACCCTATCGTTACCACTTGAGGTAACTTGTATCACAACCCTTGCATATTTATTTTCCATTCACCTGTCATACACCTTGCACATAAAAAAAAGAAAAAAAAACTTAAAAATAAGTAGAGTAGATTTTCTTTCAAAATAAAATAAAAGTTGTGCGGTTATAATGGTTTGGAATTCACATTGATGAAATGATGAATAGTTGCTCCATTTTAATTTTCCTATGTCCCTAGTTTACAACTTACTACTATCCAAAATATTTTTTTCATTGGCCAAATTACTTTTGCATTGATTTAGAAATTGTGGGTAGCAAAATCTTAACCAATTCTAAGTTGTTGTGAGATATGATAAAGTGATACGGCTGTTATTCCTAGTTTGAAAGTGAAACTTACATTTTTGGAGAAATTCTAAAAAGATTTAAGTTACTCTCATTTTATTGGAAATACCTACCAAAGCCATATGATACATTACATTGATAGACCTTATGCATATGCTATTTGTCTTCACATTGAGCTTTGTCAAACTGGTATAGACCTATGTGATGTTTCATTCATTACTTTTTGAATTCAAGACCTCACTTGCACATGCTATACTTCTACACTAGAAGTAAGCAAAATCCCATTATACTATCCTTCCACAATAGAAAAAGAAACTCCATACCCTTCATGTTTAAGTGCTCTCTCCAAATTTCTTGCATAGAATGGGAGTAGAAAACATGGCTACAAAAAAATGCATGCTTAAATCAAAAGCATGAGAAAAAAAAAAGAGAAAAGTAGCAATGTTTCATCCCTGCAAAATAAGAGAGTCCACACAAAAATGACTCATCTCAAATATCCACATCCACTTCCACTCTATGACACATGCATAAGTTTTGAATCAAATAGTTTTGAAATGATTTCTCCTAAGGCTTGTTTTTTTGACTTAGCAATATTATGTGTTGCAAATATGCTTACTATATTCCCGACCAAGCTCCACATACAAGCCTTATTTAGTGGTAGGATGAATTTAGGCAAAAAGCCTTGGTGAGGACATATTTCCACTACACATAAAGGAGAGACTGAGAGAATCAAATTGAGGTACTTATAATCTAAATTGAACTCTCCAGAATTTGAGTGGAACTTGATCTCTATGGTATGTGTGCTCCATTTGTTGTTCTATCATTCAACCACCCATGGATAGGAGATGGCATAAGACCTATAATGACCTAAGATGGGTGAAGTACCATGCTAATTTTTGAAATACTAGGTAGAGTATTTTATTGTGCACATGGTACTTTTGAAAAGTAGAACATTGTAGCGACTCCTGATCGTCAACCTAAAGTCTTGACTTTGCTTGGGACAAGAAATGGATAATATTGGGAAAGTTTGTTTACGGCTGTTATATAACAATTTCACCCGTCAATATAACTCAATTGTGTGAAGGAAATATAATTTATTGCACACATCACCATTCTATTTAACTATTTCCACTTGTACTTGGAGAAATTGGTGCATGTAGGTATTTTATACAGAATTGAAGTGAAACCAGGGGATGGATCCAATAAAATATCATCCCAGCCAATCAAGCGCCAACATGTGGCACCACATGGATCAAATGGCCCATAAATAGAAGTATCCGAGGTCATCCAACGGTGTACACCATATATCATTAAAGGGGACCCACCTAGAAGTCACCATAAGAAAGCACATATCGTTTGGAGGACATACCAGGTCGACCACCCCCCTAGTTGGCCGACCTGGTCTTTCCTCTGAACTCGGTCAACTTCCACGTGTTGGCTCCTCCGGGTTAGAAGAAGTCATTGCTGACTGATTCGAGCGCTTTTGTTGGCGCGAACAGACCATTCTCTAAGCTATAAACAAGACCCCTCACCCCTCACTACAACACACACCACTTGAGCATCATTCTATTGTATACACTAGTTCTCTTAGTCCTTAGTTGAGTTAGGCTATAGAGAGGAGAGCCTTTAGTCCCAAGTCCAAGTTGGGAAAGGTACAACTCATGTATCTTTTCTTATATTTGTGACTTTATGCATAATAAATATATTATCTTTAGTCTTCTTTTATTCATATATTTGGATGAAGTGTTTCTTGTTTAATTGTGGATTCCATGTATGTGGTAGGAGTAGTCCTTACGATTATACCAATATCACTCCTAACCTATCATCATAAACACTACAAACCCCCACTATAGTCTAAATAGTTATGATATGATCATATTAATATGAATAATTTATGCTATGTCTCAACATTGGTTCAACGATGTTTAGGTTAGTCATTGCCTTAGAAAGGTACTTGTACTCGAGCCTCTAAGGTTTTTACTTAGTATGCTAGCATGGTGCTACGATAGTAAGTAGCATTGGATGTCTCATAGACCTATGGATTGAAGAGGTAGGCAGTAGGTGGTGACAGCCCTATCTGTGCTTTGTAATCCTCCACATTCGGCTATGCCAGAGCTCTTGGTGGGAGGCGCCCTAGTATTGATAGGGGTAAACCTGTGTCCGATATGTTGAACAACTTAGCATAAGGTTTTACTACTGACATGCTCATTAGTATCTACGTAGGCTAGAAGCATTGTAGGATCAACTCCTCAACTCTTAGTCTAATGTCCATTAGGACCCATTTACCCTTTAGAATAGATTTCTTAGGTGTGTCACACTACACATATTATCAACTTACCCCTGTCTTGATAATTGATTAGTATCCCATAGCTTGATCATAAGAGTAGTGTCTACTTTACTCCATTGCCTTCCTTTGGGATAAATACGATACCCTTGGGTACTGTTGGATGAAATGCTACACGACAGTTTCCATGCGCTTGTGGATTTTTATTTGTGATGTAAGAAACGTCAACAACGACTCAGGGAACAAGCGTTACTCATATCCGTGAGGGAAGGTGATTCGAATCATTCAAACCCGACTTGCACGACACTTATGCACTTTCGGAAGAGACGATGTGCGGTCATCTTCAATACTCTTTGTATGTGGCAACCTTTCATAAGATACCTACATGCCAAATCAGTTCAATCGCCCTGGATAATAGTCTCTCTCATGGTGCATCCGTTCGAAATGACAGAATTCGTAAGCGAGTTTTCCGCTACTATGCAGGTCGACCAGCAACCTGAGGCAATCGAAAAAAATCTACACTAAGGTTAACAAGTTACATCGGTTTACTAGACCTCATAAATCCAGTATACAACTGGTACAACGCAATACTTGACCAATGGGGCCGCATACAGCACGGTCCTTAACCTCAACTGGCAACAACACATGGACGCTCAATTCATCAACCTCAACTCCACACTACAACAACAACAAGCCTATCTCGTGGCATACTTCCATCATCAAGGGTTCAACCCTTGACACGGAGGTGAGTGAAGAACAAGCTTGGAGGAGGACCCCCACTTGAGGTAAATTGTATCAACTCCTTGCATATTTATTTTCCACTTACCCATCGTCCACCTTGCATTTAATAATAATAATAATAATAATAATAATAATAAATAGGATAGGTTTTATTTCCCAAATAAAATAAAAGATGTGTGGTAAGAATGACCTGGAATTCACATAGATGAAATGATGAATAGTTGCTCTGTTTTAATTTTCCTACATCCCTTGTTTACAACTTACTACTCTCCAACATATTGCTCTCATTGGCTAGAATTGCTTTTGCCTTGATTTGGAAATTGCGGGTAGTAAAAGCTTAATCCATTCTATGTTGTTGTGAGATATGATATAGTGATAGGGCTGCTATTCCTTGTTTGATAGTGAAACATAGATTTCCGGAGAAATTCTTAAAAGATTTAAATTATCCTCATTTGATTGGAAATACCCACCAAAGCCATATGATACATTATATTGATAAACCTTATGCATATGCTATTTGCTTTGACATTGAGCTTTATCAAACTAGTATAGACCAATGTGAGATTTATTTCATTACTTTTTGAATTCAAGACTTCACTTGTACATGCTATACTTCTACACTAGAAGTAAGCAAATTTCCATCATACCACCATTTCACAATAAAAAGAGAAAATCCATATCATGCAGGCTTAGTACTCTCTCCAAAATTCATTGCATGAAAAGGGAGTAGAATACATGGCTACAAGAAAAAGTAAAAGAAAATGCATGCTTACATCATAAGCATGAGAAAAAAAGTAGCCATGTTTCATCCCTGCAAAATAAGAGAGTCCACTCAAAAAAGGAGTCATCTCAAGATCCACATCCACTCCATTCCATCACACATGCACAAGTCTTGAATCAAATTGTTTTGAATTGATTTCTCCTAAGGCTTGCTCTTTTGACTTAGCAATATTATGTGTTGCAAATATGCCTACTATATTCCCTACCAAGCTCCACATACAAGCCTTATGTAGAGGTAGGATGAATTTAAGCACAATGCCTTGGTGAGGACATATTTCCACTACACAAAAAGGAGAGACTTGAGAGAATCAAATTGAGATACTTAAAATCTAAATTGAACTCTCCGGAATTTAAGTGGAACTTGATTTCTAGGGTATGTGTTTTTAATTTGCTGTTCTGTCTTTCCACCACCCATGAAAACGAGATGGCATAAGCCCCATAATAACCTAAGATGGGTGAAGTACCGTGCCAATTTTTGCAATACTAGGTAGAGTATATTGTTGTGCACATGTTACTTTTGAAAAGTAGAACATAGTAGCAACTCCTGATCATCAACCTAAAGTCTTGACTTTGCTCGGGATGAGCAAAAGATAAGCTTGGGGGAGTTTGTTGACGTTTGTTATACACCAATTTCACCCATCAATATAACTCAATTATGTGAAGGAATTGTCATTTCTTGCACACATCACCTTTCTATTTAACCTATTTTCACTTGTCCTTGGAGAAAGTAGTGCATGCAGGGATTCTATGCAGAATTGAAGTGAAACAAGGGGATGGATCCTATAAAATATCATTCCAGCCAAATAGGTGACGCCACGTGGCACCACATGCTCAAATGGCCCACAAACAGAAGTATCCAAGGCCATCCAACGGTGTAGCACTAATATCTGTCAATGGGACCCACCTGCCAGTCACCTTGAGGAAGCAAACCGCGAAAGGGGCTAAGACCAGGTCGGTCGACCCCCCTAGTCGGCCGACTAGGTCCTGGCACCTTTCTTGATCAAACTCCACGTGTAGGCTCCTCCCGACTTGAAGAGGTCATGGGTGACTGATTCACGCGCTTTTTGGGGTGGGAACCGACCCTTCTCCAAGCTATAAATAGGACCCCTCACCCCTCACTTCAACACACACCACTTGAGTATTCTTCCTTTGTATCCACTACTCTACATAGGTCTAAAGGAGTATAGGCTGTAGAGAGGAGAGTCTCTAGTCCATTATTCATAATAAAGGTGTTATCATTAGTCTTCATATGTTCATGTACTTGAATGAAGTGTTTCTTGTTTGATTGTGGATTCCATGTATGTGGTAGGAGTAGTATTTATGATTGTTCTATACTATGTTCATCACATAATCATAAACACTATAAACCTCCACTATAGTCTAATTAGCTATGATATGGTTATGTTAACTTGAATCACTTATGCTATGAATTAACATTGGTTCAACGATGATTTAGTTCATTTCCATAGGATGGCTTGTGCCTAGGCTATTAAGGTAATTACTTAATATGCTAGCATGGTGCTAGGACAGAGAGTAGCGTTGAATGTCTCGTAGACCCATAGATTGAAGAGGTAGGCAGTAGGTGGTGACAGCCCTATCTGTCCTTTGTAATCCTCCACGTTCAGCTATGCCACAGGCTCTTGGCGGGAGTCGCCTAGTGTTGCTAGGGGTAAACCCGTGCCCGATGTGTTAATCCACTTAGCATGAGAATTCATAATTAACATGATCATTAGTAACTAACTTAGGCTATGTATATGTACACTAGAAGCGTAGGAGGAGTGTCTACCTAACTCTTAGCCTAATTCCTCTATTACCTCATTTATCCCCTTAGGATAGAATGCTCTTGCGTGTGTCACACTACCTCAACTTATCATTTAACCCATCCTTGCTAGAACTCTACCTAGACCAACCTAAGCCATTTCCACTTGATGATTGTTTTACTTCCATCTAGCCTTCCTTTGGGAAAATATAAATGACACCCTTTGGGAATACTCTTTAAAGGGAAATGCTAAGTTTCCGTGCGCTTGCGGACGTTCAATTAAGAATTAAAACCTACCAACAAACATTTCTGACACCACTGCTAGGGATGAATTGTAAGTAGTGTGTAGGAAATATCAACAAGAATTTTTGGCGCCGTTGCCGGGGAAGGCAGCCGAAGTATTGCATGATTAAGTGAATAGGATAGGACCCTCGTAGGTTTTAGTAGGATGAACACTCTTTGTTTTTGCATTTTATGTGACATTAGGATAGTGTATGTATGGTTTCTGCTTGCCGAAAAACTTTGTTGAAGATCCTGAATCCCTTCTAAGAGATCAACCCCGTGTTGTAACCCCTCAGGAGCTTTGAGCGGCAAAGTAAGCCAGCACAACCCACCAACAACCTAAACACTAATGGCCCAGAAGACCCTTTGTGAGTTTTCGGCTCCCTCTGCTAACAATGTGCCTGTTGGGCCCACTGCTAACACAGGAGACGTAAACACCGAAATCAAGACTGTCCTGATTACTATGGTGGAAGCCAACCCATTTTGCAGGAAGGCTAAGGAGGATGCAAGTGCTCACCTGCAACAGTTCCTTGAGATCTGTAGCACTTTTAAGATAAAGGACGTATCTCCTGATGTTGCCCGTCTTAGGCTGTTCCCGTTCTCTCTTCTTGGGAGGGCAAAACAGTGGTTTTATGCGAACTGAAGTGCTATAGATACTTGAGAGAAATGTTCTACTGCATTCCTTGCAAAGTTTTCCCCGTTGGGCAAGACCAGTGCCCTACGTGGAAGAATTTTCAGCTTCCAGCAAGATGTCAAGGAATCTATTCCCGAAGCTTGGGAAAGGTTGCAGGAGTCATCCTAGCCTGTCCATCACCATGTTGATGCTGCTGCTGGAGGTGCCTTCTTCTCGTTAATGGTGCCCAAAGCCAAAGATCTAATTGAGAAGATGGTGTCAAACATGGGTTGGAGCGACGAGCGTCTCCATACCCACCAGCGAGGCATGCACACCTTGAAGGAGGTGGACATGGTTGCTACCGAATTGGACCTCCTTATGAAGAAAATTGATGGACAAGGCAATGGTGAAGTATGCAGCAATGCCTATGCCTTAGACTCTCACATCACATGTGAAGTTTGTGGCAACAAAGGCCATTTGGGCAATGACTGTCCAGAAACCCGTGAGGATGCCCTATACCTAACCAACAATTGAAACAACAATGGATATCGTCCAAGAGGTCAAGTGTGGGGCCAACCACGCCCATTCTTTCAAGGAGGGTACAACAACAATGGCAATAATGGAAAGCAACCCAACTTGAGAGAACATGCCATTATCTAGCTGAAGATCAATGATGCTCTATCCAAGAAGCTGTCAGCTAATGACAAGACCCTAGAAAGCATCAATGCCAAGATTGAAGGACTATCCTCAGCCTTCAAGAATCAATTGAGTTTCAACAAGATGTTGGAGACTCAATTGGCTCAACTAGCTGCAGTTGTTCCTCCAAAGGCGAAAGTGAGTGCGGTGACTACGAGAGTTGGCAAGACCACTCGTGACCCACCATATCCCACACAAGAGAAGAGGACAACAAGGTAGAAGGAGGCTGTCCCAGTTGGCATAAGTGAACCACTTAGTGAGAGAATGGCCAAACACTTTGAGGACACCAATTTATTGCCATTCCCTCACAGGCAAAGGAAGCCAACATTGGATGAGCAATTCAACTGCTTTGTTGAGATCATCCAAAAAATCCAAATCAATGTGACCTTGATCGATGCGATGCAAGTACCCACTTATGCTCACTATCTCAAGGACATATTAAATAACAAGCGGCCGTTGCCCACCACTGAAGTTGTCAAGCTTACGGAAGACTACAGCGCAACCATCCTCAATAGGCTTCTGGAAAAGAAGAAGGACCCCGAATGTCCTATAATATCATGCTCAATTTTTGCACACCACTTTGACAAGGCCCTTCGTGACCTTGGAGCAAGCATGAGTGTGATGCCCAAGGTGGTTTTCAACAAGCTGAACTTCACGTAGCTCACTCCAACACCAATGCAGCTCCAACTTGCTGATTCTTGAGTCCCTTATCTGACGAGTATTATCGAAGATGTCTCGGTGAAAATATGGAACTGCTTCATACCCGTGGATTTTTTGGTGCTCGACATGGAGGTTGAGAAGGATACGCCGTTCATTCTTGGGCGCCCATTCCTAAGCACCGTGAAAGCTCGCATAGATGTGGGAGCTGGAGAAATCAACTTCCCTATCAGTGGCAAGGAGGAGAAGTTTAACTTTTGCCCAAAGTTGGAGCAATGCTCAATGATCCACATTGGGGAAAATGTTAAACACATTCAAGATGTCAAAATTACACCTCCAAAGGTGGACCCGCTCATTGCATTCATGAGGAATTTATGCGGAAAGCCCGTCTTATCGTCCATGCTGACATCCCAAGAAGACAGAGAAGTCTGGGCCTCCTCAAGGGCCCAAGTACACCAAGCCGCCAAAGAAGGAGTGGCGGATGATTCAAGACAAGCCCTCCGAGCCCATCCCTCTGGGCCCGGATGTCAAGAAATGAAGAAGGAGGAATGTCCATCTCATCGAACGGTGGTGAGACCTAGCCAATAAGTTAAATTGGTAGTTATTTTTTTCTTTGTTTTTCTTTTCTCTTTATTTAGATTTCCCCATTTAGTTTGATTCTCCCACTGCATATTTGATATTCTTAGCAAGCTGAGAATCTTTTATTCCCAACTATCATTTTTATTTCTTTATTTTTCACAAAAAGAAAATTGTTGGGTTTTTGCAAAGGGAATTTTTATTTGGAAAACAATCTTTTTGAGCTGCAAAAGTGGTGTTTCACCAACATGCTGATTCCATAGACGTTGGGGAGCCACCTGCCGAAAGGGAGAACATGGGGGCCCACCTGTCAGGTCGGCCAACCCCCCTGCTAGGCCGACTAGGGGAAAGAGCCAATTTGGATCTCTCTCCTCCAACGGCTGCATTTGGTGCCCTAGTGACCGTTGGGGATTGCACACTATAAATGGTGGTCGTAAGGAGCTCTTCTCTTCACACTTCACCTCATTTAATACATCCCCAAAGTCACTCTTGCTCAAATTGTTTTTCTTTCTTTTCATTGAAGCACTCTTACTCAAAATCCAACTCAAAAAGATTTGCTCTTGATTGAATTTGCAATTTGCTTTCAAGTTCTCCAAGGGAAAATTCGCCAGGGTTTTGTTAACATCACCTCTTTCGAGTTTTTGCCTTGTTGTGTTCTTGTTTGTTGTGGCTATGAAAGGAATTAAAAGGTTGTTTGGAAAGAGGAAGGAAGCTGCAAGCTCAAGCCATGGCGGAGACTCAAGTGCACGCCCCTCTTCCGTTGCTACACCAAGTTCACGGAGGAGGAGTGTAGGAGAGGACACCCGCATGGGTGAGAGGAGCAACCCTCACAAACTTCTTCCCGACGACAACCTCGACATCCAAAGTGAAGGAGAAGATCAAGCATGCAAGCTCCTCCAAGATTTTGAGTTTTCTCACATGAAAGCTTATGATCTAGATTTGATCTCCAAAATAGGTATGGATTCCGAATTCTTTTCCATTTGGCATGCACTAGGATGGGAAAATTTTTGCTCACATAGAGGAGAAAGGTTCACGCCTTCTGTCCATACAATTCCTTTGCACACTCAAGATAGGATTTGATGGTATTACTTTTTGATTATTTCAAAAAGAATACAACATCCTATGGAAATAGTTATGCGAAATCCTAGGCTTCCATAAACGTTGTTTGCTAGAATTAGACATTTTTCCTAAGTTTAAAAAACAAAGTTTTTGGCAAGAACTAACTGGTGAGGTCAGATATAGTGGACCTAGGAATAGGCACTTGCACAACCCCACTTTACGCTTCATGCATAGATGGGTGGCTATGACAATGTTCCGTAGAGGAGATGTAAGGATTGTGCGTGATGATGAGCTGAAAGTTTTATTTGCCATGATTAAAAAGATAAAAGTTGCTCCACTCATTGCCATGATGATACAATGATTAGATTATATTCCTAGGGTAGGGCCAATTGAATGCAGTTCATTGATTACTCGTATTGCTACTAGGGTAGGAGCACTTGAATATTCTTCATTTGAGTACATTGAAAGTGAAAGAGAATTCATTGATGAAGAATATTTAGTACAAATACATACCCTTAATCATGATCAAGATGGCTCTATGATATTTTATTATCCCAGCTTTGTCAATGAAATTTGGTTACATAACCCGAATTATCATTTGTACAAATGCCGGAGGATAACAATTGACCTACTTCCCTTCGAGGAAGCTGGAAGAAGTAATGTCTATAGCAAGGTAACTAGAAGCTGTACAAGGAGAGCGGCAATGCCCCCGACAACTTCCACAGTCCATGAGTAGGAAGAGGAAGAGAACCCAACGGGTGATGCACCCGGATGGACTCAACCTCCATCGTATGAGACCGAAGGTCCGTCTTGGCATGGATGGCCAGGTGCTACATGGGAGACACCCCTATCCACTTCAAGCTCTAGCAGCTTGCCTCCAACATATATGAGAAGATGTCATTCCACTTCGGCTAGAAGTCATCGTGACTATAGCCAAGGAATGACAAACCTCTCTAGACGTATGGAGGAGCTTGAAGTGAGGATGGGTGACATCTACAACACTCTCCAAGGGCATGTCCAAGGTACCCAAGACTGGCAACAACAAATGGACGCTCAATTCATCAATCTGAACTCCACGCTACAACAACAACAAGCCTATCTTGTGGCATACTTCCATCATCAAGGGTTCAACCCTCGACACGGAGGTGAGTGAAGAACAAGCTTGGAGGAGGACCCCCACTTGAGGTAAATTGTATCAACTCCTTGCATATTTATTTTCCACTTACCCATCGCCCACCTTGCATCTAATAATAATAATAATAATAATAATAATAATAATAATAATAATAATAATAATAATAATAATAATAAATAGGATAGGTTTTATTTCCCAAATAAAATAAAAGATGTGTGGTAAGAATGACCTGGAATTCACATAGATGAAATAATGAATAGTTGCTCTGTTTTAATTTTCCTAAGTCCCTTGTTTACAACTTACTACTATCCAACATATTGCTCTCATTGGCTAGAATTGCTTTTGCCTTGATTTGGAAATTGTTGGTAGCAAAAGCTTAATCCATTCTCTGTTGTTGTGAGATATGATATAGTGATAGGGCTGCTATTCCTAGTTTGATAGTGAAACTTATATTTCTGGAGAAATTCTTAAAAGATTTAAGTTATCCTCATTTGATTGGAAATACCCACCAAAGCCATATGATACATTATATTGATAAACCTTATGCATATGCTATTTGCTTTGACATTGAGCTTTATCAAACTAGTATAGACCTATGTGAGATTTATTTCATTACTTTTTGAATTCAAGACTTCACTTGTACATGCTATACTTCTACACTATAAGTAAGTAAATTTCCATCATACCACCATTTCACAATAAAAAGAGAAACTCCATATCATGCAAGCTCAGTACTCTCTCCAAAATTCGATGCATGAAAAGGGAGTAGAATACATGGCTACAAGAAAAAGAAAAAGAAAATGCATGCTTACATCATAAGCATGAGAAAAAAAGTAGCCATGTTTCATCCCTGCAAAATAAGAGAGTCCACTCAAAAAAGGAGTCATCTCAAGATCCACATCCACTCCATTCCATCACACATGCACAAGTCTTGAATCAAATTGTTTTGAATTGATTTCTCCTAAGGCTTGCTCTTTTGACTTAGCAATATTATGTGTTGCAAATATGCCTACTATATTCCCTACCAAGCTCCACATACAAGCCTTATGTAGAGGTAGGATGAATTTAGGCACAATGCCTTGGTGAGGACATATTCCCACTACACAAAAAGGAGAGACTTGAGAGAATCAAATTGAGATACTTAAAATCTAAACTGAACTCTCTGGAATTTAAGTGGAACTTGATTTCTAGGGTATGTGTGTTTAATTTACTGTTTTATCTTTCCACCACCCATGAAAACTAGATGGCATAAGCCCCATAATAACCTAAGATGGGTGAAGTACCGTGCCAATTATTGCAATACTATGTAGAGTATTTTGTTGTGCACATGTTACTTTTGAAAAGTATAACATAGTAGCAACTCCTGATCATCAACCTAAGGTCTTGACTTTGCTCAGGATGAGCAAAAGATAAGCTTGGGGGAGTTTGTTGACGGTTGTTATACACCAATTTCACCCGTCAATATAACTCAATTATGTGAAGGAATTGTCATTTCTTGCACACATCACCTTTCTATTTACCGTATTTCCACTTGTCCTTGGAGAAAGTAGTGCATGCAGGGATTCTATGTAGAATTGAAGTGAAACAAGAGGATGAATCCGATAAAATATCATTCCAGCCAAATAGGCGACGCCACGTGGCACCACATGGTCAAATGGCCCAAAAACAGAAGTATCCAAGGCCATCCAACGGTGTAGCACTAATATCTATCAATGGGACCCACCTGCCAGTCACCTGGTGGAAGCAAACCGCGAAAGGGGCTAAGACCAGTTCGGCCGACCCCCCTAGTCGGCCGACTAGGTCCTGTCATCTTTCTCGATCAAACTCCACGTGTAGGATCCTCTCGACTTGAAGAGGTCATGGGTGACTGATTCACGCGCTTTTGGGGGTGGGAACCGACCCTTCTCCAAGCTATAAATAGAACCCCTCACCCCTCACTTCAACACACACCACTTGAGTATTCATCCTTTGTATCCACTACTCTCCATAGGTCTAGAGGAGTATAGGCTGTAGAGAGGAGAATCTCTAGTCCATAGTCCAAGTAGGAGAGGAGTAGAAGGAGTCTCTTACTAATTGGGAAAGGTATGCCTCCCATATTCCTATTTTTATTTGTGACATTACTCATAATAAAGGTGTTATCTTTAGTCTTCATATGTTCATGTACTTGGATGATGTGTTTCTTGTTTGATTGTGGATTCCATGTATGTGGTAGGAGTAGTATTTATGATTGTGCTATAGTATGATCATTAAATTATCATAAACACTATAAACCTCCACTATAGTCTAATTAGTAATGATATGGTGATGTTAACATGAATCACATATGCTATGAATTAACATTGGTTCAACGATGATTTAGTTCATTGCCTTAGGATGGCTTGTGCCTAGGCTCTTAAGGTAATTACTTAATATGCTAGCATGGTGCTTGGATAGAGAGTAGCGCTGAATGTCTCGTAGACCCACGGATTGAAGAGGTAGGCAGTAGGTGGTGACAACCCTATCTGTCCTTTGTAATCCTCCATGTTCGGCTGTGCCACAGGCTCTTGGCAGGAGTCGCCTAGTGTTTCTAGGGGTAAAATCATGCCTGATGTGTTAATCCACTTAGCATGAGAATCCATAATTAACATGATCATTAGTAACTAACTTAGGCTATGTATACGTACATTACAAGCATAGGAGGAGTCTTTACCTAACTCTTAGCCTAATTCCTCTATTAGCTTATTTATCCCCTTAGGATAGAATGCTCTTGTGTGTGTCACACTATCTCAACTTATCATTGAACCCATCCTTGCTAGAACCCTACCTAGACCAAACTAAGCCCTTTCCACTTGATGATTGTTTTACTTCCATCTAGCCTTCCATTGGGAAAATATAAATGACACCCTCTGGGAATACTCTTTAAAGGGGAAATGCTACATCGATAGTTACCGCACGCTTGCGGACGTTCACTTATGAATTAAAACCTACCAACAAATATTTCAGGCTCCACTCCTAGGGTTGAATTGTTAGAAGTGCGTAGGAAATATCAACAGATATTCACTATAGGACATGGAAAACATGAGACCAACATCCCCACGTGCGTAGCGGGATAGCTGCATGAACATGTTCAAGTAATCCCTCACACTCATGTTGCCTTGCTTCAGGATGAGAAATTCCTGGTGCTTATCTTGGATTTCACCCTCAGGCAGAAAAAGGTTTCTGGAGTTGTTCTTGAACTCCGCCTGAGTGATGTTCTCCAGATCATGGTTTGCCTCAGTATATGAACTCCACCAATCCACTGCATGTCCATGGAGTTGATGAGAGGCTAGCAGCACCATATCATTCCCTTCACACCGAACTATCCTTAGTTTGCTTTCACGATCCTCAGCTAGTCATCAGCATCTATTCGCTTAGCTACCATGGCAAAGCTTGGTGGTTGGGTGTTTAGAAAGTCCCTAATTGTAACACCCTTATTTTCATCCATTATGCATTGCATACATTCTTATACATGTTTAACATTAAGAAACATAAAAAGGAACAAGTTTAAAATGAATTAGAAGCAAAACACCATTTAAAAACCTGTATCAGTGCAGACTTGTCCAGTTTGGACCTCGGACTAGTCCGGTTTTGCTCTCAGTTGACTCTCCGGACTTGTCTACTCTTGCTGCGGATTAGTCCGATTGAGTTTCTTTTGCTGTCCGGACTTGTCTGTTGTCTAGTACGGACTAGTCCGTTCCTTGCTACTTGAACATCTTGGAGTTGTCCGGTAGATCCCTCTTTTAATCCAGTTTTTGGAAAATTGTCAGGCCTTCGGACTTGTCCCGCTTCAACCGGGCTTGCCCATTTTCCTTTCTGAACAAGATCGAACTTGTCCGGAACCAGAACGGACTTGTCCATTCAAGTCTTTGTTCCCGGTCACACTAGTCGGCCCCTAGTGGACTTGTCCGGTATCCTGACTCAAATTCAATCTTTTCCTCCATGACATTTTATTGGGCATTTTCCTTAATTGGCCCAAGAACGTTGTGCCTAACCCATGTGGAGCCCATGTGGGACCCCTACATGGCCTCCACTGCCTTAAACTCGAATTCCACCCAAACCATACCTATCCACCTCTATATAAACACCCCAATACCCACCCCTTCACCTCTTTGCCACAATTGAAGAAACTCCAACCCCTAGATCGTGAGAGCCGCTGTCAAAAGGAGTTCACCGCAGCCAGGGGAAAGGAACAAGGAAGGAGAAGGATCCAGCAAGATTGATCTTTGTCAACTCATCGACATCATCGTCAATTCTCCACCAACTCTCCATCTTCCTTGGATCTATATGCCAAGATCTTGAGTTTCGTCGAATTTTCGACCCTTGAGTTGTTGAATTCATGGTAATTACCTTAGATCATCTTTCTACTTCAATCTTGGTCCCATAATTCAACTCAAACAATACTCTAGTTGGAAATTCTCAAAAAACTCTAGGCGAGCGTACTTGTCCGACCCTTTGCGGACTAGTCCGATCAACTTTCTGGTCCAGGGCGGACTAGTTCGCTCCCCAGTACAGAATTGTCCATCCACCTTAATCTGAAGTTGCTGAATTAAACCCAAATTGACTCAAATCAACTCGAAACCTGTTCAAACTTGTTGAAAACCATTGTAACTAGTGAGTAAACATTAATATCAACTCATTAACAAGTTTTACCACATAATTGCATTAATCATGCATGTCATGGCATATTGAGTAATATATGAGCATGTATTGATTGTAATGTTTGTTTTGTATGTCTATCATGTGGAATAGAAGGTGTTGCTATAGATGGTGCTGTCGAGGACCTCCAGCACCAAAATTTCGATGTTTTTGACCCGATTCAAGCTCAGGAGCAAGGCAAGTTTCCTTGATCACTTTGATCCTGTTTTTAAATGTTTTTTTTTTTGCAAAACTGCATGCTTTGTGTCAAATTGATGGGAAATGCAAGATAAGAATTTACTAGTCTTGTTTGACCATCCTTGTCACTTGGGAGAAGTTGTAGAGTGTCGGGAAGGGCATTTTTACCTTTTTGCTTCACTCTAGTTAATTTGGATGGGAAAACAACCAAATGGCTTAACTATGTAATAATGAGCATGTATATGATGGATATGGTTAATTGGTAAACATGGGACTTGGAGATCTAAGCAAGCATGGATTGTGGACTGGGTTGGATGTTATGTTGGTTTTGCTTGCCTTAGATCTAATGACCGGTTCATGCGAGAATAAGCCAAGACAACAGTGCCACCACAAGGCCAAGTATGGTTGCGGCGTAGCTGAATAATTAGGTGTGCTGCTGGTATTGTATGAACCATTGGATGGTGTGGGGAATGGGAGTCGAGGAGGGATACCCTGAGAACCGCATGGCACATGAGGGGCCCGTGGTGGGAGAATGCAGATTCAAGCCTGCTGGTAAAACCTTAGTGTGTCCGTACATACTAGTAGTCCCTTTGTAAAAGCTATTTTGTGATCTCTTGGCCACACACCAACAGAAGTGTGATAAGGCATGATAGAGGTTCTTAGTCACCAAAAGTGATGAAATCACGAACATGTGGGTAAAGTGGTACAACCTCTGCAGAGTGTTAAAAACTATAATGATAGCCGTGCTACCGGTTATGAGCACCTGGAAAACTTCCATGATTAGAGTGGAACTGGTATTTGGGATGGTTATGGTTGAATTATGGTTCGGTATTGGTTATGGTTATGGATTGGATGGTGATAATTGGATATTGATAATGAGGATGGTAAGAATATCGTATATGGATGGATAATGAATAATGGATGTGATATAATGGTAATTGATGGTGTTGGACTCATAATTGGTAATTATTTGGGATATGATGGGATTACTTCACATAGACATTGTAGGATGCTTTTCACCTATTTTAAATGTACTTTTCAGCAACTAGCCATTATTTATTATCATTCCTTGTTTAAGCTACATGTCATTATTTTCCCACACTTGTGGAGTATGACATGTACTTACCCTTGCAATTCCCCCACCAACAGTTTTAGGTGATGTTTTTCAGTATCCTAAGGATAATGCAGAGTACTAGACAATGTGCTGCCGTTGACTTGCCTGTGGTGTTGCTTGGAGCCGCGCATTCCCCTATGCTCAGTTTGCTTAGTTTGCTCTTAGTTGCCTAATTATTTTATTTACACTGCAGTTATAGTTCTATATTGGCCATTAGAGTTTTTAATTGAGGATTATTTGAATATTGTAATAAAGGTACTTAATTAACTTGTGTTGTGGTAATTTTCTGCATATCGTTTGCGATGCACTCGTGTATGTGTGTTGAACATCCTGGGCACACATTTGTGTCGCGCTTGGTTCATTTTCAGAACCGGGTGTGACAATTTGGTATCAGAGCCACAGGTTGACCGTAGGACGCAGCCTATATAGAATGGACACCTTAGAGAACATAGAAACATTCATGATGCATTGTGGTTTGTTTGGTGTACTGATTGCTACAAAATGTTTGTTTGTATGCTTAGTAGAGTATTATGGGATGCTTTAGCACTTGCCACATCTATATAGGCTAGTATAGGTAGTTGCTTAGTTTCATACTCCTTGATGCATATAGTTGGGGACTCGTTCTATCTCTCTTTTATATCTCAATCAACCTCTACTTCAATGGAAGATGGACACAGCTAGAGTTTCACCATCTCAGACAAAGCTATATGGAAGATGAGAACAAATATCCTATGTCCAAACGTAAGTCTTAAAATAAGGGGGGTAGAATTCCTCGCTAACCTCATTGATTTGGATTCACAAGGATTGGAGAAGAGAGGATGTTCCCAGCTTGGGAGTTGACCAACAAGGACATCAGTGTTCTAAGGGGGGTGGATTGGCTACAGAAGCACGATGGAGTAATTCAGTGTGCCACCAAAACTGTGTAATTGACAAATGACGAGGGAGTCAACCTTGAAAATTAATGAATCGCAATAAACATCGAAGGACTTAAAGCAACATATTCAGCAACATAATCAGCAACGTGTTCAAGAACTTTCTTTATGTGATGTGTGCCAACAAATCAAAGCTGAACATCAAAGGCCAGCTGGATTGTTGTGGCCATTGAAGATTCTGGAATGGAAGTGGGGAGAAATTGGTATGAATTCATAGTTGGATTACTGCAAACCCAGTCCAGTTACGACTCAATATGTGTCATTGTGGATCGATTGACCAAATCAGCTTATTTCATTTCTGTCAAGACCAAGTATACCACTGCACAGTTAGCCGAGTTGTACATGGAGATAATTGTATGTCGACATGTAGTACCCAAGAAAGGAGGTCCAAATACTTGGTTCATGCTGACCCGATGTGTTGCTACAAGCTGAAAAGTATGTTCAAACAATCCGCGAGAATTTGAGGGCTGCTCAATCAAGACAAAAGGGCTATGCGGATAATAGGCGGAGTGTTGACGAATGTTATATACCAATTTCACCCTTCAATATAACTCGGTTATGTGAAAGAAATATCATTTCTTGCACAAATCACCTTTCTATTTAACCTATTTCCACTTGTCCTTGGAGAAAGTAGTGCATGCAGGGATTCTTTGCAGAATTGAAGTGAAACAAGGGGATGGATCCTACAAAATATCATTCCAGCCAATCAGGCGATGCCACATGGATCAAATGGCCCACAAACAGAAGTATCTAAGGTCATCCAACAATGTAGCACCCATATCATGGAATAGGACCCGCCAGTCAGTAACCTGGTGGAAGAACTGGTCGTTTGGAGCTAGGACTAGGTCGGCCGACCCCCTAGTCGGCCGACTAGGTCCTGGTGCCAAACGCGGTCAAACGCCACGTGTTGGCTCCTCCCAGCTTGAAGAGGTCATGGGTGACTGATTCTCGCGCTTTTGGTGGTGGGAATTGACCCTTCTCCAAGCTATAAATAGGACCCCTCACCCCTCAATTCAACACACACCACTTGAGTATTCTTCCATTGTATCCACTACTCTCCATAGGTTTAGAGGAGTATAGGTTGTAGAGAGGAGAGACTCTAGTCCATAGTCCAAGTAGGAGACGAGTAGAAGGAGTCTCTTCCCAATTTCCAATTGGGAAAGGTATGTCTCCCATATTCCTATTTGTATTTGTGACTTTATTCTTAATAATGATGTTATCTTTAGTCTTCCATTGTTCATATACTTGGATGAAGCATTTCTTGTTTGATTGTAGATTCATGTATGTGGTAAGAGTAGTATTTATGATAATGCTATACCATTATCTTTATATCATCATATACACTACAAAACCTCTGCTATAGTCTAATTAGCTATGATATGATTATGTTAACATGAATCACTTATGCTATGAATTAACATTGGTTCAATGATGATTTAGTTCATTGCATTAGGATGGTTTGTGCCTAGGCTCTTAAGGTAATTACTTAATATGCTAGCATGATGCTAGGATAGAGAGTAGTGTTGAATGTCTCGTATGCCCATGGATTGAAGAGGTAGGCAGTAGGTGGTTACAACCTTATCTGTCCTTTGTAATCCTCCACGTTCAGCTATGCTGCAGGCTCTTGGTGGGAGTCGACCTAGTATTGCTAGGGGTAAACCCGTGCCCAATGTGTTAATCCACTTAGCATCAGAATTCGTAATTGACATGACCATTAGTAACTAACCTAGGCTATGTATATGTACATTAGAAACATTGTAGGAGTACTCTACCTAGTTCTTAGCCAAGTCCCTCTTTACCATATTTGTCCCCTTAGGATAGAATGCTCTAGTGTGTATCACACTACCTCAATTACCCTTTATCCATCCTTGCTAGAACCCTACTTAGGTGTTGACAGTCCTTAAGTGCCATATTTGGACTGTCAATTCACCTCATAATGTGCACAAAAGAGAAACACAACGTAGTGGTAGAGTTAAAAACTAACCAATTCCACAAGTTTTGGTGTTTATTTGTATGCAGGTGAAATTAGACCCAAAAATAACAAGACATGTAGGGAGTACTCCATGAAAGTGGGTTTCGATGAATCAGGTGACACCACGTGTCATCACATGGATTAAATGGCCAAATAACAGAAGTATCTGAGGCCATCCAATGTGTAGCACCCATATAAGGGGATGGGACCCACTTGGCAGAGACCTGGAGAAAGCACAGCCCCAACAAGGACAAGAACAGGTCGGCCGACCCCCCCCCCCCCCCCCCCCAGTCGGCCGACTAGGTCATGGCACCAATTGCGGTCAAACGCCACGTGTTGCCTCCTCCTGGCTTTAAGACATCATGGGTGACTGATTCGTGCGCATTTGGTGGAGGGAACCGACTCTTTTCCCCCTATAATAAGAACCCCACACCTCACTTCACACACACACACACCAAAAGTTGAGAATAGAATATCACTCCAAAGGATTTGAGTAGTCCTAGAGGCTGCCAAGTAGAAGGAGAGTTTGGTGAAGAGTTTAGGAGAAGGAGGCTTGGACTTGTCAAGTCCCTCTTCTGCACTTGTACCCCTACAAAAGTGTTATTCAAATCAAGTAAGCCTTTGTGAATTCAATTCATGTTTCATTCTCAAATCATAGTAGTTTGCACAAGTAGTTACTTGTGGGTTCATTGCTTTAATTTATTAGAGGCTCTAGTTGTAGCTTTGTGTTCGAAACAACTAGAGTTGTGATTTAAAACATAAGTGTGGTGCTTAGGTTAGAAATCACCAGTGAATATCTCGTATATCCACATATTGAAGAGGTAGGCAGTAGGTGGTGACAACCCTATCTATCCTTTGTAATCCTCCACGTTCGACTATGCCATAGGCTCTTGGCGGGAGTTGCCTAGTATTGCTAGGGGTAAACTCGTGCCCAAAGCAAGTAGCTACCGCAAATTCATTTGAATTAGAATCAATACCTTGAATTCCTCTATCTTCCTTGCCTACCAAACAACTTTGTATACTTGGGTAGATTAGTTCGTAAGATTACAAACACGTTCCTTGGACTTGATACCCTTGGGAATACTCTCTTAAGGGGAAGTGCTACACAATAGTTTTCGTGCGCTTGCGAATTTTTATCTCTGACGTAAGAAATGTCAACAACAAGCATTTCTGGTAAGGCGCTGCTGGAGAACAATTGTTGTTAATCTTCGAACCTTGTTCACCCTAGTATGCATCTAATCATATTATCTTTCCTTTTCTTACCACCACCACGTACATGGAGCAGCCCACAATTCTTTCATATTCTGCCCCGAAGGACAAGTTCTGTGAGCCACCGCCTTCGCGGGAACCCATTTGTTCTACTAGCTATGAACTTCACCCTGACTTTATAGCCATGGTTCGGGAACAATCCTTCTTAGGGACGGACTGTTAAAACCCTTACCACCATCTAAGAGGGTTTGAACAATTGTGTTCACGCCTTCTAACCAATGGTATGAAACAAGAAACTCTCAAATGGAAGTTGTTTCCTTTTCCCTTAAGGAAAAAGACAAACAATGGTATGACCATAACGTTAGGAAGACAAATAGAAACTAGAATGAATTACAAGATAGATTTTGTCTTGCTTTCTTTGCAATTGCTCGAATTGTGTCCTTACGAAAGGAAGTACTATGCTTCCAGTAGATGGAAAAGGAATCCAAAGGTGCAGCTTGGGATAGATTTTCTCTTTTGAGAAATTCCGGCCTAGATTTTTCTATCCCTGATCCGTTGCTCTTGCAACACTTCTACATGGAATTGAACAAAGAGTCTGCCTTACATCTTGACATTACCACTGGAGGATCTTTCCTCCATAAGACGCCGAAAGAAGGTAAGGATCTTCTAGACCGAATTATAGAAAATTCTTCCTTTATTATGGGTCTTAATGACCCCTCTCAAGAGGAAGTAGTGTCAAGATCCGAGGATGAATCCATGGACAAGGAAGAACCCATCTCCTGCTTATCCCACACCTTGTCGGAGGAATCCTCTCCCGAACCCGAAACTACAAAGGAAGAAGAAATTCAACCTTCTGAGTTTCCCTTCTACTTCGAGGAAGAGATATTTGAAGATTTTTGAAATACCTCGAAGTATTGTTGCCATAGAAAACCATCATTGCCTTTAACTCCACCTGACCCACCTTATAGAGTGTTCGTCCAATAGTAGGTCAAGGAGTTAATCTCTATTTTAAGTAGGGAATGCACGGCAGAAGTTGAGCTGTCACCCGAAATCCTTCGGATGACCTCACCTTTGGCAACTATTCTATGTTACAATAGACGGACACCAATGAAGGTCCTATACAACCCCACTATTGGAGCAAATCTCATTTCCGATTCTTGTGCTCTCTCCATTTTTGGCAATGTGCCATTGGCACCAACATGTAAATCCTTCCCAGACTCTTTTGAAAACATCCTTGAAGGATGCGGGGTTTTGCAATAGGTGTCTGTAAGACACGATGATATTGAGGCAATCCTAGATTTCCATGTGTTCGAAATCCAAGATTTCGATATTATGATTGGGATTCCCACTGAGAATTTTCTAATGGAAATTCCTTTGGAAGGAAACCTCAATGTCAACCTTGGAGGGAGAAAGTTTTCTATTCCTGTCCTGCGTTCCAAGAACACATCTTCAGAATCTCCCATCCAAGATGAACCATTAGAGGAGGTTAGAAATCTTCAATTCTTAGCTCCTCCCAAAATAGAAGGAGAAGAAGATTTCATCCAAGAGGAGGATGAATTTCAGGTGGCAATTGAATTGCCAAAAGAAGAGTTCTTCCCAAAACCTCCTATTGAGTGAAAAATTCTACCTCCAGGCCTACATTATGCCTTTCTAAATGGCGATTTGGAAGCCCCTACTACCATAGTGACAAGCTTTCAGATGCTGATACACTCAAACTCATTGCCATGTTAGAAAAGCATAGAACTGTTCTTGGCTATTCCTTAAAGGATCTTAAGGGGATTAGCCCTGCACTATGCACCCATCGCATTCCCATTGACCCCGAGAGTGTCCCCTCAAGGGAACCTCAAATAATGCTTTGCGGGAAGTTGTCAAGAAGGAAGTATTGAAACTTTTGCATACCAGGATTATCTACACTGTTCCTCATAGTGAATGGGTAAGCCCAGTTCATGTAGTGCCCAAGAAGGGAGGTATGACTGTGACGCCTAGTCCCGAAAAATGAACCAAGCTAACGCATATGTGTGCCCTGGATGTTCAACACACATACACGAGTGCAATCACAAAAGAGTATACAGAAAATTACCACAGAACAAGATTAATTATCAAATTTTATTACACAAACCATATTATCCTCGAATACAAGCTCTAATGAATATTAATGACAAGTTCAACTAATGCAGCAGAAATAAACTAATTAAGCAAACTAAACAGCTAAGCAGCACAAGCGATAGGGTATGTATGCGCAGCTCCATGCAACACCACAGGCAAAGCAGACGGTAGACACAACCTAGAACTTTGCATTATCGCCATTAAACTCACAATCCTAATCTGCAACTGTTGGGGGGGATTGCAAGAGTGAGTACATGTCGTACTCAGCAAGTGTGGAAAGTATGACATGTGGTTGATTCAAATGACGAATGAAATAAAGGCTAAGTGCTGAAAAGTACAGTAAAACATTTGAAAAGCAATGTATCATATTTATGTGAAGTAAACCCATCATAAACCATGTAACCATAATAATACCAGTCCATAATTTACCATTGCCAATAACCATAATCAATGTCATAAACCACGATTCCATCCCATAACCATAACCATAACCATAATATCAACCATAACCATTACCAAACCATAACCATCCCAAATCCCAATTTTCCTCTAATCATGTAGGTCATTCAGGCGCTCTTAACCGGGAGCACGGCTATCATGATAGTTTTAATACTCTGCAGAGTTTGTACCACTTTACCCACGTGTTTGTGATTTCATCACCCGTCGGCGACTAAAGAACCTCCCTTATGCCAATTACACTTCCTTTGGTGTATGGCCAAGAGATCACAAAATAGCCTTTACAAAGGGATTACTAGTCTATTCAGACCCCACTGAGGTTTCACCGGTGGCGATGTCTCCCACTGAGCACATCTTCAACCAAGGGCCCCCTCTTGAGCCATTCGGATCCCGGGGTAGTCCCGCCAATCATCAACAAACCCAATCCGACTACCCCTTCCCCGAGCATCCACAATGGTCCAAACAGCACTAGCAAAGCCCTAATTAATCAGCTACGCCGCACCCATACTTGGCCTCGTGGTGGCACTGTAGTCCTGGCCTATTTTCGCATGAACCGGTCCTTAGATCTAAAGCAAGCAAACCACCATAACATCCAACCCATCCACATACCAGGCTTGCTTAGATCACCCATTACAATACCGTATTAACCAGTTCATGTTATCCATAATCTCATCCATGCATAAATAAATTGAGTGGTATAGTTGTTTTCCATCCCAGTTGATTAAGCGAAGCAAAAGGTAAAAATCCTTCCCGACTCTCTACCATAAATTCCAGGTGACAAGGGTGGTTTAACAAGTCTAGTAAACTTCCTACCATAGGATTCCCATCAAATTGACACAGCATGCAGTTTTCAAATAAAACATTTATTTTAAAAACAGGATCAATATGCTTCAAGGACATTTGCCTTGCTCCGACGGATAGGGTTGCTCAAGCGCTTCGAAGTCTTGGCTCTCGAAATCCTCGTACACGACTTCTTGAGCACTTCCCTCTACTCGTGATCACACATACAAGAAATTACATACAAATCAATATGATGCACACACATTAATCAACATGTGATGATATGCATGCATGCAATGTACAATAATTGATTAACTACGGTTGTTTATTAATTAGATGCAACTAGTTCATACGTGTTCATATGAGTTTACGGGGGTTTTAGCAGGGATTAATACTGCTGAAAATAAATTCATGGTGCAACTACGGTTAAATTACGTCTATTAGATTCAATATGTCCGCTAAAATTCGCATCGGAAACGAATCCTACCGTAGATGTGACGGCTTGACGATCGCGGAACGAAGGCGACGTGTAGACGAAGTGGATGGCGCAGCAGTCCTCCGGCGGCACGACGACGACGACGATATCCGGTGGACGGCGGCGCTCTCCTCTTTTTCTTCCTCTTCTTCCCCTCTTTTTTTCTTCCTTTTCTTCCTCTGGTGGCGCCTCTGTTCTCTGGTTTCTTTTTCCCGGCGGCTAGGGTTTCCTTTCCCCTGGGCGGCGGCGGTTTTGCTTCTGGTGTCGAGGGGAAAACACGGAGCCCTGCAGCCGTATTTATAGGCGCAGGCGCGGCTAGGGACGCGCGGCACAATGCGGGATCGGGCGTGCTAGCGGCGCTAGGGCACAGGAACGGGGCTAGGGCGAGCGAGCGCGTGCGGCCGAGCGCGGCTCGCGCCAGGCGCGGGGCCAACGGGGCAGGTGGCGGGGCGCGCGCTGGAGCGGGGCCCAGCGGGCGGATCGGGGCAGGCGCGGGATTCGCGCGCTGTGCGCGGGACGAGGTGGTGCGGTGGCCAGGCGGCGGGGTCGCGCGCTGCTGGCTGGGCCGCTCGGCCTGGCCAACGGGCGGTTTTGTTTTTCTTTTATTTTTGTTTTTTTATAAATATATTACTATTTATTTATTTTTTTATATTATTTATTTATTTATATATATATTTACATATATTTTTTTATTATTATTTTTATACTTATTCCCTATTACAAGTTTTAGGCTATAATTATTATTTTCTCTTTCTTCTTTTTGCTACACCATATATGTATGTTTTATCATTTTTCCTTCATTCTATTAATATTTAATGTATGAACATGTATGCAATGCATGATGCGAAAGTTGAGGGTGTTACAATGACGGTCGTTCAAAATGAGAAGAATGAATTGATTCCACAATAAACCATTACGGGATGGAGGATTTGCATTGATTACCAAAAACTTTACAAGGCTACAAGGAAGGATCATTTTCCACTACCCTTCATCGATGAGATGTTAGAGCGGTCGGCAAAACATTCCTACCTTTGTTTTCTTGATGGGTATTCAGGTTGTCGTCAAATCCCAATCCACCCCGATGATTAAAGTAAGACCACATTCACATGTCGCTATGGGACTTATGCCTACCGACATATGTATTTTGGACTATGCAATGCTCCTGCCTTTTTTCAACGATGCATGATGTCTATCTTTTCTGACATGATTGAGGAGATCATGGATGTTTTCATGGATGATTTCTCCGTCTATGGGAAATTTTTTGATCATTGTCTGGAAAACATAAACAAGGTCTTACAAAGATGCCAAGAGAAGGACCTAGTACTCAATTGGGAAAAGTGCTATTTCATGGTCCGTGAAGGCATTTTTGTTGGACACTTAATGTCCAAGAGAGGGATATAGGTGGACAAATCAAAGATTGAAGTCACTGAAAAACTTCCACCTCCTATCAATATTAAGCGAATCCGCAACTTTTTAGGTCATGCGGGGTTCTATCGGCGATTCATCAAAGACTTCTCAAAAGTCGCTAGACCCCTCACTAACCTACTAGCTAAGCAAGCTCCCTTTGATTTCAATTATGAATGCCTTAAATCATTTGAAACACTCAAAAAGGCACTCATTCAACCTCCCAATTGGACGCTGCCATTCGAAATCATGTGTGATGCTAGTGGTTTTGCTGTTGGTGCGGTCCTAGGCCAAACAAAAGATAAAAAGCATCATGCAATAGACTACGCTAGCAAACTCTAAGAGGAGCTCAACTCAATTATGCCACAACTGAAAAAGAGCTCTTGGCTGTACTTTTTGCTATCGATAAGTTTAAGTCCTATTTGGTTGGAGCCAAGGTCATAGTCTACACAGACCATGCTACCTTGAAGTACTTGCTCACCAAAAAGGATGCTAAACCAAGGATAATTTGTTGGATTCTTCTACTCTAAGAGTTTGACTTAGAAATCAAGGATAAGAAGGGTGTAGAGAATTACATGGCAGATCATCTCTCACGTATGGAAGTCACCCAAACCATGGACATCCCTATCAATGACATCCTACGAGATGATATACTTCTTAAGGTGACTAACTCTCACCCTTGGTATGCGGATATCGTGAACTTCATGGTCATGGGACATGTACCTACGGGGGAAAACAAATGGAAACTCATCTATGAGAGTCGAAGACACCTTTGGGATGATCCATACCTCTATCGAGTGTGCCGATAGCCTTCTTAGAATGTGCGTCCCATCAATCGAAGGCACCAAGATTATTAAGAAATGCCATGCTAGCCCCTATGGTGGCCTTTACAGTGTTTACTGTACCCAGGCAAAGATCTGGCAGAGTGGATTCTACTAGCCTTCTATGTATGAAGATACAAAAGAATTCATTCGCAGATGTTGGAAATTCCAAAAGCATGGAGGAATCTCAGCTCGCAATGAGATGCCCCTAACATATAATCTCCAAGTGGAATTCTTTGATGTGTGGGGTATTGATTTCATGGGATCTTTCCCTAGGTCTTATGGTTGCAAATATATCCTGCTAGCTGTAGATTATATGTCAAAATGGGTAGAAGCTCTGCTATGCAAAAATGCTGATTCCAAGCAAGTTAGGAAAATGTTCTATGAGATCATTTTTCCGCGCTTTGGAACTCCCCGTATGGTCATAAGTGATGGAGGGTCTCATTTCATATATAAGACATTCCGGAGCTTTTTGAGGGAGCTTGGTGTCCATCATAATTTTGCTACCCCATACCACCCACAAACGGTCAAGAAAAAACATCTAATAAGCAAATTAAGAATATTCTGCAAAAGACCATCTTGAAAATGGGAACGGGATGGAAGCATATGCTACCCGACGCATTATGGGCATACCGTACTGCCTACAAAACTCCCATCGGCATGTCTTCTTTCCAACTTGTCAATGGGAAGACTTGTCATCTTCCTGTAGATTTGGAACATAGAGCCTATTGGGCCATCGAGCGGTGGAACATGGACTTTCATGAAGCAGGAAAGCATCGACTGAAGCAACTCTCCGAGTTGGAAGAGTGGAGAGATTAGGCGTACCATAGTGCCAAAATGTACAAGGAAGAACTTAAAGATGGCACGATAAGAGGATTACGCCTAAAGAGTTCAAACCTGGAGACAAAGTCCTACTCTTCAATTCTAGGGTTAAACTCTTTGGACATGGGAAGCTCAAAAGTAAATGGGAAGGACCCTTCACCGTAGTATAAACCTCATCCCATGGAGCAATCACACTCGAAGGTGATGATGATCATCTATTAGAAGAGAATGGGCACCAACTCAAATTATTTCTTGAATCCCAAGAGGATGAGATGGAAAAAGAAATTGACATGATAAATCTTATCAATTCTCACGCCGTTTCTTTAAATTTTGTCTATATTCTTCGCGTCATTTAATGGGCCCATCCAATTATTTATCTATGGGGCCCATTCAGTCAACCCACAAAAACATGGACCAAATAGAGCCAGGAAAGGGTCGAC
The DNA here is from genome assembly GCA_036927565.1 of Tuctoria greenei. Lineage (NCBI taxonomy): Eukaryota > Viridiplantae > Streptophyta > Magnoliopsida > Poales > Poaceae > Tuctoria > Tuctoria greenei. The sequence goes on from JAYESD010000002.1 coordinate 181,926,688, forward strand.
CAAACCCTAGGGTCGGCCGACGCCGCCCTTGCGCCGTCAGCCTTCTGTTTTCGCTTGCGGACTCTCCCGACATATCTCAATAGGACTCTCAGTGCTATCGTACCTTCCCCGCCTATTTACTATCAGCAACAGAGAGGGGAACCTTGCACCATATAGAAAAATCCATCTCCTGTTCCAAGTCATGGCCAACAAGAAGATTGTGCCTCATATCCACTCTAGCTCGACCTTCAACCTGAGCGGAGACATCACGCAGGCCAATGACAAGTCCCCCCTTGCTTTGGAGTCTGTCATGGCATTGGATGTCGTGCCCCTCACTATGATCCCGCCACCGACAAAGACTCCGCATAGGCGTAGCACCTCACCTCGTGGTGTTGAATGGTCGCTCTCCCCTCAGAGGATGCCCATGAATTTGACGACACCTGCATGTCGTCTGACTACGGCTGGCCTTAAGTTAGTTAAGACCCGTCTTTTTCCTGAAAAAGACGAGTCTCTCCCAATGCTGCACCCTAGCGAGGAGTTCATGTACACTCTGAAGACCAAGGATGGTGACGTAGTGAGCCACCACTACAAGTCACCTACGCGTACCTTGCCTGAGCGTGTGGCAGACCGCCTCATTATCCATTGGGTGCGCCAGCCTGATGGAGGCTATGCAAAAGACATTTTCAAGCAAGTGGATAATTTGGCGATGGAGGAATCAACGGGCTCGTAACCCTCCAAGATTAGGTGTCACCTCTCGCCGCCTTCTACCAGAGGGCCACCTGGTAAATTTGAGGACAGTGACGGGAAATCTCCGCGTGCCCCTAAAGTGGCACAACATTCTAAGGAGTTAGCTTCTCTCTGTTTGGAGAACAAGAAGCTATTGGACTTAGTGGATGAAGGGCGAATCGAGAGGGCGGAAAGGAAGGATGAACTCATATCCCTCAAGGAAGAGATTGATGGTGTTCGCCGTGGCATGAGCGCCAAGCTGTAGCGCATATGGAAAGTCATCGGGAAGCCCGACATCTACAACGCTTCCTAATGTAGATGTCCCGACAACATAGGATGCTTACTAGTATCGTTTAGTTTGATTCCAATTTTTTTATTTTTCATTCAGTTTAGATTTAATGATGTAAGCATCCCCATACTTGAGTTCAATAAAAGGAACTTAACGGTTCATCTAACCCAGTAAAGTTCCATCTTTAGTTTATTTTGTGTGAATAAAGAATTCAGGGAACAAGTGTGGGGAGATACCCCAAATTCGCGAAATCCCAACATACAAAATTAGTGTTGCATCTAAAAACACGTCGCGACCAATTATACGACTCAGTAGGTCAAAACTGAGCAACAGAGAGGCCAGAAGGGGGTCGGCCGAACCCCCTAGTCGACTGACCTGTTGCAGGCCCCACACGGCTTGGTTTCACTTCACAAAATCGGTTTGTATCTCATAACCCTAAATATGCATGTTGCGTTACGGTTTGAGTTGATTTGATATTTAATATTGAATATATGAAGGTAATTCAACTCAACAATTTACATTTAAAACTTGGTAGTCAAAATTTGCTTGAACTAAAAACTTGATTAATTTATATTTTGATTTATTACCCTATTCGTGATTCCCACAAACATAATAGGAAAACATGTCATCTAAGTATTTGACTAGTGTGATATGGTAAATGAGTTAATTGAGGAGATATCTCCTTGCTTGAAATTGATTTGTTGATTCTTGCACAATTTGGAGTCTTGAACTTTGCCTGATTCTCTCATTGGAAATTTAAAAACCCACCAATGCCATATGATACAAATTCTTGAAAACCACATGCATATGCCACATTTCCTTTCATTGAACTTTGTCAAATTTATGACCCAATTAAGTGACATGAATGAACCTTTGACTTAGAAATTCTTGTGCACCTTATTCATGCAAAATTTCTCATATTGAGAATATGCATCCACCATTCATCCATCCAATAAAGAAACTCCATACATTTTGGTCATCAAAAATCTCTCTAGGAAAATTAAAAGGAGTAGAATACACGACTACGAAATTCAAAAATAAAAAGAGAGAGAGAAAAAGAAAAAAAAAGAAAAGGAGAGTAGCCATGTTTCATCCTTAAAGAGAGAAAACCATGGAGTCCACATATATCCATCCCATTCATGTGCCCAAGGATTTCTTTTGTCAATTTGTTTGTTGCATAAGTCTCTCATAGGATCAAGTTTTTGACTTAGTAATACATAAATTGCAATGTGTGCCACAATTATCCCTACCAAGCTACAGATATAGCCATATTTAGTATAGGGACAAAATTGGCACAACATGCCAAGGCGAGGATAAAAACACTTTGAGAGACTTCAGATACTCCAAATGAGAGATAAGGGCAATTGTTTCTTTGACCTTTCCAATATAGCAAATCGTCACATCATTTCGGCAAGGGAAGATCCAATAGAACTACATTTCAACCATTCCACTCTTCAAACACCCAAGGTAGATGTGGTAGCCACACTCCACAAAAGTGAATTCATGAATTGAGGTATGAGTTGAAATATCTAGTATCCTCATTTTCTAACTTATATGCAAATTTATGACAACGCTTTAGTTCTTTTTCTCGCCTTCACTCGAGGACGAGCAAAGGACTAAGTGTGGGGGAGTTCGTTGACGGTCCTTAAGTGCCATATTTAGACCATCAATTCACCTCATAATGTTCACAAATGAAAAACACAACGTAGTGGTAGGGTTAACAACTAATCAATTCTACAAGTGTTTGTGATTATTTGTATGCAGGTGAAATTAGACCCAAAAATACCAAGACATGCAGGGAGTAATCCATGAAATTGGATTTCGACGAATCGGGTGACACCACGTGTCATCATATGGATCAAATGGCCCAAAAACAGAAGTATCCAAGGCCATCCAATGGTGTAGCACCCTTATAAGGGGATGGGACCCACCTGACAGATACCTGGAGAAAGCACAGCTCCAACGGGGCCAAGAACAGGCCGACCGACCCCCCTAGTCGGCTGACTAGGTCATGGCACCAATTGCGGTCAAACGCCATGTGTTGACTCCTTCTGGCTTAAAGAGGTCATGGGTGACTGATTCACGCGCATTTGGTGGCGAGAACCGACTCTTTTCCCCCAATAAATAGAATCCCACACCTCCCTTCACACAAACACCAAAAGTTGAGAATAGAACATCACTCCAAAGGTTTAGAGTAGTCCTAGAGGCTGCCAAGTATATGGAGAGTGTGGTGAAGAGTTTAGGAGAAGGAGGCTTGGGCTTGTCAAGTCCCTCTTCTACACTTGTACCCCTACAAAGGTGTTATTCAAATCAAGTAAGCCTTTGTGAATTTAATTCAGTTTTGATTCTCAATTCATAGTAGTTTGCACAAGTAGTTACTTGTGGGTTCATTGCTTTAATTTATTAGAGGATCTGATTGTAGCTTTGTGTTCGAAACAACTACAGTTGTGATTTAGAACATAGGTGTGGTGCTTAGGTTAGAAATCACCAGTGAATATCTCGTAGACCCGTGTATTGAAGAGGTAGGCAGTAGGTGGTGACAACCCTTTCTTTCCTTTGTAATCCTCCATGTTCGGCTGTGCCATAGGCTCTTGGCGGCAGTCGCCTAGTATTGCTAGGTGTAAACCTGTGCCCGAAGCAAGAGCTACCACAAATTCCTTTGAATTAGAATCAATACTTTGAATCTATCTCTCTTCCTTGCCCACCAAACAACTTTGTGTCCTTGGGTGGATTAGTTCGTAAGATTACACACACATTCCTTGGATTCGATACCCTTGGGAATACTCTCTTAAAGGGAAGTCCTACACGATAGTTTCCGTGCGCTTGCAGATTTTTATTTGTGATGTAAGAAACATCAACACTAGGCCAACCTAGCCTCTCTACTTGTCGATTGTTTAACTTCCATCTAGACTTCCTTTGGGAGAATATAAACAGATGGAATCCCTAGATGTACAAGAGGATCTCTCCTATGCGGAACAACAAATATGGATTCTCGAAATATCAGAATTTGTTACAATGAACAAGGTTACTCGTATGTGCAAAGTACACTAGAAACACCACTTGGAAGAAGAAGCAACGTAGGAAAGAGAAGGAGACTTTCAGTTGTAGTTTCCCTATCTTTTCTCTTAGGACATTCGAATCTCGAGGGCGAGATTCCTGTAAAGGGGCTAGAGTTGTAACACTCAAATTTTAAAAACCCTTTGTAATCAAGAAAATATATTAGAGTGCACAATCGTTTGTGCATTTGGTGTGGTATTTAAAGTCAAATATGATAAAAAATGTTTGAAATTCGAAAACACAAAATAAATGAAAAAGTAAAAGAAAAGAAAAGGGAATGAAACCCACCTGGACCAAAACCCTTCCCCGCGGCCCATCTCCCTCTCCCCTTCCCACCGCACATGGCCCAGCCCAGCGTCTCACCCCCTCTCTTCTCTCGTTGATCGACCGGCCAAACCCGTTAGCTCTGTCTCATTTGCTCAATCGCCGTGCGTGCCAGCCGTGCTGCATTCCACTATCTCTACATGCGCGCAACTCATGCTGCCACTCCTTTAATCCCCATCATGTTCAAATACTTCGGGCGTGCATCAACCACCGACCTCACCGGGCTATAAATCCCCACTCGCGCCCCCATTTTTCCTCTTCTCTCGAGCTCTCAAACCCTAGCGCCCCTGTTAATGGTGATTTTCCGCCGTTCTCCACGTTCCGGTTTATTCGACACTCTTCTCTCCATCTTTGGTTATCTCATGCATGCGCCACAACCCCAAGAACTCACCATCAAGCTTGCTCAGGGAGGACGCAGTCGCGCTGTCAATTCATTGGATGCCGGTAATGTGACACCCTCATTTTCATCCATCATGTTTTTCATACACTCTTATACATTTTTAACATTAAGCAACATAAAAAGGAATAACATTAAAATGAATTAGAAGCAAACCAGCATTTAAAAACCTGTATAGGGATGGACTTGTCCGGTTTGGACCGCGGACTAATCCGGTTTTGCCCTTTGTTGACTCTCCGGACTTGTCCGCTCTTGCTGCGAATTAGTCTGATTGAGTTTCTATTGATGGTCCAGACTTGTCCGTTCTCAGGTACGTACTAGTCTGTTCCAAGCTACTGGAACTTTTCGGATTTGCCCGGTAGATCCCTCTTTTGGTCCGGTTTTTGGAAAATCGAAGACATCTCCGGACTTGTCCGGCCCCATACCAGACTTGTCCGTTTTTGCTCTCTGGAACCAATCAGACTAGTCCGGCCCCTAGCGGATTTGTCCGTTCTGCTCGTATCGGATTCAATTTTTCCTCCACGACATGCTTTTGGGAATTTACCTTAATTGTGCACAAGAACGTCGTGTCCAACCCCTATGGAGCCCATTTGGGACCCCTACCCGGCCTCCACCGCCTTAAACACGAAATCAATCAAACTCTACCACCTCGACCTCTATATAAACACCCCACCACCCCAACTTTTTATCTATTGCCACATTTGAAGAAAAACCTAGTCCTAATTCATGGGAGCCGCCATCAAGGGGAGTCCATCGTAGCTAGGAGAAGGGAAGGAGGAAGGAAGAGGATCCAGCAAGTTCGATCTTCGTCAACTCATCGACATCATCGTCAATTCTCCATCAACTCTTCACCATCAACCCTAGCCGTCAAGATCCAAGTGTTGCACCCAAATCTCAGCCTTTGAACCCTTGGATTCAGGGTAAATATCCTAGATGCATATTTTATACATAAAATATGGTTCCATAATTAATAAAACTATACTGTAATTGGAAATTCGCCAAAAACCCTAGCCGAACGGACTTGTCTAGCTCCAGTGCATACTAGTCCGATCGACATTCTGGTCTAGCGCGGACCAGTCCAGTCCCCAGTACGGACTTGTCCAGCCACCTCAATCTATTATTGTTGAATTGAATCCAAATCGACACAAATCGACTCGAAACCAGTTCAAACTTGTTAAAAACCATTGTAACTAGTGAGTAAACATTAATAGCAACTCATTAACAAGTTCTACCTCATAATTGCATTATTTATGCATGTCATGGCATATTGAGTAATATAAGGGCATCTATTATTTGTAATGTTTGTTTTCTATGTCTTCTGCACGGAATAGAAGGTGTTGCTCTAGAGGGTGTTCTTGAGGATCTCCAGCACTAGAACTTTGAAGCTTTTGACCCTAGACAGTCTCAACAGCAAGGCAAGTGTCCTTGAACATTTTGATCTTGTTTTTAAATGTTTTGTTTGAAAAACTGCATGCTTGTGTCAAATTGATGGGAAACCCATGATAGGAGTTTACTAGTCATGTTTGACCATCTTTGTCGCTTGGAATGTAGTGTACAGAGTCGGGAAGGGATTTTCACCTTTTTGCTTCACTCTAATTAATTGGGATGGGAAAACAACCAAATGGCTTAACATTGAATTAATGAGCATGTATATGACGAAAATTGATGGATATGGTTAATTGGTAATATGGGATTGGGAGATCTAAGCAAGCTTGGATAATGGACTGAGTCGGATGTTATGGTGGTTTGCTTGCCTTAGATCTAAGGACCGGTTCATGCAAGAATAAGTTAGGACAACAGTGCCTCCACAAGGCCAACTATGGTTTCGTATAGCTGAATAATTAGGTGTGCTGTTGGTATTGTATGGACCATTGGATGGTGCGGAGGATGGGAGTCGAGAAGGGCAACCCTAGGAACCGCATGGCATATGAGGGGGACCGCGGGTCGGTGAATGGAGAATCAAGCGTGCTGGTGAAACTTTAGTGGGTCCGTACATGCTAGTAGTCCCTTTGTAAAGGTTATTTTGTGATCTCTTGGCCACACACCAAAGGAAGTGTGAGACGATATAAAGGAGGTTCTTAGTAATCAAAAGGTGATGAAATCACGAACATGTGGGTAAAGTGGTACAACCTCTATAGAGTGTTAAAACTATCATGATATTAGTGCTCCCGGTTACGAGCACCTGGATGACCTACATGATTAGAGTGGATCTTGGGATTTGAGATGGTTTGGTTATGGATATGGTTTGAGTTGTGATAATTGAACATGGTAAATGATGATGGTAATAACTTGGCTTTTGGAAGAATAATTACTGATGGATGTGATATAATGGTAATTGATGGTATAGGACTCATACTTGGTAATTGTTGGGATATGATGGGATTATTTCACATAGACGTAGTATCATGCTTTTTACATGTTTTAAGTGTACTTTTCAGCAAATAGAATTATTAATTATCATTCTTGCTTAAGCTACAAGTCATTATTTTTCCCACACTTGCTGAGTACGACATGTGCTCACCCTTACAATTCCCCACCAACAGTTTCAGGTGATGTTTGGGAGTATCATGAGGATAATGCAGAGTACTAGGTTGTGTGTTGCCGTCGACTTGCCTGTGGTGTTGCTTGGAGCCGCGCATTCCCCTATGCTCAGTTTGCTTAGCTTAATGTTTAGATTATTTCTGTTGCATTAGTCTTAGAACTATTAATAATGATCATTAGAGTTGTAATTTGAGGATTGTTTGAATATTGTAATAAAAGTACTTAATTAACTTGTGCTGTGGTAATTTTTTGTATATCATTTGTGATGCACTCGTGTATGTGTGTTGAACATCCTAGGCACACATATGTGTCGCACTTGGTTCATTTTCGGAACCGGGTGTCACAAATTGGTATCAGAGCTACAGGTTGACTGTAGGATGCAGCCTAGATAGAATGGACACTTTAGAGCACATAGGAACACTCAGGAAACGTTGTGGGTTGTTTGGTGTGCTTATTGCAATGTAATGCTTGCTTGTGTGCTTAGTAGAGGATTGTGGGATGCTTTAGCGCTTGCCACATCCATAAAAGCTAGTATAGGTAGTTTCTTAATTTCATATCCCTTGGTGCATATAGTTGGGGACGTTTTCTAAATCCTTCTATCTCTTGCTCTTTCTTCAGATGTTGAGGACTCGCAACTAAAGAAATTTTAATGATGAGGAGGAGAACAATGGAGCACCTCAGAGCAACAATGGACGTAGACCTGAGGCTATCAACCTTGCGCAGTTGTTGGCTATGCAGAATTAGCTTATGCAGACGGTGATGCAAACTTTGGGACAACTGCAGGCCAACAACCAAAATCAGCCCCATATGCCTCCACCACCGCCAACCCCACTACCTCATAACAGATTGGGAGAGTTTATGATGACTAGGCCACCCACCTTTGCTCAAGCCAATGATCCTATGGAAGTTGATGATTGGCTGAAATCTGTGGAGAAGAAGCTCGCTATTGTCCAGTACAATGACGAGGAGAAAGTTCTCATTGCTTCCCATCAACTAGTTGGAGCAGCTGCGGATTGGTGGGACTCGCTATGCAATGTGTAGGATCGAAGATCACGTGAAAAGCTACCAAAGGGAGGGTGAATGGTAGATTTAAAAAACTTACGCAGCGGAAACAATTAAACCCCAAAGCCTTTTGGCAGAAAAACGATCTATTAAAGAAATTGTGTGTGAGACTAATCTAAACGTGTTTCACCATGAAAAAAGTGATATATATCAGAGAGAATCAAGTCACGAAGACAGCACAAAAAGAATCACTCAAATCCGTCGAGAAAAACTCAAGTTAATATCGAAAGATCAAACAATGGTCAACCTGCCCTACCCAAAAAAAAAACAGTTCTGGAACGCTGCAAAGAAACTCGTGTAGATCATAGACTACAAATCCAATAACCGTGAAATTTTTACATATGATATAAAATCAAGTTGTAAAGACAACCCAAAAAGAATCACGTCAATTGGATCTGTAAAACTCGAGTTATGATAAAACCACCGACGAAAGGTAGTGCTGTCCAGAAACTCGACGTGTAAAACTTGTCTGGAACAAGTAGGACGAACAAGGCACAAAAGTTCCTTCAAACTACGAATTTTATTAAATAGAACACAAGAGGAACAGCCCCAAAGTCGTGCACCACGAGCTCTGGGCTCCCTTGCTTATATAACCAGCCCTTAGGCCAACCCAATATCAACTAGGACTCCAATCCTACTCAGATCAGGAATCGTAACTTTCCATAACTGCTCAAGATTCTTCTATACGCAGATAGAAGCAATCTTAAGACTTCCAAACACCTTAGGAACGTATCCCACTTCTTAAACAACTCAAATTCGTGACCCACAAAAAATCCTATCATAACCAACTCAAATCTTTCCATATTTGAGTCAAACCCGACTCAGCCGCAGCCTGAGTCCATAACCTAGTCGGTTGGACCTTTCCGACCAACTCTTTACGTCCACATCTCTTCATCACGTCTCGGAACCATGTAGCCACGTCCATGCACTCCTTACACACGTGCAAACATCTTCCAATGACATCCACGATACCTTCATATGCATTGTTCTTGATTCAATCATGCTGCGCAACCTCCTGATCAGCTCAACCAAAATTCCTCCTGAATTTCGTTGTTGGAACCTCATCTCCTCCCTGAGACTAGTCCAATGGATCCCGTCACCAGACATGTCTTGAACTCAAGCAACACCTGCACATGAATAAACAACAAATCCATACGAGCCCAAGTCCTCGACTTGACTCAAGTTAGTTCCGAACACAACACCCTACGTGAGAACCTCACGTAAGCATGTTGCAAAACCACAGTAACACTATATCATCCATATCAACCAAAATGCACCAAAAACTTAGCAAATGAATACTAAGCAATCTTTCCAACAATGTAAAGCAAGTACGAAACATTGCAAATGAAAAGCAGAAGCACTGCGGTCAAGTTCCGGACCTTGCCAGAGGAACCCGGACCTTGAGCCGGAGCTAACAAAAGCTAGTAGAACCTAGCACCGGAGCTTACCAAAACTAGTACAACCAAGCTCCCACCAGAGCTTACAAAACTAGCAGAACCTAGCGCCGGAGCTAACCAGAACTAATTGGAACTAGTAATCCCAAAAGCCGGAGCTATAAAAATCAACTTCGGATCTTAGCAAAGACATGTCGGAGCTATCAAAGACATGCCAGAGCTAAAGACAAAACTTCACTGGAGCTGACCAAAACTAGTCGGACCTAGCATCGAATGTAACCGGAGCTACCCAAACCAAGCCGGACCTACCGTTGGACCTTGCTGTAGCTCAGAGCTAGAGTCAGACCTTGATAAAAAGGTGTTTTGATGATATTCAAAACTTTTATCATCAAAGCCAAGTGTATTCACTACAAGCCAATGTATTCAGCACACATAGGTCTTACAATCTCCCCCTTGATGAATGCATTGGCAACACCATTTAAAATCTGAACATTGGCTTATTCTCATTAAAAGTTTTGAAGACGACAATTTCTCCCCTTTTTGTAAATCAGAAATAAAATGAGAAGAAAAGCAAAAATGCAAAAATTCAAAATTCACATATCTCCCCCCCTTTATCATCTCTCCCCATGCACATTATCTTTCCCTTTTTGAATGTGTGATTAATCTCTCCCCCTTTGACAATATATTCAGCAAGGTAAAAGAGAAATTTTAATTGTTATGAGCATATTATAACATATACATATAAAACAAAGCTCATCCAAGCCATACTATCAAGTAACTTACACTATCACATCAATGAGATACATAAAGTAGTGTAAGCCATGCTAGAGATCATATGTAATTTTCAATTTAAGCAAGTCATGATCTCACAAACTTAACTATTTCATAACTTGAAAGCATGACACTAGTTGCTGCATTTTATTATTTTTCAAAACACAAATTTAGATCATATGATATTTGCAAGAGATTATATGCGCATCTGCCTTATTCTAACCAACCAAGCCAAGCCTATGTCATTTGACAATCAGAAGCTTAAGGACATGGTTTTAGTCATACACAACTTCTTCCAAGTTCAAATCTAAGTGCAATGATAAGCCATCTCAGAAAAAGAAGTGCGATGCATGCATATTCTCTTGATCTTTTCTCAATTTATATTTGTTCATAAAAACTCAACATGTGAGTTGATTACTTGATTAATTCTTTATGATTAAAAGCACTTGTGAACATGTAACAAGTTCAAAACAGCAAGAAAGTTCGACCATAACCAGTTTTAGTGTAAGTAATTATTCCAATTTCTAGACATGGCAAAAACTACAAAACGTATAACACGAGTAATGTAGTAAGAACTTTCAGCATGTAAAAGGAATCACAGAGTCATATATGTATGAAATACTATGCTCATATTATTTTAATTTCAGATTCACACAAAGACTTCCCAAGTTTCAAAAAACTCCCCCTCAATTTAAGCCATGAGGATGCATAACCCATATTTCACTACGAATGTAACAAAAACGAGTGAAATCCAAAGGTTTTGTAAAAATGTCAACCAATTGTTGTTCGGTATCTACATGGTGAAGCACAATGTTTCCTTTTTCAACATTATCTCGGAGAAAGTGATACCTAATGTCAATGTGCTTAGTTCTAGAATGTTGCACGGGGTTTTTAGCAATGCAAATGGCACTAGTGTTATCACAAAATACTGGAACACTATCTAGATCAACCCCATAGTCCTTAAGTGTTTGAACAATCCAAAGAATTTGTGAGCAAGCACTAGCAGCAGCTACATATTCAGATTCGGCTGTGGATTGTGCAATTGAATTTCGTTTTCTAGAGGACCAAGCAACAAGAGAATTACCAAGAAAATGACAAGCACCGGAAGTACTTTTCCTATCAATCCTACAACCCCCAAAATCAGCATCTGAAAAAGCTTTCAAAGTAACGGTTGAGGAAGAAGGAAGAAAAATGCCAAATTCCTGGGTTCCATGTAAGTACCTGAGAATCCTTTTGACGTTTTGACGATGTGAAACACGTGGGGAAGCTTGAAACCGTGCACAAAGACATACGCTGAATTGTATGTCCAGTCTTGATGCCGTGAGGTACAAAAGTGATCCGATCATGCTTCTATATTCTTTTTGATTCACAGGTTCCCCATTTTCATCAAGTTCAAGTGTTGTTGCTGTTCCCATTGGTGTCCGAAGAGGCTTGCTTTTGTCCATGTTGAAGCGCCTTAGGAGGTCTTTGGTATACTTCGTTTGATGCACAAAGGTACCCTCCTTGGTTTGCTTGATTTGCAGCCCCAAAAAGTGAGTTCACCCATCATACTCATTTCAAATTCGGAACTCATCATTGCTGAAAACTTGGACACAAGATCATGAGAAGCACAACCAAAGATAATATCATCCACATACACTTGAACGAATAATGAGTCATTGCCATGTATAAGCACAAAAAGAGTTTTATCAACCTTGCCCATGGTAAACCCCTTTTCAAGTAAGAATGTTTTTAACCTATCATACCATGCTCTAGGGGCTTGTTTGAGACCGTATAAGGCTTTGGACAGTTTGTAAACATGATTAGGAAAATCTAGATTTTCAAAACCTTGTGGTTGTTCGACATAAACCTCCTCATCTATGTAGCCATTAAGAAAAACACTTTTAACATCCATTTGATATAGCTTAAAACCTTTAGATGCTGCAAAAGCTAACAAAATTCTTATGGCTTCTAATCTAGCGACAGGAGCAAAAGTTTCATCAAAATCTAGACCTTCGACTTGAGTGAAACCTTGAGCAACCAATCTAGCCTTATTTCTAACCACAACCCCATCCTCACTTTGTTTATTTTTAAATACCCATTTAGTTCCAATTAAAGTGTGACCTTGAGGTGGAGGTACAAGTTTCCAAACATTATTTCTTTCAAAATTTTCTAACTCTTCTTGCATGGCAATAATCCAAGATTCATTAGTGAGTGCGTGTGATATATCTTTTGGTTCAAAAGAAGCAACAAAAGCAGAATGAGCATGAGAGTTTGGATCGCAAAACCTGGACCGTGTGACTCGTTCGTGCAAGCTTCCAATCATCTGTTGTGGGGGATGATCTTTGTAAAAATGTAGGGGAACAAATGTCTCACAAGCTTCTTCTTCATTAGGTTCATCGTAGATTGATGAGCTTGTGACTTGTGGACAATCAGGACCAGCATAGGTGATAGCCGGAGCTTGTTCAATGTCCGGAGCTGGACACGTGTCAACTTCGGAACTACCAGGCAGTATCACCGGCTCTTCTTCATCTTCGAAAATACCCTGCCCCTGAGGATACGGATCTGGTCCTGCAACATTGGAGCTAGTACCTGGGCTAGCTTCATCAAAAGACACTCCACAAGTCTCCACAATTTTGTTAGTGTCAAGTAAAAGCACACGGTAGCCTCTAGTATGAGATGCATAACCAAGAAACATGCCATCAATGGATCTAGGTTCAAATTTATCAAAATTACCATGTTTCTTAACAAAGCATTTGCAACCAAAGACCCGAAAGTGTGTAACACTAGGCCTATGTCCAAACCGAAGCTCATATGCTGTTTTACCTAGCTTAGCACGCAAGAAAACACGATTTGAGACATAACAAGCGGTTGCTAACGCATCAGCCCAAAATTTCCTAGGAGTTTGATATTCATCAAGCATAGTCCTAGCCATCTCAACTAAGGTTCTGTTCTTTTTTCTACAACACCGTTTTGTTGAGGTACATATGGTGAAGAGAATTGATGATCTATTCTATTTTCAGCACAAAAGTGATCAAAAGATTGATTTTTAATTCAGTTCCATTATCACTTCTAATTGCTTTTAATGACTCTGGGTGATCAATTGATAATCTAAGAAATAAAGTTCTAAAGTGACTAAAAACTTCATTCTTAGACGCCATAAGCAAACCCAAGAGTATCTAGAATAATCATCAACGATAACAAGAACATACCATTTACCTCCGAAGGATTGAACACGTTAAGGTCCTACGGTGTCAAGATGCAAAAGTTGACATGGTTCAGTTGTCATGATCATTGTGAGCGGAGTATGTGAACCTGCAACCATCTTAGCATGTCTACAAGAAGAGCACACAATATCTTTGTCCCCTTTAAGCTTAGGCAGCCCACGTATGCGATCAAGAGCACTAACACGTGTTAGGTGATCAAAGCCTACGTGACCAAGTCTACGATGCCAAAAATATAAGTCCTTTCAATCATTAGCAACTAGACACCTATGCTTAGAGGAAGACATATCAAAATCAGCTTTAAAAACTCTTCCAAACCGAGACATGTTAAAAATAAGCTCACTATTTGAACCTACAACTTTGCAGCAGTTTTTATTGAAAATAATTTCTAGATTTTCATTTAATTGTGCAACAGAAAGCAAGTTGTATTTCAAATTTTTGACAAGTGCCACATTCTTCAAAGTGTAGTGATCATTTACTCTAACCGAACCCTTAGCAATTATAGGAGTTGAAGAATTATCGGCAAAAGTAACATTCTCTACACGTGACACAAAAGAGAGGGAGGAGAACCAATCTTTGTTACTGGTCATGTGGCGTGAGCAACCTGAATCCACAATCCAAATGTTCTCCTTTATCAAATGTGTAACCTACATAAAAGCACAATACGTCGATGACTCAATACTGGGGTTAGTCAAAAGGCATTTAGGAATCCAATACTAAGTCACGCGACGTGCAGCAGGAAAAACACGCGAAAGCTGAGACAAAACAGCAGGTTTATGAGTCAAAGTTTGAGATTTTTTATTCTTGACTACTGACCTATAAGGTGTTACTTGTATAGCACAAAAATCAGTAGCTCCGGAGGCAAAAATAGAAGGTCCGGAGGTAAACTTTGAATGTTTTTGACTCAAAACAGCAGGTTGTACATTCGGTTCAATGTGTGCAGCAAATTTTGCATGAAAGTTATCAGATCTAGCAACCATTCTTTCCCTTTTCTGTTGTTTAGCTAGTCTATAACAAAAATCTATGACATGACCATCTCTACCACAGAAGGTACAATGAAATTTAACTTTGTGTTCATGTCTAGATGAGCAAGCAATATTTTTATTTGAAACCAAATGAGGCAACACTCCTGCAGATTTGAAAACCACTCCTTTTTGTTTAGGAACTGTTTGAATCAAACCACTTCCTAATGTCTTACAATTTTAGGTGGATGTGCCTTAGCATGAGCATGAAAATCAAATCCTAAACCAGTTTTATCATTGCAAGACTTGGAAGAATTCAGCAGCAAGTTTAGGTTCTTATTCCCATTACAAAACCGATCTAATGTCCTATGCATGTCATCAAGTTTGTTGGACAGATCAAGACAATTTTCACATGAAGTTTTTCCTTTTAGTTTGCAATTGGAACAAAATTTAACTTCATGAGAACGTAAAGCATTGTTCAATATAGAAATTTCATTCATAGCATCCTGTAGTTTCTTATCAAGATCATCACAAGTAGAACAATGCAAATCAATTGTAGAATAGCTAGCATCTTTCAAGTTTTTATCATTAAGTGCAGCAAGCTCTCTGTTCTTTTCAATTTCTTCATCAAGTCTATCTAGAGTGGAGGAGTGTGCACTTCTTAATGTGGACAATTGTTCATAGATTAAGTCACATGAGGGACATGCATCATCACTAGGAATCAAGGTTTTTAAATGGTTAATTTCAGATTCTAGTGATTCAATTTTAGCAGCATTATCCCTAAGCTTTTTGTCCTTTTTCTTGACAATAATAGTTGCACGAGAAATAGCATCACACATTTCATTGCAGGTAGAACATACCTCATCGTCTTCACTGTTGTGTTCTGCATCCTCCTGACTTGATCTTGATCTTGTTTTGCCCGCCATGAAGCATAAGTTGGCCAGATTGTCATCATCTTCATCACTTTCAAAGTCTACATCACTTGAACTAAGTTCTTGAAGTGCGGTGATGAAGCTGTTAATCATCTTGCGTCCTATGGTACCCTTCTTTTTCTTCGTATCTTTTGCAGAGGAGTGCTTCATTCTTGTTCTCTTTTCATCCCATGAAGTAGGACCTGAAAGGTTAGGGCAATCTGAACGAAAATGTCCTGTCTTACCACATTCGAAGCATCATTGAGGTTCGAAGCTTCCTCTCCTTCCAGTTCTCACATTTTGCAATGATTTTGAGAACCTCGTAGAGAGAAGTGCTAGCTCCTACTCTGGAAACTCCTCAATCTGTTCAAGGGTTAGAGAGGACAACAAAACAAGTGTACTACAAGATGAAGATTGGCTGGAGCTTGGCATATCACGTTGAGAAACAAAAGCAATAGACTTGTTGGGGTTCTTACGTGATATTATATCAATTTCATGAGTTTTTAGCTTGGAATATAGCACATCTAAAGTAAGTGTACTCATGATAGTAGATTCACGAATAGATGTAACATTCATCTCCCAAATTGACATGTCTAATGCACTTAACAATTGCCTAGCATTTTCAGCATCTGAAAAATTAACATTGACGCTACGCAAGTTGTTGAGAATTTTATTAAAGCGAGCAAAGAGATCATCAATTGACTCACTGGGTTGCATCTCGAAGCGCATGTATTCTTTATTGAACATGTCTTGCCTTACCTCTTTGATCGTGTTGGATCCTTCGTGGTAGTCACAAAGTGCTTTCCACACATCGTATGCAGATCGGAGGTGTGCAACACGGTCGAAGTCGCTTTGTGTTAATCCTTGTATGATCAAGTTCCGAGCCTTGTTGTTGTTGTCGACATCTCTCAGATTTGTAGCTGTAACTTAATCGTTTGATGGCACTTCGTAAGGATTGTATACCTTCTCCCATATTGCAAAGCCTTGTGCCTGGATGAAAGCCTTCATGCGTGCCTTCCAAACCTGAAAATCAATACCAGCAAACACACACGGTTTGGCGGAGTACTTTTCCATGATGATTAGTCAAAAACATGCGCAAATCATAAAGATTAGAGCACCGTGGCTCTGATACCAATTGTAGAATCGAAGAGCACGTGAAAATCTACCAGAGGGGGGGTGAATGGTAGATTTAAAAAACTTACGCGGCGGAAACAATTAAACCCCAAAACCTTTCGGCAGAAAAACGATCTATTAAAGAAATCATGTGTGAGACTAATCTAAACGTGTTTCACCATGAAAAAAGTGATATATATCAGAGAGAATCAAGTCACGAAGACAGCACAAGAAGAATCACTCAAATTCGTCGAGAAAAACTCAAGTTATGATCGAAAGATCAAACAATGGTCAATCTGCCCTACCCGAAAAAAAACAGTTCTGGAACGCTGCAAAGAAACTCGTGTAGATCATAGACCACAAATCCAATGACCGTGAAATTTTGACATATGATAGAAAATCAAGTTGTAAAGACAACCCAAAAAGAATAACGTCAATTGGATCTGTAAAACTCGAGTTATGATAAAACCACCGACAAAAGGTAGTACTGTCCAGAAACTCAATGTGTAAAACTTGTCTGGAACAAGTAGGACGAACAAGACACAAAAGTTCCTTCAAACTACGAATTTTATTCAATAGAACACAAGAGGAACAGCCCCAAAGTCGTGCACCACAAGCTCTGGGCTCCCTTGCTTATATAACCAGCCCTTAGGCCAACCCAATATCAACTAGGACTCCAATCCTACTCAGATCATGAATCGTAACTTTCCATAAGTGCTCAAGATTCTTCTATACGCAGATAGAAGCAATCTTAAGACTTACAAACACCTTAGGAACATATCCCACATTCCTAAACAACTCAAATTCGTGACCCACACAAAATCCTATCATAACCAACTCAAATCTTTCCATATTTGAGTCAAACCCGACTCAGCCGCAACCTGAGTCCATAACCTAGTCGGTTGGACCTTTCCGACCAATTCTTTACGTCCACATCTCTTCATCACGTCTCGGAACCATGTAGCCACGTCCATGCACTCCTTGCACACGTGCAAACATCTTCCAATGACGTCCACGATACCTTCATATGCATTGTTCTTGATTCAATCATGCTGCGCAACCTCCTGATCAGCTCAACCAAAATTCCTCCTGAATTTGGTTGTTGGAACCTCATCTCCTCCCTGAGACTTGTACAATGGATCCCGTCACCAGCCATGTCTTGAACTCAAGCAACACCTGCACATGAATAAACAACTAATCCATACGAGCCCAAGTCCTCGACTTGACTCAAGTTAGTTCCGAACACAACACCCTATGTGAGAACCTCACGTAAGCATGTTCCAAAACCACAGTAACACTATATCATCCATATCAACCAAAATGCAGCAAAAACATAGCAAATGAATACTAAGCAATCTTTCCAACAATGTAAAGCAAGTACGAAACATTGCAAATGAAAAGCAGAAGCACTGCGGTCAAGTTCCGGAACTTGCCAGAGCAACCCGGACCTTGAGCCAGAGCTAACAAAAGCTAGTAGAACCTAGCACCAGAGCTTACCAAAACTAGTACAACCAAGCTCCCATCGGAGCTTACAAAACTAGCAGAACCTAGTGTCGGAGCTAACCAGAACTAGTCGGAACTAGTAATCCCAAAAGCCTGAGCTAGAAAAATCAACTTCGGAGCTTAGCAAAGACATGTCGGAGCTATCAAAGACATGCCAGAGCTAAAGACAAAACTTCACTAGAGCTGACCAAAGCTAGTCGGACCTAGCATCGAACGTAACCGGAGCTACCCAAACCAAGTCGGACCTACCGTCGGACCTTGCTGTAGCTCAGAGCTAGAGTCGGACCTTGATAAAAAGGTGTTTTGGTGATATTCAAAACTTTTATCATCAAAGCCAAGTGTATTCACTACAAGACAATGTATTCAACACACATAGGTCTTACACAATGCCCATGAAAATCAGGAGAGGATCACTTGGGATGAATTCAAGGAGAGTTTCCATTCTCACTTTGTTCCCGAAGGTGTTATGATTTTGTAGAGGCAGAAATTTGAGAACCTAAGGCAGGGAAAGTCAAGTGTGAGTGAGTATCTCAATAAATTCACTCAACTCTCAAACCGGGACAACCGTAAGCAATATTTGTTCATGAGAGGCCTAAATAATGAGATTCAAGTCCAATTGCTCAATTGTGACTATGCCAATTTCCAAAAGCCTGTGGACAAGGCCATCGTGGTTGAAAACAAGATTCGCGAGATGGAACAAGACAATAAGAGGAAGATGCCATACCAAGGGCACACTACAAGGATTCCGCCCTGTTGCAATGATTGTACTGCAACGAATACTAAATCGTTGCAGTAAGCTTGGTCTTTTGCCACGATTCACTGGTTTGTGGCATTAGCATCTATCGGCATGGAACACGATCGTTACATTAGGATTTGTTGCCACGATTCACTAGTTCGTGGCATTAGCATCTATTGCCACGGAACCCGATCGTTGCATTAGGATCTGTTGCTACGATTCAATAGTTCATGGCATTAGCATCTATCGCCACGGAACCCAATCGTTGCATTAGGATTTGTTGTCATGATTCACTAGTTCATGGCGTTAGCATCTATCACCACGGAACACGATCGTTACATTAGGATATGTTGCCACAGTTCACTAGTTCGTGGCGTTAGCATATATTACCGTGGAACACAATCGTTGCATTAGGAACTTTCGCCACGCATCACCAGATCACCACAGATCTAAAATTGTTGCAATACGGTACTATTCGCCACATTTGTGGACTCGTTGAAATAACATACTATTTGCCACGGACGTTAAACCGTCGCAGTACCATACTATTTGTCACGGTTGTGACATCGTTGTAGTACCATACTATTTGCCACGAATGTGAAATCGTTGCAATACCGTGATATTCATTGCAATATGGTAAATCATCGCAACACCATAAATTGTTGCAATACGGTACTATTTGCCACGGCTGTGAAAATTGTTGCAATACTGTAGTATTTGCCATGAATGTGGAAATCGTTGCAATCACATACTATTACCACGAATGCAAAATCGTTGCAATACCATGCTATTCGTTATAATACGTTAAATCGTCGCAATACGCTAAATCGTTGCAATAACATTCTATTTGCCACGAATGTGATATCGTTGCAATATCGTACTATTGCCATGACTGTGAAATCATTGCAACCACATACAATTTCCACGAATGTGAAATTGTTGCAATACCATGCTATTTGTTGCAATACGTTAAATCGTCGCAATACGCTAAATCGTTGTAACAACATACTATTTGCCATGAATATGAAATCGTTGCAATACCGTACTATTTGCCACGATCGTGAACCGTTGCAATATCGTACTATTCGTTGCAATACGTTAAATCGTCGCAATACATGAAATCATTTGAATAGCATCCTATTTGCCATCGATGTGAAATCGTTGCAATACCATACTATTCGCCATGGATATCAAGGCGTCGCAATAACCTATCGCCACGAGAATTATTACAACGATTCATAAAAACTATCGCCACACTCTTTTTCGTTGCAACAGCGACCTATTGCGATGAAAAAACAACCTATTGTGATGAATTTTTTCGTTGCGATAAATTGGAATCCTTGCAGTGGCAGCCACTGGGGAGCAATGTCCGTCCTCACCTTGCGCCACCAAATGCGCCATATTACAACCCCTCTGCTCCTGCTTATCGAGCTGCTTACCCTCCACGACCAAACCAGTAGAAGTGCCCCGTTATGCAAGCACCTCGCTAGCCTGCACCATTTGCACCACACCCTAATATGGTGGCTAACTCTTAGAATCAACAACTCTCAAGTTTCCCTGGTGCTTCAGCCAGCAAGAGTGATACGTTTGTGGAGGGGCTGGACACTTTCCAAGCCACTGCCCCAAGAGGAGCTATGGACCAATGAACAATGCACCAAGGCAGAATCCAGACCGAATAGAGGAGCACCACAAGGCAACCATGGAAAGCGGAATGTCACCCATTGCAATGTGAATCATGTCTCTACTGAGGATGCCCAGCAAGCGGATGACATCGTGATTGGTATGTTCCTCGCCAACTCCAACCCTGCGACCATTATATTTGATTCTGGAGCATCGCATTCATTCATATCATCGAAGTATGTTGCCAAGTATAATATGCCTATAGCTCATTTGAAACACACTATGTTGGTAAAATCTCCTCGAGGAGAGATGAGGACAAATATAGTGTGTCCGAGAGTAAGAATCAAAATAATGGGCTAGACTTTCTTGTGAATCTCATCATCCTGGATTCCCAAAGGATAGACATAATACTTGGTATGGATTGGTTGAGCAAGTATAATGGAGTGATTCAGTGTGCAGAGACAATTGTGCAGTTGACATGTGAGCATGGCACCCGTATTGAAGTTGAGACAGCCCAACCCACAACGGATAAAGCAACACTAAGCCATGTGGAAGGTGTTACACTAGAGAGCATTCCGGTTGTTCGGGAGTATCCAGATGTGTTCCCGGATTAGTTGTCAGATATGCTGCCTGATCGTGATATTGAGTTTGTTATTGATTTGGTACCTGGAACTGCACCTATAACTAAGAGTACATATAGGATGCCTCCTATGGAGTTAGCAGAGCTCAAGAAGAGAATTCAAGAGCAGCTAGAGAAGGGATCCATTTGCCCAAGCTCTTCGCCTTGGGGAGCGCCAGTGCTTTTCGTGGACAGGAAGGATGGATCCCAAAGGATGTTCGTGGATTACTGAGCTCTTAATGAGGTGACGATCAAGAACAAGTATACATTGCCCTGTATAGAGGATTTGTTTGATCAAATGAAGAGTTCATGTGTTTTCTCCAAGATTGATTTGAGGTCAGTTTTTTTTCAAATGAAGATTAGGCTGTCGAATATACCCAAAACGGCTTTCCGCACACGGTATGGATCCTATGAGTACACCGTCATGTTCTTTGGATTGACAAATGCACCTGCCTACTTTATGTACCTCATGAATAAGGTCTTCATGGAGTACTTGGATAAATTCGTTGTGGTGCTCATTGATGACATTATGATCTACTCAAGAAGCGAGGAAGAGCATGAGGAGCATTTAAGGATCACATTGCAGAAATTGAGGGAGCACCAATTATATGCCAAATTCACCAAGTGTCTGTTTTGGTTAAGGGAGATGTCATTTTTGGGCCATATCATCTCTGGAGGAGGAGTATCGGTTGACCCAGGAAAAGTGAGGGATGTTCTAAAATGGGAACCGCCCCAGAATGTAAAGGAAATTAGGAGCTTTCTTAGAATGGTTGGATATTACTGTCGGTTCATCAAGGATTTCTCCAAAATAGCCAAGCCAATGACTGGATTTTTAATGATGGGACAAGCATTCCAATGGACTCAAGCTTGTCAAAACAGCTTTGAGGATCTAATAAAGAGGTTAACCACCGCACCTGTGTTGGTATTGCCAGACGTGAGCAAAAGCTTTGATATTTATTGTGATGCATCAAGACAAGGACTTAGATGTGTGCTCATGCAACAAGGTCAAGTGGTAGCCTATGTATCGAGGCAATTGAAGAAATATGAGTAGAATTATCCTACGCATGACCTTGAACTTGCATCCGTAGTGCATGCCTTGAAGATATGGAGACATTACATTATTTGACATAGGTGTGAAATTTATACAGATCATAAAAGCCTCAAGTACATATTCACACAAACGAATCTGAATTTGAGGCAGTGAGGATGGTTGGAGCTCACCAAGGATTATGATGTGGGAATCAATTACCTCCAGGGGAAGGCTAATGTAGTGGCTGATGCTTTGAGTCGGAAAGGAGTAAGCCACCAACTCACAGTTCGGGAATTGCCATCCGTGCTATGCAAGGAGTTTGAACGGTTGAATCTTAGATTTGTGAATGAGATGGGAATAATGGAGTTAAATCCGACCTTGGAGCAAGAAATTTTATAAGGATAGACAAAGGATGAGGAAATTAAGGAAAACAAGGAAAGGACCCAGGAAGGGAGAGAATTCAGATTTGACGAGGACGAACATGGTACTTTATGGCTTGGAAGGAGGATTGTTGTGCCTAATGTGAAGCATCTCCGAGAGACAATAATGAAGGAGGCACAAGACGAACCTTACTCAATCCATCCCGACTGTACAAGGACTTGAAGACGTGTTATTAGTGGGCTAGCATGAAGAAGGACATAGTAACATATGTTGCATTGTGTGATGTGTGCCAACGAGTCAATGTGTAGGATCGAAGAGCACGTGAAAAGCTACCAGAGGGGGGTGAATGGTAGATTACAACTTTTTCAGTGGAAGCAACGAAAACCCCTTGACAGAAAATTGATCTGTTGAATAAATCGTGTGTGTGACTAATCTAAACGTGATAAATTGTGACAAAACCAGTAAATCTTGTGGAGAATCAAGTCATGAAGACGTCACAACAAGAACCACGAAAGTCGTCAAGAAAAACTCAAGTTACGATCAAAAGATCAAACAAAGGTCAATTTGTTTTACTCGAGAAAAACCAAATCTGCAACACCACAAAGAATCACATCAATTGGATCTGTAAAAGTCGAGTTATGATAAAACCACCGAAGAAAGGTAGTGCGTGTAGAAACTCGACAAGAAAAACTTGCCTGAAAAAAGTCGGACAAACAAGGCACAAAAGTTTCTTTAAACTATGATCTTTATTCAATAGAACACAAGAGGAACAGCCCAAAATCTGTGCACCACGAGCTCTGGCCTTTCTTGCTTATATAACCGGCCATGAGGCCAACCCAAACCAACCTAAGACTCGTATCCTACTCAGTTTCCACTGAAACTTTTCATAACTGCCCAAGACTCTTCCAAACGCCAATAGAAGCAATCTTAAGACTTCCAAACACCTTAGGAATGTATCTCACATCCCTAAAACAACTCAACTTCTTGCTCACCACGAAATCCTAACATAACCAACTCAAATCTTTCCATATTTGAGCCAAACCCGACTCAGCCGCAGTCTGAGTCCATAACCTAGTCAGTTGGACCTTTCTGACTAATTCTCTACGTCCACATCTCTTCATCACACCTTGGAACCATATAGCCACGTCCATGCACTCCTTGCACACGTGCAAACATCTTCCAACGACGTCCACGATACCTTCATATGCATTGTTCTTGATTCAGACATGTTGTGCAACCTCCCGATCAACTCAACCACAATTCCTCCCGAACTTGGTTGTTGAACCTCATCTTCTCCCTAAGACTAGTTTAATGGATCCTGTCACAAGCCATGTCTTGAACTCAAGCAACACCTGCACATGAATAAACAACCGATACTTTCAAGCACAAGTCCTCGACTTGACTCTCGTTAGTTTCGATAACCACAACACCTTACATGAGCATGTTGCAAACCATAGCAAAAATCAGCCATAACCACCAAAACACACCAAAAACTTAGTAAAAGAATACTAAGAAAACTTTCCATAATCCAAAAAGCAAGTTCGAAACATTGCAATTTAAAAGTAGAACCATTGCAATCTAGCACCAAACCTTGCCAAAGCTAACCGGACCTTGAGATGAAGCTTACCAAAGCTAGCAGGACCAAGCACTAGAGCTTACCAAAGCTTGTCAGACCTAGCGCTGGAGCTTACCAAAGCTAGTCGGACCTTGCGCCAGAGCTAACCAAAGCTATTCGGACCTAGACACAACAAGTTGGACCTAACTAAAATAAGTCAGACCTAGACAAAGAAGTCGAACCTAGCCAAAGTAAGTCGGACCTTACGTCGGACCTTGCCAGAGCTACCCAAAACAAGCCAAACCTATCGTCCGACTTTGCAGGAACTCGGACCTAGAGTCGGACCTTGATGAGACAGGTGTTTTGGTAAAATTCAAAACTTTTATTGTCATAGCCAATGTATTCAGCACACATAGCTCTCACAATCTCCCCCTTGATGAATGCATTGGCAACACCACTTAAAATCCGAACATTGGCTTATGAAAAGTTTTGAAAACAATCAAATGAGAAAGAAAGAAATTTCAAAACAAATATTTCTCCCCCTTTGTAAATCAAAAATAAAATGAGAAGAAAAACAAAAATTTTCCCGTTGAGAAGAATCGTGCCAAAACACTTGTGAATGTGTGCAATGTGTGATCAATTTCCCCCCCTTTGACAATGTATTCAGCAAGGTTCAAAAAAGAAATTTCAATTATTATGAGCATATTGTAACATATACATATAAAAAAGAGCTCATCCAAGTCATACTATCAAGTAACTTACACTATCACATCAATGAAATACATAAATTAGTGTAAGCCATGCTAGAGATCAAATGTAATTTTCAATTTAAGCAAGTCATGATCTCACAAACTTAATTATTTCAAAACCTGAAAGAATGACACTTGTCTGCATTTTTTTCATTTTCCAATATTATTTAAAGCACAATTCATATTATATAACATTGGCAAGAGATTATATGTTGCATCTGCCTTATTCTAACCAACCAAGCCAAGCCTATGTCATTTGACAATCAGAAGCTTAAGGACATGGTTTTAGTCATACACAACTTCTTCTAAGTTCATATCTAATTGCAATGATAAGCCATCTCAAAAGAAGAAGTGCGATGCATGCATATTCTCTTGATCTTTTCTCATTTTTATTTGATCAATAAAAGCTCAACATGTGGATAGTTGATTGATTAATTTTTCATTATTAAAAGCACTTGTGAGCATGCAACAAGTTTAAAACAGCAAGAATATTTGATCATGACTAGATTTAGTGTAAGTAATTATTCCAATTACTAGTCATGGCAAAAACTACAAAATGTATAACATGAGTAATGTAGTAAGAACTTTCAGCATGTAAAAGGAATAACAAAGTCATATATGTATGAAATACTATGCTCATATTACTTTTAAATTCAGATCCCTGCATAGACTTCCAAAGTTTCAAAACTCCCCCTCAATTTAAGCCATGAGGATGCATAACCCCTATTTCTGTACGAATGAAACAAAAACGAGTGAAATCCAAAGGTTTTTATGAAAATATCAGCCAATTGTTGTTCGATATCTGCATGGTGAAGCACAATATTTCCTTTTTCAACATTATCATGGAGAAAGTGAAACCTAATGTCAATGTGCTTTGTTCTCGAATGTTGCACGAGAATTCAAGCAATGCAAATGGCACTACTGTTATCACAAAATAGTGGAACACAATCTAGATCAACCCCATAGTCCTTAAGTGTTTGAACAATCCAAAGAATTTGTGAGCACGCGCTAGCAGCAGCTACATGTTCAAATTCGGTTGTGGATTGTGCAACTGAACTTTTTTTTCTAGAGGACCAAGCAACAATTGAATTACTAAGAAAATGACAAGCACTCGAAGTACTTTTCCTATCAATCCTACAACCCCCAAAATTAGCATCCGAAAAGGCTTTCAAAGTAATGGTTGAGGAAGAAGGAAGAAAAATGCCAAATTCTTGAGTTCCATGTAAGTACCTGAGAATCCTTTTGACGGCTTGATGATGTGAAGCATGTGGGGAAGCTTTAAATCATGCACAAAGATATACACTGAATTGTATGTTCGCTCTTGATGTCGTGAGGTACAGAAGTGATCCAATCATGCTTCTATATTCTTTTTGATCGACTACGTCACCATCTTCATCAAGTTCAAGTGTTGTTGTGGTTCCCATTGGTGTCTGAAGAGGCTTGCTTTTTTTCATGTTGAAGCGCTTAAGAAGGTCTCTTGTATACTTCGTTTGATGCACAAAAGTACCCTCCTTGGTTTTCTTGATTTGCAGCCCCAAAAAGTACGTGAGTTCTCCCATCATACTCATCTCAAATTTTGAACTCATCATAGCTGGAAACTTGGACACAAGATCATGAGAAGCACAACCAAAGATAATATCATCCACATACACTTGAACGAATAATGAGTCATTGCCATGCTTAAGCACAAACAGAGTTTTATCAACCTTACCCATGGTAAACCTCTTTTCAAGTAAGAATGTTTTTAACCTATCATACCATGATCTATGGGCTTGTTTGAGACAGTACAAGGCTTTGGAAAGTTTGAAAACATGAGTAGGAAAATCTGGATTTCAAAACCTGATGGTTGCTTGACATAAACCTCCTCATCTATATATCCATTAAGAAAAGCACTCTTAACATCCATTTGATATAACTTGAAACCTTTAGATGCAGCAAAAGCTAACAAAATTCTTATGGCTTCTAATCTAACAACAAAAGCAAAAGTTTCATCAAAATCTAGACGTTCAATTTGTGTGAAACCTTGAGCAACCAACCTAGTCTCATTCCTAACCACAACCCCATCCCCATTCTGTTTATTTTTAAACACCCATTTAGTTCCAATTAAAGTGTGACCTTCAGGTGTAGGTACAAGTTTCCAAACATTATTTCTGTCAAAAATTTCTAACTCTTCTTGCATGGCAATATTCATTAGTGAGTGTGTGTGATATATCTTTCGGTTCAAAAGAAGCAACAAAAGCAGAATGAGCATGAGAGTTTGGATCGCAAAACCTAGACCATGTGACTCGTTCATGCAAGCTCCCAAAGATTTGTTGTGGAGGATGATTTTTGAGGATTCGGAGGGGAGTCGACACTTCACAAGCTCCTTGTTCTTCATGTTCATCACAGATCGAAGAACTTGTGGCTTGAGGACGATCTGTACCAGCTGCAGTAGTTTTTGGTGCTGGTTGTGGTGCAAAAACAGTAGCGTGATCAACATCATTTGCTTCTTAATATTTGGGCAGCAGCACCACTTCTTCGTCTTCTTCGATGAAAATACTCTCCCTCTACGGATATGGATCTGGACCTGCAATATCAGAGCTAGTACTTGGGCTAGCTTCATCAAAAGAAACCTCACAAGTCTCCACAATTTTGTTAGTGTCAAGTAAAAGCACACGGTAGCCTCTAGTATGAGATAGATAACCAAGAAACATGCCATCAACAGCTCTAGCTTCAAATTTATCAAGATTACGATGTTTCTTAACAAGAATTAACAACCAAAGACCCGAAAGTGTGTGACAATAGGCCAATGTCTAAACCGATGTTCATATGGTGTTTTTCCTAGCTTAGCACGCAAGAAAACACGCTTTGAGATATAACAAGTGGTTGCAATTGCATCTTCCCAAAATTTTCTAAGATTTTGATATTCATCAAGCATAGTCCTAATCATCTCAACTAAGGTTCTATTCTTTCTCTCTACAACACCATTTTGTTGAGGTATAAGGTGAAGAAAATTGATGATCTATTCCATTTTCATCACAAAAGTGATCAAACGATTGTATTTTTAAATTCGGTTCCGTTATTACTTCTAATTGATTTTAAAGATCTTGGGTGATCAATTGATAATCTAAGAAGTAAAGTTCTAAGGTGTACTAAAAGCTTCATTCTTAGATGCCATAAAGTAATGAATGTAGGCCTAGAGGGGGGTTGAATAGGCCTTTTTGAAAATTGTCAGATTCTGCAACACTCAACAACCAGTTCAATACCAGAGATATCGGACTAGTCTGGCAAAGTGCGGACTAGTCCGGTGTTCACAGATTAAGTTGATTAAACTTGATTGATTGGTTTGGTTCTTTTAGGTGTACAGCAGAAATATAGAATCAAACAACAGTTTAACAGTTATATGCTGGATTATATCACAGTTAAGTTTTATGTGCAACAATTTAACGTAAGATCAATAATGTGTATGAAACCCTAGATTGAGTTGATTAATTAGAATGATGAACACTAGAACAAGACACAACGATTTATCCCGTGGTTTGGCTACCACAAAGGCAACCTACGTCCACGTTGAGGAGTCCACAAAAGGACCGGGTCTTCTCCAACCCTACCCTCGTTGGATCGCCACGAAGGCCAATCCTCTTCCACTAACCACAAAGGGGTGAATAACCGAATTCAAGGGGCGTTCTCACACGTTGAGAACTCCCTTAGATTACAAAACACAATGCCATCGAAAACACACTCAAAAGTAACAATTGAAACGCAGGAGTGTGTTAGAGAATCAAACCAAGAGCTCAATGTGGTGTTGCAAGTGTCTCTCCAATGATCTAGAGTGAATCCTCAAAGGATTGGACGATGTTGCACTGAATTTCGTGGAGAGAGGTTGTTTTTGAGGCTCTTGGAAGGTGTGACGGCGCTAGGGTTCGAGAGATTGTGAAATTGGGCCGTGCACCTCTATTTATATGGGATTTCTAAAAGTTACCGTTAGGGTTCAGAAAGTTCGGACTAGTCCGTGGTGGTCACCGGACTAGTCCGGTGTGCTGTGTGTAGCAAACCCTAAGTGTCTCGAAATATCGGACCAGTCCGGCTGAAAACGGACTTGTCCGATTTCGCTACTGGAAATCTTCGGACTAGTCCGGACATGTGAAACCCGAAGTGTGTTGGATGACAAGTCCGCACTTGGAAGACTTGTTCGATTTAGATTAGTGGTTTTTTCGGACTAGTCCGTGTGAATATCGGACTTGTCCAAAGTGGATCAGAAAGGATATCGGACTAGTCCGGTTGATAATGGACTTGTCCAATTTTGTGTGACTTGTGTAGTGTTTTGAGGACTATTCCACACTGGGGAGGACTAGTCTGATTCTAGTCAGAAAGATATCGGACTAGTTCGACAGATATCGGACTTGTCCGATCTGGTGCAGAAAGGTTATCGGACTAGTCCGGTTGTGATCGGACTAGTCCGGTCCTGCGTAACTCTGTGCAATGTGTGTGTTTAATTATCATTGAGCTCTTGGGGTGTGTTTCCTTAACACACTCCATACACAATAATCTGCTACTCTTTTTCCTTGAGCTCATTTCCACTTTGCTCCTCTTCATCCCTTCTTTTTGGTATTTTGCTCATTTTTCTATTATAGGCCTGCATTCATCTCAACAAAGAGGTTAGGATCCCAATTGCTTGTCATAAATCATCCAAAACCCACAAGGGAGTCCTAGATGCACTTTCAATCTCCCCCTTTTTGGTGATTGATGACAACCAATTGAGATTTCACAAAATATGACAAAAATTGAGATTTTCATAAAGTATGCACATATGAATCAAAAATACATCAAGCAGTGAAAGAATTATCCATATGTGCATTCTCTATGGTGGGATGCATAACTAAGTACATTAAGACATTGAGAGTGACATAATTTACATTAGTCAACCAAAACAAAGCACATATGTCATTCCAGGAGCAAAATTACAGATTTTAACAAATACTTCTCAAATTAAGTAAGCAGTGCATCACAGAACCAAAGTTAACTTAGAAACAACGTTAAATCATTACAATCACAAAGATAGATAAAAAGAGCTCTCTCCTCGCATCCTACCGCAGCTAAAG
This sequence comes from Tuctoria greenei, assembly GCA_036927565.1. Lineage (NCBI taxonomy): Eukaryota > Viridiplantae > Streptophyta > Magnoliopsida > Poales > Poaceae > Tuctoria > Tuctoria greenei. Next base: position 181,956,691 of record JAYESD010000002.1, read on the forward strand.
CTAAGACTCCCCCTCAATTTCTCCCCCTTTGGCATCAAGAAACCAAAAGAAGGAGAGGAGGATCCTAGGGTCTTCACTCTTCACTGTCGGACCTCTCATCATCGTCTTCGTCTTCTTCATCATCAGCTTGACGAGGAGGAGAAGGAGGAGGGACGGAGCCACTCGAGCCCCCAATGCCAAAGTAGGCAAGCTCGGAGGGGTTCAAGGGCGCGAGCTCAGTGAAGTCTGGGTCAGAGTCCTCAGAAATCACTGGAGATCCAATGGGGTTGATCTCCAGCTTTTGGCAGATTTGCTTCACGTTGGCCTTTATGTACTTCATGTCCTCCTTTCTCTTCTGGTTGAGTTTATGGGCCCTCACTTCGGCATTCTTGCAGGAGGAGAATATGGCAGCCAGATACTTGAGGATCCCACTAGCTGATCCTCTCTGAGGGGCTTCCCTAGAAGTAGGGACACCTCTAGCACCTTCTCTTGATCTTGCCGGTGCCTCGAGACTGGAGGCCGGCGAGGGAGCAGCCTGGACATTCACTGGTTGAGGCTTCAGAGGCCTCAAGGGAGTATGCTCCACATCCTTCACAAATTCAATCCCTGTGACTTTCTCAATCATAAACATGAGATAGGGAGCATAGCCACATGACCTGTTGGGAGTGCTGGAGATGTTGACCATATCATTCCATATGTTGTCAAACACATCAAACTTTCTGTTCTTGCTTATGATCCTCATTAGGGTCCGGAGGTATCCTTGTACACTCCCTACATCCCCATCCTTAGGGGCAATGGTCTTCCTCAAGACCCTGTTTAGCACCACAAAGAATGGCTTCATGTTCTTCGTGGAGGGAGGGATGAACTTTGAGTTGGGCTCATAGAGAAACTTCATCCTCTCCTTGTCGATGACACCAACATTGTGGATGACCACATTATCATTACTGGAAGTGCAGCATCCTAGCAAACTCCTCATATGTGATAGTGTACTTGGATCCATGAGTCATCCAAGTCACTCTTTCTTCCTCATCGCTTGCAAAGTGGCAGGTGGCATAGAATCGAGCCACCACTTCATCATTCTAGTTGTACTTGAAGCAAAAGAGGTCCTTCAAACCATGTCTTTCAGCTGCCACAATGACTTCATCAAATGCGGAGCATTTCTTCCTCTCAAGGTGTGCCCAGTCAATCCACTGACTGCGCACCACCGGTGTCTTCATTGGCAAGTATACCAATCTGTAGAAGTCAGCATGGAAGTTGCACCAGAACCTTCCATCTGCAGCTTGCTTCGGCCAGCCATACCAGTCGATGCTTCTGAATTTTGCCGCCGAGTCACTGCCCTTGCCATTGAATTTCTCTTCAGTGGGGTCCCGGACCCCTTCCCTGGGAGCATGCAACTTCAAAGGGCCAATCGGACCCGTTGCTATCCCTTTGCCCTTGCCCTTTGCTTGGCGAGGGCCACTTGATGATGCGGTCGCCTTGGAAACTGGCTTCTTTGCCAGCACCTTCCTTCGAACCTGAGGAGGGGAGGGAGCATGCTCAGAGGGTCTTTCTTGGCGCTTCTTGCCAAGACCCGTCGAGGTCCGAGGTGCCACCTTGTGGTCCATCTCAGCCTCAAAGTCGGAGATTTCATCGTTTGTGCTCGACATGATCTGAGAATGATTTGCAAGAATGATGATGAGTTATACAAGGCATAGGTATGAAAAGATAGCAAGGAAATGCATTGAGGAATTGAGGAATTAGGTTTTAGGTTCAGAAACATCGTACTTGTCCGGTGCACAGGCACGAACTAGTCTGGGGGACCGGACCTATCCGTGCATGGACTGGACTAGTCCGGTGTTCATCCTCAAAAACCTAACAGTTTGGACAGAAACTGATTCCTAATGCACTATAAGTCTGGCATACACATAGTACATCAAGGAAGCATGTATATAGTGAAAGATGCTAGGCTATTCGATCAACAATGGAGGAAAACAAGATTTCTAGGGTTTGGGAGAAAATTACCGAAGAAATCAATTGAAGCTTGAATATTAGGGAGTTGGAGCTCTGACAAGTCCGCTAGCTTCAATCCGCACGAGGTCAAGCATGATTTCCGCCAAAATGCGGACCTTTTTGATGGAGGGAGCAAGGAATCGCCTTGGGAGCTCGAGTGCAAGAGAGAGAGTGGAAGAGCAAGAGTAAGGATGAGAGGAATTAGGGTTTGGTGGCGGCTAGGGTTATGGACACGAAAAATCGGACAAGTCCGGAGATAACCGGACTAGTCCGAACTCATCCAGAGAGCTATATCAGACTAGCCCGTGGTCTATCGGACTAGTCCGGCCTAACTGACACTCAGCGGACTAGTCTGCAAGGGCGGACTAGTCCGGGTAACCACAGACTAGTCCGTGGTCACCAGGAGAAATTTGCATAGCCCATTCATATATATTTGAAGGTTCATAAATAGAGAATAGAGGGGCAAATCAAATCAATTAATCTTGATGAATTTGACCAGTAAGCATACAACAACCAAACAATGATCATAATTCATCAAGATCTAGTAATTGACATAGTTTTTTGAGAAAAAAATTGAGAGAGATGATTTTCACAATTCAATCAACATTTTTGAAGAAATCATACAGGTATGCAACTTTTCGAGCTACACTTCGAGCATCAAGGATATTTAGTTCATTTCGGAGTTCGCAAAAACGCTTTTCATCAAGTGGCTTGGTGAATATGTCGGCCAATTGCTTTTGGGTGTTGACATGTGAGATGGTTATATCTCCTTTCATGGAATGGTCTCTCAAAAAATGATGTCTTATGCCTATGTGTTTAGTTCTAGAGTGCTCAACTGGATTGTGGGCAATTTTAATGGCACTCTCATTGTCACAAAGGAGAAGAATACGGTTCATATTGTAACCGTAATCCCTTAGAGTTTTTCGCATCCAAAGGAGTTGTACAGAACAACTCCCGGCTGCAACATACCCCGCTTCGGCTGTGGATAGGGCAATGGAATTTTGTTTCTTGGAGGACCAAGAAACTAAGGATCTCCCTAGGAATCGGCATGTGCTGGAGGTGCTTTTTCTATCTACTTTGCACCTGGCATAATCTGCATCGGAGTAACCAATGAGATTGAATTTTGAGCCTTTTGGGTACCAAAGACCAAGGTTGGGTGTATGAACTAAATATCTCAAGATCCTTTTTACGGCTGTCAAGTGGCATTCCTTAGGGTTGGCTTGAAATCTTGCACACAAACATACACTCAACATAATATCTGGTCTAGATGCACACAAATAGAGTAGAGATCCAATCATGGAGCGATATACCTTTTGGTCGACGTTAGGTCCATCTTCATTGAGATCCAAGTGGCCATTTGTTGCCATGGGGGTCTTTATGGGCTTTGCCTTGTCCATGCCAAACTTCTTAAGTATGTCCTGCGGGTACTTGGTTTGGCTTATGAACGTTCCTTCCTTTTGTTGCCGCACTTGGAATCCCAAGAAGTATTTTAATTCTCCCATCATTGACATTTCAAACCTGTCTGTCATGATTTTGCTAAATTCCTCACAAAAAGATTGATTAGTTGATCCAAAGATTATATCATCAACATAAATTTGACAAATAAAGAGATCATTGTCTATTCTTTCTAAATAATGTATAATCTACTTTGCAAATTTGAAAACCATTCTCAATTAAGAAATCTCTAAGACACTCATACCAAGCTCTGGGATCTTGTTTGAGGCCGTAGAGAGCCTTACGCAATTTGAATACATGGTCGGGGAACTCTTCGTCTTCAAACCCAGGTGGTTGCTCCACGTACACCTCTTCCTTGATCGGTCCGTTGAGGAAGGCGCTTTTCACATCCATTTGATACAGCTTGAAATCGTGGTGAGTAGCATATGCAAGTAATATTCTAATTGATTCAAGCCTAGCTACTGGAGCAAAAGTCTCATCGAAATCCAAACCTTCGACTTGTGAGTACCCATTGGCCACAAGTCGTGCCTTGTTCCTTGTCACCACCCCGTGTTTGTCTTGTTTGTTGCGGAAGACCCACTTGGTGCCGACGATGTTTGCATTGGGTCTTGCCACAAGTTCCCACACCTCGTTTCGCTCGAAGTTGTTCAATTCTTCTTGCATTGCCACCACCCAGTCCGAATCCTTCAATGCATCCTCAATCCTGCGTGGTTCCAAAAAAGGATACAAACGAATAATGCTCGCAAAAGTTAGCTATGCGAGATCTAGTGGTTACTCCTTTTGGATGTCACTTATGATGTTGTCGATTGGGTGATCCCTTTGGACGCATTGGTGTACTCTTGGGTGTGACACTTGAGGAGTTGTGTCTTCATGATTGTCTGCTTCTCCCCCTATGTGGTTGCCTTCATTGACTTGTTGATCATCTTCGTACTCTTGTGGTTGATCTTGTGTTGAAGCTCCCCCTTGATTGATGGTCTCCTCTTGTGGTTCATCTTCCTCATGTATGTGTGAAGGTGGCTCTTGTGGTCGAACTTCGCGTAGAGCCATTCTTTTCAATGCTTGACAAGGAGCTTCTTCTTTACCTAATTCACATGGATCAACTTGCTCCTTTTGGGAGCCATTAGTCTCATAGAACAGTACGTCACGTGCTTCTTCAACAAGTCTGGAGGCCTTGTTGAAAACACGATAGGCGTAAGTGTTCGAATCATAAACAAGCAAGAAACCTTCATTGGACTTTGAAGCGAACTTTGAAGTCCTAGGCTTCTTGTTCAAGATATAACATGGAGAACCGAAAACTCGAATGAAATGTTTGTTTTGTTACCGGTAAGTAGCTCATAGGGAGTCTTCTTGAGTAGTCGATGAAGATAAAGTCTATTTGTGGCGTGGCAAGCGGTGTTAATCGCTTCCGCCCAAAATCGATCCGAAGTCTTGTACTCATCGAGCATTGTTCTTTCCATCTCTATGAGTGTTCGGTTCTTTCTTTTGGCAACTCCGTTTTGTTGTGGCGAGTATGGCGCTGAAAATTCGTGCTTGATGCCCTCTTCATCAAGGTACTCCTCCACTTGTGTGTTCTTGAACTCCGTGCCATTGTCACTTCAAATACTCTTGATTGTCAATGAAAATTCATTTTGAGCTCTCTTGAAGAACTTCTTGAGTGTTCCTTGTGTTTCTGACTTATCATGCAAAAAGAAAACCCAAGTAAAGTGAGAAAAATCATCAATGATAACTAAACCGTATTTGTTACCGCCGACGCTTATGTAAGCGATTGGACCAAACAAGTCCTTGTGAAGTAGTTCGAGTGGTCTTGTTGTAGTCATGACGTTCTTTGTGGGATGATGTGCTCCAACTTGCCTCCCGGCTTAGCACGCGTTACAATGCCTGTCTTTCTCAAAAACAACATCCTTCAAACCTCGGATGTGATCGCCGTTGAGGGGTTTTTGAAGATTCCTCATACCAACATGCACTAGCTGTCTATGCCACATCCAACCCATGTTGGTTTTAGCAATCAAGCATGTGTCGAGTTTGGCTTTATCCTTGTTGAAGTCAACAAGGTAAAGCTTTCCCTTCAACATACCCTTGAATGCAATGGAACCATCACTCCTCCTAGAGATGGTCACACCCTCGTTAGTGAACAAGCAATTATAACCTTTGTCACATAGTTGAGATATGGACAGCAGGTTATAATCTAAAGATTCAACATGTAAAACATGAGAAAGTGTGTGTTCAGGGGATATTGAAATTTTACCGGTACCGAGCACCCTTCCTTGACTATTATCTCCGAAGTAGATGCCCTCATTTGGATCCTCATTCTCTTCATATTCCACGAACATCCTCCTTCCTCCGGTCATATGGTTGGTGCACCCACTGTCTAGCACCCATTTGGATCCACCGCAGGAATAGGCCTGCAAAAACACATCATGCTTTGGTTTTAGGTACCCAAGCTTTCTTGGGTACTTGGAGGTTAGTTACAATACGTTTGGGCACCCACACATGGGCTTTTGTGTTCCCATGGCGTGGCCCAACATAATAAGCACAAACATTGCCAAGATTATTTCTCCTTAACACATAGGAGGCATCAAAAGTTTTGAATAATAGCTGCTGTTGTTTATTAATCGGACTAGTCTGGGGGGCCGGACTTGTCCGGATGACTGGACTTGTCCGGACACCAACCGGACTGGTCCGGTATTCGTGTGAGTTCAAGTTTTTATCCTTCGACTTACCAGTTTGAGAGGGTCTTCCCTTCACAAAAGAAATACTTCCCTTGTTATTCTTATGACTTCCAGCATGCTGCTTTCCATCATAAGAGTAACCAATGCCATATTTGACATTTGGAGGTCTTTGGACCAAGTATGCACTACGTGCATAGTTGATCTTCTCCTTGTCAAATATGCCACATTGGGTAGGATTTTTATCCTTTGTGGAGGTTGACTTCCCTTTCAACCTGGTGTCAGTTTTACTACATGTGCACATATAAGCAAACTCAGTTTTAGTGGGTTGGGAAGGTGAATTTGAAGAGGAGGAAGGTTCACTCAGCTTGAGTGACTCAACTTGCACTTCAAGTATCTTGTTAACCTTGATCAGGTCAGCAAGTTGGTCCTTGATTGCAACATTTGAGTCTGTTAACTCCAAGCAAGCTTTCTTGCTTGAAGCTAACTCAAGCTCTAGTGAATTGTTTTTCTCCTTTTCAAGCTCTAGAAGTTTGTCAAGTTCGACATACTCCTCCTTTTGGGAGATAACCATGTCCTCTTGACGATGAATTAACCTCTCCTTCTCAACAAGTTGATCAAGTAAAAATTTCATTTTTGTTGCAGTTTTCCTATCTAGTCCATTTAGCATATCCTCATCATCACTATCTATTTCATCATCGCTAGAGTAGGAATGCACGGAAGGGGTTTTGATGATTACCTTGCATTTACCTTCCTTTGCCATAAGGCAAGTGCCATTTCCCTTCCTTGCACCGAGTGTAGGGAAGAGTGTAGATTTCTTGGACGTGCTCTCGATGTCTATGCTAGCCATCTCTTCTTCATCGGATGATGAGGACTCATCGTTTGAGTCCCACTCCTTCCCAATGTGCGCTTGTTCGGCTTGTTTCTTCTTCTTGAAGAATTTCTTAGGTTGAGGCTTGGATTCTTTGGTCTTCTTCTTGTTCTCCTCATATGGGCAATCAACTATAAAGTGGTTATACTCACCACAATTATAGCACGCCCGTCTCAACTTTGGCTTTGTTCTTTCCTTGTACTTGCCTTCACTTGATCTTGTCCCTTGTCTTTTCTTCATTATTCTCTTGAACTTTTTCATGAATAATATCATGTCATCTTCATCTAGCTCACTGCTCTCTTCGTCACTGTCTTCCTCTAGTTGTGCTTCTCTTGCTTCTTTGGATAGAGGCTTGAGGGTGGACTTTAAAGCAACCCCTTTCTTCTTAGCCGAGGTGAGGTCAGCAATTTCCTTGACGTGCTTTGCTTGTTTTTCCATCATCTCAAAGTTGATAATTTTTCCAAGCAATTCATCTGGAGTCATCTTTTTGCATCCGGGGCTTTCTCTAATCATGAAACATAGCGTGACATTGCGAGGCATAAAAGCTCTAAGGATGAGCTTTACAACCTCGTGGTCATTCCACTTCTTGCTCCCATATGATTGAACTTTGTTAACGAGTGTCTTTAATCGATTGTACATATCTTGGGGTGACCCGTCTTCCTCAATTGCGAATCTTCCTAGTTCGCCTTCGATCATCTCAATCTTTGCTTCACGCACATGTCGGTCACCTTCATGTGCAGTTTGCAAAGTATCCCGTATCTCCTTAGCAATTTCGAGTCCATCCACCTTGGTGAGCTCGTCCCGACTGAGTGAGGAGGTTATTACAGCTGCGGCTTGAGCGTTTCTATGAATGGCCTGCTCTTGGCTTGGGGTGAGCTCTTCGTCGTCATCCAGAATATCTATCCCTGTACATACAACATGCCATAGACTTGGATTTAGGGAAATCAAATGCATCTTCATATTCTACCTCCACATTGAGTAATCACTTCCATTGAAGTGTGGGGCTTTTCCAAGTGGGATAGATAAGTAATGGTTTTTATTGGAATTTAGACGATCATAGTTAAAAGGATATCGGGAGTAGTCGGTGTGACTACTCCCCTTCTTCTTCTCTTCAACTTTCGCTTTCCCTTTGGAAAGTGCCTTCTTTCTGAGGAGTGCCTTTAGCTCCAGCGTCTCCTCATCATCGTCCTCGAAGTCTTGAATGGCTTCGAGGTACTTCTCCACTTTTTGGTTCTTGTCGTTGTTAACCTCTTCTTGGTTGTTGATTTTGTGGACGTCCTTCATGTCCGACATGATCTCTTTGAGTGATTAGACTCTTTCTTGAAGAACCTGCTCTGATACCAATTGAATGTAGGCCTAGAGGGGGGTGAATAGGACTTTTTGAAAATTGTCGGATCCTGCAACACTCAACAACCAGTTCAATACCAGAGATATCAGACTAGTCTGGCAAAGTGCGGACTATTCCGGTGTTCACGGACTAAGTTGATTAAACTTGATTGATTGGTTTGATTCTTTTAGGTGTACAACAGAAATATAGAATCAAACAACAGTTTAACAGTTATATGCTGGATTATATCACAGTTAAGTTTTATGTGCAACAATTTAACGTAAGATGAATAATGTGTATGAAACCCTAGATTGAGTTGATTAAATAGAATGATGAATACTAGAACAAGACACAACGATTTATCCCGTGGTTCGGCTACCACAAAGGCAACCTACATCCACGTTGAGGAGTCCACAAAAGGACCGGGTCTTCTCCAACCCTACCCTCGTTGGATCGCCACGAAGGCCAATCCTCTTCCACTAACCACAAAGGGGTGAATAACCGAATTCAAGGGGTGTTCTCACACGTTGAGAGCTCCCTTAGATTACAAAACACAATGCCACCAAAAACACACTCAAAAGTTACAATTGAAACGCAGGAGTGTGTTAGAGAATCAAACCAAGAGCTCAATGTGGTGTTGCAAGTGTCTCTCCAATGATCTAGAGTGAATCCTTAAAGGATTGGACGATGTTGCACTTAATTTCGTGGAGAGAGGTTGTTTTTTAGGCTCCTGGAAGGTGTGCCGGCGATAGGGTTTGAGAGATTGTGAAATTGGGCCGTGCACCTCTATTTATATGGGATTTCTAAAAGTTACCATTAGAGTTCAGAAAGTTCGGACTAGTTCGTGGTGGTCACCGAACTAGTCCGGTGTGCTGTGTGTAGCAAACCCTAAGTGTCCCGAAATATCAGACCAGTCCGGCTGAAAACGGACTTGTCCGATTTCGCTAATGGAAATCTTCGGACTAGTCCGGACATGTGAAACCCTAAGTGTGTTGGATGACAAGTCCGCACTTGGAGGACTTGTCCGATTTAGATCAGTGGGTTTTTAGGACTAGTCCGTGTGAATATCGGACTTGTCCGAAGTGGATCAGAAAGAATATCGGACTAGTCTGGTTGATAACGGACTTGTCTGATTTTGTGTGACTTGTGTAGTGTTTTGAGGACTAGTCCGCACTGGGGAGGACTAGTCCGATTCTAGTCAGAAAGATATCGGACTAGTCCGACAGATATCGGACTAGTCCGATCTGGTGCAGAAAGGTTATCGGACTAGTCCGGTTGTGATCGGACTAGTCCGGTCCTGTGTAACTCTGTGCAATGTGTGTGTTTAATTATCATTGAGCTCTTGGGGTGTGTTTCCTTAACACACTCCATACACAATAATCTTCTACTCTTTTTCCTTGAGCTCATTTCCACTTTGCTCCTATTCATCTCTTCTTTTTGGTATTTTGCTCATTTTTCTATTATAGGCCTGCATTCATCTCAACAAAGAGGTTAGGATCCCAATTGCTTGTCATAAATCATCCAAAACCCACAAGGGAGTCCTAGATGCACTTTCAAGTAAACTCAAGAGTATCTAGAAAAATCGTCAACAATCACAAGAACACACCATTTACCTTCGAAGGATTGAACACGTGAAGGTCCTACAGTGTCAAGGTGCAAAAGTTTACTCGGTTCAGTTGTCGTGGTCATTGTGCGAGGAGCATGTGAACCCACAACCATCTTAGCATGTCTACAAGAATAGCACACAATTTCTTTGTCCCCTTTAACCTTAGGCAGCCTACATATGCGATCAAGAGCACTAACACGCGTTAGATGATCAAGGCCTACGTGACCAAGTCTACGATGCCAAAAACATAAGTCGTTTGATTTATTTGCAACTAGACACCTATGCTTAGAGGATCACATATCAAAATCGGCTTTAAAAACTCTTCCAAACCGAGACATGTTAAAAATAAGCTTACTGTTTGAATCTACAACCTTGCAACAATTTTTAGTGAAAATATTTTTCAGATTTTCATCCAACAATTGTGAAACAGAAAGCAAATTTTATTTCAAACTTTTGACAAGTTCCACATCTTTTAAAGTGTAGTGACATAACCGAACCCTTAACAATTATTGGAGTGGAAGAATTATCGGCAAAAGTAACATTCTCTACACGTGACACAAAAGAGAGGGAGGAGAACCATTCTTTGTTACTGATCATGTGGCGTGAGCAACCTGAATCCACAATCCAAATCTCCTTCCTCAAACGTGTAACCTACATAGAAGCACAATACATCAATGACTCAATACTTAGGTTAGTCAAAAGGTATTTAAGAATCCAATACTAAGTCACATGACGTCCAGCAAGAATAACATGCGAAAGCTGATATAGAACAACAGGTTTATGAGCCAAATTTTGAGAATTCTTGTACCCAACTACTGACCTACGAGGTGTTATATGCGTAGCAAGAGAAACAGTAGGTTCGGGAGCAATCTTTGCATGTTTTTGACTCATTAGAGCAGGTTGCAAGTTACTAACATTCGGTTCAGCATGTGTAGCAAAATTTGCATGAGACTTATGAGATCTAGCTTGCATTCTTTCCTGTTTATGCTCTTTAGCTAGTCTATAACAAAAATCTATGAAATTACCATCTTTATCACAGTAGGTACAATGAAATTTAACTTTGTGTTCATGTCTAGATGAGCAAGCAACATGTTTATTAGAAACCGAATGAGACAACAATCCTGCAGATTTGAAAATCACTTCTTTTTGTTTAGGAACTGTTTTAATCAAACCACTTCCTAATGACTTCACAATTTTAGGTGGATGTGCCTTAGCATGAGCATGGGAATCAATGCCTAAACCATATTTATCATTGCAAGATTTAGAAGAATTCAACAGCAAGTTTAGATTCTTATTCCCATTAAAAAACCGCTCTAGTGTCCTATTCATGTCATCAAGTTTCTTTGATAAGTCTAGGTAGTTTTCACATGAAGTTTTTCCTTTTCGTTTGCAATTAGAGCAATATTTAGCTTCATGAGAACGTAAAGCATTGTTCAATATAGAAATTTCATTCATAGCATCTTGTAGTTTCTTACCAAGATCATCACAAGTAGAACAATGCAAATAATTTGTAGAACAGCAATCATCTTTCAAGTTTTTATCATTAAGTGCAGCAAACATTTTGTTCTTTTCAATTTCTAACTCAAGTTTATCAAGTGTGGAGGTGTGTGCACTTCTTAGAGAGGACAATTGTTTATATATTAAATCATGTGAGGAACAAGAATCATCACTAGGAATCAAAGATTTCAAACGATTAAATTTAGATTCGAGTGACTCAAATTTAACAGCACTGTCCCTAAGATTTTTGTCCTTTTTATTAAGTATAACAGTGGTACGAGAAATAGCATCACACATTTCTTCACAAGTAGGACATACCTCTTCATTGTCGTTGTTGTGTTCTGCCTCCTCCATACTTGATCTTGACTTGCCCGCCATGAAGCACAAGTTTGCCAAATCAAGTTCATGTTCGTCACTTCCGATGTCCACATCGCTCGAGACAAGTTCTCGAAGTGCTGAGATAAAACTATTCACTAATTGGCATGCTGTAAAACCCTTCTTTTTCCTGTTGTTGTTTGCAGAAGAGTTCTTCGTTCTTGTTTGCTTTTCATCACGGGAAGTAGTACCTAAAAGTTTAGGGATATCCGTGCGAAAATATCCTATCTTACCACATTCGTAGCATCGTTGAGGTCCAGCACTCCCTCTCCTTCTAGTTTTCACATTTTGCAATGCTTTTGAGAACCGAGTAGAGATGAGTGCAAGTTCTTCCTCTAGAAACTCTTCAATCTGTTCAAGGGTTAGAGAAGACAACAAAGCAAGTGTTCCACAAGATGAAGATTGGCTGGAGCCACGCATGTCATGTTGAGAGACAAAAGCAAGAGACTCGCTGGGGTTATTACGTGAGATTATGTCCATTTCATGAGTTTTCAATTTAGAATACATAACATCTAAAGTAAGTGTACTCATGACAGTAGATTCACGAATAGATGTGACTTTCATCTAAAAAATTGACATGTCTAATGCACTTAGTAATTGCCTAGCATTCTCAGCATCTGAAAACTTAACATTGATGATACGCAAGTTGCTGAGAATTTTATTAAAGCAAGCAAAGAGGTCGTCGATGGACTCACCTAGTTGCATCTCAAAGAGCATGTACTCCTTTTTGAACATGTATTGCCTTACCTCCCTGATCGTGTTGGATCCTTCGTGTTAATCACATAGAGCTTTCCAAAAATCATACACAGATCAGAGGTGAGCAACCGGGTGGAAGTCACTTTGAGTTAATCCATGTATGATCAAGTTCTGAGCCTTGTTGTTATTGTCCACATCTCTCATAATTGTAGCCGAAACTTGATCGTTTGACGGCACTTCGTAAGTCTTCTACACCTTTTCCCATATTGCAAAGCCTTGCGCCTAGATGAAAGCCTCCACACGTGCCTTCCAAACCTGAAAATCAGTACCACTAAAGAGACAAGGTTTGGCGGAGTATTTCTCTATGATAATTATTCAAAACACGTGCAAATCACAAATATTAGAGAACCGTGGCTCTGGTAACAATTGTAGGATCTAAGAGCATGTGAAAAGCTACCAGAGGGGGGGGGTGAATGGTAGATTACAACTTTTACAGTAGAAGCAACAAAAACCCCTCAATAGAAAATTGATCTGTTAAAGAAATTGTGAGTGCGACTAATCTAAACGTGATCAATTGTGACAAAACAAGTATAGATTGTGTAGAATAAAGTCATGAAGACGTCACAACAAGAACCACAAATATCCGTCGAGAAAAACTCAAGTTACAATCAAAAGATCGAACAAAGGCCAATTTGTTCCACCCGAGAAAAACCAGATCTGCAACACCAAAAAGAATGACATCAATTGGATCTGTAAAACTTGAGTTATGATAAAACCACTGAAGCAAGGTAGTGTTGTGCAAAAACTCAAGGAGAAAAACTTTTCTCAAACAAGTCATATGAATAAGGCACAAAAGTTCTTTTAAACTACAATCTTTATTCAATAGAACACAAGAGGAACAACCCAGAATCTGTGTACCATGAGCTCTGGTCTTCCTTGCTTATATAACCAGCCATGAGGCCAAACCAAACCAACCTAGGACTTGTATCCTACCCAGTTTCCACCGAAACTGTTCAAAACTGCTCAAGACTCTTCCATACGCAAATAGAAGCAATCTTAAGACTTCCAAACACCTTAGGAACATACCCCACATTCCTAAAACAACTCAACTTCGTGCTTACCATGAAATCCTACTGTAACCAACTCAAATCTTTCCATATTCGAGTCAAACCCGACTCAGCAGCAGCCTGAGTCCATAACCCAGTCGCTTGGACCTTTCTAGCCAATTATTTACGTCCACATCTCTTCATCACACCTTGGGAACATGTAGCCACGTATATGCACTCCTTGCACACGTCCAAAAATCTTCCAAGGACGTCCATGATACCTTCATATACCTTGCTCTTGATTCAAACATGCTGTGCAACCTCCCGATCAACTCAACCACAATTCCTCTCGAACTTGGTTGTTGAACCTCATCTTCTCCCTAAGACTAGTTCAATGGATCCCGTCACTAGCCATGTCTTGAAGTCAAGCAACACCTACACATGAATAAACAACCGATACTTCCGAGCACAAGTCCTCGACTTGACTCTCGTTAGTTCCAATAACCACAACACCTTATGTGAACACCTCACATAAGCATGTTGCAAACCATAGAAAAACGATATCAGCCATAACCACCAACACACACCAAAAACTTAGTAAAAGAATACTAAGCAAGCTTTCCATAATCCAAAAAGCAAGTTCAAAACATTGAATTTAAAAGCAGAACCATTGCAATCTAGCATCGGACCTTGCCAAAGCTAACCGGACCTTGAGACGAAGCTTACCAAAGCTAGCAGGACCTAGCGCCAGAGCTTACCAAAACTAGTCGGACCTAGCGCCGGAGCTTACCAAAGCTAGTCAGACCTAGCATCGGAGATGACTAAAGCTAGTTGGACCTAGCCACAACAAGTCGAACCTAACCAAAATAAGTCGGACCTAGCCAAATCAAGTCGGACCTTGCCGGAGCTACCCAAAAGAAGCCAAACCTATCGTCAGACCTTGCAGGAATTCGGACCTAGAGTCCAACCTTGATGAGACAGTTGTTTTGTCAAAATTCAAAACTTTTATTGTCATAGCCAATGCATTCAGCACACATAGGTCTCACACAATGTTGAACATCAAAGGCCAGCCGGATCATTGCAGCCACTGAAGATTCCAGAATGGAAGTGGGAAGAAATTGGTATGGACTTCATAGTTTGGTTACCGCAAACTCAGTCCGGTTATGACTCTATATGGGTTATTGTGGATCGGTTGACAAAATCAACTCATTTCATTCCCATCAAGAAATCCTGTATCACCGCAAAGCTACCCGAATTGTATATGGAGCATATTGTGTGCAGGCATGGAGTTTCAAAGAATGTCAGACCGAGGTTCTCAATTCACCTCTAGGTTCTGGCAGAAACTGCATGAAGCCATGGGTACAAGGCTAAATTTCAGCTCCGCATATCACCCTCAAACCGATGGACAAACTGAGAGAACAAACCAAATATTGAAAGATATGTTGAGATCTTGTCCTTTGAAGCATGGGCGCAGCTGGGACAAAAGCTTGTCGTATGTTGAATTTTCCTACAATAACAGTTACCAAGCCAGTTTGAAGATGCCGCCATATGAAGCATTATATGGAAGGAAGTGTAGGGCACCCTTGTTTTGGAATGAGATAGGAGAGAACCAAGTATTTGGACCTGATGTGTTGCTAGAGGCTGTAAATCAAGTTTAAATAAGCCGCGAGAATTTGAGGGCCGCTCAAACAAGACAAAAGGGCTATGCGGATAACAGGCGGAGAAACATAGTGATGAAATTGGGAGACTTCATATACCTCAAAGTGTCACCTATGCGAGGTCATAAGCGGTTTAATGTTAGAGGCAAGTTGGCCCCTGGTTATATTAGGCCATTCAAGATTTTGGTCAAACGTGGAGAAGTGGCATATAAGTTGGAGATGCCTGCACATCTTTCCGATTTTCATGCTTCTCAGCTCAAAAAGTTCTTAAGGGTACCGAAAGAACCGGTACCAATAGAAGAATTGGAATTAGAGGCAGATTTGACTTATGCCGAGCAATCAGTCAAAATTTTGGAAACCAAGGAGAGGGTCACAAGGAATAAGATGATTCGATGGTGCAAAGTACAATGGAAGCATCATACAGAATCAGAAGCAACTTGGGAGCTGGAAGATGACCTTAAGAGAGAACTTCCCTATCTCTTCTCTTTCACGTCGAATCTCGAGGGCAAGATTCATTTTAAGGGGGGTAGGTTTGTAACACCCTCATTTTCATCCATCATGCATTGCATACACTCTTATACATATTTAACATTAAGAAACATAAAAGGAACAAGTTTAAAGTGAATTAGAAGCAAACCATCATTTAAAAACCTGTATAGTTGTGGACTTGTCCGGTTTGGACCCTGAACTAGTCTGGTTTTGCCCTCTGTTGACTCCCCGAACTTGTTCACTCTTGCTGGGGATTAGTCCGATTGAGTTTCTGTTGATGGTTCGGAGTTGTCCGTTCTGATGTACGGACTAGTCCGTTCCTAGCTACTAGAACTTTTTGGAGTTGTCCAGTAGATCCCTCTTTTGGTCCGGTTTTCGGAAAATCGAACACATCTTTGGACTTGTCCGACCCTATACCGGACTTGTCCGTTTTTGCTCTTTGGAACCAATCGAACTAGTCCGGCCCCTAGCGGACTTGTCCAGTCTGCCTGACTGGGATTAAATCTTTCCTCCATGACATGTTATTAGGTATTTACCTTAATTGGGCACAAGAACGTTGTGTCCAACCCCTATGGAGCCCATGTGGGACCCCTACCCGGCCTCAACCACCTTAAATACGAAATCAATCAAAACCTACCACCTCCACCTCTATATAAACACCCCACCACCCCAACTTTTCATCTCTTGCCACTTTTGAAGAAAAATCTAGCCCCATTTTGTGGGAGCCGCCATCAAGGGGAGTCCATCGCAGCTAGGAGAAGCGAAGGAGGAAGGAGGAGGATCTAGCAAGGTCGATCTTCGTCAACTCATCGACATCATCATCAATTCTCCATCAACTCTTCTCCATCAAACCTAGGCGTCAAGATCCAAGTGTTGCACCCAATTCTCAGCCTTTGAACCCTTGGATTTGTGGTAAATATACTAGATCCATCTTTTCTATGTAAAATATGATTCCATAATTAATCAAACTATACTCTAATTGGGAATTTGCCAAAAACCCTAGCCGAACGGACTTGTCTGGTTCCAGTGCGGACTAGAACAATTGACTTTCTGATCCAGGGTGGACTAGTACGATCCCTAGTAGGACTTGTCCGACAACCTGAATTTGTTATTGCTGAATTGAATCCAAATTGACTCAAATCAACTCGAAACCAATTCAAACTTGTTAAAAACCATTCTAACTAGTGAGTAAACATTAATAGCAACTCATTAACAAGTTCTACCTCATAATTGCATTATTCATGCATGTTATGGCATATTGAGTAATATATGAGCATTTATTGTTTGTAATGTTTGTTTTATATGTCTTTTGCGCGGAATAGAAGGTGTTGCTCTAGAGGATGCTGTCGAGGACCTCCAGCACCAAAACTTTGAAGCTTTTGAACCTAGCCAGTCTCAAGAGCAAGGCAAGTGTCCATGAATATTTTAATCCTATTTTTAAATGTTTTGTTTGTAAAACTGCATGCTTGTGTCAAATTGATGGGAAACCCATGATAGGAGTTTACTAGTCTTGTTTGACCATCCTTTTCGCTTGGAATGTAGTGTAGAGAGTCGGAAAGGGCTTTTGACCTTTTTGCTTCGCTCTAATTAATTGGGATGGGAAAACAACCAAATGGCTTAACTATGAATTAATGAGCATGTATATGACGAGAATTGATGGATATGGTTAATTGGTAATATGGGATTGGGAGATCTAAGCAAGCATGGGTAGTGGACTAGGTCGGATGTTATGGTGGTTTGCTTGCCTTAGATCTAAGGACTGGTTCATGCGAGAACAAGCCAGGACAACAGTGCCACCACAAGGCCAAGTATGAGTGCAGCGTAGCTGAATAATTAGGTGTGCTGCTGGTATTGTATGGACCATTGGATGGTGCGGGGAATGGGAGTCGAGAAGGGTTGTCCTGGGAACCGCATGGCACATGAGGGGGGCCGTGGGTGGGAGAATGGAGATTCAAGTCTGCTAGTGAAACCTTAGTGGGTCCGTACAAGCTAGTAGTCCCTTTGTAAAGGCTATTTTGTGATCCCTTGGCCACACCCCAAAGGAAGTGTTAGACGACATAACGGAGGTTCTTAGTCACCAAAGGTGATGAAATCACGAACATGTGGGTAAAGTGGTACAACCTCTGCAGAGTGTTAAAAACTATCATGATAGCCGTGCGCTCGGTTACAATCACCTGGATGACCTATATGATTAGAGTGGATCTTGGGAATTGCGATGGTTTGGTTATAGATATGGTTTGAATTGTGATAATCGAGCATGGTAAATGATGATGGTAAGAACTTGGCTTTTGGAAGAATAATTACTAGTGGATGGTAATTGATGGTCTTGGACTCAAAATTGGTAATTGTTGTGATATAATGAGATTATTTCACATAAATGTAGTATGACGCTTTTTACATGTTTTAAATGTACTTTTCAGCAAATAACCATTATTTATTATCATTCCTTGCTTAAGCTACGTGTCATTATTTTTTCCCACAGTTGCTGAGTACGACATGTGCTCACCCTTGCAATTCCCCCACCGACAGTTTCAGGTGTTGTTTGGGAGTATCATGAGGATAATGCGAAGTACTAGGCTATGTGCTGCCATCGACTTACCTGTGGTGTTGCTTGGAGCCGCGCTTTCCCCTATGCTCAGTTTGCTTAGCTTAATGTTTAAATTATTTCCGCTGCATTAGTCTTAGAACTATTAATAATGATCATTAGAGTTTGTAATTTGAGGATTGTTTGAATATTGTAATAAAAGTACTTAATTAACTTGTGTTGTGGTAATTTTTTGTATATCGTTTGTGATGCACTCGTGTATGTGTGTTGAACATCCTGAGTACACATATGCATCGCACTTGGTTCTTTTTCAGAACCGATTGTGATAACCTTCACCGCAGTTGTTCGTCGCACCATCCGATTGGTCATCGAGTGCACGTGCTAACTGGTCCTTCACATGCGCGATGTCACCAGGAGCTTGACGGGCCACTTCGTGCCAAGGATTGACGACCGCAACCCCGACTTCAACAATCACCGTCGAACTCGCCATTCCTCTTCGTTGTCGACACCTTTCAAAGTCGTTCCGCACCCCACGATCACACTCAGTTACTGTGCAATCATCCCCTCTATTGATTTTGGTAAAAAATGATAAATTTACCGCCTCGTAGCACTAGAAACGCGAAGCTCCATTGAGCGGCCATGGCATGATGCCGCTCATCGCCATCGAAGTCGTCGAAGGCAACGTGGCCGCATCCCAACTGTAGGTTGCGAAGCAACGGTAGGATTAGAAGGTTCGATAACCCTTCGGTTATTCTAAATTGGTGGTGTCCATTTATAATCCGACAGTCGAGATTAGATACTGAGATACCCCTTCGCTATTTAAAATCGAAGCCGCCCACCCTAGATTCGATGACTCACATTCGAATATCTTTTTCCCACTGTAGTTTTACACCGAGTCCCTATCCTTTTATGGTTTAGCCCCTGGAAAATAAATTAATTATGTAATAACCCAGAAAAATGCAAATATGTCTCTGTACTTTATGGAAATCATAATTTAATTACAGATTTCATGTTTGGGCCCATGTAGCTATGGTAAAATTATACTTTTTACCCACTGTTCAATTAGGAGAATTACAGAAAAGCCCCTAGATCTTATAAAATTTAGTTACCCTTAGTATTATTTCTGTTATTACAGAAAAATCCTTATAAACAGTATTCTTTGCAGAAAAATATATAATTTAATAGTAATTTCAGAAAACATAATTAGAGAATTTAGAATATATGTTTATTCCTATTTAAATTTAAATAATTCATTTAAGGCACCAAAACTATGTAGAAAATAAATTTAATAGGTATTTATGAATCTAAAATTATTTTAAGCATAGAAGTAAATATCAAAATAACATTAAAATTATTTAATGCATTCTCTTAAGTGGGAATAATTTTATAAATTATATTTAATGACATTTCGAATTGGAAAATCCACTAAAATATATTTGCTAGGATACTTCATCTTGAAGATACCTTGGATAATGATCTCCTTATTCATAACTTGAAGCTCTGGAGAAAGATGAGCTAGATTTCTTCTATGATACAAGAATTCCTTACAAGTCTCCAACTACCAAGTATTTGAGGCCATTCTTTGCAATTTTGAACAAAATTCTGAGGAAAACCATAGCTCCCAAGGAAGGAGATGCAGGAACCATCCAAGGGACTCTAATGACCTTGATAAAAGTGATAAGAAAGAAAAGGACCTTCAAGGTCTTTGAATAAATTTACAATGACATTGTGAACATCTCCATTACTCCAAACAGGTGTTGTGACTATGCACCTTACATTATGTACATGATTGAAGAGCTGACATGAATTGAGTTTGTCAAAGATATTTCTCACACAGACCTCAAGTCACAGAAGCCTACAGTATAAACTGTTCCCTCTGCTCCTACCTCACATGCAGTAGAACAAAGATCTAAGCGGGCTAATGAAGGCACAAGGACTCAAGCTGCTACTCCTGCTTCTCCACCCTGTAGAAAGTCCTCCAGCAGTTTGCTGAAAATGCTTTCCTCCATCTTTGCATCCCGCCGCAATGTGGAAATTAAGAGCACAAGGAAAGTCTAGCTAGGAAGAGACAACAAAGATATGTGAAGACCAACATCAAAGCTATCTGTGAGAAGCTAGACATTGAGCCAATGGGGTCACCCCAGATTTCAGAAGATTCTGAAGAAGATTTTACTGAAATGGCACCTCTCTATGAGCAAGAATTGGCTTCATTAGCAATCACTTGAAGATGAACAAGAAGATGAAGATAGAACTGAGAGTTAGGAAGGTAGTGGCGATGAGTGATTGCACTCAATTTTTCCCTTTTTGGTGCCTTGATGCCAAAGGGAGAGATATTGAGACAAGTATCTTATTTTCTAGCCTTAAAGACTTGTGATCGAGGACATGTATCTTAATTTCAAATTACTGTAATCTCTTTTGGATGTGCCTACTTTACTAAATGTGTGATGCTTAGTTTAATGTTAATGTGATGATTGCTGCTATAATTGTCATGTTCTTATCATTTGCTCATCACATCAGTTGATCACACACTCTATAGGCACACCACCAAAAAGAGTACGCATATGTGAGAAGCTTTTATTACCCATTTGTCACTCTCATATATGCACACTTTATGAAAATTAATTTTTACTCTTAATTGTGAAATCTCAATTGGTTGTCATCAATCACAAAAAAGGGAGAGATTGAAAGTGCATCTAGGCATTCCCTTGTGGGTTTTGGATGATTGATGACAAACAAATGAGATCCTAATGAACTTGTTGAGATGAATGCAGGTCAACTCATATTACATAGTTTGGTGCACTCAAAAAATGAAAAATGAAGTGATGAAGAAAAAAAAAGCCCAATTGATGAATGAAGCACAAAGTAGACTTAATTGTATAGGATGTGTGAGATACACATCCCAAGAGCTCAAGTCTTTGCGTAAGGGTAAGGGGCTTAGCAACCTTAAAATTCACTGAGCACCAGACTAGTTCGTTCATGAACCGGACTAGTCCATTCAACTCTCTGATGTCTCACTTTACAGTGCACTGGGTTAGTCCATTCATAGATCGTAATAGTCCGTTCAACTCTCTAGTATCTCACTTCACAGTGCACCGAACTTGTGACACCCAGATTTTCAAGTTTCAGCAAATTAAAAACTTAAATCGGAATTTAGAGTTAATAATAAGAACAGATTGTTTTTATAAAGAAAAATATAAAATATATGCATCTCATCTCGCATTTTGCATTCATCCTCAAGTATTGAAAATTAATAACCAAAATAAATATGTTAAAAGTAATTTATTTGCCATAACGAATATGGGATAAAAGAAGTGGATAAAACTAAATATAAATATATATAATAGAAATAATAAATAATAGGAAAGTAAAAGATAATAAAATAAGTATAGTAAAATAAAAGAAATAAATAAGAAATATAAACAAAGAAAGAAAAAGAAAGGAAGTCAACAACTGGCCAGTGCCGTAGCCGCGCAGCCCCCTGACCACCGCCATGGAAAAAAATAGATAATAAAAAGAAAAGGAAATAAAAAAACAAAAAACAAAAAGTTAGGCCAGAGATCTGGCCGCACTCAGCCAGAAAACGAGTTCCATCAGGACTTCTGCCACCCCACGCGCTCAAGAAAAAAATATATAGAAGCCACCGTGTACCAAGACTGGTAGCCGGTTTCTACCCGGACTCTCCCGTACGGCCGGCCCCGCTCTGAACCGAGTCCCATCGGGACTTTCTCCTGTGAGCCCTAGCCTGGTGCTCCTATAAAAAAGACTGATGCGGTACCTGTTGTTTTTTCTTAAGCCCTGCCCTTTCCACGTAACAGCAGCCGCCAGAAAAAAAACCTAATACTTTTACTTGTACCGTGAGCGCCGCCAGCGTAGAAAAGAAAAAAAAGGCTGAAGTCCTAGCCGCTAACAGAGAGAAGGCTGACCAGGGAAGAGAAGGCGGTCCGCCGGAAACCGTAGCGCCGTCATCGTTTCTTCATTAGAGGATCGCTGCACCATTGTCTACTTCAATATCACGCCGTCAATCTTCGACAGAGCCGCTACGTCGATGTCATTCCTTCATGGGCGTCACACCGTCATCTACATCAACGAAACTCTAGGTCTCAGAGACACACGTCACGCCGCCGTTCCACGACCATCCAAACTAGATACACATATGGTAGATATTACGATTTAGATATAGATAAATATTTTAATTCTAATACTTGAACTGAATTACATATAAAAGATATATTTTATTTTCAGCAAATTAATCATCGCCAAATCATCATAAATCAATCTGAAACTTGCAAGTTAGATTAAATCATACCAGATCAATATGTTATTTTAGATTTGACCAAATTTTATATTTTCAGTATTATTTAATCTGTTTTTCAGATTTAATAAATAAGATTAAGCTTAGTTAATTCATAAAGTATCAAATTAAATCCAGAAAAATTCCAAAAAATTTAGAATAATTCTGAAATAATTATTTTGCCTCTGAATTAATTGTAATTAATCCCAAACATGGCAAAATAAATAGGAAATCATTATCAAAAGTTATTAAAAAGTCATAAAAATGTATCTAGCATTAATACAGACATATTTTCTGCATACATCATATTTGCATATTGATTAGTCTTTGTAATGCATTTATTGTGTATGTTGCTTGTTGTCGGTACCCTGCGTACAGGATACTCCTTGGAACTGCAAAGAGTGCAAAGAAACTCCACCTATCTGAGTTGAAGACCTCCAAAGGCCCCACGTGTTGCTCGTAACCGGACCTGCGTCCCTCATATGGTTAGTCCCAGTGTTGCTACGTGTATCATAAAACCGGAGCGACAATCCCTACATGGGAATGCTCCGGACTGGATACCTGTGTGGCACCCCCGGACCTAACCCCCAACAGGGGGAAGCTCCGGTACCCACACGTGTACCACTGCACCGGATCTACTCGTCCAAGACTGTAAGATCCGAAGCTGCCACGCGTCCAACCGCCGAACCTTCAACCTCAACAGGCAGATTGGTGGACCTTCAACGGCTCAGACCTTCAAGAGACATTTAAGGCTTCAAGACCTGATTATGTGTCATTAATACTATCTTAATGACACATGATTAGAGGATCTTAATACTAGTAACGCCACTATTAAGGTGCATTACCACGGTATTAAGAGGAACTAAGTACATTAAACTGTGTATTAGGCATCAGTAACCGCCAGGGCCACATGTCGGGCTAGGCTAACAATGTAACGGCCAGCCTTTGTACTATAAAAGGACTGGCCGAGCGATACACAGGGGGGACTCCAGACCGTCTAGAGACTCTAGACGCTGACTCTGACTCTCGATCCCTCTCTGGCTCAGACTCTCACACGCTCATACACTCAATACAACAACAACAATACACCTGTGGAGTATAATATTACGGTCAGGCGGCCCGAACCACGTAAATCATCGTGTCAAGTTACTATCTTGTTTTGAATCTCCGCGCGCCCTAGCCGAACTAAGAAACTCCACGGGCTACTAACGGTAGTCCGGGGGAATTGCCGGAACCAGACTCTGACATTTGGCGGACCCGGAAGGGGAGCGCCTAAGAGTCCAAGATGGTGAATTCTACTCCTTGATCATCCAACGGTAACCACGCTGAGCAACCTGCTAGAGGTAATTCCTCAAACATGCACCAGCCAGCAGGTGTTGTAGCCCCAACAGGAGTCATGCCACCGCCGCCACCGTCCGCTCCTGTGAATAAACCCGGACATCGATATAGGGCGTCTGAGTCGATCACTGCATCGGCAAACAACAACCCCAAACACGCGCTTATTGTTGCGCGTGCTCTTCTCCAATGTCCACCGCCTCCAGGAGCACCCCAGGGTGCGATGGAGCAGTGGAGAGCTGATGTGGATCATCTGGTTGCAGCAGCAGCCGATGGCATCAGCAATCAAGGTCCTCCCCCCTCGGAGTGGGCCCCATTGCAGCATCGAACCTTGTATGGTAGACTTGATCCGCAAGCTTCACAGCACAGGAGGCGTGCTGCATCTCAACAGGCGACGTCGCTACCTTCCGGGGCGCGACATACTCACACGGTAACAAGGCTTTTGAATCACGACCTTCGGGCGGAGCTCGATCGTTGTTACCGGCAACAGGACGACCGCGTCCATATTGAGCATGCTCGCGAGAGGCGAGAGGCTCGGGACAGCCCTGTTCCTGAGGGAGTAGGAGGAGGCTGTTCTTCCTTGGCCATGCACCTACGCATGGTCAGATGGCCGCAGAAGTTCCGACCTCACTTGCAGGAGAAATTTGACGGGACTGTTAACCCCACTGAATTTCTTCAAATCTACTCCACCACTATCCTTGCGGCTGGGGGAAATGAGGCAGTGATGGCCAATTATTTCCATGTGGCTTTGACTGGGACCGCCAGGTCTTGGTTCATGAGCCTTCTGCCTGACTCCATCAACAGTTGGTCGGAGTTGTGCCAACAGTTCACCGCCTATTTCGGCAGCTCATACACCCGACCAAGCACGGAACTGGATCTTTTTGCTGTCAAGCAAAAAGGGGGAGAGTCCTTGCGATCCTTCATCCAGAGGTTCCCCCAAGTACGAAATACCATTCCTTCTATCTCAAGCGCTTCTGTTACTGTAACATTCAGGCATTGCGTTCGAGATAAGAAAATGCTGGAGAAGCTAGCGGCCAAGGAAGTCACCAGCGTCACGGAACTGTTCAGCTTGGCAGAAAAATGCGCCAAGGCTGTGGAGGGCCGTGAAATGCACTCCCAACCACCTCCGGAGGCCAAGAAAAAATCCTCCAAGGGTGAAGCCACTACCTTCGTGAGTGGCAAGAAGAAGAAAAAGTCCAACGGCAATAGGAAGCCGTCGGCCGACACACCCACTACTGCAGCTGCCGCAACTCCGGATGGCCGGGGCCACGCCCTGAGAAACGACCTCGGCCGCCATCTGAAGACGGTGGCAGCTCTAAGATGTGGTGTCCCATACACAAGACGGACAGGCACAACCTGGAAGACTGCTGGGAGGTCCGGAGCCTCGCCGAGCGCTACAACAAGCGCTGGGAAGAAGCTCCTTTCCGTCAAAGGGAAGGAAAACAAAAAGTCGACGAAGCTCCGGCTGAAGAGGAGTTAGGTTTTCAGGACCCCAAGAAGGTCTTGAGAGCTGTTTACACCTCCGTTGATGACGACTCCGACGTCTCTGACAACGAGCATCGGAAGACAATGAACACCATCTTTGATGGTTCGTGGGACATCACTTCTCGTCGTGTCCTCAAGACAATGCGGCGGGACATGGCCTCTGTAGCTCCCACCGCCAGGGCGGAGCCTCATCGGAAGTGGATGGATGCTACCATCACCTTCGTGCTTCAGACTGCCCTCGGAACATGATCGGAGCTGGTCAACTTCCGCTGATGGTATCTCTGACCATCAATAACATCCAGCTCCACCACGTAATGGTGGACGGAGGTTCGGGGCTAAACCTTATAAGCTTCAAAGCCTTCGTCAAGCTTCAGCTCTGACCTTCGGACCTTCGTCCCTCCCGACCTTTCTTAGGAGTAGGTCAGGGGGCCATAACCCCACTCTGTGCCATTACTCTCCCTTTGATGTTCGAAACTCGGGAGAATTACAGGACTGAGAAGTTGGTCTTCGACGTGGCTCAGATCAACTTGCCATTCAACGCCGTCTTGGGCAGGCCAGCTTTATACAAATTCATGGCTACTTGGTGTTGAAGATGCCAACACCCTTAGGCGTTCTCCGGATCCGCTGATATTGCACCGCTGGAGTTACTGCTCTGGAAGAACTCCACGCGCTTGCTACAACGCAGGAGGAACAATCCGGAAAGGAGCAAGCTCCGAAGCCCCCGAGCATTCATCATCGAGGCTCAACTTCTGCACCTTGTGTGCAACCAAGCAGCGACACCGAAATTCCCATCAAAGTTGTCCAAATTGGTTTCGACGCTGCTCAGACCACCCGTATATCGGGAGGTCTGAACGACAAATAGGAACTTGCACTCATCACTTTCCTCCGGGCTAATGTCAACGTGTTTGCCTGGCAACTGTCATAAATGTCTGGGATCCCTAGGGATGTGATTGAGCACAATCTGAAGATTTGTCCTGACACTCGGCCTGTACATCAGAAGCCTCAGAAGCAATCAATAGAGCGACATAACTTCATACGTCGAGAAGTGAAGAAGTTTCTCGAAGCTGGATTCATCCGGGAAGTCTTCCATCCAAAATGGCTGGCAAACCCAGTCGTTATACCCAAGGCCAGCGGGAAGCTTCGGATGTCTATCGACTACACAACACTGAATAAGGCATGCCCAAAGGATCCATTTCCACTACCTAGAATAGATCAGATAGTGGATTCCACCTCCCGGTGTGAATTACTGTGTTTCCTAGACGCATATTCTAGGTATCATCAAATAAGAATGTCTAGGGAAGATGAAGAGCATACCGCCTTCATCACAGTAGATGGATTGTACTGTTACACTACCATGCCATTCGGTCTCAAAAATGTTGCTTAACTGTTTGTGTGAGATATGTACAAAACTTTTGGAGAGCTCATTAGAGATGTAGTGGAAGTGTACGTCGATGACATCGTCATCAAGATCAAGAACAAGGAGTCATTTCTTGACACCTTGCAAGCTGTCTTCGACAAGTTGCGAATTACACGCACAAAGTTGAACCCAGACAAGTGTGTCTCTGGTTTTTAGCTCCGGGAAGCTTCTTGGATTTTTTGTGAACCACCGAGGTATAGAGGCGAATTCGGTGAAGATTAAAGCTATTGAAGACATGCGGCCACCAGCTCGCATCAAGGATGTCCAGAAGCTAACTAGGTGTCTAGCTGCCCTCAGCCGGTTCATCTCAAGACTGGCGGAACGGGCGCTACCCTTCTTCAAACTATTGAGGAAGTCCGAACCATTCAAATGGTCTGAAGAAGCAGAAAAGGCATTCCAAGAGCTGAAGCAGCTCCTCACCACTCTACCAACTTTGGTAGCTCCGAATCCTGGTGAGCCACTTCTGCTTTACATTTCAGCAACTCACGAAGTTCTCAGCACGGTCCTGGTTGCGGAAAAACTAGAACCATCTCCAATTCAGGAATCCAGACCCCTTCGGGAAGGTTCGGAGATACCTGAAGACGAGTCTGGGTCCAAGCCCCTAGACCCGGATCCTCAAAGTGAGAAGTCAGAGGATCAACCTCCTTCAAATGAAGGAGTTACTGTTACTGAACAAGAATATCCGGATCCTTTCGGGAGGGTCCGGGTCACTTCAGAGGAAGCTCCGGGTTCCTCTAGCAAGAACCAGGAGGTCCCCGAAAAAGGTCCGGACCCCTCCGGGAGGGTCCGGGTTGGTGAGGAGGAAGCTCCGGGCCCCTCTGGGAGGTTTTGGACAGTTCAACACTCAGTGTACTTCATAAGTGTACTTCACGATGCAAATACTCAGTACCTACAAGTGCATAAACTGCTCTACACAGTTCTTATCGCCTCTAGGAATCTTCGTCACTACTTCCAAGCTCACAAGATTTTAGTGGTAACCTCTTATCCACTGCGTGCAATCTTGCATAATCCCAATTCTACTGGGAACATCGCAAATTTGGGCAGCGGAAGTGGCCTAGTTCGATCTTGAATTCGTCCCAAGACAAGCGATCAAGAGTCAAGCATTGGCAGACTTTGTGGCGGAATGGACCCCCTCTCCATCAAATCCTGGGGGCCCCAGTGAGCAGAAGTCAGAACCTAAGGTTCCGGTCTTCACTAAGCCTCACTGGACTCTCTACTTCGACAGCTTCGTGCAGAAGCAGGGGGCCAGAGTTGGAATCCTTCTCCTTGCTCCGACCGGGGAGAAGGTCAAATACATGGTTCACCTTGACTTCAAGGAGACCAACAACATGGCGGAGTATGAAGCACTAATCTATGGGCTCAAGGTGGCACTATCATATGGTGTTAAGCAGCTGTTGGCAAAGGATGATTCGCAGCTCATTATAAAATAAGTCAAAGGTGAATGCTGCTGCAACAACCCCAAACTAGCTGCATATCTTCTTGAAGTCTAGAAGCTTCATAAGGATTTCGAAGTTCTGGATCTTTTCCATGTACAGCGTCTCAACAACGCTGAAGCTGACGAACTCTCGACGAAAGTTTCAACCGGAGCTCCGGCTCCCGACGGAACCTTCATCCGGAGATTGTCAAGACCAACAGCTCAGCCTACCGAACTGAGCGAAGGGGGCAAGACCAGCACCTCAAAGATAGCGGTCCCGATGGCCCTGTTACCATGGCATCCATCAAGGGTCGTAGGTGCTGCAGGAAGCTCGAGCAACCCAGCACGCAAGATTCAGAAGTTCAAGTTAGCTCCGATGCATGGATCTCAGAGATCCGGAGCTACTTGAAAGACAACATACTTCCTGAAGACAATGTATTTGCTGACCGGATAGTCAGATTGGCTAAAAGATACACACTAGGAAGGGGATCTCTATCGGCGTGGTGCCAACGACGTCCTAATGCGGTGCATTACAAGGGAAGAAGGCTGCGAGATCCTCACGAAAATCCATGGAGGCGAGTGTGGGAACCACGCGTCTTCCCGCACGTTGGTCGGTAAAGCCTTTCGGCATGGTTTTTACTGGCTTACAGCACTCCAGGATGCAACCGAGCTAGTGAAGAAATGTGAAGCATGCCAGTTTTATGCGAAGCAAATTCAGACACCAGCTCAACCTCTACAAATGATACCTCCAACATGGCCATTCATTGTTTGGGGTATGGATATTTTGGGTCCTTTCCCAAAAGCCGTCGAGGGTTATAAGTACCTGTATGTCGCCATCGACAAGTTCACCAAGTGGTCGGAAGCAACTCCAGTTGTGACATAAACAAGCAATCAACTATCAAGTTCTTACAGCCCGTAGTATGTAGATTTGGAGTCCCAAACAAGATCATAACTAACAACAGGACCCAATTCACAAGTTCTGCATTCCAAGGATATTGCGAAGACCTTGGCATTCAAGTCAGCTACGCTTCTGTGGCTCACCCGACAAGCAATGGCCAAGCTGAGAGAGCAAATGCAGAAATCCTAAAGGGACTCAAGACGCGCACATATAAGCGCTCGAAAAAACATGGAGCCAACTGCATCGAGGAGCTTTTGCGCACCTTGTGGGCAAACAGGACAACTCCAAACCGGTCAACTAGAGAGACACCCTTCTTCCTGGTGTACGGAGCTGAAGCAGTCCTTCCTCCAGAAATCACCTTGGGGTCGCTCCGGGTCCGCACCTTCAACGCAGCCACATAGGACCAGCTCCGGCGTGAAGACCTTGATCTCGTTGAAGAGGGAAGGTGCCGAGCAGCTGTTCGAAATGCACGATACCGCCAAGCGCTCCGGCGTTATCACCAAAGGCATGTGCATAGCCGACACCTCGAGGAAGGCGATCTGGTGCTACGGAGAATACAAACTCGTGAAGGGTTAAACAAACTTTCCCCCAGCTGGGAAGGACCCTTTCGAGTGATCAAAGTATCCCGTCCCGGATGCGTTCGCTTGGCAACCGAGGATGGGACACCGCTCCCTAATCCTTGGAACATTGAGCACCTCTGTAAGTTTTACGCTTAATATCACAGAGGTGAGTCTGTAATTACATATGATGTATGTTAGCGTCATTATACAGAGACGGGTAGCTCCCCCGGGAGGACAGCCAAACCTTTGCAGGAAGGTCCGCAAAGTTCAAGCAACACTTGACACAGTCTCTGAACTAAAAGTGTAGCTAGCTACCCAGGGTCGAACAAGAAATGTAACACACTTAGCTTGGTTCCGTACCCTAAGAGTGTACTTGTCTCCCCTGTACCCCGAACCTATAATGAAAGACATCGATATGTGAAAACGGACTCCATGTGCATTTAATTTGTACAGGCTCATTTTTTTTTATTTTTCTCTTTCTTGTCTATAAAAAAGTTGTGCAATTCTTAAGAAGTTTAGCTCAAACAATTCATATATAATTCAAGTTGCATTGTTATTTCTTTCGGGTCTTAACATCGTTGAGTGGCCTACTCGCCTGAACGCCAAGCCAATCTAGGTCCGGAGTGTGCTATCGACTTAGTCTGGTCCTACACCCTATGTACGCCACTCTACCTACACCCAGGCAGGCCTAAGTAAGGTGAGTCCAGAAAACGATTGGACCTGGAGAAAATAAACAAACGCGCTTGATTGTATATAGAATTGTTGTTGACCTAAAATTTCATATGGGAATAGTAAGTCACAAATGAGTTATAGATAAGAAATGCATTTTAATATTTTTCTTGACTTCAGTGTGCAGGAAAAATGAAAATCCCACGATGATGGTGGACAATGCCGGAGCTATCAAAGCTTCGACATCCCCCAAGGGAGCCCATCGTTGATGTTTTAAACATTGATAGTGGGCGTCACCGGAGCTATCAGGTTCTGACAAATCCAGGGGGCCAGTCGTCAATGTAAAGAAATGAAATGAGTTGAAGAAAAGATGGTAGAAGGACACCCCAATGGGGTCTGCTGTCGACGCTCTTCGTGTTGACGTTGTTCGCTGTTGGAGCTACTAAGCTCCGACAACCCCAGAGGGCCAACCGTCGACACTCTACGTGTTGACAGTGGTCGCTGCCAGAGCTACTAAGCTCCGACAACCCCAGGGGGCCCCTGCCGCCGATGCAACAAAACTTCAGACCTATACTCTACAAGTTCAAAGCACTCAAGTCTTCAACAAAATGCTACATCCTTTTGGTACATGTTCACAATCAAGTTGTGTACATCTACCAGGGGGCCAAGTAAGACAAAGGTTGAAGACAAAAAATGAAATTCATAAATTTCTTTGGATTTCATTCATCTGATGACAAGAGATTACAAAATTGGAGAAAAAAAGAGAAGATACGAGTGGGAGCTAAAAGGAGAAAGTCCTAAATTCTAGGTAAGAACGAGGCAACCTTCTGGGCAACCTCTGACACGCTGGTCTTGGCGACGTCTCCCTCTCCGTCGATAGGACCTTCAAGCATCGAGTTTAGTGGGAAATGAGGATCCTCGCTTGTGTAGCACGTCAGCATGTATTCTGTGACGTTCTGCGCAAGGGATTTTCATTTAGTTTCCAACTGATCCGTGATGACATCACCCATCGTGCCGAGTTTGTTGCCAACTGAGCTCGGTGCCCCCAACGCATGGTCCAGCTCCGGCTTCGGATTGTCCGGACGCACGGGACTAAAGCCCAGCGGCGCCAGCGCGACATCGGCTTTGCCCACGAAGTCCCATACTTGTTGGGACTCCACAACCCTTGAGCCCTGAATCTCCTCCAAGGATCACTTGGCCGCCGCAAGCTCCGAACCCTCACGGGCAAAGCGCTTGACCTCCTTGATGTGTTGCTGAATACCCTCAGCAACTTGCTTTTGAAGGTTGGCAAGCTCCTTCTCCCGGACGTGGATCTTGTTCCGGCGGTCAACCAAGTCTTTCTCCCGACCTCGCACCTTCTTCTCCCTGGCAGCGACTTCGACCTCTCTTTTGGTAAGGTCCTGTCCCCACTGCCATGCCTTCTCCTCTTTGCTCTTGCAGCCCTCCTCCAGCTTCTTGGTGTGCTCTGCAAGGATCTTGTCACTTAGAGCCAGCCTTTGGGCGAGCTCCTCCTCCCTCCTCATGAGGTCATCTCTCAGCTCCAGAAGTTTTTGCTCTTCCTCTTCGAGTTTTTTCTCTCGCTCGTCAAGACCCTCCCGACGCTTGACGAGGCTTTCGTGGATGGTATTGAGCTTCTCCTGGTGATCATTCGCCGCTTAATTAGCAGCCAGGGCTTGTTCGTATATAGCCCGGGACTGATTGTTTAGGGATCGCACCATGTTTTCCCTCTCATCCAGCAGCTGGCCCGAGTACTCCATCTGGGCCTTCTCCCTCTGAACCCACTCCTTGTCATCAGCCAACCTTGTTGGCGCCAGCTTGGTCTTGAATTGGAGTCGGTTGCACCACCTCATAAGAGTTTGGCGCTCCTCCTCGAGGGCTTTGCTGTTGTGATAAAATGCAAGCTGGACCTGACGAAGGATGGAGCAGGCACTCTCGATGGATAGCGACAGTGGGATTGGCTCCGGACCTGTTGGGGTCCTCTCCGCTGACTCCAGCGGGTTCTCCAAAATAAAAATTGGGTCCAACTCTACAAGAGCGGTCCCCTGAGCTTCCGCGGCACTAGGAATGTCCTCCGAGAGTGCCTCAGTCATCGTCGAGGTAGGTCCTGCAACGGTAGCTTCTACCTCCGGAGTCAACTCCGATGGTCCCGCCGCCATGTCATCATCAACTGGTCCCTCGGGCAAGGGACCGACCGCTTTGTCCTGGGACCCTAGCTCAGGAACGGGTACCTCCGGAACTACCACCTCCGGGGCAGGCATTGAAGACTCAGCCAGAGCTGTGGCCATCTCCAGCTCTGACGCTGGTGCTTCCTCCACTGCCGGTTCAGACACCAGCGCTTCGACCTCCACCGGTTCGGGTGCCGGCACCCCCACGTCAACTGGCTCAGGCACCGGAACTTCATCAACCGCCGGCTCCACCGCTGGGGCTTCAGTAACATCCGACTCAAAGGCCGGAACTGCAGCTACCTCCGGCTCTGAGGCCGGAGCGTCCGTCATCACAACATCCAAAACCGGAGCTTCAGCCTCTGGAGCTGGTGCCGCTAGTACATATTCATTCCCGTGGTCCGACGCTACCATGGGAGCTTCGGGAGATGAGTCGTGGTCCAGAACCACGACAGCTGGCACCGGAGCTACCGTGACCTTAGCCACATCCTGGGGCGGTGCTGGAATTGGAGCCGGAGCCTCCGCCTGTACAGCATCAGCTGCTGTCGCAGGAACCGGAGCTTCAGCCCCTTTTTTGGATACCCTGTGAATGAAGGATAAAGAATCTCAAAATATGGCTACAACAAAAATAACAAACTGAGGTAAAAAAAGCTAATTTACCTTGGAAGGCTTCCGCTCCAGCTAGCGCGGAACCTCTTCGCCGGACGCTCAGAGCCCGACCCAGCCGCAACTGGCGTAATAACTCCGGAAGGCTCTTCGGAGCTTGCTGCCACCGTCAACGACGTCTCAGTTGGGGCCTCCCTCGACTGAGAAGGACCCTCGGACCTAGAGCCCTTAGCTGGCCCTTGTGCCAGAGTCACCTGGTCGGAGCTGGCGTTCCGGGGAGACGCCAATGCTGGAGTTGGTGTCGCCGTCGAAGACCTCCCGCACCAAGGAGTAGGGACTGAGGTAGACGAAGCAGGCCTCGTGTTAGCACAACTCAGCTTCCTCTTCCGGTCGGAAGGTTCAGCAAGGTCCCTGCCCTTGATGGTGTCTTCAACCCGTCGGCTCGAAGCAAGAGGGGCTGCTCTTTCAGAAGCTTCGGAGATTGCTACCCTGGAGGTTGGTCGCCTTTCCACCAGGCCCAAGTCATCCAATAGTGGCATTCTCCTTCGGAGCTCTCCGCTCTCCTCTGGTATCATATTCAGAGGAAGAAAGGCCGTTGGTGGAGACACGTCGTCAGGGCTGATGTTCCCATGCTGCAATTTCTTGAGATGGATTTTCAGAGCTTCCTCGCCTAAGTTGGTGTTCGAACCAACCTCGATGCAATAGTGATCCATCTCACTATTGAAGGCACATGCAGGTCGCTCCCTGGCCCTCAGCGGGGCCCACTTGTTCGCTAAGAAGTTGTCGAAGACCATCTGGGGAGTCACCCCACCTTTGACACACTCTTGGATTCTATCCAGATTGGGCCTGTACACCCTCGATACTTTCGGAACTTCACTCCAAGTGCTGATGTCGACGCGGGGGAGGCCTTCGGGCAGTTCCAGCCTCTCGTGTCCCTCCTCTGTGATGACCACCCAGTCTTTCTTCCAATCATCCCACTTGCCGAAAGGAAAAGAACTCAAGTACTTGAGGGGGCAGTTTTTCCGCTTCACGAAGTAGTAGAAGCCGACGAACTCCTTACTCTTTCCGGTGGAGTAACCCGTAAAAAAAGTCTCAAACAACTCCACACAAGGAGGCACACCCACCCACATCTCGCAAAAGTGGACGAAAGTTACCACTAGCAAGATCGAGTGGGGGCCAAGATGGTGGAGCTGCAGACCATAAAAATCAAGCAGCGTCAAGAAGAAAGTAGAGAAAGGCGGGATCAAACCCGCCATGGCGTACCCAAGGAAGTACACCATATCTCCGGTACGCTTCTTCTCGAAGGGGAGCTTGCCGAAGCAAATGTCGCAGTTGAAGTAGTCACTGGACCACCCCATGTAGGTCCGGACCCTCGACAAGTCCTCCTTGCTCCTGATGCGGCTCTTGGGAAGTCCCAACTCCATCGCAGCACGACGGGGCGAGAGAGAAAAAGAAAGCGAAGGATTGGAGGATTCGAGTGCGAGTTCAAATGAAGGCGTAAGGAATCCCCAAACCAAACGTGCTTTCCCTCTTAAGTAAGCCCCCGCAACGCTTGGATGGAAACCGCAAAAAGGCCAAGGATACATTTCAAAAATTTCACCCTGCCAATAACAAAGGGTCCCTGGGCCACCCAGACGATCAAGTCGAGGCCTTTACCCCAAGCGAACAGTTTTCATGACGAGTGGAGGGGAACCCAAAGGCTGCAGCCTGACAGGGCACGCGGAACCGATACGATTTTCATATTGGGAACCAGCGACCTTCAATTGCGTGAGATCCGACGTGCAAATCTCACCTGCCACGTGCATAAGATGCCACGCGGCGATGGTTTAACTACGAACTATCACCTCAACGGCAAATCCAAAAACCTTTGAAGGCATGGCCCAGAAATCAAAAGATGGACCCACCTCCAGCATAATGACTTAATCCAAATGGTCTCTCCCAGAGGTGTGCCCGGGGGCCACTTTCGGTACCCTGCGTACCGGATACTCCTTGGAACTGCAAAGAGTGCAAAGGAACTCCACCTATCTGAGTTGAAGACCTCCGAGGGCCCCACGTGTTGCTCGTAACCGGACCTGCCTCCCTCATATGGTTAGTCCCAGTGCCGCCACGTGTATCATAAAATTGGAGCTACAATCCCTACATGGGAATGCTCCGGGCTGGATACCTGTGTGGCACCCCCGAACCTAACCCCCAACAAAGGGAAGCTCCGGTACTGACACGTGTACCACAACACTGGATCTACTCGTCCAAGACTGTAAGCTCCGAAGCTGCCACGCATCCAACCTCCGGACCTTCAACCTCAACAAGCAGATTGGTGGACCTCCAACAGCTCGGACCTTCAAGGGACATTTAAGGCTTCAAGACCTGATTATGTGTCATTAATACTATCTTAATGACACACGATTAGGGGACCCTTAATACTAGTAACGCCACCATTAAGGCGAGTTACCACGCTATTAAGGGGAATTAAGTACATTAAACTGTGTATTAGGCATCAGTAACCGCCAGGGCCACATGTCAGGCCAGGCTAACGATGTAACGGCCAACCCTTGTACTATAAAAAGACTGGCCGAGCGATACACAAGGGGGACTCCAGACCATCTAGAGACTCGACGCTGACTCTGGCTCTCGATCCCTCTCTGGCTCAGACTCTCACACGCTTATACACTCAATACAACAACAACAACACACCAGTGGATTAGGGTATTACACTCAGGCGGCCCAAACCACGTAAATCCATGTGTCAAGTCACTATCTTGTTTTGAATCTCCGCGCGCGCTAATCGAACTAAGAAACTCCGCAGGCTACTAATGGTAGTCTGGGGGAATTGCCGAAACCAGACTCCGACACTTGTGTACGTGCTTGATTGCGAGTAGACAGGTACGATCAAGAAGTTACGATCGAGAAGCGAATATCTATGGATCTTCATGAGCAAGACATTTAGTTGATTGAGCATCTAATTATGGAATATTAAGGCAAGTGTACTTGAACATATTGATCCCATTTTTAAATGTTTTGTTTGCAAAACTGCATGATTCTGTCAATTTGATGGGAAAACCATTTATAGGTGTTGACTAGTCTTTTTTGACCATCGTTGTCTCTTGGAATACATTGTAGAGAGTCAGGAAGGGCTTTTTACCTTTTTGATTCACTCTAACTAATTGGGATGGGAAAACAACCAAATGACCTAATTATGAATTAATGGATGATGGGAATTTGATGAACATGGTTAATTTGTAACATGGGACTTGGGAGATCTAAGCATGCATGATTTGTGGATTGGGTTGGATGTTATAGTGGTTTGCTTGCCTTGGATCTAAGGACCGGTTCATGCGAGAATAAGCCAGGACTACAGTGCCACCACAAGGACAAGTATGAGTGTGGCTTAGCCGATTAATTAGGTGTATTGGCAGCATTGATTCAGATCATTTGGAGGAGCGGGGAATGGGAGTCGGTTGGGTTTGCAATAGTGGAGGGATTGCTTTGGGATCCGAACGGCACAAGAGGGGGCCCTTGGTTGGATGTGCTCAGTTGGAGGCATCACCACCGGTAAAAGCTTAGTGGGTCTGAATATGCTAGTAGTCCCTTTGTAAACACTATTTTGTGATCTCTTGGCCATACACCTAAGGAAGTGTAATTGGCATAAGGGAGGTTTCTTTAGTCGCCGACGGGTGACGAAATCATGAACTTGTGGGTAAAGTGGTACGAACTAGTCTGTTAATGGATCGGACTAGTCTGTTAATCTTTCAAATGTTTCATAACACTGTGCTTCTGACAGGTCCATTCATGGATTGGACTAATCTTAGAAACTCTCTAAAGTTTCATAACACTAAGCACCGAAAAAGTCCGTTCATGGACCAGACTAGTCCGAGGAATTTTCTGATGTTCCAGTTCACAGGGCACGAGACAAGTTTGCACAACTATCGGACTAGTCTTGTATACTCACACAAATTAGGGTTTCTAGTGTGTTGCACATTCCATGCGGATTCCACACAACACACTGGACAAGTTTGATCCCCAGTACGAACTAGTCCGGCCGTCAGGATCCCTAACGGTAACATTTTTGGAAACACTATAAATAGGAGATCCACGACCCCACAAACACAATTCTCTGATCCTACTTTCAAGAACTGAAACCCTAGCACTGCCACATGTCCCAAGAGCACAAAAACATATCTCCCCACGCATTTAAGATCCTAGAAAGTGAAATTCCTTGAGTATTTAGATTTGAAATTGGGAGATCTTTGTCTACGCGTTATTGAGCTCTTGGGATTTGATCTCTTTACACTCTTGCATTACTTGTAATCTTTTTGGAGTGTATTAGATTATTTTTCTGCTGTAATTCTTGTGGGAGCCCCCAACGTGTGAGGTTTCCCCACCAACTTGGTGATTACCCGTGATAGTGGAATCAAGTCGGGCTTGTCTGTTGACTTGACGAGGGAAAGGGATTGAAGAGACCCAGCTCTGTGTGGGCTTCCTCAACGAGGATGTAGATCTCTTTGGTGAGATCGAACCTCGGTAAAAATCCTTGTCCCGTGTGCTCATTTACTTTTGCAATTATCATTACTTAGGACACTAAATTGATCAATATTGTAATTTTAATTACATTGTATTCCACATGTAATTTTGCAATACTAATTGTTCAATCAAGTGATCTCAATTGTTGTTCAATTTCCACTACTATAATATTTACAATTTCTGCATCAATACTTGATTAACTCACAACAGATTAGCACACCAGACTAGTCCGCTACAACATCGGATAAGTCCGGTCCCTCAGGTATTTGACGATTTGATTAAGTGTGTAGGAAGTTTTCAAAGCCTATTCACCCCCCTCTAGGCCGCATTCAATTGGTATCAGTGCAGACTCTCCATCTATGAGACTTACCTCTCGGAGAGATTAAATTGCCTCAGAGAAGAACAATGAGATCCTGAAGCTGCCCAACGCTGAAGAAGAACAAGACACAAAGGCATTTGATGTTCTCAAGGAAAATATACATGATGATGAAGAAGTGGGTCAACTCAAGGCACTTATAAGAAAGAAACTCCTAAGAAAAATGGGCAAGGAAGAAGATGAAAAGACGATTGGGAGTGGTCATCATGACTACTCCCGATATCCTTATAATTACAATCGTTTAAATTCTAATAATCATTATCTCTCAATTCCCATGTGTCAGTACCCTGCGTACCGGATACTCCTTGGAACTGCAAAGAGTGCAAAGAAACTCCACCTATCTGAGTTGAAGACCTCCGAAGGCCCCACGTGTTGCTCGTAACCGGACCTGCCTCCCTCATATGTTTAGTCCTAGTGTCGCCACGTGTATCATAAAACCGGAGCTACAATCCCTACATGGGAATTCTCCGGAGTGGATACCTGTGTGGCACCCCTGGACCTAACCCCCAACAGAGGAAAGCTCTAGTACCGACACGTGTACCACATCATCGGATCTACTCGTCCAAGACAGTAAGCTCCGAAGCTGCCACACGTCCAACCGCCAGACCTTCAACCTCAACAGGCAGATTGGTGGACCTCCAACGGTTTGGACCTTCAAGGGACATTTAAGGCTTCAAGACCTGATTATGTGTCATTGATACTATCTTAATGACACACGATTAGAGGACCCTTAATACTAGTAACGCCGCCATTAAGGCACGTTACCACGCTACTAAGGGGAATTAAGTACATTAAACTGTGTATTAGGCATCAGTAACCGTCAGGGCCACATGTTGGGCCAGGCTAACGATGTAACGACCCGCCCTTGTACTATAAAAGGACTGGCCAAGCGATACACAGGGGGGGGACTCTAGACCGCATAGAGACTCTAGACGCTAACTCTGGCTCTCGATCCCTCTTCGGCTCAGACTCTCACACGCTCATACACTCAATACAACAACAACAACAACACACCCGTGGAGTAGGGTATTACGCTCAGGCGGCCTGAACAACGTAAATCCTTGTGTCAAGTCACTATCTTGTTTTGAATCTCCGCGCGCCCTAACTGAACTAAGAAACTTCGCGGGCTACTAACGGTAGTTCGGAGGAATTGCCGGAACCAGACTCCGACATTTGGCGCGCCCGGAAGGGGAGCGCTTGAGATTCCAAGATGGTGAATTTTGCTGCTGGATCATACAACGGTAACCACGCTGAGCAACCTGCTGGAGGTAATCCCTCCAACATGCAGCAACCAACAGGTGTTGTAGCCCCAGCAGGAGTCATGCCACCGCCGCCACCGTCCGCTCCGGTGAATCAACCCGGACATCGAGATGGGGCGTCTGCGTCAATCACTGCATCGACGAACAACAACCCCGAACACGCGCTTATTGCTGCGTGTGCTCTTCTCCAACGTCCACCGCCTCTAGGAGCACCCCAGGGTGCGATGGAGCAGTGGAGAGCTGGTGTGGATCATCTGGTTGCAGCAGCAGCCGATGGCATCAGCAATCAAGGTCCCCCCCCCTCGGGGCGGGCCCCATCGCAACGTCAGACCTTGTCGGATAGACTCGGTCTGCAAGCTTCACAGCACAGGAGGCGTGTTGCATATCAACAGGCGACGTCGTTGCCTTCTGGGGGCGACGTACTCACACGGCAACAAGGCTTCGACTCACGACCTCCGGGCGGAGCTCGATCGTCGTTACCGGCAACAGGACGGTCGCGTCCACATTGAGCATGCTCGCGAGAGGTGAGAGGCTCGGGACAACCCTATTCCTGAGGGAGTAGGAGGAGGCTATTTTGCCTTGGCCATGCACCTACACATGGTCAGATGGCTGCAGATGTTCCTGCCTCACTTGCCGGAGAAATTGGACAGGACTGTTAACCCCGCCGAATTTCTTCAAATCTACTCCACCGCTATCCTTGCAGTTGGGGGGAATGAGGCCGTGATGGCTAATTATTTCCCTGTGGCTTTGACTAGGACCGCCAGGTCTTGGTTCATGAGCCTTCTGCCTGACTCCATCAACAGTTGGGTGGAGTTGTGCCAACAGTTCACTGCCAATTTTGGGAGCTCATACACCCGACCAGGCACGGAACTGGATCTTTTGCTGTCAAGCAAAAAGGGGGAGAGTCCTTGCGATCCTTCATCCAGAGGTTCTCCCAGGTATGAAATACCATTCATTCTATCTCAAGCGCTTCTGTTATTGTAGAATTCAGGCAGGGCGTTCGAGATAAGAAAATGCTGGAGAAGCTGGCGACCAAGTAAGTCACCAGCGTCGCGGAACTCTTCAGCTTGGCAGACAAGTGTGCCAAGGCTGCGGAGGGCCATGAAATGCACTCCCAACCACCCCCGGAGGCCAACAAAAAATCCTCCAAGGGTGAAGCCACTACCTACGGGAGTGGCAAGAAGAAGAAACAGTCCAACGACAATAAGAAGCTGTCGGCCGGCACACCCACTGCTGCAGCTGCCGCAGCTCCGGGTGGCCGGGGGCCATGCACCGAGAAACGACCTCGGCTGTCATCTGAAGATGGTGGCAGCTCCAAGATGTGGTGTCCCATACACAAGACAGACAGGCACAACCTGGAAGACTGCTGGGAGGTCAAGAACCTCGCTGAGCGCTACAACAAGCGCCGGGAAGAAGCTCCTTTCCGTCAAAGGGAAGGAAAACAAAAAGTCGATGATGCTCTGGCTGAAGAGGAGTTAGGCTTTCAGGACCCGAAGAAGGTCTTGAAGGCTGTTTACAACTCTGTTGACAATGACTCTAACGTCTCCGACAACGAGCGTCGGAAGACTATGAACACCATCTTTGGTGGTCCGTGGGACATCACTTCCCGTCATGTCCTCAAGACAATGCGGCAGGACATGGCCTCTGTAGCTCCCACTGCTAGGGCGGAGCCTCATCGAAAGTGGATGGATACTGCCATCACCTTCGATGCTTCGGGCTGCCCTCAGAACATGATCGGAGTTGGCCATCTTCCGCTGATGATATCTCCGACCATCACTAACATCCAGCTCCACCACGTAATGTTGGACGGAGGTTCGGGGCTGAACCTCATAAGCTTCAAAGCCTTTGTCAAGCTTCAGCTCTGACTTTCGGACCTTCGTCCCTCCCGGCATTTCTCAGGAGTAGGTCCGGGGGCCATAACCCCACTCGGTGCCATTACTCTCCTGGTGACCTTCGGAACTCGAGAGAATTATAGGA
Organism: Tuctoria greenei; assembly: GCA_036927565.1. NCBI lineage: Eukaryota > Viridiplantae > Streptophyta > Magnoliopsida > Poales > Poaceae > Tuctoria > Tuctoria greenei. The sequence goes on from JAYESD010000002.1 coordinate 181,997,857, forward strand.
CTGAGAAGTTGGTCTTCGACGTGGCACAGATCAACTTGCCATTCAACGCCATCTTGGGCAGGTTAAGTTTATACAAATTCATGGCTGCTGCTCATTATGGCTACTTGGTGTTGAAGATGCCAACACCCTCAGGCGTTCTCCGGATCCGCAGAGATCGCACCGCCGGAGTTACTGCTCTGGAAGAACTCCACGCGCTTGCTACATCGCAGGAGGAAGAATCCGGAAAGGAGCAAGCTCCGAAGCCCCCGAGCATTCGTCATCGAGGCTCAACTTCCGCACCTCATGTGCAACCAAGCGGCAACACCGACATTCCTATCAAAGTCGTCCAAATTGGTTCCGACGCTGCTCAGACCACCCATATATCGCGAGGTCTGAATGACAAATAGGAACTCGCGCTCATCACTTTCCTCCGAGCTAGTGTAGACGTGTTTGCCTGGCAACCGTCACAAATGTCTGGGATCCCTAGGGAGGTGATTGAGCACAATCTAAAGATTTATCCTGATGTCAGAAGCCTCGAAAGCAATCAATAGAGTGACAGAACTTCATACATCGAGAAGTGAAGAAGGTGCTCAAAGCTGGATTCATCCAGGAAGTCTTCCATTTAAAATGGCCGGCAAACCCAGTCATTGTACCCAAGGCCGGCGGGAAGCTTCGGATGTGTATCGACTACACAACACTGAATAAGGCATGCCCAAAGGATCCATTTCCACTACCTAGCATAGATCATATAGTGGATTCCACCTCCAGGTGTGAATTACTGTGTTTCCTAGACGCATATTTTGGGTATCGTCAAATCAAAATGTCTAGGGAAGATGAAGAGCATACCGCCCTCATCACAGTAGATGGATTGTACTATTACACTGCCATGCCATTCAATCTCAAAAACACTGCTTCAACATTTGTGCGAGCTATGTACAAAACTTTTGGAGAGCTCATTAGAGATGTAGTGGAAGTGTACGTCGATGACATCGTCGTCAAGATCAAGAACAAGGAGTCATTTCTTGACACCTTGTAAGCTGTCTTTGACAAGTTGCGAATTACACGCACAAAGATGAACCCAGACAAGTGTGTCTTTGGGGTTAGCTCCAGAAAGCTTATTGGATTCTTGGTGAACCACCAAGGAATAGAGGCGAATCCGACGAAGATTAAAGCTATTGAAGACATGCGGCCACCAGCTCGCATCAAGGATGTCCAGAAGCTAACTGGGTGTCTAGATGCCCTCAGCCGGTTCATCTCAAGATTGGCGGAACTTCTTCAAACTATTGAGGAAGTCCGGACCATTCAAATGATCTGAAGAAGCAGAAAAGGCATTCCAAGGGTTGAAGCAGCTCCTCACAACTCTACCAACTTTGGTAGCTCCGAATCCTGGTGAGCCACTTCCGCTTTACATTTTAGCAATTGACAAAGTTGTCAGCACGGTCCTGGTTGCGGAAAGACCAGAACCATCTCCAATTCAGGAATCCAGACCCCTCCGGGAAGGTCCGGAGCTACCTGAAGGCGAGTCTGGGTCCTAGCCCCTAGACCCGGATCCTCAAGGCGAGAAGTCAGAGGATCAACCTCCTTCAAATGAAGGAGTTACTATTGCTGAACAAGAAGATCCAGATCCTTAAAGGAGGGTCCAGGACACTTCAGAGGAAGCTCTGATTTCCTCTAGCAAGAACTAGGAGGTCCCCAAAAAAGGTTCAGACCCCTCCGAGATGGTCCGGGTTGATGAGGAGGAAGCTCCAGGCCCCTCCGGTAGATTCCGGACAGTTCATCGCCCAGTGTACTTCATAAGTGACGTACTTCATGATGCAAAGACTCGGTACCTAGAGGTGCATAAACTGCTCTACACAGTTCTTATCGCCTCTAGGAAGCTTCGTCACTACTTCCAAGCTCACATGATTTCAGTGGTAACCTCTTATCCACTGCGTGTAATCTTGCATAACCCCAATTCTACTGGGAACATCCCAAAGTGGGCAGCGGAAGTGGCCGAGTTCGATCTTGAATTTGTCCCAAGACAAGCGATCAAGAGTAAAGCATTGGCAGACTTTGTGGCGGAATGGACACCCTCTCCATCAAATCCTAGGGGCCCCAATGAGCAGAAGCCGGAACCTAAGATTCCGCTCTTCACTGAGCCTCACTGGACTCTCTACTTCGACGACTCCGTGCAAAAGCAGGGGGCCAGAGTTGGAATCCTTCTCCTTGCTCCGACCGGGGAGAGGGTCAAATACATGGTTCACCTTGACTTCAAGGCGACCAACAACATGGCAGAGTATGAAGCACTAATCTGTGGCCTCAAGGTGGCACTATCATATGGTGTCAAGCAGCTGTTGGTAAAGGGTGATTCACAACTCATTATAAAACAAGTCAAAGGTGAATGGTGCGGCAACAACCCCCAACTAGCTGCATATCTTCTTGAAGTCCAGAAACTTCAAAAGGATTTTGAAGTCCTGGATCTTTGCCATGTTCAGCGTCTCAACAACTCTGAAGCTGACAAACTCTCGACAAAAGCTTCAACCGGAGCTCTGGCTCCCGACGAAACCTTCATCCGGAGATTGTCAAGACCAACAGCTCAGCATACCGAATTGAGCGAAGGGGGCAAGACCAGCACCTTGAAGCTGGCGGTCCCGATGGCCCTGTTACCATGGCGTCCATCAAGGGTCGTAGGTGCTGCAGGAAGCTCTGAGCAACCCAGCACGCAAGACTCAGAAGTTCAAGTTAGCTCTGATGCATGGATCTCGGAGATCCGGAGCTACTTGAAAGACAACATACTTCCTGAAGACAATGTATCTGCTGACCGGATAGTCAGATTGGCTAAAAGATACACACTGGTAGAAGGGGATCTCTACCGGCATGGTGCCAACGGTGTCCTAATGCGGGGCATTGCAAGGGAAGAAGGCCGTGAGCTCCTCGCGGAAATCCATGGAGGCGAGTGTGGGAATCACACGTCTTCCCGGACGTTGGTCGGTAAAGCCTTACAGCATGGTTTTTACTGGCTTACAACACTCTAGGATGCAACCGAGCTAGTAACGAAATGTGAAGCATGCCAGTTTCATGCGAAGAAAATTCACACACCAGCTCAACCTCTACAAATGATACCTCCAACATGGCCATTCGCTGTGTGGGGTATGGATATTTTGGGACCTTTCCCAAAATCCGTCGGAGGTTACAAGTACCTGTATGTCGCCATCGACAAGTTCACCAAGTGGCCGGAAGCAACTCCAGTTGTGACAATAAACAAGCAATTAGATATCAAGCATTTGCAGTCCATAGTATGCAGATTAGGAGTCTCAAACAAGATCATAACTGACAACGGGACTCAATTCACAAGTTCTGCATTCCAAGGATATTGCAAAGACCTCGGCATTCAAGTCAGCTACGCTTCCGTGGCTCACCCGGCAAGCAATGGCCAAGCTGAGAGAGCAAATGCAGAAATCCTAAAGGGACTCAAGATGCGCACGTATGAGCGCTTGAAAAAACATGGAGCCAACTGAATCGAGGAGCTTCCGCCCACCTTGTGGGCAAACAGGACAACTCCAAACCGGTCAACTGGAGACACACCCTTCTTCCTGGTGTACGCAGCTGAAGAAGCCCTTCCTCCGGAAATCACCTTGGGTCGCTTCAGGTCCGGACCTTCGACGCAGCCATGCAGGACCAGCTCCGGTGTGAATACCTTGACCTCGTTGAAGAGGGAAGGTGCCGAGCAGCTATTCGAAATGCACGATATCGCCAAGCGCTCCAGCGTTATCACCAAAGGCATGTGCATAGCCGACAGCTCGAGGAAGGCGATCTGGTGCTACAGAGAATACAAACTCGAGAAGGGTTAAACAAACTTTCCCCCAGCTGGGAAGGACCCTTTCGAGTGATCAAAGTATCCCGTCCCGAATGCGTACGCTTGGCAACCGAGGATGGGAGACCACTCCCTAATCCTTGGAACATTGAGCACCTCCGTAAGTTTTACGCTTAATATGACAGAGGTGAGTCTGTAATTACATATAATGCATGTTATAGCGTCATTGTACAGAGACGGGTAGCTCCTCTGGGAGGACAGCCGGACCTTTTCAGGAAGGTCCGCAAAGTTCAAGCAACACTTGACACAGTCACTAAACTAAAAGTGTAGCTAGCTACCTTGGGTCGAACAAGGTATGTAACACACTTAGCTTGGTTCCATACCCTAAGAGTGTACTTGTCTCCCCTGTACCCCGGACCTATAATGAAAGACATCAATATGTGAAAACAGACTCCATGTGCATTTATTTTGTACAGGCTCATTCTTTTTTATTTTTCTCTTTCTTGTCTATAACAAAGTTGTGAAATTCTTACGAAGCTTTAGCTCAAACAATTCATATATAATTCAAGTTGCATTGTTATTTCTTTCGGGTCTTAACATCGTTGAATGGACTACTTGCCTGAACGCCAAGCCAATCTAGGTCCGGAGTGTGCTATCGACTTAGCCTGGTCCTGCACCCTAAGTACGCCACTTTACCTACACCCCGGCAGGCCTAAGTAAGGTGAGTCCAGAAAACGTGGACCTGGAGAAAATAAACAAACGCGCTTGATTGTATATAGAATTGCTGTCGACCTAAAATTTCATATGAGAATAGTAAGTCGCAAATGAGTTATAGATAAGAAATGGATTTTACTATTTTTCTTGACTTCAGTGTGCAGGAAAAATGAAAATCCCACGATGATGGTGGACAATGCCAGAGCTATCAAAGCTTTGACATCCCCCAAGGGAGCCCATCGTCGATGTTTTAAACATTGATAGTGGGCATTGCCGGAGCTATCAGGTTCTGACAAATCCAGGGGGCCAATCGTCAAAGTTAAGAAATAAAAGGTGTTGAAGAAAAGATGGTAGAAGGACACCCCAACGGGGTCTACTGTCGACGCTCTTCGTGTTGACAGTGGTCGCTGCTGGAGCTACTAAGCTCCGACAACCCCAGTGGCCCAGTCGTCGACGCTCTACGTGTTGGCAGTGGTCGCTGCCAGACCTACTAAGCTCCGACAACCCCCGGGGGCCCCTGCTGTCGATGCAACAGAACTTCGGACCTATACTCTACAAGTTCGAAGCACTCAAGTCTTCAACAAAATGCTACATCCCTTTGGTACATGCTCACAATCAAATTGTGTACATCTACCAGGGGGCCAAGTAAGACAAAGGTTGAATACAAAAAATGAAATTCATAAATTTCTTTGGATTTCATTCATCTGAAGACAAGAGACTACAAAGTTGGAGAAAAAAAAATAGAAGATACAAGTGGGAGCTAAAAGGATAAAGTCCTAAATTCTATGGAAGAACGAGGCGACCTTCTGGGCAACCTCCGACATGCTGGCCTTGGCAGCGTCTCCCTCTCCGTCGATAGGACCTTCAAGCACCAGGTTTAGTGGGAAATGAGGATCTCGGCTTGTGTAGCACGTCAGCATGTATTCTACGACATTCTATGCAACGGATTTTCCTTCAGTTTCCAACTGATCCGCGATGACATCGCCCATCGCGCCGAGTTTGTCGCCAACCGAGCTCAGCGCCCCCAACGCATGGTCCAACTCCGTCTCCGGATTGTCCAGACGTACGGGACTAAAGCCCAGCGGCGCCAGCGCGACGTCGGCTTTTGTGGGTACTGGAATCCCAACATCCGAGGATCTCATTGGGTGGTGTCGTGCGATGCGACACCCAACAGTATACAAGAACAGAACGAGAATAAAATACAAGACGAAGTCTTTTATTTATCTTACAGTGGAAGTTTTACAATACTAGCGGAAGGAAAGAAATATATATATCATAGCTATGCTCTCAGCACTAGCTATGAAAAAGCAAAGTCACCCATGCCCTGGGTGCTTCGCACTAGCAACACGCAAGTCACGGCGGCGTGCAGGGTTCCCACTCGGCTGTACACCCTGGAGGCGGTGCGGCCTCATTATCAAACCCTTCATCAATTGTATAACCTTCAAAAACCCATTAACTGCAAACATGAGCATAAGGCTCAGCAAGACTAACCCGTCTCACTAGACATATGCAAGGGGGACACTAAATATAGGTAAGGTGAAGCATAAACGACTCGCCTACAATTGGATCCTTATAATCAAGTTTTAAGTAGCAAATGACATTCTCCAAGCATGGCACATCATGGGTTCCACAATCAAACAAGAAACGCTTTGCTGATGATATGACATGCCCAGAGCACATAATGCTATTACAGCTAAAGTATGGGGAAACTGTAAACTTTTAATTGCACTATCTCTAAATCATACAAGGTTGCAAAGAAATTATAATTCAATACAATATATTTCTCTTACTTCTTTAGTATTTACTACATCACAGCGTAGTGAACAAGTGGTACTCTATTGCCGTGAGGGACGGTGATTGCAATCAGGACACACCCGAACAACACGACATATACGTCGTTCAAAAGTGTCAGCGAGTACACCTGTACCTACATAACACTTCAGTACTAGGCGTATATGGCCACCTTTTACAAGAAACTCGAACGCCGAGCCCGTCTCACCTCCGCAAACAGAAGGTCTCCGCGCGGAACACCTCATGTGTCCGCCGACCGATTTACACCTTACTGTCCTCAACCCACCCCTACCGATGGTGAGCTAATGGGCCTCGACACCCCAGTTATCGAGTTACATCAGTTTACTGGATTCCATATGTCCATTATGTCGCTGATACAATTCAAGCTTGTCTGAAGGGGCCGCATACAGACGGGCCTTAATGGACACAGGCAGGGCTATGCGACCGAGACACAATTCTCACCGCTTTCTATCCATCCCCTGCCCAGTCTCAGTTTTATTATATTAAGCCATTAACCAATCCTGTGAGATATGTCCTACATTTCTCGCGAGTAGATTCCAACTACTCGACTTCTACCGGATTTCCTATACATTAGCAAGGCAGTTACTACAAGTCAAACTGTAACCCATTCCAACAAATCCCTGAAATTTTTGGTCATGCAAGTGGAGTATCAATCATCCTAAACGTAATGCACAATTCATATACTACTCATCATAGTGATAAAGAAAAATTTTATAAACGACTTAAATGCAAACCGGGGCTTGCCTGGTTGCAGGTCAGAGTCGGGGTTAATCTCTGGAAGGTGCTCTTCCAAGGCTTCTGGTTCCTCCTCGACTTCGGTAACTATACGATAGGCATATAACATGTATATGAATGACTTTGAAAAATAATTATTACCAATACCATAATTTAATCCATGGTGATCATTATATGATGGGGACCTTAATTGGCTTTAGAACTTTGATGGTAGATACTAGGGAATATGATCAAAGCTCTTGCAAAGAACAGGAGATGATCAAAGTATATTGTTGTCTTTAAAATTATGGCAAGTATTAAACTTCCAAGAATTTTAAAGAAGAAATTGTAGCTTGAACACGGCTGCCAGTTGATAATCATGATAGAGGAAGTTGTCGTAGTTCTATCAAAACTTGTTTCATAAATTTCTAAGCTTTGGTGAAGGAGTTATTGAATTTCTAAGTTGGCAAGAATTTCTAGAATTATTTATATTTGAATTTTAGCTTTTAAATAAATATTCAGTTTGTAACTTGATTAGGACTATGATATTAGGTCAATTAAATCCAAGATTATTATGGGAACTAGTATATGACAACAGGAAGGTTCAATCCAAATTTGGGACAAAATAAAGCAACTGAACATCTGTAAAATTTCAATAACTGAAAATGGTAATTGAACTACACAGAAGGTTAAACAGGTGTAATGGCTCCCAAACTTTTCCGATAGTCAGAATAGGACAATGCATTTTATGTGAATTTTGGAGATTTTTCCAGTGGCAAGTTCAACCGGAATAATTGCATTTGCATTTGGAAAGATTGTTTTATAGAGAATTTAACTGCGAGTTTCATAGAACCTAATTGGAGCTGATAGAAACTAGAGCTCAAGGGATTTCAATCAAAATTTGTTTGAATATTTTTGGAGCATTCAACATAAAGTTATGGATTTTCTAAGTTGGAGCCAAATCTGGAATTAATTTCTAATTTGAATTAAACCGTGGGCTCCACCGTTTTAAAATGGACCAATGGCATTTAAACCACACAAGGACCACAGAGATACAGCGCGTAGACACAATAGATATCGTGGCCACACAAGATCCGACGGGTTAAAAGGACGCTGACGTGCGGGACCCGCTGCGTCGTCTTCAAGCACCCGACGCGGGCGGCGCGCGGGGCTCCTGCGGCGGCGCTCTCCGGCGAGCCTCGCCGGATCTGCATTCCTGGTCACCGCAGCACCTAATATTTGGCACCCAACCTTGATTTCATGCGCTGAGCACGATGGTAGGGTCAGGGGGGCTTGCCGGCCATATCGGAACCTTCGCTCCGTGGCTAAACTCTTCTAAAAATGCTGGGGAAAGACTCCTGGAACCATTAGGAAGGTGATGGGAAGGTGAGATGGTCGTGCAACGGTCGGCAAAAACATCATCGACGGTGACCGAAGCAACTTCTTAACGACGGAGGGGAAAACTCATGATTCTCGAGCTACGGTTGATTATTTTTGGTGATTCCAGTTCGAGAGGGTGCGCAAAGAAGTGTAGAAGCTATTTTCTAGCAATTGTGGAGAGTGATCAAGTGTGGAACTCGAATTGAAAGAATAACCGAGCGAGTTCATAAGCTTCGGCCGAAAGTAAAACTTAGCTAACTTGCTCGATACTCATGTAAACAAGGAGCGGCTTTCACCGACGTGTAGAACGTGTCCTGGCACACCAGTTTGCTATAGGAGTCGAAGCGTGAAACTGCGTGTAGCGGTCCGGCACCGTGGAGCAGAGACGGCATGTGGTGAACACGACGGCGAGCTTCAGTGTCGCTTCGAAATACCGGCCAAAACCTCAACAAAAGGTCGACAGAAGTGAACCAGAGGGTAGACGAGAGAGTGGGGAACAACCTTACCGTTGAGAGCTTGGCGCGAGAGGCCTTTGGCTAGCCAGCAACGAGCGCGCGGCAACGGCGGTCGGAAACTTGCGCGCGGGGCGAAAATGGTGTAGCTCATCGGCTCAGTGGGAAGTAAGGCGATAAGAACGACCGTGGAGTGATAAGGAGGAGCCAGGGCGCTATTTATAGAGCTCAAACGGCGGTGGATTTCTGCTGTCGCGCTGGGCATGCACGCCGTCGCGGTGTCACCTGGGGAAGTAAAACAGAGGCGGTGAATCGGTTTTACCGTCTGACCTGTGGGCCCCACCTCTCTCCCTTATCCCCTCCTCTAAATTCCAGCTAAAACATTGTCCAAAAATTCCCAAAATTTACAGGTAGGCTAAGAAAAATATGGGGAATCCAATTCGGCAATCAGATTTAAATTTGGACATAGTTTGCATCAAATGCAAATTCAAATTTGAATTCAAATATGGGTATAAACCTTATTGAATTAAATAGTATCTAAGGTTCAAAAATCTCCAAACTTTGAAACCAAGTTCCCTGAACCATAAAAGGTCTTAGGAAAGGTTAGGAGTTGATTTGGGCAAAATTTAGTGCAAAGCTCACTTTGAGGTTGACGCGAAATGAATCCCTTGTACGTGTCCAAACAAATGGAAGATGTACTTCAAAAATCTTGAAAATTTTCTGAGAAGCTATTTTGATATTTAAGAGTCCAAGGAAAAATTTGGAGCCTTGGATTTGAATCTTTTTGGCAGGGCCCAATATGCATAGCAACATAATCAAATTACATTGGTTTTGATTTTTATATTGCTGCCATATAATTTGCCCTAGCCATTGCAATCAATAACTTCCCAACTTTGTAGAAAGGTTTATTTAAAATGTTCTAGGGTTATGGTGAAGTCCAGTCCTCATGTTGATAAGATTAAAACATGAGTAGAAAGAAAACTTTTTAGTGAGGTCAAGTTTATGTGCACAATTATGTTGACCTCCATTATGTTTGATAAATCCCTTGTAGTTGAACTTCACATAAAAGGAAAAAGTGGGATTTTACATTCCTCCCCCCTTAAAAGAATCTCGTCCCGAGATTACAAAGGAAGGACAAAAGATAAAGATCTACTGAACATGTGCCGCTAACAAGTCCGGATAGTTCGTTTTAAGATATTCTTCACTTTCCCACGTGGCTTCTTCAGCACTATGGTTGCTCCACAAGACTTTGTAGAAATGCAAAGTGCGCCTTCTTGTGGTGTGAGTTTTCTTGTCAACGATCTGGATTGGATGTTCGGAATACGTAAGATCTGGTTGGAGAGTTTCCAAATACTCAATACGTATATTCGCTGGGGCTTTGAGACATTTCCGCAACTAAGAAATGTGAAACACATTGTGGACCCCTGCCAGTGACGGCGATAACTCCAACTGATATGCCACAGGTCCGCATCTTTTGATTATTGCGAACGGCCCAACAAAATGTGGAGCTAGCTTTCCTCTTACTCCGAATCGATGAATTCCTTTCATCAGGGATACCCGGAGATAAACTTGATCCCCAACCTCGAACTGAAGAGGTCGACGTCGTTTGTCCGCATACTTCTTCATACGAGACTAAGCGGCTTTGAGATTGGCTTGAATAAGACGTACTTGTTCTTCGACTTCATTTATTAAGTCGATGCCATATACCACTCGTTCACCAGATTCGCACCAGTTCAAGGGTGTGCGACACTTCCGGCCATAAAGAGCTTCATATGGTGCCATCTGGATGCTAGCTTGGTAACCATTGTTGTACACAAATTCTGCCAATGGTAGATGATCCTCCCAATTCCTACCATGGTGGATGGCACAGGCACGAAGCATATCCTCTAGCACTTGATTCACCCGTTCGGTTTGTCCATCAGTCTGAGGATGATAAGCCGAGCTTCGAATCAGTTTGGTACCCAATGCATCGTGGAGATGTTCCCAAAAGCGAGAAAAAAAATAGATCCACGATCTGAAATGATAGTGCGGGGTACTCCATGTAGACACAATATTCTGGAGATATAAAGTTCTGCATACCGCTTTACATCATACTTGACACTGACTGGTATGAAATGTGCTGATTTGGTCAACCGGTCAATGACCACCTAAATTGAGTCGTGCTTATGGAAAGTGGGAGGCAACCCAACAATGAAATCCATGCTGATATCCTCCCATTTCCAAGCCGGTATGCTTAAAGGTTGAAGCTGCCAAGCTGCCTTCATATGGTCGGCCTTAACTCGTCAACACGTATCACATTTGGATATGTATTTTGCTACTTCTCTCTTCATCCGAGTCCACCAGAACTTCTTTCTCAAGTCTTGGTACATTTTGTTACTCCCCGGATGAATGGAATACTTGGATAAATGAGCTTCATCCAGTATCTTCTTCCGAAGTTCCATGTTTCGGGGTACCACTATGCGGTTTTTAAACTAGAGGGTACCTTCATCGTCACATTGGAAACATTTCACCTCCCCCTTCTCCATTCTTTGTCGAATGTGCGACATCCCTTTGTCCTCCTTCTGAGCTGCCATAATATCCTCCCTGATAGTGGGAATGAGAGCTAGGTTGTAGAGTGCCCCATATGGAACCATGTAGAGACTCGGTTCTTCTCCTCCCATTGATGTAATGGAAAGATTATTGACATGGGACTTGCGGCTCAGAGCATCTGCGACTGCATTCGACTTACCAGGATGGTAGTGGATTTCAATCTCATAATCCTTGATTAATTCCAACCATCTACGCTATCGCATATTTAGGTCCTTTTGGGTGAAGATGTACTTCAAACTCTTGTGATCGTTGTAAAGATGTACTAGATTACCTAGTAGATAATGTCTCCACATCTTCAATGCTAGTACCACAGCAGTGAGCTCTAGATCATGAGTCGGATAGTGCTGCTCACGATTCCGAAGCTACCGTGATCCATAAGCGATCACTCGTCTGTCTTGCATCAACACACAACCCAAACCAATTTCGGATGCATCACAATACATGTAAAAAGATTTGGTTGTGTCCAGTTGAGCTAATACTGGTGCCGTTGTGAGGTGTTTTACCAATGCCTGAAAACCTCCCTCACATGCCTCAGTCCATACATACTTCGTCCCTTTATTCAGAAGTTCTGTCATTGGTTTAGCTATCTTGGAGAAACTGGGGATGAACTTCCGGTAATACCCAGCCAAACCTAGGAAACTTCGAACTTCATGTACAGACTTTGGAGACTCCCATTTGAGTACTTGCTTTATCTTGCTTGGATCAACTGCAATCCCTTCTGCTGATATGATGTGTCCTAAAAATGGCACTTGGCTGATCCAGAATTCACACTTGCTGAACTTAGCATATAGTTGGTGGTCCCGTAATCATTGAAGCACGATACTCAAGTGTTGAGAATGTTCTTCTTCGGATTTTGAATACACAAGTATGTCATCAATGAAGACCACGACAAACTTTTCTAATTCCGGCATGAACACCGAGTTCATGAGATACATGAAATGAGCCGGTGCATTGGCCAGTCCGAAGGACATAACAAGGTATTCATACAGTCCATACCTCGTCGAGAATGTTGTCTTTGGTATGTCTTCTGGTCGGATTCTAATCTGATGATAACCAGAACGAAGATCCATCTTCAAAAATACTTTAGCGCCCACTAGTTGATCAAAAAGAATATCAATGCATGGTAGTGGATATTTGTTCTTGATAGTGACAGCATTGAGTGGACGATAGTCCACACACAGTCTCAAGGTCTTATCTTTCTTCTCTACGAACAATGCAGAACAACCCCAAGGTGATGAACTTGGACGAGTGAAACCCTTGTTCTCAAGTTCTGTTAACTGCTCCTTAAGTTCTGCAAGTTCCTTGGGTGCCATCTTGTGGGGTTGGCTGCGATTGGCACTGTTCCCGGTACAAGTTCAATCTTGAACTCTATATCTCTTTCTGGGGGCATACCAGGAAGATCTTCGGGAAATACATCCGGGTATTCACATACTACCGGAATATCCTTAAGTTCCATAACCTCGGTATTGTGAGTAGATGAATTCACTAGAATGGCTCTCTCAAGATTGAGGACTTGAGAGGGATGAAGTGGAGAATTTAGATACATTTTTCAAGGAACGAGATCTAGAATAGCACCATGGTATTGTAACCATGCCATTCCCAAGATGACATCTAACTTCTGATTCTCTAATATCAGAAGTGAAGTAAGATATATGGTTCCATCTAGGTTAAGTGGTATCCCAGGAACCAACTCATTTGTTATTGTTTTCCCTGCCGGAGTGCTAATCACATACGGAGTTTTTGTGGAGATTATAGGCAATTGACTTTTAATGACAAAAGACTTGCTAATGACATTGTGTGAAGCTCCGGAGTCAAAGAGTATGACTACGGGATGGTCAAAGATAGAAAACGTACCCGTGAGTACGGGTGCGCCTTCCGAAACGTCCTCAATGGCGAGGTGGTGGACGTTGCCGAGTCTGGGAACTGGCTTCTTGGGCTGGTTGCGGGGTTGGTTGGCGCCATGGTATGATGACTGTCCTCCGCTCTGCCTACTCTGCTGGCAGTTCTTGGCGAAATGCCCCGTGCGCCCACACGTTAAACACATGTACGGGGTTTGACCGGTACGAATGGGAGGACGGAATCCCAGTGCACGCGATGGATGTGGAAGTGCACGTGGGATCATCCTCTACTGTTGTTGCGGTCGGAAACTGGAGTTGCCGAACTGGCGACCACTAAACATTGGTGGTCGTGATGGCGGTTGCCACCTCTGGCCGGATGGTGATCGATACACCATTCGGTACTTCTGAGGAGCACCACCTCCGCTGCCCTGCGGAGCACTCCTCTTCTTCTTGTGTGAGGACAGTTCTCGAGTAGCGTACTCTTGCATGATCGCAGTGTTGACAAGGTCGTTGAAGCTGCCGCGATTGAACAAGACAAGCTTGTCATTCATCTTGGGGTTCAACCCCCGGTAGAAGCACTCTCGCTTCCTGTCTTCCGTGTTCACTTGGTCTTGTGCATACTGGGCGAAGTGGTTGAAGGTCTTGGAGTTCTCGTAAGCTCTCCTTCCTCCCTGCTTCAGCTCCAAGAACTCTTGAAGCTTCCACCTCATAATCCCGGGAGGGATATGGTAGGTGCGGAAAGCCTCCCAAAATTCTGCTCAGCTCACGACATAGCCTGCAGAGCGTGCAGCGAGGTAGTTTGCCCACCACGCACCAGCAGAACCCTGTAGTTGTTGAGCTGCAAATATAGCCTTCTGTTGTTCGGTTATCTCGAGTAAACCGAACTTCCCTTCAATGGTGCGGAGCCAGTTGTCCGCCTCCAAAGGTTCGTCGGCCTCTCTGAAGACCGGCGGGTGTGTCGATGCGAAATCCGAGTTGGAACTCGGATATGACTGATGTGGCCCATTAGCATGTCGCCCCCCTTGACGTGACGAGTGCTGTACAAGGGTCCACAACAACTCGGTTTGCTCATCGCGTGAGCCGAGTACTGCTGCGAGAACCTCCGCGAGACTTCTGGGAAGTGTAGGTGGAGGTGGTGGAGGTGGATGCGTCTGGGGCATATTCTGCCCCGGGGGTGGTGTGTCATCCCCCTGCCCTCCACTTGAGCCTCCCACTTCCGAGGTTGTTAGTGTACGCACCATGCTGCAATACAACGATTTACGCCGTAAGTCTCATTGCCTCAAGTTCATCCTTCCATATAAATAGTAATGCGGTAGACTACGATAGATAATATACAACATCAACATATATTGATAAAGTACAAGCTTTATACAAGATATATTATCTCTGACCAAGTTTACAGTAGTAAACTCCAAAATGATGGACTCTCACTATGGAAATACATATCTACTATACTTGGTCCCCCTGAGATGTCGTACATATCTTGTCATTGTAGACATAAACACTGCTACTCTTAATATGACACGAACATGGTCACAAAAGAAAAACACGAGCAACTATTAAACTATATGTTGTCCCGTGTCGGCAGAAGTGTTGCCACATCCCACTTCAATATGTCGTACTCGACGTATTCAATTTCCTCGGGATCTTCTTCTTCTTCATCATCCTCAGGATTAGGCACCACAGGTACGGGTGCTGAAGTAGAAGCTACTACCTCACCCATTATCGATGCTTTTGTGGCAGCCAATTCTTGTACATGAGCTTGCACCATAAAAATCCTAAAGCCGTCAAGTTCCTGCTGGGCCTGTTCACAGCTGGCTTTCAAGTCCTGAGCCTCCGCCCTGGACCGATCTCGATCTTCAGTCATCGTGCTCAACTGAGTCCCCAGCTGGTGCACATCAACTAAGCTTGCTTCTAACTCAATTTCCATCTCTTGAGTTGCTCCACGAGCCTCTGACAGGTCTTGAGCAATTAACTCATACTGCTCTTCTTTGAAACGGAGACGTTGGTTGAGAGGAGCGATCGAGGTTCTAAGCGATTTATTTTCACGCTCAAAATGATCCCCTCGAATCATGGTTTCCCTCAGATTATCCACCAACTCCCTAATGCACGCCTTCTGGGTGCCATTTTCGCGATGAGATGCCGATGCATACACCGCTAAGGCTGTCACTGATGTCCCCCCGCAGAGGTCATAATCGGCGATCAATCGGTTAGCCCACCCTTCAGCAGCCCTACCGCTGACCGGAAAGAACTCATATGGAGTACCCACTAGCTGATGATGGTGAAGTTTGCAAAACCTCCCCATAGCAATACTTGCAGCGAAGCTCCAAGTTTCTTCCAACGGAACACCCCTTGTTTTGATAGAAAAGGGGGCCCATCCGTTGTTTGGTGGACCAGCAGGCACGTCGACATAGATGACACACCTTTTTACCCTGTTGTCATGGAATTCTTTTCCCCAATAGCTAGGTGCCTCCTCATATCCGCACTGTCTTATTAGCATGACAAACAAATCCGGAAACCCGCCTTGACCAGTGCATGTCGTGTGCACCCAACCGTTAGGTAATTGGATCATCTCTGCTGCCATCTTCCTGTAGAAACACCACAGTTTCATACAGGATTTGTCAGAATCAAAGGTGGCGTTGAATACCAAAGTTGTTGTATACTTTCCAAGCTTTCCAGATTGTACTCATACATCTACATGTGAGCTAGGGAATAGAATCTATACAGCTTTTAATTTGACCCATATTTTCTGGAAATTTTGACAGAACCTCCTCTGTATATGTAGTGATGTCCACAATTTATACAGGGATATCATGACAATATTTGGAGGTAATGTCAAAATAAACTTTGTATAACATCAAGTTAAAAATCCAGAAGTAAAAGAGTTACCCCCTGAAAAGTTTGTTATACAGGTATTGCGCGCGAATTCACAAATAGGTGCAAACAGTTTTAAGTTTTGGACTGCCAGAACCAAGTTTGCGACAAATGGAATTAGACACCGCGATACCCAGATTCAGATCATGAATGCCAAATAAAGTTGATAGAGGACTTCCTAATATTTTCAGAAATTTATATATGTGACTATGTCACTATTCTTGAATAAAAGTTATAACTATCCAAACCAAACAGTTGAACTGACTGGTTTGCACCAGCAGTCCTGCAGTCCACTGTTTTGACTTCCAAATTTGATTTGACTCAAATTCGAATTTGGAAAAACTCTAAACATCAAACCTGTAGATCTGCCTCTTCCCATTCCAGACATGTGTCACAATAAGGCAGAAGATGTTTCTACAACGCGTTATTGCAATATTTCTGGAACTGGTACAATGGTTGGGTCGTCTGGAGCAGTTTTAGTATACTCCAAATTTCAACGGATTTTCAAACTTTTCTCCCCTGATGGTCAACAGAAAAGTTGTAGAGGTCTTCACGAAATTTCCATCCATATATGATACCCTTTTGCTATCTATCAGATAACCAAGATTACAACTCGGCGAAGTCGAGCCAACTCCTGCCAGAAATCATGAATCTTGATTCTATCTACCTTATCGAGTCGAAGTCCCTTTTTACGGAGTCCAAACCTATCAGCATCTGATATTTGGACTTTCCAAAACATTATGTATCCATTGTGTCGTTGGGGATGGTCTAGTATCATGTTTGATACTGACGGTACTACGTATCTCACCAAAGAAAATTCTATCCGGTATATCCGGTTACGTCTATAGGTGGTTCCTATATCGTTCTCTCACGAACGGTTTCTACACAGTCTTCTACCGTAGTTATTGCTGCAAAAGACAAACAATCTCCTTTCACACTTTCACACCTCAAGGGTGGTACGGGGAAGCACGACAGGCAGTCACAATAATAAATATGAAAATAAATGCATACGACTCTGGTGTGAGTCGCCCTCGAGCGAGGTCATGTCTCGAGGTACATGGCTGTAAATACGTATGTACAACAAAGACTCTCGTACGATCCGTCTTATAAACGCTCGGGCATACGTGTTTTGCATGCTCCCATAGAACATGATTGGTTCTAGAGAGGCATACTATCGGGTTATGCACCACCCGACGGGGGCTCCCACTAACTTTGAAGCACGCTAGGGTACCGCGTGTCATAGGTTCTCATAAACATTGAAAGCTTCAGAGACTCCTATTAACTTCCCGTGCCAAGCCATGAAAACTTTTACATAGCACTCCTCGTATGCTGAGCTTACCGAGATTGATCCACTCTCGGTGGCGTACCTTACCTCTTACTTGACGTCGGGGCGTCATTACAGAATATAATAACACATAGTTAGTTTACCACCTTTATATCTTATACTAATAATACTCCTTATAAGGGCATATAGCTAATTACTCACTCAGATCCTAATTTTTTTGAAAATATGTTCTTTTCAAGTACACTGTTCCCAAACCTGGCTCTGATACCATGTCTGTGGGGACCAGAATCCCAACATCCGAGGATCACATTGGGTGGTGTCGTGCGATGCGACACCCAACAATATACAAGAACAGAACAAGAATAAAATACAAGACGGAGTCTTTTATTTATCTTACAGCGGAAGATTTACAATACTAGAGGAAGGAAAGAAATATATATATCATAGCTACGCTCTAAGCACTAGCTATGCAAAAGCAAAGTCACCCATGCCCTGGGTGCTTCGCACTAGCAACACGCAAGTCACAGCGGCGTGTAGGGTTCCCACTCGGCTGTACACCCTGGAGGGGGTGCAGCCTCATCATCAAACCCTTCATCAATTGTATAACCTGCAAAAACTTGTGAACTGCAAACGTGAGCATAAGGCTTAGCAAGACTAACCCGTCTCACTAGACATATGCAAGGGGCACACTAAACATAGGTAAGGTGAAGCATAAACGACTCGCCTACATTGGATCCTTATATTCAAGTTTTAAGTAGCAAATGACATTCTCCAATCATGGCACATCATGGGTTCCACAATCAAACAAGAAACGCTTTGCCGATGATATGACATGCCAAGAGCACATAATGCTATTACAGATAAAGTATGGGGAAACTGTAAACTTTTAAGTGCACTATCTCTAAATAATACAAGGTTGCAAAGCAATTATAATTCAATACAATATATTTATCTTACTTCTTTAGTATTTACTACGTCACGGCGCAGTGAACAAGTGGTACTCTATTACCGCGAGGGACGGTGATTGCAATCTGGACACACCCGGACAACACGACACATACGTCGTTCGGAAGTGTCAGCGAGTACACCTGTACCTACATAACACTTCAGTACTAGGCGTATATGGCCACCTTTCACAAGAAACCCGAACGCCGAGCCCGTCTCACCTCCGCATATAGAAGGTCTCTGCATGGAACACCTCATGTGTCCACCGACCGATTTACACCTTATTGTCCTCAACCCACCCCTATCGATGGTGGGTTAATGGGCCTCGACACCCCAGTTATCGAGTTACATCAGTTTACTGGATTCCTTATGTCCATTATGTCACCGGTACAATTCAAGCTTGTTCGAAGGGGCCGCATACAGACAGGCCTTAATCGACACAGGCAGGGCTATGCGACCGACACTCAATTCTCGCCGCTTCCTATCCATCCCCTGCCCGGTCTCAGTTTTATTATATTAAGCCATTAACCAATCCTGTGAGATATGTCCTGCATTTCTCGCGAGTAGATTCCAACTACTCGACTTGTACCGGATTTCCTATACATTAGCAAGGCAGTTACTACAGGTCAAACTGTAACCTATTCCAACCAATCCCTGGGATTTTTGGTCATGCAAGTGGAGTATCAATCATCCTAAACGTAATGCACAATTCATATACTACTCATCATAGTGATAAAGCAAAATTTTATAAACGACTTAAATGCAAACTGGGGCTTGCCTGGTTGCAGGTCAGAGTCGGGGTTAATCTCTGGAAGGTGCTCTTCCAAGGCTTCTGGTTCCTCCTCAACTTCGGTCACTATACGATATGCATATAACATGTATATGAATGACTTTGAAAAATAATTATTACCAAGACCATAATTTAATCCATGGTGATCATTATATGATGGGGACCTTAATTGGCTTTGGAACTTTGATGGTAGATACTAGGGAATATGATCAAAGCTCTTGCAAAGAACAGGAGATGATCAAAGTATATTGTTGTCTTTAAAATTATGGCAAGTATTAAACTTCCAAGAATTTTAAAGAAGAAACTGTAGCTTGAACATAGCTGCCAGCTGATAATCATGATAGAGGAAGTTGTCCTAGTTCTAGCAAAACTTGTTTCATAAATTTCTAAGCTTTGGTGAAGGAGTTATTGAATTTCTAAGGTGGCAAGAATTTCTGGAATTATTTATATTTGAATTTTAGCTTTTAAATAAATATTCAGTTTGTAACTGGATTAGGACTATTATATTAGGTCAATTAAATCCAAGATTCTTACATGAACTAGTATATGACAACAGGAAGGTTCAGTCCAAATTTGGGACAAAATAAAGCAACTGAACATCTGTAAAAATTCAATAACTGAAAAAGGTAATTGAACTATACAGAGGTCTAAACAGGTGCAATGGCTCCCAAAATTTTTCTGGTTGTAAAGAATAGGAGAGTGCATTTTATGTGGATTTTGGGGATTTTTTGCTGTGGCAAGTTCATCTTGAAAAATTGCTTTTGCATTTGAGAAATTGTTTTATACAGAATTTAACTTTGTGTTTCACAGAACCTAATTGGTACTGATAGAAACTAGAGCTCAAGGGTTTTCAAACAAAATTTGTTTGAATATTTTTGGAGCATTATACAGAAAGTTATGGATTTTCTAAGTTGGAGCCAAATCTGGAATTAATTTCTAATTTGAATTAAACTGTGGGCTCCACCATTTTAAAATGGACCAATGGCTTTTAAACCACACAAGGACCACAGAGATACAGCGCGTAGACACAATAGATCTCGTGGCCACACCAGATCCGACGGGTTAAATGGACGCTGATGCGCGGGACCCGCCGCGTCATCTTCAAGCTCCCGACGAGGGCTGCGTGCGGGGCTCCTGCGGCGGCGCTCTCCGGCGAGCCTCGCCGGATCTGCGTTCCCGGTCACCGCAGCACCTAATCTTTGGCATCCAACCTTGATTTCACGCGCTGAGCACGATGGTAGGGTCGGGGGGCTTGCCGACGATCGGAAACAGTGGCGCATGGGCGGCGGCAGCAGCTAGGGTTCCAGCCATGTCGGAACCTTCGGTCCATGGCTAAACTCTTCTAAAAATGCTGGGGAAAGACTCCTGGAACCACTAGGAAGGTGATGGGAAGGTGAGATGGTCATGCAACGGTCGGCAAAACCCTCATCGACGGTGACTGAAGCAACTTCTTAACGACGGAGGGGAAAACTCGTGATTCTCGAGCTACGGTTGATTATTTTTGGTGATTCCAGTACGAGAGGGTGCGCAAAGAAGTGTAGAAGCTATTTTCTAGCAATTGTGGAGAGTGATCAAGTGTGGAACTCGAATTGAAAGAATAACCGAGTGAGTTCATAAGCTTCGGCCGAAAGTAAAACTTAGCTAACTTGCTCGATACTCACGTAAACAAGGAGCCACTTTCACCGACGTGTAGAGCGTGTCCCGGCGCACCAGTTTGCTATAGGAGTCGAAGCGCGAAACTGCGTGTAGCGATCTGGCACCATGGAGCATAGACGGCGTGTGGTGAACACGACGGCGAGCTTCAGTGTCGCTTTGAAATACCGGCCAAAACCACAATGAAAGATCGACAGAAGTGAACCAGAGGGTAGACGAGAGAGTGGGGAACAACCTTGCCGTTGAGAGCTTGGCGCGAGAGGCCTTCGGCTGGCCAGCAACGGGCGCGCGGCGACAGCGGTCGGAAACTTGCGCATGGGGCGAAAATGGTGTAGCTCGTCGGCTCAATGGGAAGTAAGGGGATAAGAATGACCGATGAGTGATAAGGAGGAGCCAGGGCGCTATTTATAGAGCTCAAACGGCGGTGGCTTGCTGCTGTCGCGCTGGGCATGCACGCCGTCGCGGTGTCGCCCGGGGAAGGAAAACAGAGGCGGTGAATCGGTTTTACCGTCTGACCTATGGGCCCCACCTCTCTCCCTTATCCCCTCCTCTAAATTCCAGCTAAAACATTGTCCAAAAATCCCAAAATTTACAGGTAGCCTAAGAAAAATATGGGGAATCCAATTCTGCAATCATATTTCAATTTGGACATAGTTTGCATCAAATGCAAATTCAAATTTGAATTCAAATATGGCTATAAAACTTATTGAATTAAATAGTATCTGAGGTCCAAAAATCTCCAAACTTTGAAACCAAGTTCCCTGAACCATAAAAGGTCTTAGGAAAATTAGGAGTTGATTTGGGAAAAATTTAGTGCAAAGCTCACTTTGAGGTTGACGCGAAATGAATCACTTGTACGTGTCCAAACAAATGGAATATGTACTTCAAAAATATTGAAAATTTTCTGAGAAGCTATTTAGATATTTAAGAGTCCAAGGAAAAATTTGGAGCCTTGGATTTGAATCTTTTTGGTAGGGCCCAATATGCATAACAACATAATCAAATTACATTTGTTTTGATTTTTATATTGCTGCCATATAATTTGCCCTAGCCATTGCAATCAATAACTTCCCAACTTTGTAGAAAGGTTTATTTAAAATGTTCTAGGGTTAGGGTGAAGTCCAGTCCTCATGTTGATAAGATTAAAACATGAGTAGAAAGAAAACTTTTTAGTGAGGTCAAGTTTATGTGCACAATTATGTTGACCTCCATTATGTTTGATAAATCCCTTGTAGTTGAACTTCACATAAAAGGAAAAAGTGGGATTTTACAGCTTTGCCCAGGAAGTCCCATACTTGTTGGGACTCTGCAGCCCTTGAGCCCCGAATCTCCTCCAAGGATCTCTTGGCAGCCACAAGCTCCAAACCCTCCCGGGCAATATGCTCGATCTCCTTGGCGTGCTGCTGAATACCCTCAGCAACTTGCTTTCCAAGGTTGGCAAGCTCCTTCTCCCGGACGTGGATCTTGTTCTGGCAGTCAACCAGGTCTTTCTCCCAGCCTCGCACCTTCTTCTCCCTGGCAGCGACTTCGACCTCCCTTTTGGTAAGGTCCTATCCCCACTGTCATGCCTTCTCCTCTTCGCTCTTGCAGCGCTCCTCCAGCTTCTTGGTGCGCTCTGCAAGGCTCTTGTCACTCAGAGCCAGCCTTTGGGTGAGCTCCTCCTCCCTCCTCACGAGCTCATCTCATAGCTCCAGGAGTTTTTGCTCTTCCACTTCGAGCTTTTTCTCTTGCTCGTCAAGACCCTCCCGGCGCTTGATGAGGCTTTCGTGGATGGTATTGAGCTTCTCCTGGTGATCATTCACCGCTTCATTAGTAGCCAGGGCTTGTTCGTATATAGCCCGGGACTGATTGTCGAGGGATCACACCATGTTTTCCCTCTCACCCAGCATCTGGCCCCAGTACTTCATTCGGGCCTTCTCCCTCTGAACCCACTCCTTGTCGTCAGCCAACGTTGTTTGTGCCAGCTTGGTCTTGAATTGGAGTCGGTTGCGCCACCTCCTAAGAGTTTGGCGCTCCTCCTCGAGGGCCTTGGTGTCGTGATAAAATGCAAGCTGGACCTGACGAAGGCAGGGGCAGGCATTCTCGATGGATAGCGACAGGGGGATTGGCTCTAGACCTGCCAGGGTCCTCTCCGCTGACTCCAGCAGGTTCTCCAAAATAACAATTGGGTACCAATCTACAAGAGCGGTCCCCTGAGCTTCCGCGGCACTAGGACCGCCCTCCGGGAGTGCCTCGGTCGTCGTCAAGGTAGGTCCTGCAATGGTAGCTTCTACCTCCGGAGTCAGCTGCGAAGGTCCCGCCGCCAGGTCATCATCAACTGGTCCCTCGGACAAGGGACCGACCGCTTCGTCTTGGCACCCTGGCTCAGGAACGGGTACCTCCGGAACTACCACATTTGTGGCAGGCATTGAAGCTTCAACCGGAGCTGAGGCCATCTCCGGCTCTGACGCTGGTGCTTCCTCCACTGCCTGTTCAGACACTAGCGCTTCGACCTCCACCGGTTCAGGTGCCGGCACCCCCACATCAATCGACTCAGGCACCAGAACTTCATCAACCGCCGGCTCTACCGCCGGGGCTTCAGTAACATCCGGCTCGAAGGCCGGAACTTCAGCTACCTTCGACTCTGAGTCCGGAGCGTCCGTCATCACAGCATCCAAAACTGGAGCTTCAGCTTCCGGAACTGGTGCTGCTGATAGATCTTCATTCCCGTGGTCTGGCGCTACCACGGGAACTTCGGGAGATGAGTTGAGGTCCAGAACCACGATAGCTGGCGCCAAAGCTGCCGTGACCTCAGCCACCACCTGGGGCGGTGCTGGAATTGGAGCCGGAGCCTCCGCGTGTACAACATCAGCTGCTGTTGCAGGAACCGGAGCTTCAGCCCCTTTTTTGGATACCATGTGGATGAAGGATAAAGAAGCTCAAAATATAGCTACAACAAAAAATAACAAACTGAGGTAAAAAAAAGCTAATTTACCTTGGAAGGCTTCCGCTCCAGCTAGCGCGGAACCTCTTCGCCGGATGCTCAGAGCCCGACCTAGTCACAACTGGCGTAATAACCCCGGAAGGCTCTTCGGAGCTTGCTGCCACTGTCAGCGACATCTCGGTTGGGTCCTCCCTCGACTGAGAAGGACCCTCAGACCTAGAGCCCTTAGCTGGCCCTGGTGCCGGAGTCACCTGGTCGGAGCTGGCGTTCTGGGGAGACGCCGATGCTGGAGTTGGTGTTGCCGTCAAAGACCTCCCGCTTCAAGGAGAAGGGACTGAGGCAGACGGAGCTGGCCTCAGGCCAGCACGTCTCCGCTTCCTCTTCCGGTCGGAAGGTTCAGCAAGGTCCTTGCCCTTGCCGGTGTCTTCAACCCGTCGGCTCGGAGCAGGAGGGGCTGCTCTTTCAGAAGCTTCGGACATTGCTACCCTGGAGGTTGGTCGCCTTTCCACTAGGCCCAAGTCATCCAACAGTGGCATCCTCCTTCGGAGCTCTCTGCTCTCCTCTGGTGTCATATTCAGAGGCAGAAAGGCCGCCGGTGGAGACACGTCATCAGGGCTGATGTTCCCATGCTGCAATTTCTTGAGATGGATCTTCAGAGCTTCCTCGCCTAAGTTGGTGTTCAAACCAACCTCGATGCGATTGTGATCCATCTCACTATTGAAGGCCCATGCAGGTCGCTCCCTGGACCTTAGCGGGGCCCACCTGTTCGCTAAGAAGTTGCTGAAGAACATCTGGGGAGTCACCCCACCTTCGACACACTCTTGGATTCTGTCCAGAATGGGCCTGTACGCCCTCGACAGTGCTGAAACTTCACTCCAAGTGTTGATGTCGATGCGAGGGTACCCTCCGGGCAGTTCTAGCCTCTCGTGTCCCTCCACGGTGATGACCACCCAATCTTTCTTCCAATCATCCCACTTGCCGGAAGGAAAAGAACTCAAGTACTTGAGGGGGCAGTTTTTCTGCTTCACAAAGTAGTAGAAGCCGACGAACTCCTTACTCTTTCTGGTGGAGTGAACCATGATGAATGTCTGAAACAACTCCACGCAAGGAGGCACACCCACCCACATCTTGCAAAAGTGGACGAAAGTCGCCACTAGCAAGATCGAGTGGGGGCCAAGATTGTGGAGCTACAGACCATAAAAATCAAGCGGCGTCATGAAGAAAGTAGAGAAAGGCGGGATCAAACCCACCATGGCGTACCCAAGGAAGTACAACATATCTCCGACACGCTTCTTCTTGAAGGGGAGCTTGCCGAAGAAAATGTCGCGGTTGAAGTAGTCACTGGACCACCCCATGTAGGTCGGGACCCTCAACGTCCTCCTTGCTCCTGATGCGGCTCTTAGGAAATCCCAACTCCATTGCAGCACGGCGGGGCCAGAGAGAAAAAGTAAGCAAAGGATTGGAGGATTCGAGCGCAAGTTCAAATGAAGGTGTAAGAAATCCCCAAACCAAACATGTTATCCCTCTTAAGTAAGCCCCCGCAACGCTTGGATGGAAACCGCAAAAAGGCCAAGGATACATTTCAAAAATTTCACCCTGCCAATGACAAAGGTGCCCGGGGCCACCCAGGCGATCAAGTCGAGGCCTTTACCCCAGGCGAACAGTTGTCATGATGAGTGGCGGGAAACCCAAACTCTGCAGCCTGACAGAGCGCACAGAACCGATACGCTTTTCGTATTGGGAACCGGCGACCTTCAATTGCGTGAGATCCGCACGCGCAAATCTCACCTGCCACGTCCAGAAGATGTCACACGGCAATGGTTTAACTGCGAACTATCACCTCAACGGCACATACAAAAACCCATAAAGGCACGACGCAGAAATCGAAAGATGGACCCACCTCGGGCAGAATGACTTAATCCAAATGGTCTCTCCCAGAGGTGTGCCCGGGGTCCACTCTCGATACCCTGCATACCAGATACTCCTTGGAACTGCAAAGAGTGCAAAGGAACTCCATCTATCTTAGTTGAAGACCTCCGAAGGACCCACGTGTTGCACGTAACCGGACCTGCCTCCCTCATATGGTTAGTCCCAGTGCTGCCACATGTATCATCAAACCGGAGCTACAATCCCTACATGGGAATGCTCTGGACTAGATACCTGTGTGGCACCCCCGGACCTAACCCCCAATAGAGGGAAGCTCCGGTACCGACACGTGTACCACAACACCAGATCTACTCGTCCAAGACTGTAAGCTCCGAAGCTGCCACGCGTCCAACCGCCTGACCTTCAACCTCAACAGGCAGATTGGTGGACATCCAACGGCTCGGACCTTCAAGGGACATTTAAGGCTTCAAGGCCTGACTATGTGTCATTAATACTATCTTAATGACACACGATTAGAGGACCCTTAATAGTAGTAACGCCACCATTAAGACGCATTACCACGCTATTAAGGGTAATTAAGTACATTAAACTGTGTATTAGCATCAGTAACCGTCAGGGCCACATGTCGGGCCAGGCTAACGATGTAACGACCAGCCCTTGTACTATAAAAGGACTGGTCGAGCGATACACAGGGGGGGACTCCAAACCGTCTAGAGACTCTAGACGCTGACTCTGGCTCTCGATCCCTCTCTGGCTCAGACTCTCACATGCTCATACACTCAATACAACAACAACAACAAACCCATGGAGTAGGGTATTACGCACAGGCGGCCCGAACCACGTAAATCCTTGTGTCAAGTCACTATCTTGTTTTGAATCTCCGCGCGCTCTAAACAAACTAAGAAACTCCGCGGTCTACTAACGGTAGTCCGGGGGAATTGCCGGAACTTGACTCCGACGCCCTGGGAAATCCTCCTCATTTCAACGGAAATGATTATACTATGTGAATGTATAATATGAAAATGCATATAATCTCCTTGAATCCCAGTCTTTGGCATGTTGTGTGTACAGGTGTAGATATCCCAAACAATGACGATGAACTAACTCCAGAGCAAGAGCAACAAATTCACCGCAATGCACAAGCCGTTGCAGTGATCACTTCTTCCTTGAGCCAAGAAAAGTTCACCAAGATTGATGGATTGGAAAGTGCCAAGGAAATCTAGGATACACTCAAGACAGCTCACGAAGGAAATCGATTAGTTCGTGAAGAAAAAAATTGAAATGCTTGAAAGAGAATTGGGGTGGTTTGCCATTGAGGAGGGCGAATCACCATAAGAAATGTACAAATGAATGAAAGCACTCATCAACAAGATCAGGTCCTATGGGAGCAGGAAGTCGACCGATCATGGAGTCGTCAATAGGATGATTAGAGCATTTATGCCCAGAAATGTTACCTTGTGCTCAATGATCCGAGAAAGCTCGGGGTTTCACAAAATGACTCTGAATGAACTATTGGGCAAGATTATCAGCCATGTGATGATGGAGAAGGAGGCCTAATATGTCAAAGACTTAGCTGAACTTACCTCATCCAAGAAGAAAGAAGTTGCCCTCAAAGCAACTAGCAAGCCCAAAGGAAAGGAAAGTCATGAAGCACAAGATGAAGAAGACACAAGTGATGTGAACACCGATTTGGATGATGAAGAGATGGTGCTCTTCATCAAGAAATTCAAACGCATGATGAGAAGAAGGAAGGGCAGCAACTCATGT
Organism: Tuctoria greenei; assembly: GCA_036927565.1. NCBI lineage: Eukaryota > Viridiplantae > Streptophyta > Magnoliopsida > Poales > Poaceae > Tuctoria > Tuctoria greenei. The sequence goes on from JAYESD010000002.1 coordinate 182,025,252, forward strand.
GATGGGAAAAGCAAAGAAAAAGGAAAATCCAAGGCAAGACGTACCTGCTACAACTGTGGTGAGTACGGTCACTTCATGGTTGACTGTACATATGAAGAAAATAAGAAGAAGAAGGAAGCGAAGCCACAAGAGAAGAAGACATTCAAGAAAAGAAGGCAAGCTCACCAAGTGCACACTCGCAAGGAGTGGGACTCAAACAATGAGTCCTCCTACGATGAAGAAGAGGAGATGACTACCATTGCCATCAAGAAGCCTACCAAGAAGTCTACGCTCTTCCTGAACATGGGAGGATAGGAGACTCATAATCATACTTGCCTCATGGCTAGGGATGCCAAGAAGAAGGTTCGACTTACACCTCCCTCGCTTAATTCCTCCATTGATGATTTTGATAGCTCCAGTGAAAATGAGGAATTGTTTAAACGTTTAAGTAAAACCGTTTTAAAGAAAATGAAAATGTTATCAGATGAATTTGTTTAAGAAGGAGGAGCTTGTCGACCGACAAGAAGATATGCTCATCTGCGAAAGGAAGAGATATCAAGTGGTTGAGAAACTCCTTGAGCTTGGGAAGGCGAAGAGAAGTCACTTGAGCATGAGCTAGCCTTGTGTAAGGAAACTTACTCAACACTAGAAGACTCACATATTGTAATCAAGGATGAACTTTCTAACTTTTCAAAAGTTAACAAAATCCTTGAAGTGCAAGTTGAGTCACTCAAGCAAAGTGACTCCTCCTCCTCCAAGAGCTCACCTTCCAAAGGTGTAAATTCGACAACAACTGTAGTTTGCACATTCTCTAGTAAGGATAATATTGTTAAAGATGATTCTTCTGTTTCACATGCTAAACATCCATCCCAAAGTGGCAGCTTTGACAAGGCAAAGATTAGATATGCACGTAGTGCAATATGGTCACTAGACCTTCTAACGTCAAAGATGGTCTTGGGTTTACTAAAAATAAACACATGTCCACTAATGTTCAGGTTAAGAAGCAAATTACTTTTGTCAAGGAAACATCGCATGAATCTGAATTGCAAATACTATTTCGTACTTTTGATGCTTCCTATGTACTCATGAAAAATAAATCTAGACATGTAATTGCTAAATATGCAGGGCCACACCACAAGAACTCAAAAACTTGTGTGTGGGTGGCCAAGACTATTGTGATTAACCTGCTAGGACCCAAGCAAGCTTGGGTACCTAAAACCAAGAAATAACTCTGTTTTGCAGGCCTACTCCTCCGGTGGATCGAAATGGGTGCTGGATAGTGGATGCACTAATCGCATGAACAGAGAGGAGTATGTTCGTGGAGTATGAGCGCAACGCAGATCCAAGTGAAGGAATATACCTTGGAGACAATAGCCAAGGAAAGGTCCTTGGTAGCGGTAAAATTGAAATTTCTTCTCAACATACTCTTTCAATTTTTTTTACATGTCGGTTCTCTAGATTATTATCTTTTGTCCATATCTCAGCTATGCGACAAAGGTTATAATTTTTTGTTCACTAATGAGGGTGTGATTGTTTTTAGAAGAAGCGATGACTCGATTGCATTCAAGGGAATGTTGACGGGAAAGCTTTACCTTGTTGACTTCAACAATGATAAAGTTGAACTCAACACTTGCTTGGTTGCAAAAGCTAACATGGGATGGTTGTGTCATAGACGGCTAGCCCATGTTAGGATGAGGAATCTGCAGAAACTTCTACAAGGTGGTCACATCCGAGGTTTAAAAGATGTTGTTTTTGAGAAAGGAAGGCCGTGCAGTGCATGCCTGGCATGAAAACAAGTTGGAGCACCATACCCCGCCAAGAACGTGTTGACTACCTCAAGACCATTGGAACTTCTTCATATGGACCTCTTCGGTCCAATTGCTTATATAAGCATTGGCGGTAACAAATACGGATTGGTTATTGTTGATGATTTTTCTAGATTTACCTGGTGTTTTCTTGTATGATAAATCAGAAACTCAGGGAACCCTCAAGAAATCTTTTGAAAAGGGTGCAAAATGAATTCTCCTCAACCGTGAAGATTCAATAATATTCAGCAAAAACTTAAAATAGCAACCGTGAGCACGAAGGCTCAGCAAGACTTAACCGTCTCCACTAAGCATGGAACTCTATATGCAGGATAAACGTAATAGAGGACGCCAGTTTGTAATAAAAGACTTTCCTAAATGTTAGTCCTTACTTTCAACTTTTAGCATAAAATTAAGGCTTCATGAATCTGAAATTTAGTGAACAATCTGATCTAAACATACAAGCATCAATACATAATTATTCCATAAAGCATGATTCAATAATATTCAGCTCCAAATAATTACCTATGTCACGACTCAGTGAACAAGCGGTACTCAACAACAGCGAGGGACGGCAATTTGAATCGATATACACCTGCAGGGATACCCGAATAGCACGACACATACACCCACACTCGGAGTTGCGAAGGCACACTCCACTGATGTTGTGTGCAGCAACCTTTCACCCGCTTCCTACCCACCGATCCGGTCCCACCGCTACGAGCAGGAGGCCCCCACACGGAGTACGACGTACCCGCTGGCAGGTTTACACCTTGCTGCTCTCAACCTGCACCTATAAGGCGGTGGGGTATGCCTCGCCGCTAAGGTGGACAATTTACATCGGTTTACTGGGTCCCATATATCCAGTATGTCTTTGGTATATTCAAACTTGCTCAATAGGGCCACACACAGATCGGTCCTTGACCGACACAGGCACAGCTACAGCTCACAAACCCCTATGTCCTGCTGCTCCCATTCCATGCCTGATCTCATATTTAACCAAATGGTGAATCTCTCACTCGACAAATCCCGTGTGATCCCAATTGCTGAACTCGCGAGTAGATTCGAACTACTCGACTTCTACCGAAGCAACTTTAACATTAACCATAGCAAGGAAATATCGAAGACTTAACCAACAACCCTTCTCTAATGGGTTCTCTGGTCATGCATGTGGAAAACTCCAAGAAAACATAGACTTAATGCACATACATGCTAACTCATATAGTGTGATACAAATTAAAGTTTAAAACGTTGTTAAATGCAAACCCGGGCATGCCTGGCTGCGAGACGGGAATAAAGTTAGTCTCCGGGTTGATGACTTCTAGTGGCTCCGAGATCTCCTCGAGCCGGCAACTATTCGATATGCAAAGAATAATGCAAATGAATCAATATTGGTATTATTACATAACTGAAAGGAAATACAGTTAAATATATTAAATAAAGGCCACTGGTTCTAGAAATTTTATAGTGGACACTACGTACTATGGGCGAGGTTCTCGCCAAATTTGGGATAAGTTCATGGAAGTCTCTGCTGTATAAAATTCAATCTATATAAACCCTTCCTAGAATTTCGATGGGTAACTGGGACTTTAACATGGCCAAAAGTTGGTGTTATGTATGGAGGAGGTCAATATTGGCTCAACAAAATTGGTTTCACAATTTTCTAAGCATTCTACTGTGAGATATTGAATTTAGAAGTTTGGACAATTTGCTGAAATGTTTCTGGACATTTTGGAATTTTTAGGTACATAAAGATTGGAAACACAATTTGGCTATTCAAATGAACTCAAATGGACCTGAAATTTTTACTGGAACTAAAGGGAATTATTTGGAATTATGTTGACAAATTTGAGATTTTTTTAATTAATTGAGAACCAGTATTTAATTCCATAGGCATTTTGCTTCATGGAATTATTGAGGATAATTTATGAATTTTCATACAGATCCATGTGCACCACTTGAAAGTAGATAACATCCTGATTATTCCAACAAAATTTATTTGAAAATTTTTGGACAAGTATTCTAGGAGATATGGATTTTCAAAGTTGGATTAAATTCTGGAATTAAACCTAACTAGAAAAGTTTGAATTTAACAGTGGGCCCCACGGGTTTAAAATTGGCCAATTGGGTTTAAGCCACATGGGGCCACACGGTTCAGGGCTGTAGCCACACGGGATCCTGTAGCCGCACCAGATCCGCTTTATGTTTTTCTTTCACTGACGACCGGGCCCCATGGGCTATTCTTCCACCTCGCGCCACCGACAGTTCTGACGGCGCGCGGTGGTGGCGCCTCGCCGGCATCTTGCCGCCCATTGATCCATGGCATAGTTCATCCCCAAACTCGCCTCCTAGCCATATTTGGAGGTGCTGAGCACGTCAGTTGGGTCAGCGCACGCCAGCGATGGCCGGAAATGCTTGTGCGATGGCGGCGGCGGCAGCGATTAGGGTTTCGGCCATGTCGGCTGGTCCCTTCGGTGGGCTAAATCGGTCGGGAAAACTTCAGGAAGCTTCATAGAAGCATGGGGAACATGATTCTGGGCATAAGAAGGAGAGAAAAGGTTTGGAATAAGGTGGTGACGATGGACCGATGAGGTGAAAATCCGCGGTTGGGAAAAAATGCTATTCCGGCTCCAATACTCGATGAAACTCGATGATTCTTCCACGAGGTGACGCGCCTGGTCATGTAGAACAACAAAGCACATGTGCAAAAGGAATAATCAAATGTAGAAAAGGAATTTCGCGCGTGACCTAGCTCGGCCCATAACCGAAGCTCATCGGGAAAAACACTAATACTCGAGCTAGGAGGGATGGCAAGGGCTGAAACTTTACGAGCAAGTTCTACAGATAATTGCGCACCTTTTTCCTTCAAGGGCCGAGGTGAGAAAGAGCTTGTATCGCCGGGTTGACGGGGGAGCAGAGATGTGGCAAATAGGGGAAATTCCCGACCGCCACGGTTTCGAGTTTGACAGTGTCGTGGGTGGCCTAGCTGCGCAAGAAACTGATCACAAAGCTGTGCAAGAGGTTGGGGAGTGAGGGGAGGCAAAGAAAGGTGATCAACACATAGTACCTTTGCTCCAATTCGGCTGGACCGAGAAGATTTAGGGAGAGGAGCAGAAATGGCGCTGGAACTGCAACAGATGAGAAGTTGTCGAGTCAGGGGCGTGGAGGGGGATATGGAGGAGTTCTGAGCGTGCTGGATGCAGCTGGAGGCAAGCAGGGAGGCAAGCAGCTCGGTGGGCAATGCATGAAGTGTGGTGTCGCCCTGGGAAAGCATAGAACAGAGCACACTGCATGACTAGTGGGTCCCACCTCTCTCCCTCATCCTCATCCTTGCTCAATCAATTCTGCCACCTAATTCAGTCCAAAAATTGCTAGATATTTGTGGGAAGACTGGATTAATTATGTAGAGTTTGATTCTGAATTCAGATTGTTAATTTGACAAAGTTTCATTTGAATTCAAATTTGAATTTGAGTTGAATTCAATGTAGCTATTGAATTAAATAGCAAACTTGCTTCAAAAATTATGAAAGTTTGCAGGGAGGCTATTTGAAATATTTTGAATCCAATGGTCAACTCAAATCTTCATGTTAACTTCATTTGAACAGTAGCTAAGTTTTTTTTTTTTTGAATTCCCTCTTTTGGAGTTTGAATTAATTTTTTTTATTGTTTCCTTTTTATTTCTTTTTATCATTCAAAATTTTTAGTCCTGACTGAAGTTGAATTATGGAAATTAGGGCTTTTACATTCCTCCCCCCTTAAAAGAATCTCGTCCCGAGATTACAATGAAGAGACGAAAGTAGGAGAGAAATTACCGGATATGAGACGATAAGAAATCCGGATAGTTGGAGCGGAGATATTCTTCGGATTCTCATGTTCCGTCTTCAGAAGTATGGTTGCTCCATAACACTTTATAGAACCACAACATGTGGTTCCTCGTTGTTTGAGTCTTCTCGTCGAGAATCTGAACCGGATGTTCGGAGTATGTGAGATCCGGTTGCAACTCGCCGATTTCATCCGTGTGGACTGCAGCAGTGAACTTGAGACATTTCCGGAGCTGAGATATGTGGAAAATGTCGTGGATACCAGCGAGATATGCTGGCAATTCCAATCAATAAGCCACAGGTCCGCACTTTTCCGTAATAGCAAATGTACAAATAAAGTGGGGAGCTAGCTTTCCTTTTACTCCGAACCAGTGAATTCCTTTCATCGGAGACACGCGCAGGTATACGTGGTCCCCGACATCAAAGTGTAGCGGGCGACGTGGCTTGTCCGCATAATTCTTCCGTCGCAATTGAGTCGCTCTCAAGTTCGCTTGAATTATTCGAACTTGTTCCTCCGCTTCATTGACTAGATCAATCCCGAAGGTCACTCTTTCGCCGGACTCGCACCAATTCAGCGGGGTGCGACACTTGCGGCCGTAGAGAGCTTCATATGGTGTCATCTTGATACTCACTTTATAACAATTGTTGTACGAGAATTCCACCAATGTTAAATGATCATCTCAATTTTTACCGTGGTGAATGGCACACGCTCGCAACATGTCCTCAAGTACTTGATTCACCCGCTCATTTTGTTTATCGGTCTGCGGGTGATAGGCAAAGCTTCTAATCAATTTAGTACCCAACGAGGCGTGCAGCTGCTCCCAGAAATGAGCAACGAACAGCGAGCCTCAATCTGAAATAATTGTGCGAGGAATGCCATGTAGGCACACGATTCTTGATATGTACAATTCCGCATATTTCTTGGCATTGAATCCGACATTTACCGGAATGAAGTGCGCTGATTTGGTTAGTCGATCGACTATCACCCAAATCAAATCATGCTTTCGGAATGTGAGTGGCAATCCGACGATGAAATCTATACTCACATCCTCCCATTTGCATGTCGGAATATTCAGCGGTCGCAGCTGTCCCGCTTTATTCATATGGTCAGCCTTCACTCGCCGACACGTATCACAGTCGAATACGTACTTAGCAATCTCACGCTTCATCCGTGTCCACATAAACTTAGTCTTCAAGTCCTGATACATTTTATTGCTGCCCAGATGAATGGAATATTTGGACAAGGGAGCCTCGTCCAAAATTTTCTTTCCAAGTTCCATGTAACGGGGCACTACGATCCGATTCTTGAACCATAGAGCACCATGCTCATCTCTTCTAAAGCACTTCATCTCACCGCTGTCCATTCCATTGAGTATGTGAGACATACCCTTGTCCTTCTTTTGAGCTTCAATAATATCATCTCGGATGGTGGGAATGAGAGCAATATTGCATAAAGCTCCATATGGAACCACAGTTCATAGTTCTTCCTCTTCCATGGGTGTGCTGGTCAAGTTATTGACATGAGATTTGCAGCTAAGCGTGTCGGCAACCACATTAGCTTTGCCGGGATGATAGTGAATCTCAATCTCATAATCCTTGATCAATTCTAACCACCTTCCTTGCCTCATGTTCAGCTCCTTCTAAGTGAATATATACTTCAAACTTTTGTGGTCGGTGTAGAGGTGAACCAAATTTCTAAGCAAATAATGTCTCCATATTTTTAGAGCAAGCACCACGGCAGCGAGCTCCAAGTCATGAGTAGGATAGTGCTGTTCATGATTGCGGAGCTGCCGTGATCCATAAGCGACCACACGTCCTTCTTGCATAAGAACGCAGCCCAGACCAATGCCAGATGCATCACAATAAATATCGAACGGTTTCGTCGTATCCGGTTCAGCTAAAACCAGGGCTGTTGTGAGATGCTTCACCAATGTTTGAAACACCCTCTCACATGCTTCGCTCCAAATATATTTGGTACCTTTCTTCAACAGCTCAGTCATAGGTTTAGCAATTTTTGAGAAGTTTGGGATGAATCTCCGATAATATCCCGCTAAACTAAGGAAGCTTCGGACTTCATGTACGCACTTTGGAGATTGCTATTTCAGCACTTGAACAATTTTACTTTGGTCCACAACAATGCCCTCGGCTGAAATAAAGTGTCCCAAGCATGGCACTTGAATGATCCAAAATTCACACTTGATGAATTTTGCGTAGAGCTTATGGTCTCGCAATCGTTGGAGTACGATATGCAAGTGTTCGGCGTGTTCTTCCTCTGACTTGGAATAAACCAAAATGTCATGGATGAAGACCACAATGAACTTGTCCAATTCCGGCATGAACACTGAGTTCATGAGGTACATAATGTGGGCCAGAGCGTTGGTGAGATCAAAACACATGACGAGATATTCATATAGTCCATATCGCATCGGTAATGCCGTCTTCGGTATATCTTCCATCCGAATTTTGATTTGATAATATCCGGGCTGAAGATCCATCTTGGAAAATACCTTACCACCCTCTAATTGATCGAAAAGAATGTCAATGAGAGGTAGTGAATACTTGTTCTTGATAGTCACGGAATTTAGCGGACAATTGTCCACACATAACTATAATGTTTCATCCTTCTTCTTAATGAACAGCGCGGAGCAGCCCCAAGGTGATGAGCTTGGGCGAATAAAACCTTTGTCCAGCCGGTCCTTTAGATGTTCCTTTAATTCAGCTAGCTCATTGGGCGCCATTCGATGAGGTCTTCGAGAGATCGGTGTGGTTCCCGGCGCAAGTTCAATCTTGAACTCGACATCACGTTCGGGCGGCATGCCCGGTAGATCATCGGGAAACACATCAGGGTATTCACAGACCAATGGAATGTCTTCCAACTTCATGGATTCAGAGTGATATGCTGCTGCAATTTCTTGAACGGGTCGATCAAGAATGAGAGTATGTGGCCTGTGTAGTGGGGAATCCAAATGAACGGTACGAGGAACGATGTACAAAACAGCACCGTGGTGATGTAACCACGACATACCTAAGATGACATCGATCTTTTGGCCATCTAAGATAACGAGAGTGGTTGGATATATTTTTCCACCCATGCACAATGGTGCTTTAGGAATCATACTATGAGCTGATATTTTTCCACCTGGGGAACAAATCATGTATGGATATTTAGTAGGAAATATTTGTAGTTGGTGCTCAACAACATAAGAACTACTAATGAAATTGTGGGTGGCTCCAGAATCAAAAAGTATGATAATAGGGTGATCGATGAGAGTGAACGTACCCGCGAGTACGGGTTCGCCTTCTGGTACGTCCTCAATGGCGATGTGGTGGATGTTGCCGGGTTTGGGACTTGGTTTCTTTGGCTGGTTACAGGGTTGAATAGCACCCTGATACGATCCTTGTCTGATGCCTTGCTTGTCCGGACAGTTGTAGGAAAGATGTCCGACACACCCACCACTGTACCACGTATATTGGGTTGGACCACCATAGACCGGAGGACGGAAACCCGGTGCACGCTGCTGCTGCGGGGGTGCACGAGGTATCATCCTCTGTTGCTGCTGCTGTTGCTGCTATGGCAGGGGTGGTCGGAAACTTGGTGCGTTGAATGGGCGGCCACAGAACATCGGCGGTCGTGCCGGTGGCTGCCACCTTTGACCGGACGGTGATGGGTACACCATACGGTACATTTGTGGAGCTCCACCACTGATGCCCTGTGGAGCACTCCTCTTCTTCTTACTAACCAACTCGCGTGTTGCATCATCTTGTACAATCGCCGCGATTGACAAAAGTATTGAACGTTCCGCGATTGAACAAAGCGAGCTTGTCCTCCATCTTTGCATTCAAGCCTTGATAGAAGCAGTCCCGTTTCCTCTCCTCCGTGTTCACAGGATCCGGCGCATATTGCACCAAGTGATTGAAGGCCTTGGAGTACTCGTGAGCACTCCTCCCTCCTTGCTTGAGTTCAAGAAATTCTTGAAGCTTGAGTTTCATAATCCCGGGAGGTATGTGGTAGGCACGGAACGCCTCCTGGAACTCCGTCCATGTCATGGCGTGATCAGCTGGCAGAGAGGCGATGTAATTCACCCACCATGCGCTGGCGGAGCTGTGAAGCTGCTGCACCGCGAAGAGTGCCTTCTGCTGTTCGGTGCATTGGAGCAACCAGAACTTTGCTTCAGTAGTGTGGAGCCAGTTGTCCGCCTTAAGAGGTTCATTGGCCTCTGTGAAGACTGGTGGATGAGTCGCTAAGAAATCCGAGTAGATGGTGTGTTGAGGCTGATGATTGCCTCCGTCTAGATGCCCCCGCAAACGGGACGTATTCTGCACAAGGGTTCACAGCAGCTCGGTTTGCTCGTCACGCGAACCCACCGTAAATTCAATCACATCCGCCAACGTAAGCGGAGGAGAAGGTGGCTATGACAGTGGCGGTTGTTGTTGATCTTGAGTTCTTTGCTGCTGGGAGTCATCACCTCCCTGGCTCGTGCCACCTATCTCGAGCGTGTTACGGGTTCACACCATTCTGCAGTCATAACCATGAATCCAACATGAGACCTGATATTGTACTATCACTCAAGGATAAAAACAATAGTGTGTGTATTAATAACCAAACTTGCATAACAGTAACAAATATTGATAAAGTACAAACTTTATATAAAACACATCATCCCTGGACCAAAGTTATAATAGTGAGATCCAAAATATTGAACTCCATAGATTGAAGTTCATTTTGACTATTGTTTGTCGTGACGGGACGTTATGAGTGTTATCATGCGAATACGCTCTCTTATCTTCAATATGATACAAACGTGGTCACAAAAATAAAAGAGGTTCAAGTGGGTCAAACCCTCAATTCCACTGGTAAATGGTTGACTATGGACACCTGGTCTGTTACGACACTTCTCGAAGTGAAATCGAGGACCAGATTCATAACAAGACCAAAATATGTCAAACTGATGAAGTTTCTGTTGAAACCTGACCAGCTTGTACTCAAACACAAATTTAACCCAGTAAATGGCAGAATCAGATCTTGAGGTGAACGATAAAGTTGAATTAAACTTCAATACCTTTCCAAAAAGTATTGGTTTGCCTCCAGATCATTTCTGTTTGAGAAGATATGGCATTGTAAACCTGACAGTTTTGCTGGAAATTTTGACAGCATCTCCTTTGTTTATGCTAATTTTGGGCCACAATTTCGAGATATAAAACTTCACAATTTATAACAGCCACAGATTACAAAATTGTAATACAAATTAAAAGTATTCCAAAATTTTCTTCCATGACCCGGTTGGAATTTTCGAAAGGAAGATATGGTCAGAACAGTAAGGAGTCCAGAGAGGTTTCCAGTTTCTGTCCAGTTTGGCAGATTTTATATCTTTGCAATTTTGAACAGGTTAGAAGTGAATTCAGTTCTGGAGTTGAGCATAACAGTTTTAAAGGACTTCCTAAATTTTTCATCCATGTATAATACACCTTCATTGGATTTTTCTACAGGGAGATATGGTTTCTCAAATTAAGGTCTTTTCTGGCATAAAACAGAACACTCTGTTTTTGAATTGGTGACTTCAAAACCTACTCCAATTTTGAAAACTTAGTTCAAAATCAGAGCTCGATAGATAATATAAGTATTTTTACATCTTATCAGTTCCATTTTTCAGAAAGGTGGTTAATGCATCAATGGGATATATGTCGGTACTACGTGCCTCACAAAGTAAAATTTCTAAGCCGGTATTCCGGCATACGTCTCAACGGTGGCCTTAATGTCGTTCACTCACAAATGATTTCTAAGCGCAATACGATCATGCGGTCAGTGTATCTATAACTACACACAAATTATAGATTAATCATATGGTGCCGTACAACACAGCCCACACGGGCGATCATGTCACAATACTATATATGAAAGTAAAAACATTCGTCCCGTATCATTCCATACGGGCCGCCTCGAGTTAAGCCACGTCTCGAGGTACATGACCGGGTTTTGTACCACCGACGGGGTCCCACATCTTTGCATAGTGCTGCACCAGTAGGGAGCACATCGTGTTATGTCCCACCCGATGGGAGCTCCCACTAATTTTGAAGCACGCTGGGGGTACCGCGTGTCATATATTCTTAGAAACATGAAAAGTTTCAGAGACTCATATTGACATTTCCGTGCCAAGCCACGGAAATCACATGCTATCTCTCGCATGGTGAGCTTACCGCAATTGATCCGCTTGCAGTGGCGTACCTTACCTCTTACCTGACATCGGAGCATCGTTATAGAATATAATAACACATAACTTAGCTTTGCCACCTTAAGTAACTATGATAATAATAGTCCTTATGTGGGCTACTATCAATTCCTCACCGTAAACCTAAATTTTTGTAATACGATCCTTTTTAGGTGTGGTATTCCCAATGCGGCTCTGATACCAGGCTGTGGGGACCGGAGTCACGACATTCCAGGAATCACAATTGGGTGGTGCCGTGCGATGCGGCACCCAACAGCACACAGAAAAAGATACATCGTATTACATAAAACAACATAGTATTATACAAGCTTTGTCTTTTACAAATAATATACATTTAAATACACTACAGCGGAAGATAAGTTCATAGCTCCTGACACTCAAGCCTAAGCTATGCAAAAGTCATTCCGTTCAGCCCTAGAATGGAACCACACTGGCAGCACACAAAACACATCATGGCGGCGTGCAGGGTTCCCACTCGGCCGTGTACCCCGACGGGGGCAACGCCCCACCGGCGAACCCTTCATCATATACTTCGTCATCTGCAGCAAAAACTTAAAATAGCAACCGTGAGCACGAAGGATCAGCAAGACTTCACCGTCTCCACTGAGCATGGAACTCTATATGCAGGATAAACGTAATATAGGATGGCAGTTTGCAATAAAAGACTTGCTTGAATGGTCCTTACTTTCAGCTTTTAGCAGCAAATTAAGGCTTCATGAATCTGAAATTTAGTGAACAATCTGATCTAAACATACAACCATCAATACACAATTATTCCATAAAGCATGATTCAATAATATTCAGCTCCAAATAATTAACTACGTCACGACCCAGTGAACAAGTGGTACTCAATAACCGCGAGGGACGGCGACTCGAATCGATATACACCTGCAGGGATAACCGAATAGCACGACACATACATCCACATTCGGACTTGCGAAGGCACACTCCGCTAATGTTGTATGCGGCAACCTTTCACCTGCTACCTTCACGCCAAACCGGTCCCACTACTACGAGCAGGAGGCCCACACATGGAGTACGACATACCCGCTGATAGGTTTACACCTTGCTTCTCTCAACCCACACCAATAAGGTGGTGGTGTATGCCTCGACGCTAAGATGGACAAGTTACATCAGTTTACTGGGTCCCATATATCCTGTATGCCTTTGGTACATTCAAACTTGCTCAACAGGACCGCACTCGGATCGGTCCTTGACCGACACAGGCACAACTACAGCTCACAAGCCCCCATGTCTTGCTGCTCCTACTCCATGCCCGGTCTCATATTTAACCAAATGGTGAATCTCTTACTCGACCAATCCCGTGTGAACCCAATTCCTAAACTCGTGAGTAGATTCAACTACTCGACTTCTACTGAAGCAACTCTAACATTAAGCATAGCATGAACATATCGAGGACTTAACCAACTACCCTTCTCTCATGGGTTCTCTGCTCATGCATGTGGAAAACTCCATGAAAAATTAGACTTAATGCACATACATGCTAACCCATATAGTGTGGTACAAATTAATGTTTAAAATGCTGTTAAATGCAAAATTGAAAGTTTCCTAGAGGGGGGGTGAATAGGCTAATTGACCTGTAAATGACTTAATAAAACGAAATTAAATCACAGGGGGCGGACTAGTCCAGTCTGGGGGCGGACTAGTCCGGTCAGCCTGCGTGAAGAACCCTAAAAGATATTTCTAGCAAGTTTTAGGGGATTTTCACGAGGCTACAGGTGAAGATATGTTTAAGTCAAGTTAAACAACTACCAACACAAGAGTGAGTCAAGCTTCAACAAGTTTAGCAATATGAAGTACGGAACAAGACTAGCAACCCTAGAACGAAATAATCGATAAAGTAAATGCGAAGAACACGAAGACACAAGGATTTATCCCGAGGTTCGATTCCACACAAGGAATCTACGTCCCCGTTGAGGAGTCCACAAAGGACTGGGTTCAACAACCCTTCCCTCACCAAGTTTACCACACGGGCCTAACTTGGTTTTCCACTAATCATAAGGGTGATTACAAAGTTCGTTGGGGCTTCTCACAATCTGAGGCTCCCACACCACAAAGGTGATCAACACCACAAAATATACTCAACGCACAGCACACAAAGACTCAATGAGTGCAAGAGATCAAACCGGGAGCACAAGCGCGATGTTCTTCCTCTTCTCCACCTCACTATACCCTAATCCACTCAAGAATTAGTTTTAGAGGGAAAGTAGGCAAGAAAGAGGCTTAGGAGTGCTCCAAGTTGGCTGTGGTGACGCTAGGGTTTGAGAGTTTCAAGAGTTGTTTGAAATGAGGTCGGGGGTCCCCTTTTTATAGGGGTCCCGAGCCCAAACTGCTGACCTCAGCAAAAGGGCGGACTAGTCCGGCCTCAGGCCCGGACTAGTCCGGCCTAGGGGACCACTGACCTCTTGTCAGGTCCCGACAGTTGACACGCTATCGTCACACTACCCGCCAAACTTCAAATTCAAATGGTCACTTCAACAACGGACTAGTCCGGTCACCACCAGACTAGTCCGATCTCACACAGAGCCTTTTGCTCCGTGTGAAAACGGACTAGTCTGAGGACCACGGACTAGTCCGGCCCCAAGGGCGGACTAGTCCGGTACTCCCAGACTTAGTCACAGAAGCACCTTCAACTCGCCAACCCGGACTAGTCCGGCCCCAAGGGCGGACTAGTCCGTTCTCACTCAGGACCTCTTGGTCCGGTCTCAAACGGACAAGTCCGTGGTTTTGGGACTTAGTCCCCAAAACCCACTCACTGCTACCAGGACTAGTCCGGCCACAAACGGACTAGTCCGATCTCAGTCAGACCCTTCTGGTCCGGCCGAATACGGACTTGGCCGGCCAGGGGCGGACTAGTCCAGCCACCTGCACGGACTAGTCCGGCCCTACTGCCAGACTACTTATCCACTCTTTTCTCTCAAGGGGTTTGACCTCTAAACCACTTTGAGCTCCCAAACTTGATCTCAATGCACTTTACACACGCACCCTCCTATTTCTACGGCTAGTCTAACTCAACACGCTAGAAACCCTAGTTTCTATGCTTCGAGTTGACTCAGTTTCCTTCCTTTTCCTTTTTGAGGGTTTGCGTCTCCGATCGAGTCCACACCTGTGCTAAGATCACTTGAGCTCATTAGCGACTTAATTGTCATCATCAATCATCCAAAACCCACGGGGAACCTAGATGCACTTTCAATCTCCCCCTTTTTGGTGATTGATGACAACACATTAAGTCCTTCAACAATTAAGAGTATTAAATTTGGTTTTCATAACTTGTGTGCTTATGAATGACTCCCCCTCAATGTATGCAGCATGTAAAAGAGGTGGAGGAGATCTTTCATACCCACACACGTTATGGTGGGGTGCCTACGTGACGTGCTCATCAATTGTGACAAGACATAAAGAACATCAATATAATCATGAGATTGACAATAAGAGCATTATATTGATATTAAACAACACTAACACGTCTTTCACATATGTAAACATCCAAGAGCATGAATATATTACATAACAAGTCCACAAACCACAAACACACCCACAAAAGATTAACTCCCCCTTAACTCTCCCCCTTTGGCATCAAGGGACCAAAAAGGAAAAGAAGGGGGGAAACTAAGACCTAAGAACTAGTCCTTGTCTTTGCCACTTCCACTCTCCGTGACCTCAGAATCTTCGACGTCTTCCTCATGATCGTCGGCGTCGTCGTCGTCATCGTCGTCGGAGTTCCTTGCCGAGGGAGCAGCCCGAGAGGAGCTTCCATCCTCTTGGAGCTGGGCGAGCTCATCGGCGGTGAATTTGGGGAATGGAGTGATCTCCCCATCACTCACCTCCGGAGAGGACATCGGGACCTCCAACTTGTCGCACACCGCCTTAAGATATTTTTCCTGGCGCTTGTGTGCCCTTTGAGCGCAGATCTCTTGCTTCCGGCAGGAAGTGAAGATCGCCTTGAAGCATTTGAAGAAGGCACTCATTGATTGAGGCGGAGACGGAGGTGCCACGGGGCGAGATGGAGGATCTGCATTCTTGCGACGAGGGGGAACAGGTACATTCGGAGGCTTCTGAGGACGAAGCGGGCGGTGCGACACGTCCTTGACGAAGGTCACGCCCGACACCTTCTCGATGAGGCACATGATGTAGGGGGCATACCCGCAAGCTCGGTTGGGGGTATGCGAGATGTTGCAGATATCGTCGAAGATGTAATCGACGAGGTTGAACTTATCTTCCCCATCAACTAGAAGTAGCAAGTGCCTCAAGTTCCCTTGAATTACCCCAGCATCACCGTCCTTCGGTGCTATCGTCCTTCTGAGGATTCTGTTCATAATGTTGTAGAAGGGCTTGATGTTGCGGGCGAGACCGGCATCAAATGGAACGTGACTTGGATACATATATGCTAGCTCTTCACGGTCCACGGCCTTGAGGTTAGAGATTATAATCTCATGATCCATGTGTGCCTCATGCCCTAGAATCTTGGCAAACTCTGCGAAAGTGACTGAGTACTGCTCAGCATGTGTCATCCAAATAATTCTTCTGTCACCTGAGGTGGTGAAGTAGATGGTGGAGTAGAACTGCAGAATCACTTCGACGTTCCAGTCATACTTGAAACCCATGATCTTCTTGAGGTCATGGCGCTCAGCAGCTTCGATGACAGCGTCAAAAGCATAGTGTTGCTTTTTGGCCAAGTAATCCCAGTCAACCCATTGAGCTTCTATTACCGGCTTCTTCATCTGCTGATAGACTAGCCGGTAGTAGTCACAATGAAAGTCGCACCAGAACCTGAGATCTGCCGTGCCCCTCTCAAACTTGTAGACCTTCTCGGTCCTCAGCCTCCTGGCATTTTCAGCCCCTTTTCCTTGAAACACAATCGCAGACAACTCCTTCTGCCTGTTGGGGTTCCTTTCTGGTGTGTGAACCTCAAGGGGGCCAATGGAAGTGGCCTTTCCTTTCTCCTTGATCACAACACCTCCAGCTGCCTTCTTTGCTGACATCTTGACAGCTGGCTTCTTCTTCTTCGGCTCGACAGGAGCCGGAGCCTTTCCCTTCTTAGGGTCACGCTCGACCCTAGGCTCAGCTTCCATTTGGGCTGGCTCCTTGCCCTTCACATTCTTGCCAATGGTGACGAACTTCTTTCTCTTGGGGGCATTGGCCTCAGCAGCCCTGGAGTTGTGAGTCTCCCTGTCTTCCCTTTTCTTCTTCCGCAGCTCATTGAGGGACTCTGCGGTTGCTCGAGCTATGGCTTCTTCCACGTTGTAGATGCTTGCGGCGACTTTGGAGGCTTCGAGTGCCTTCAGCCGTCTCTCTTCCTTTGCCTTTTGCGCCTCTATGAGCGCAACCTTGGTCCTTGCCTCGACAATTTGAGCTTTGGTTCGCCCCTCGGGGTTGAGACGAGGAGGGAAACGCTCCGAGTTTGACATGCTGCGGAAAGCATAGAGAAAGGAAGGTATGAGTCCAAGGAGAGGGAGCATTGCGGAAAAGATCACGAGAAAAGACTAGAAGTAGGGTTTGCCCTGTGCAAACCGGAATTGTCCGCCCCAGGGGCGGACTAGTCCGCTGAGCGGACTTGTCCGCCAGGGACCGGACTAGTCCGGGTTGCGCAGAATGAACCCTAACCCTAATCGATTCATCGAAAAATCATCGAATCAGCGCGCAATACTCCTAGGCTATGATCGCAAGGGTATATGGAGCAACATTAATGAAGGTGTTCCTATCAAAAACTTTAAGAATCAAGAATGGGGCTAGTTTTTGAAGAACGAGGGAATACCTTCTCAAATCCACTAGAATCGACGAAATCGGAGATGGATCGCGAATGTGGAGCGCGGGGAAGTGATCCCTCACTCCCAAAGACTCCGATGCGTGGATTGGAGTCGAGATTTGGTGGTTGGAGCGCAAAATCGCCGATGGGGGGGCGGTTGCTAGCGCGTGGAAGTGAGAGAGTCAAGTGAGAGAGGGAGAGGAGGGCTCTGGGCCGCCTGGGGGTTTAAGTCCCCAAGGGCCGGACTAGTCCGGTTGAGGGGCCGGACTAGTCCGGTCCGCGGACCAGACTCAGACTAGTCCGGATCCGGACTAGTCCGGTGTGCGGACCATCCGCGGACTAGTCTGGACCCGGACTTGTCCGTCCACAGGGGCGGACTAGTCCGGTCCTACTGGGCTGAAAAACAATATATTTGAATTTTGCCCACTAAAATAGGTACTTTTGGACAAATATAGCATGAAAAACATGATAGACAAGATTATAAGGGAATATATGACAAAACATGACCATTTTCTAAGGAAAATAGATTTCTCAAATAGTTTTGAAGAAAAATCAAGATAGAGAGGAGTTTTTCGTAATATAGCTCAAAATATATGAGGAATGTGGTTTAAGCCACATTCCGAGAATCCAAAATGTTGAGCTCACTTCTTAGCTCACAGAAATGCTTTTCATCAAGAGGCTTGGTGAAAATGTCCGCAAGTTGATGTTCCGTCCTCACATGAGAAATCGCAATATCTCCCTTCATTGAGTGATCTCGCAAGAAATGGTGTCGAATGTCTATGTGTTTGGTCCTAGAGTGCTCCACCGGATTATGGGCTATCTTGATGGCACTCTCGTTGCCACACAAGAGTGGAATGTTGCGCAAGTTAATCCCATAATCCCTAAGGGTTTGTCGCATCCAAAGAAGTTGTGCACAACAACTTCCGGCTGCAACATATTCCGCTTCGGCGGTGGAGAGAGCAATAGAGTTTTGCTTCTTGGAGGACCAAGACACTAGGGATCGACCTAAGAATTGACATGTACCCGATGTGCTCTTCCTATCAACTTTGCACCCCGCATAGTCCGCATCGGAATATCCGATGAGATTAAACTTGGATCCTTTGGGGTACCAAATTCCTAGGGTAGGTGTGTGTACTAGATATCTCAAGATCCTTTTAACGGCGGTCAAATGACAAGCCTTAGGTGCTGCTTGAAAGCGTGCACACATACACACACTTAGCATGATATCAGGCCTAGATGCACAAAGATAGAGGAGTGAACTAATCATAGACCTATATAATTTTTGATCCACACTTGGACCATCCTCATTTAGGTCTAGGTGTCCATTTGTCCCCATAGGGGTTTTGATGGGTTTTGCCTTATCCATGTCAAACTTCCTTAGAATATCTTGTGTATACTTAGTTTGACTTATGAATGTCCCTTCTTTGAGTTGTTTTACTTGAAATCCTAGAAAGAACTTCAACTCACCCATCATGGACATTTCAAACCTCTCCGTCATTATCTTGGAGAACTCATCACAAAACACCTTATTTGTGGAACCAAATATGATGTCATCCACATATATTTGGCACACGAAAGGATCCTTGTTGAAGTGCTTTGTGAAAAGGGTATAATCCGCTTTGCCTATCCTAAAACCATTTTCAACTAGAAAGTCTCTTAGGCACTCATACCAAGCTCTAGGAGCTTGCTTGAGGCCATAAAGAGCCTTTCGCAATTTGTAAACATGGTTAGGATAGTCTTGGTCTTCAAACCCCGGAGGTTGCGCTACATAAACTTCTTCCTTGATTGGACCATTAAGGAACGCACTCTTAACATCCATTTGGTAGAGCTTGAAATCATGATGAGTAACAAAGGCTAACAATATCCGAATTGACTCAAGCCTAGCTACGGGGGCAAATGTCTCATCAAAATCCAATCCTTCAACTTGTGAGTACCCTTTTGCCACAAGTCGTGCCTTGTTCCTAGTTACCACGCCATGCTCATCTTGTCTGTTGTGAAACAACCACTTGGTTCCAACAACATTAGCTTGTGGGCGCTTGACAAGTGATGAGGACATCACAACAGCAGAGACGCGCATTGAACTGCAAGGACCAATCACAAGAGCACGGGCACGGTTATTAAATCAGCAGGTGAATTCGTTCTTAACTTCTTTTGCATGTGAGTTTGAGAATAGATTGCTATGTGATGATTTAATTGTTATTAGGAATAATGGAAAAGATCAACAAGTGAAGGAAGGAGGCCTTGGGAGCGTGGAGAACCACCTGGGACGTCCACAAGTAGATGGAAAGAGTTTACAACTCGGACTCGAGTTCAACTCGGAGTCCAGGAGCAGTCCACCTTAAAACAGACGTCCAGGAGGCATACGGACTCCGTTTTCGACGTTCTACATATGCACGGAAAGAGGAGAAGATAAAATTTCCAATGGTTCTGTCCTACCTCAAAATTCCTCCGGAGTCATTGGGAATCGTCGAAACAAGTCGAGTCCAGATTTCTGTCCGGTGCTGCGCCACCGAATCGGGCCTTTGGGCCTTGTATCCCGTAAGAGTCCATTAGGGACGTGTCTAATCGTGTTTTGGTCGAACCCTAGCCTATAAATAATGCAGCCGCCGGTCATATTTGGTGGGTTTTGCTTAGATCAATAATATCGCCGTTCTACGGTTTGTGAGACCCCAATTTCGCGATTTCCGATCGTGTCTTCTACGTTCTTGCTCGTGTTCTCGATTGCACTTGCAGGGATTAGCTTTCTTGGCGAGGTCAAGCGTGTGCAGCACGGTTTATAACTAACGGAGCCGTGGTGTAGTGATTGCAGGGGTACTCGAACCGCTCGAGTGCCGCGGATCATCAACGTCGAGTTCTCCACCCCAATCGACATACCTTTCGGAAGATCGGGCCTAAACCTACTCATCAATTGGTATCAGATTTCCAGGTTGCCCGTGAGGTATCTTTGTTTTCCTTCCTTCCATTAGATCAATTTTGTTTCGTACCTAGAGTCCACAAAAAAGCCACAAAAAAAATTAGATCATTTTTACCGCTTCCCAGACTATAGTGCCCGCAGTTTCATTTTTCAGTTTGCATTGTTGAGTTTGCATTTGTGTGGTTGAGTCTTGTTGCTGGTTTAGCTTTGTGTTTTTTGGTCCTAGTTATCGTATTTCATCCTTGTTTTCTTGCTATTCGACACCTATTCCACAATCCCTAAATAACAAACCGATCCGCCACGTTCATCGGTTTGCCCTAGCTAGCCGCCTTGCGTGAACTCCCGCATCGCCAGCCCTACATTAGGTGACAAATCTTTGTGCCATTAATCCTTGAATCATCACACACCACCCCATTAGTTGCTGTGCAAATTCCCGATCGTTTTCGTATCCGTTTGTGAGTTTTGTTCTCAAACCGAGTTGGAATCAACATCCAAAAAAACGTAACTCGGACAGCCTACCTTAAAACGGCCATAACTTTCGCATACGAACTCGAAATCGGGCGAATTTTTTTTTTCAAATTCATCTACGCGAAATTTCGCATCTGATTTTCCGCCGCGTAGCCGCGTTCGGAGAAATTAGATTGCCCAAATTCCCCTCGGAAGATAGGCTATCCGGTCTCCGAAGTTTCAGCACGAATTTGAAAGAACCTTCTTGATTTTCTTTAGGCCGCATATTACATCCAATTGAGCTGCAAATTTGTGTGCTTCCTATATTTGTGCTACTGAGTAAAGAAAAAATATCAAAAAAATATTTCAAAAAAGAAAAAAAAATAGTGAAGAGCACGCATATTAAAGCAATTGGCCTATACCACTTGGTGCTGTTTGTTTGGTTATATCATTCTGTCTTTCTTTTGCCTTGATACTTCCTTGTGTTGTGCTAGGCTCTAGGGCACTCAGTTGACCAGCAACAGTTTCCTACATTGAATACTTATTCAACTTTGTTTAGCTGTTAACGATTTTCTGCTTATTAGCCACCATATTGTGTCATCCAAGCTCCACCTTTCTCTTGAGAATAACAGGTACCTTTGCAATCACCCCACGCTTCATTGGTTCATCTCACCGTCCACACCACCTGCTATGTCGGTAAGAACACTTGTAAGAGCGTGGTAAGACGCTTGAGCGAGAGAGATTGTTTTCTTCCACCTTCCACATTGTCACTTTAGTTGATAGGGATAACATTTTTTTTTGTTGTCTTTTGTTTCCTACTAACAATGGCAGGAGAAGAAAATAATGACGAATGTGTTCAACATGTTGAGTTACGTGATATGTTCGCCAAATACAACGCATCAACGGAGGAGTCATTGGCGAACTTGACTCGCAAACTGGATGACCTTGCTCTTCGGATGAATACTTTTGAGGCTCGGTTGCCTCTCGCTGGAAGACAAGAAGACAATGCTTATGATGAACTGGAAGATCACAGTAATCAGCCAAGACTGTCACTTTATCGTCGAGGTATGGGAGGTAATAATCATAACAATTATAACCGCCCTCCTGATGATCCTTTTGCTAAAGTGAAATTTACTATACCCTCTTTTTCTGGTGCTTATGATGCTGAGGCTTATCTTGATTGGGAGATGACAGTAGAGCAAAAATTTAATTCCCATCTTGTTCCTGAACAACATAGAGTTCGTCAAGCCACTAGTGAGTTTAAGGACTTTGCTATCATATGGTGGAATGAACTTGTTAAAACTAGAACTGATCCTCCAACATGGGATAGATTAAAGGAAGCTATGCGTGTTCGATTTGTTCCTCCATCTTTTCAGCGGGACCTTCGCAAAAAATTGCAGCGTTTAGACCAAGGTAACATGTCCGTAGAGGAGTATTATCAAGAGTTACAAAAGGGTATGCTGCGTTGTGGGGTAGTAGAGGACATGGATGATAAAATAGCTCGTTTTTATGGGGGGTTGAGGCGTGAAATTCAGGACATTGTTGATTACAAAGAATATGATACTGTTAACAGATTGTTTCAGCTTGCTATGTTGGCAGAAAAAGAATTGCAGGGCCGACAACAACAGCAACAACGCACGAGGAGCAACTTCACGCCGCGTGCAGCAACTACACCATCCAAAACAGCACCATCTTCGGCCCCCCATGCAGCGACTACACCACCCAATGGCGGCCAACGAACTATACCTGCTGCTCCACCTTCTCGCGTGCCGGAAGGCAGCAAGGCGACATCATTCAAGCCTTCGTCGTCCACTCCTTCTACGGGTCGTACTTCCGACATTAAGTGTCACCGCTGCCAGGGACTTGGTCATATGATGAGAGATTGCCCGAGCAAACGAGCATACATAGCACGCGACGATGGCGGGTTTGATAGTACTTCGGATGTTGAAGATGAATATTCTCTTGCTACTGACTTTACAGATCCAAATGATGAACACACCGAAGAAGAGGTACTTGGTACAGCGGCGACGGAGAACTATAGGAGCATCATTGTGCAGCGTGCCTTGAGCTCCAAAGTGGAGACCGACGACAAGCTACAACGACACAACCTCTTCCACATGTTTCTCGTCGTCAAGGACTGCCGTGTACACACTATAATTGATGGAGGTAGCTGCAATAACTTGGTAAACATGGACGTCGTCAAGAAACTCGGTTTGACAACAAGAGCACACCCTCATCCGTACCACATTCAATGGTTCAACAACAGCGGTAAGGTTCGGGTAACACAAACAGCGAGAATCCATTTTTCAATTGGTTCATACCATGATTTTGCTGATTTTGATGTTGTTCCTATGGATGCTTGTTCTCTTTTATTGGGTCGTCCTTGGGAATTTGATACAGATGCTATTCATCATGGTAGAACCAATAAATATACTCTCATGCATAAGGGAAAGAAAATCACTTTGCTCCCCATGACTCCTGAAATTGTGCATTTTGAAAAGAGTAAAATTCATGAGGGCAAAGCAACTAAATTAGAATCTGAAAAACAGCAAGTTATTAAGTTAAAATCACCATCATTGCTCGCAACTAAATCTGAACTTGCTGATTTATTCGATGCTAAGGGGATGTGCTATGCTTTAGTTTGCAAAGAAGCCATGTTTTCACTTCATGAATTGTCTATTGCATTGCCCCCTGCTGTTGCTAACCTTTTGCAGGAGTTTGAGGATGTGTTTCCCTCTGAGATACCCCCTGGTTTACCACCGATGAGAGGCATTGAACACAAGATTGATTTGATTCCAGGAGCAAGTTTGCCAAATCGTGCAGCATAGAGGGCGAATACACAAGAAACTAAGGAAATTCAGCGACAAGTCCAAGATCTTTTGGACCGCGGGTACATTCGTGAAAGCCTTAGCCCTTGTTCTGTTCCTGTTCTTTTGGTTCCTAAGAAAGATGGTAGTTGGCGCATGTGTGTTGATTGTCGAGCGATTAATAACATCACCATTCGATATCGTTATCCTATTCCTCGATTAGATGACATGCTTGATGAATTGAGTGGTGCTATCATCTTCACAAAAATTGACTTGCGTAGTGGTTACCACCAAATTAGAATGGCACTAGGAGATGAATGGAAAAC
The DNA here is from genome assembly GCA_036927565.1 of Tuctoria greenei. Lineage (NCBI taxonomy): Eukaryota > Viridiplantae > Streptophyta > Magnoliopsida > Poales > Poaceae > Tuctoria > Tuctoria greenei. The sequence continues at coordinate 182,049,345 of JAYESD010000002.1, forward strand.
TGCATTTAAAACCAAGTTTGGACTTTATGAGTGGTTAGTCATGCCTTTTGGTTTAACTAATGCACCCAGCACCTTTATGCGAATAATGAACGAGGTTTTACGTGCTTTCATTGGACAATTTGTGGTGGTTTACTTCGATGATATCCTCATTTACAGCAAGTCATATGATGAACATCTTGATCATTTACGTGCTGTTTTTACTGTTTTGAGAGATGCACGTTTGTTTGGTAACCTCGAAAAGTGCGTTTTTTGCACCAATCGAGTCTTGTTTCTTGGCTATGTCGTTTCCTCGCAGGGAATTGAGATGGATGAGGCGAAAATTGAAGCAATCACCAGCTGGCCAGCCCCAACTACCGTCACACAGGTTCGTAGTTTTCTTGGTCTTGCAGGATTTTATCGGCGCTTTGTGCGGGATTTCAGCACCATTGAAGCACCTCTACATGAGCTAACGAAGAAGGGACTTCCATTTCAATGGGGCGAACAGCAGCAACAAGCTTTTGATGCTCTCAAATCGAAGCTTACACAAGCACCATTACTACAACTTCCTGATTTTGACAAGACCTTTGAGCTAGAATGCGATGCAAGCGGCATTGGTATTGGAGGCGTTCTCATACAAGGAGGTAAACCCGTTGCTTTCTTTAGTGAAAAACTTCATGGTCCTTCTCTGAATTACTCCACTTATGATAAGGAATTGTATGCCTTAGTCCGTGTATTACAAACTTGGCAACATTATCTTTGGTCTAAGGAGTTTGTCATACATTCCGATCATGAATCATTGAAGTATCTTAAGTGTCAAACCAATCTGAATAAACGACATGCTAAATGGATTGAGTTCATAGAGTCGTTTCCATACATCATTAAGCATAAGAAAGGGAAGGAAAATATCATTGCCGATGCATTATCTAGGCGTTATACCATGCTGTCCCAACTTGATCATAAAATCTTTGGTTTGGAAACAATTAAAGCATTATATCCTACTGATTTGGACTTCAAAGTTGCTTTTGAACATTGTAGAGAAGGAAGAACATGGAATAAATATGTGCTGCGAGAGGGTCTCCTCTATCGTGCTAACAAGCTATGCGTTCCAGCTAGCTCCGTTCGTCTATTGCTTTTGCAGGAAGCACATGGAGGAGGTTTGATGGGACATTTTGGAGTGAAGAAAACTGAAGACGTGCTGTCCACACACTTCTTTTGGCCAAAGATGAGGCGTGATGTCGAGCGCTACGTGTCACGATGCACTACTTGCAACAAAGCTAAGTCTCGTCTTAACCCACATGGTCTTTATATGCCTCTTCCTGTTCCTAGTGTACCTTGGGAGGATATTTCTATGGACTTTGTTTTGGGATTTCCTAGGACTAAGAGGGGGAGGGATAGTATTTTTGTAGTTGTTGATCATTTTTCCAAAATGGCACACTTTATACCTTGTCATAAGAATGATAATGCCTCACACATTGCTGATTTATTTATGACGGAAATTGTTCGTTTACATGGTGTGCCAAATACCATTGTTTCTGATCGTGATGCAAAATTTTTAAGTCATTTTTGGAGAACTTTGTGGTATAAATTGGGAACCAAGTTGCTGTTTTCAACTACATGTCACCCACAAACGGATGGACAGACCGAGGTAGTTAATCGTACTTTATCCACTATGTTACGGGCTGTCTTGAAAACAAATTTGAAGTTGTGGGAGGAGTGTTTACCACATATAGAATTTGCTTACAACAGATCCGTTCACTCCACGACAAAGGTAAGTCCATTCCAGGTAGTGTATGGTTTCAATCCCCGTGCTCCTATTGATTTACTACCTTTACCTCCTTCTGAAACTATAAATTTGGATGCTACACAACGATCTGAATTCATTCTTAAGATGCATGAAACTACAAAGAAAAATATTGAAATGATGAATGAGAAGTATAGGATTGCAGGTAGTAAAGGTAGAAAAGAAGTAAAACTTGAACCGGGCGATTTGATGTGGTTACATTTGAGAAAAGAGCGATTTCCCGACTTGAGAAAATCTAAACTTATGCCACGAGCTGCTGGTCCTTTGAAGATCGTTGAAAAGATTAATGATAATGCATATAAGCTTGAATTGCCTCCCGATTTTGGGGTTAGTCCTACATTTAACATTTCAGATTTGCGACCGTACTTGGGAGAAGAAGATGAACTTGAGTCGAGGACGACTCCAATTCAAGGGGGGGAGGATGATGAGGACATCACAACAGCAGAGACGCGCATTGAACTGCAAGGACCAATCACAAGAGCACGGGCACGGTTATTAAATCAGCAGGTGAATTCGTTCTTAACTTCTTTTGCATGTGAGTTTGAGAATATATTGCTATGTGATGATTTAATTGTTATTAGGAATAATGGAAAAGATCAACAAGTGAAGGAAGGAGGCCTTGGGAGCGTGGAGAACCACCTGGGACGTCCACAAGTAGATGGAAAGAGTTTACAACTCGGACTCGAGTTCAACTCGGAGTCCAGGAGCAGTCCACCTTAAAACAGACGCCCAGGAGGCATACGGACTCCGTTTTCGACGTTCTACATATGCACGGAAAGAGGAGAAGATAAAATTTCCAATGGTTCTGGTCCCACCTCAAAATTCCTCCGGAGTCATTGGGAATCGTCGAAACAAGTCGAGTCCAGATTTCTGTCCGATGCTGCGCCACCGAATCGGGCCTTTGGGCCTTGTATCCCATAAGAGTACATTAGGGACGCGTCTAATCGTGTTTTGGTCGAACCCTAGCCTATAAATAATGCAGCCACCGGTCATATTTGGTGGGCTTTGCTTAGATCAATAATATCGCCGTTCTACGGTTTGTGAGACCCCAATTTCGCGATTTCCGATCGTGTCTTCTACGTTCTTGCTCGTGTTCTCGATTGCACTTGCAGGGATTAGCCTTCTTGGCGAGGTCAAGCGTGTGCAGCACGGTTGATAACCAACGGAGCCGTGGTGTAGTGATTGCAGGGGTACTCGAACCGCTCGAGTGCCGCGGATCATCAACGTCGAGTTCTCCACCCCAATCGACATACCTTTCGGAAGATCGGGCCTAAAACTACTCATCAACAAGCTCCCAAACCTTGTTCCTTTCAAAGTTATTGAGCTCCTCTTGCATGGAAACTACCCAATCCGGATATCTTAAGGCATCTTCAACCTTATGTGGTTCCAAGGATGAGACAAAAGAGAAATGCTCACAAAAGTTTGCAACACGTGAACGTGTTGTTACTCCTTTTGTGATATCTCCTACAATGTTGTCAACGGGATGATCCCGTTGAACACTTTGATGAACACGAGGATGCGGAGGTTGAACTCTTGAATCACTTGCTTCGTCTTTCTCACTTTGGTCCCCCCCTTGATTCATGCCTCCCCCTTGATCTTCACTCCCGTTACCACTTTGGGGAGCATCTAGTGAATGTCCAACTTGTCTAATGGGGGTTTGACCTACTTCATAGAGAGGATGGTCACTTGAGCTTTGAGATGGTTCTTGTGGGCGAACATCTCCAAGTGCCATTCTCCTTAGAGCTTCTAGTGGAGGTTCCTCTTGATCAAGGGCATGTTGATCAACTTGCTCCACTTGAGAGCCATTAGTTTCGTCAAACACCACGTCACGTGCTACTTCAACAATTCCGGAGGATTTGTTGAACACACGGTACGCATGAGTGTTTGAGTCATATCCAAGCAAGAAACCCTCATCGGACTTTGAAGCAAACTTCGAAGTCCTAGGCTTCTTGTTGAGGATATAACACTTGCTACCAAAGACACGAAAGTAAGAAACATTGGGTTTCTTACCAACGAGAAGCTCATAAGGAGTCTTCTTGAGGAGGCGATGAAGGTACAATCGGTTTACGGCATGGCAAGCGGTGTTAACCGCTTCCGCCCAAAACCGGTCCGATGTTTTGTACTCATCTAGCATCGTCCTTGACATCTCAATAAGCGTCCTATTCTTTCTTTTGGCAATTCCATTTTGTTGTGGAGAATAGGGAGCGGAAAACTCATGCTTGATGCCCTCCTCATCTAGGAACTCTTCTACTTGCATGTTCTTGAATTCGGTGCCATTGTCACTCCTTATAGCCTTTATCCTTAAGGTGAACTCATTTTGAGCTCTCCTTGGGAATTTCTTGAGGACACCGGGGGTTTCACTCTTATCATGCAAGAAGAATACCCAAGTATATCTTAAAAAGTCATCAACGATGACTAGACTATACTTGTTGCCACCAATGCTAATATAGGCAATGGGGCCAAAAAGATCCATATGGAGTAACTCCAAAGGTCTAGTTGTCGTCATGACATTCTTAGAGGGGTGTTGAGCTCCTACTTGCTTTCCCGCTTGGCATGCACTACATGGCCTATCCTTTTCAAATACCACATCCTTTAGACCACGAACGTGCTCTCCCTTAAGGAGCTTTTGAAGGTTCCTCATTCCAACATGGGCTAGCCTTCTATGCCAAAGCCATACCATGTTGGCTTTCGCCGTTAAGCATGTGTCAAGTTGGGCCTTATCCGTGGTGAAGTCCACAAGATAGAGCTTTCCCTTGAGCACTCCCTTAAAGGCTATCGAGTCATTACCCTCTCTAATAACGCTCACACCCTCACTAGAAAATACACACTTATATCCTTTATCACATAGTTGTGATATGGATAGGAGATTATAATCTAGGGAATCAACATGCAAAACATTTGATAGAGTATGTGATGAAGAGATAGCAATTTTACCCGAGCCAAGGATTTTCCCTTGGCTATTGTCCCCAAAGAAGATTCCTTCACTTGGGTCCTCATTCTCCTCATACTCTATGAACATGCTCCTCTCTCCGGTCATGTGGTTGGTACATCCGCTATCCAACACCCATTTCGATCCACCGGAGGAGTAAGCCTACAAAACAAGTTTATGCCTTCCTTTTAGGTACCCAAGCGGAGTTGGGTCCTTTCATGTTAGTAGTTAGGCATTTGGGCACCCACAAGCAAGGCTTGGGGCTCTTGCGGAGTGGCCCAACATATCTAGCAAACACTTTGCCGTGTTTGTTCCTCTTTAGCACATAAGATGCATCAAAATCATGGAATAGAGGATGCGATTCAGATTTAGGCAATTTGTTGCTAGAGGGTGAGTTCTTTTCAATTTTAGTTGGGGATGAACTCCCCTTAACAAAGACAATCATGTCTTTGCCATACTTGGAGGTTTTGGCGTTATGCCTTCCACCTCTACTATAGCCAAGGCCATCCTTGACATGGCGTGGTCTTGTGTTGGTGTATGCACTTCGTGCATACGCCACCTTTTCCTTGTCAAAGATGGCACCCTTAGGTGCTTGCTTGCCTTGCGCTAAGTTGAGTTCATCCTTAAGCTTAAGGATTAAATTAGAGCACTTGCAAGGCGATGTTGCATTGGATGAGGCCTTTGAGGGGGTTGAGCTCTTGGAGGAAGAGGCTACATTGTTCTTAAGAGACTCAACTTGAGTCTCAATGATCTTGTTAACTTTTGACAAGTTTCCAAGTTCATCCTTGAGCTCAATTGACTTCTCCTCAAGACTTGAACACGTTTTCTTGCAAAGAGCAAGTTCATGTTCCAATGCCTTGCTCTTCTCTCTTTCGAGCTCAAGGAGCTCATCAAGCTCTTGACATCTCTCCTTCTCAAGGATGAGCATGTCCTCTTGTCTATTGATGAGATCCTCCTTCTCAAAGATCTCATCCATAAGCAATTTCATCCTTCGCAAGGTGCTTTTGCTTATGTCCTTAAACATGTGTTCATTCTCACTAGCACTATCAAATTCATCTTGTGAGGAAGTTGAGGAGGAGGGATGAGATGTTACCTTTCTCCTTCCCTCCCTTGCCATAAGGCAAGTAGGTTTGTAGTCGTTGTTGAGGTTGGGGAAGAGCTTGCTTCCCTTGGAGCTCCTCCCGATGGCTATGGTAGCCATCTTCTCCTCTTCTTCTCCGGAGGAGGACTCATCGTTAGAGTCCCACTCCTTCCCCAAGTGGGCTTGTCCGGAGGGCCTCTTCTTCTTGAAGAATTTCTTATCTTGAGGCTTGCCCTCCTTCTTCTTCTTTGCTTCTTCATGTGGGCAATCAGCGATGAAGTGCCCATACTCGCCACAATTGTAGCAAGACCTTTTTGATTTGAGCCTTGCTCTTTCCTTCCCCTTGCCTTCATAGTTGTGTCCGCCTTTCTTCTTTCTCATCATTCTCTTGAATTTGTTGATGAAGAAGGCCTCTTCCTCATCGGTGTCGAGGCTCTCCTCATCACTTTCCTCTTGCTCCTTTGAAGAGGGTGTTGCCTTGAGTGCAACGTTCTTCATATTGGAGGCGGTGAACTTCTGAAGGTCGTTGTAGAAGAGCGCCTCCTTCTCCATGATCTCATGGTTGATGATCCTGCCAAGGACCTCCTCCGGGGTCATTTGAGTGAACCCCGGGCTTTCTCGAATCATGGAGCAAAGAGCGACATTCCTAGGCATGAATGCCCGGATCATCCTCTTCACCACCTCGTGGTCGGTACACTTGGTGCAGCCATATGATCGGCTCTTGTTGATAAGTACCTTCAACCGGTTGTACATGTCTTGGGGGGATTCACCATCCAAGATGGCGAATCTCCCAAGCTCTCCTTCGATGAGCTCGATCTTGGCCTCCTTGACCACCCGATTTCCTTCGTGCGCCGTCTTGAGGGTGTTCCATATGTCTTTGGCCACCTCAAGGCCATCGACGCGGTTGAACTCATCTCTTGAGAGAGATGAGATAATCACACCCGCAGCTTGAGCGTTGCGGTGGATGAGGATGGCTTGTTCTTGAGTGATGTTGTCCTCATCCTTCGGAATCTCCACCCCGGTCATGACAATTTGCCACAACGCCGGGTTGAGTGACATGAGGTGGATCTTCATATTGTGTTTCCACATCCCGTAATCAGTTCCATCGAATTGGGGAGGTTTCCCCAATGGGATGGAGAGGTAGTGGTTGTTGGCGGCAAGGCGTTCATAGTTGAACCCTTGTCGGTTGTAGTTGACTCCGCCACTACAACTTGATTGGTTCGACGGATCGATCTTGGAGATGTTTAGCTTCTCCCGGAGCTTCGGCTTGAGTTGGCGAGTCTCCTCATCGTCCGTTGGATTATCTTGATAGGCCAGCGTCTCCTCACGGGTTGCCTCGTAGTTGCTGCTCGATGCGTCATCATTCACCACTCCGGCCATCTCTCCGAGTTGTTAGACTCTTTGTGGAGAGTCCTGCTATGATACCAATTGAAAGTTGCCTAGAGGGGGGGTGAATAGGCTAATTGACCTGCAAATGACTTAATAAAACGAGATTAAATCATAGGGGGCGGACTAGTCCGGTCTGGGGGCGGACTAGTCCGGTCAGCCTGCGTGAAGAACCCTAAAAGATTTTTTCAGCAAGTTTTAGGGGATTTTCACGAGGCTACAGGTGAAGATATGTTTAAGTCAAGTTAAACAACTACCAACACAAGAGTGAGTCAAGCTTCAACAAGTTTAGCAATATGATGTACGAAACAAGACTAGCAACCCTAGAACGAAATAATCGATAAAGTAAATGCGAAGAACACGAAGACACAAGGATTTTATCCCGAGGTTCGATTCCACAAAAGGAATCTACGTCCCCGTTGAGGAGTCCACAAAGGACCGGGTTCAACAACCCTTCCCTCACCAAGTTTACCACACGGGCCTAACTTGGTTTTCCACTAATCACAAGGGTGATTACAAAGTTCGTTGGGGCTTCTCACAATCTGAGGCTCCCACACCACAAAGGTGATCAACACCACAAAATATACTCAACGCACAGCACACAAAGACTCAATGAGTGCAAGAGATCAAACCGGGAGCACAAGCGCGATGTTCTTCCTCTTGTCCACCTCACTAAACCCTAATCCACTCAAGAATTAGTTTTAGACGGAAAGTAGGAAAGAAAGAGGCTTAGGAGTGCTCCAAGTTGGCTGTGGCGGCGCTAGGGTTCGAGAGTTTCAAGAGTTGTTTGAAATGAGGCCAGGGGTCCCCTTTTTATAGGGGTCCCGAGCCCAAACTGCTGACCTCAGCAAAAGGGCGGACTAGTCCGGCCTCAGGCCCGGACTAGTCCGGCCTAGGGGACCACTGACCTCTTGTCAGGTCCCGACAGCTGACACGCTATCGTCACACTACCCGCCAAACTTCAAATTCAAACGGTCACTTCAACAATGGACTAGTCCGGTCACCACCGGACTAGTCCGATCTCACACAGAGCCTTTTGCTCCGTGTGAATACGGACTAGTCTGAGGACCACGGACTAGTCCGGCCCCAAGGGCGGACTAGTCCGGTCCTCCCAGACTTAGTCACAGGAGCACCTTCAACTCGCCAACCCGGACTAGTCCGGCCCCAAGGGCGGACTAGTCCGTTCTCACTCAGGACCTCTTGGTCCGGTCTCAAACGGACAAGTCCGTGGTTTTGGGACTTAGTCCCCAAAACCCACTCACTGCTACCAGGACTAGTCCGGCCACAAACGGACTAGTCCGATCTCAGTCAGACCCTTCTGGTCCAGCCGAATACGGACTTGGCCGGCCAGGGGCGGACTAGTCCGGCCACCTGCATGGACTAGTCCGGCCCTACTGCCAGACTACTTATCCACTCTTTTCTCTCAAGGGGTTTGACCTCTAAACCACTTTGAGCTCCCAAACTTGATCTCAATGCACTTTACACACGCACCCTCCTATTTCTACGGCTAGTCTAACTCAACACGCTAGAAACCCTAGTTTCTACGCTTCGAGTTGACTCCGTTTCCTTCCTTTTCCTTTTTGAGGGTTTGCGTCTCCGATCGAGTCCACACCTGTGCTAAGATCACTTGAGCTCATTAGCGACTTAATTGTCGTCATCAATCATCCAAAACCCACGGGGAACCTAGATGTACTTTCAAAAATGGTGCTTGCCTGGCTGTGAGACAGGAATAAAGTTAGTCTCCAGATTGATGACTTCCAGTGGCTCAGGGATCTCCTCGAGCTCGTCAACTATTCGATATGCAAAGAATAATGCAAGTGAATCAATATTTGTATTATTGCATAGCTGAAAGGAAATACAGTTAAGTATATTAAATAAAGGCCACTGGTTCTGGAAATTTTATAGTGGACACTAGGTACTATGGGTGAGGTTCTCGCCAAATTTGGGCTAAGTTCATGGAAGTCTCTACTGTATAAAATTCAATCTATATAAACCCTTCCCAGAATTTTCATGGGTAAACTGAGACTTTAACATGGCCAAAAGTTGGTGTTATGTATGAAGGAGGTCAATAGTGGCTCAACAAAATTGGTTTCACAATTTTCTAAGCATTCCACGGGTAGATATTGAATTTCGAAGTTTGGACAATTTGCTGAAATGTTTCTGGACATTTTGGAATTTTTAGGTACATAGAGATTGGAAACACAATTTGGCTATTCAAATAAGTTCAAATGGACCTGAAATTTTTACTGGATCTCAAGGTAATTATTTGAAATGATGTGCACAAATTTGAGAAAATTTTAATTATACGAGCACCAGTATTTAATTCCATAGGCATTTTGCTTATTGAGGATAATTTATGGATTTTCATACAGATCCAAGTGCAACACTTGAAAGTAGAGAACATCCTTATTCCAACAAGATGTGGAATTTTTGGAAAAGTATTCTAGGAGACATTAATTTTCAAATTGGAGTAAATCTGAAATTAAACCTAAATAGAAAAGTTTGAATTTAACAGTGGGCCCCACGGGTTTAAAACGGGCCAATCGGGTTTCAGCCACACGGGGCCACACAATTCAGGGATGTAGCCACACGGGATCCCGTAGCCACACCAAATCCTTTTTATGTTTTTCTTTCACTGACGACCGGGCCCTACGGGCTTTCTTCCACCTCGCGCCACTGACGGTTCTGACGGCGCGCGGCGGTGGCGCCTCGACGGCATCTCGCCGACCATCGATCCACGGCATATTTCATCCCCAAACTCGCCGCCTAGTCATATTTCGAGGTGCTGAGCACATTGGTTGGGTCAGCACACTCTGGCGATGGCCGGAAATGCTTGCGCGACGACGGCGGCGGCGGTTAGGGTTTCGACCATGTCGGTCGGGCTCTACGGTGGGCCAAATCGGTCAGCAAAACTTCAGGAATCTTCATGGAAGCATGGGTAACATGATTCTGGGCATAAGAAGGAGATAAAAGGTTTGGATTAAGGTGGTGACGATGGACCAAAGAGGTGAAAATTGGCGGTTGGGGAAAAATGCTATTCCGGCTCGAATACTCGATGAAACTCGATGATTCTTCTTCGAGGTGACGCGCCTGGTCATGTAGAATAACAAATCACACGTGCCCAAGGAATAATCAAACGTAGAAAAAGGAATTTCGCGTGCGACCTAGCTCGGCTTAGAACTGAAGCTCATCGGGAAAATCACTAATACTCAAGCTAGGAGGGATGGCAAGGGATGAAACTTTACGAGCATGTTCTACAGATAATTGCGCATCTTTTTCCTTCAAGGGCTGAGGTGAGAAAGAGCTTCTATCGCCAGGTCGACGGGGGAGCAGAGAGGCGGCAAACAAGGGAAATTCCCCGGCGGCCATGGTTTCGAGTTTAACAGCGTCGGGGGTGTCCTAGCTACGAAAGAAACTGATCACAAAGCTGCACAAGAGGTTGGGGAGTGAGGGGAGGCAAAAAAGGTGATCAACACTGAGTACATTTGCTCCAATTCAGCTGGACAGAGAAGATTTCGGGAGAGGAGCAGAAATGGCGCTGGAACTGCAACAGATGAGAAGTGGTCGAGTCAGGGGCGTGGATGGGGATAAGGAGGAGTTCTGGGTGTGCTGGATGCAGCTGGAGGCAAGCAGCTCGGTGGACAATGCATGCGGTGTGGTGTCGCCCTGGGAAAGCAAAGAACAGAGCACACTACATGACAAGTGGGTCCCACCTCTCTCCCTCATCCTCATCCTTGCTCAATCAATTCTGCCACCTAATTCAGTCCAAAAATTGCTAGGGAAGAAGACTGGATTAATTATGTAGAGTTTGATTCTGAATTCAGATTGTTGATTTGACAAAGTTTCATTTGAATTCAAATTTTAATTTGAGTTGAATTCAATGTAGCTATTGAATTAAATAGCAAACTTGCTTCACAAATTATGAAAGTTTGCAGGGAGGCTATTTGAAATATTTGGAATCCAATGGTCAACTCAAATCTTCATGTTAACTTCATTTGAACAGCAGCTAAGTTTATTTTTTTGAATTCCCTCTTTTGGAGTTTGAATTAATTTTTTTTCTCTTTTCCTTTTTATTTCTTTTTATCATTCAAAATTTTTAGTCCTAACTAAAGTTTGCATTACGAAAATTAGGGCTTTTACACTGGCCTTGTTGAAGTTGCACGCGGCGTAGTGTTCGATGAAACAAATGGCTCCCAAGTGGAGCAAGTTGATAAGTGTGTGCTAGATCAAGAAGAAGCCCCATGCCAAGCGTTGTGGAGGATGGCACTTGGTGATATTCGACCTCAAGAGCAACCACAAGACTCAAGTGCTCATGATGAACCTCAACAAGAAAGCAATGATCAAGGGGGAGCTCATGCACAAGATCAAGATCAGGAAGATCAAGAAGATCAAGCAACTTCACAAGTTCCTCACCCAAGAGTACATCAGAGTATACAAACAGATCATCCAGTCAACAACATCATTGGAGACATTGCTAAGGGAGTAACCACTAGATCTCACATAGCTAATTTCTGTTAATATTACTCTTATGTCTCTTTTCTGGAACCATACAGGGTAGAAGAAGCACTAAAGGATCCAGATTGGGTGATTGCGGTGCAAGAGGAGTTGAACAACTTCAAGAGAAATGAAGTGTGGGAGCTTGTAGAAAGACCAAAGGCGAACATTGTAGGAACCAAATGGGTCTTTCGAAACAAGCAAGATGAACATGGAGTGGTAATAAGAAATAAGGTGCGACTTGTGGCGAAAGGTTAGTCACAAGTTGAAGGTTTGGACTTCTACGAAACTTTCACTCAAGTAGCTAGACTTGAGTCCATTCATATTTTATTAGTATATGCTACTCAACATAATTTTAAGTTGTATCAAATAGACGTCAAAAGTGGTTTCCTCAACGGTCCCATTAAGGAGGAAGTGTACGTGGATCAGCCACTAGGATTTGAAGATCAAGAGTACCCCAACCATGTGTATAAACTGCGTAAGGCTCTCAATGGCCTCAAACAAGCTCCTCGAGCCTTGTGTGAGTGCATTAGAGATTTTCTAACTCAAAATGGTTTTAAAATTGGAAAAGCGGATTATACTTTGTCTACAAAACATTTTGATGATCATCTATTTGTATGTCAAATCTATGTTGATGATATTATTTTTGGTTCTACTAATAAATCCTTTTGTGAAGAGTTTAGCAAAATTATGACAAAACAGATTCAAGATGTAAATGATGGGCGAATTGAAGTTCTTCTTGGGATTCCAAGTGAAGCAGTTAAGAGAAGGCACTCTTATAAGCCAAACCAAGTACACGCAGGACATCATTAAGAAGTTCAATATGGACAGAGCCAAGCCAATCAACACACCCATGGCAACTATTGGACATCACGATCTCAACGAAGATGGTCCAAATGTTGATCAAAAGGTATATCGGTCTATGACTGGTTCATTATTGTATTTATGTGCATCTAGGAGAGATATCATGCTTAGTGTTTGTATGTGTGAAAAGTTTCAAGCCGCACCTAAAGAGTGTCATTTAATAGCTATAAAAAATTTTAAGATGCCTTGTGCACACACCTAACTTGGGCCTTTTGTAAAATCCCACATTTTCCTTCATATGTGGTTCAGTTGTAAATTGGTTGTTAACCCTAATGGAGACTAATTATAGCCATGCTTATGAACTTGATCTCATCAAATTTTTGCTTCTACTCATGTTTAAATTTATTAACATGAGGAATGAACTTCACCAATAAACTTAGATTAATTCTTTTGACCTCTCTTCAATGTTTGGAATTATTTGAAGAAATATTGCTAGGCCAATTTAATATGCAGTACCAAATAGATATTCAAATTAATATAAATTGAATATATACTACCGTATATTTGGCCCTCTAAAAAATTATTCAATTCAGTGGCCATAAATTTTTCTATGGTTTTCTAATATTCCAAATGGACTTCCTGCAAAGTTTCATAAATTTTTAACTCCATTTGCTATTTTAATTGAGACGCTTAGCAAATTCAAACCCTGTTTTGAATTCAAATTTTGAATTCTGTTCAACTAAATTGAACATCAAGATTTGAACTCACACTCATGATCAGCATAACTTGCTTGACTTATCCCCTTGGTTTCAAAATTTTTGGAACTCAATTGCTATTTAAATCAGTGGCACCATTGAATTCCATCCAAATTCAAATTTGAATTTGAAATTCAATTGAAACTTGCTCCAAATCAAAATCCAATTGCAGAATAGAATTCTAGATATTTTTTTGAGCCTCCCCACATAAATCTAGAATTTTTGGACAAAATTTGGTAGGAGAATTGAAGTTACAGAGAAGGGAAGTAGATAAGAGGAGGTGGGGCCCACTGTCAGCCAAAGCACTCGAGTGAAACCTACGGGAGGGTGCTCTGTATCCAGCTCGCCCCGCCGTTCGATGCCGGCAGCGTGCGACACCACGACGCGCATGCATCCACGGAGCTGCTTGCCTGCTTGACGCCGTGGCGCGCTCCCCTTTCCCCTCGGCCCCTATAAATACCCCTTGGCCGTCGCCATTGGACACCATCCCGGTTCACGCCATTTTCGCCGCCCCTGTTCGACCGAGCTCTCGCCGACGATTGCAGCCGTGTCTTCCTGAGCTGTATGTAGATAAAAGTCATGCCACAAACTCCTCTACGTATTCCATTTGGTCATTGATCGAGACACAACTTCTATTTGGCATATTTTGAAGTTTCACAGTCGCCGTAGAGGAAGCCGCCGAGAAAGCTTCACTGTCTCGCCGTCGAACACCAGTTCCAGACCATCTCCAGCCTCAATCCTTTAAGCAAAAAGGTTTGCAATCCTCTCTAGTTCATGCTCACAGAATCTAAGCTTATGACATGAAGTATAACTTGAGTTCTTGTTCGAGAACCGATCGATCTCTCAATAGAACAGCAAAGCTTCGCGCTTATATTCATTTCATTCTTGCACTCATCCTTAAATCTGGTTAGCAGATAGTTTCTGTGTGTCCTAAGGAATCTCCATGCCCAAAAACCCTGAGAGTTATCAACTGAGTATCTTAGATTTCAAGTTTTCGAGGCCACCGGTTGAAAAACCGCAACTTCACCGTCGAACTCAACCTTGCCGGCGATTTCACCCCAATCTAACCCCCAAATCATACTCCTGGTGCTTCCAGGAACCTTCCTGAGCTTTTCCTGGGGCTATTGAGCCATCCCCAAGCATTTCCGACAAAGACCGAAACCCTAGCTCCACCGTCACCGTCGTGCCGCCGTCTCCGGCCACCGCCGGCGTGATTGGACACCACCATCGGCTTGCGCGGTCGATTTTAAGGTTGAGCGGTCACAGCGAGACCGAACAGAGGTCGACGCACCTAAGTCCAGTGAAGCACCACCGCGATTCCGGCGAGGAGCGCCGTCGCGCCGCGAGGTAGAAGAAGGCCTCTGGGCCCCACTTGTCAGCGCCTATTTGGACGCCCGGGATCAGCTGCGGCTCTGGATCCGGTGCGGCTGCACGGTTGAACCCTGTGACCCCCGGTGTGGCGCATATGCGATTTGCCCATTCAAATGAACTGGACCAGCCCCTTTTATTTGAAATTTCCAATAGAAAAATAAATCCAGATTCAATCCAAACTTAGAAAATCCATAACTTCCAGTAGAATTAACCTAAAATTCTCCGAATAAATTTTGTTAGAACCAGCATGAAGAATATTGTCCAGTGGTGCACTTGGATTTGTATGAAAAGCTATAGAAATTTCTCCATAATTCAGATAATAAAATGCTTAAAGATTTCATTCCTACAGTTCTCTTAATTGGAAAATTCCCAATTTTGGTCACAACCTTATAATTAATACATTTGATCTCTAGTAAAAGTCTCAAGCTCTTTGGACTTAAAATACTGGGTTGATTCATGTTCCAAATCTCTATGTAGCTATGAATTGAGAAAAATTGAAAAATCAATTTCCAGAAATTTACCCAAACTTTAAAAATCAGTTTCTTCCTGTAGGAAGCTCGGAAAATTGCGAACAAATTTTCCTATAACCAGTGAGACCCCCTCTACATGATACAACCCTTGGTAGCCATGATACATTATCAAAAATTTCAACCAAAATTTAGAGAAGCTTATTGCTTACCATAATTGTTAATAATAACAAACATCCTTTATCATCTCCTGTTCTTTGCAAGAGTCTTCTCTATAATCTCTAGTATCCACCATAAAAATCCCAAAGTCAATTAAGATAATTATATTATTTTATCTTAATATACTCACCCCACCTTAAGCATATTAATATTCACAAAATCATTTATACCTAGTATATGCATATCGTGTAGTAGCTGAAGTCGAGGAACAGCCGGAAGCCTTGGAGGTCCAGCTGCCAGAAACTAACATAGACTCAAACTCGCATTCAGGAAAGCCCCGCTTGGCATTTAAGTTCCTTACAGTGTTTTGCAATTTTATTTCACCTTACGTCTTCAATGATTGTGCATTACGTTTAAGGTGTTTGACATCCACTTGCATGGCCCACAAAATCCTATTGAGTCTTGGGTAGGTCTATGGCCCATTGAGTAGACGCTGCTATGCTTATGCTCATAGGAATTTGGTAGAAGTCGAGTCGTTGGAATGTACTCGCGAGATAGGAATTTTATCACACGGGAGATTCTGGAATAAGAAATGGTTTATGAATATGAAATTGAGACCGAGCAGTGGATAGGATGCAGTGAGATGTGGCCTCACGTGCGTAGCCCTGCTTGTGTCGATTGAGGACCGTTTCATGTGCGGTCCTGCTGGACAAGCTTGAATTGTACCGGTGACATACTGGAGGAATGGGCTCCAGTAAACTGATGTAGCTTGATACTGGTTTGTCGAGGCATTCCGTTCTGTTTTATAGGCGTTGGTTGAGGGGCGGCAAGGTGTAAATCAGCTGGTGGGCACGTCAGAGTACGCCCCACGCAGTGACCTCCTGCTCATGACGGATCGACCGGTTCGACATTCGAGTGTTTAGTGAAAGGTGGTCATATACGACTAGTACTGAATTGTTATGTAGGTACTGCTGAAAGTACTCGCTGGCATTTCTGAAAGTGCGTATGTGTCGTGTTGTCCGGGTATGTCCTGATTGCAATCACCGTCCCTCGCGGTAATAGAGTACCACTTGTTCATTGCGCCGTGACGTAGTAAATACTAATGAATTCAGGAGAATATGATATATTGGTTTATAAATTGCTTGAACAACCTTGTTTGGCTTAGACATAGTACAATTAAAAGTTTACAGTTTCCCCATACTTTACCTGTAATAGCATTATGTTCCTTGTGCACATCATATCATCGGCAAAGCGTTTCTTGTTTGATTGTGGAGTCTATGATGTGCCGTGCCTGAGGAATGTCAGGTGCTAAATAAAACATGACTATAAGGATCCACATGTAGGTGAGTCCTTATGCTTTACTTACCTATGTTTAGTACTCATCCTTGCATATGTCTAGTGAGACAGGTTAGTCTTGCTGAGCCTTATGCTCATGTTTGCAGTTAACAAGTTTTTGCAGATTATACGACTAATGACGGGTTTAATGACGAGGCTGCACCCCCTCCAGGGTTTACAGCTGAGTGGGAACCGTGCACGCCGCCGTGAATTGTGTGTTGCTAGTGCAAAGTATCCAGGGCATGGCTGACTTTGCTTTTGCATAGCTAGTGCTGAGAGCGTAGCTACGATGTATAGTTCTCTTTCCTTTTGTTAGTACTTTTAAACTTCCGCTGTGCTTGTCAATAAAGATTTGGTATTGTAAATTTGTTCTTGTTCTATTCTTGTATACTGTTGGGTGTCGCATCGCACGACACCAACCATTGGGAACAGTGTACTTGAAAAGGACATATTTTCAAACAAATTAGGATTTGAGTGAGGAATTAGCTATATGCCCTTATAAGGAGTATTATTAGAATAAGATAAATAGGTGGTAAACTAACTTATATGTTATTAATTCTGTAACGACGCTCCGACGTCAGGTAAAGGATAAGGTACGCCACCATAAGCGGATCAATTGCGGTAAGCTCACCATGCGAGAGGTAGCATGGAAGTTTTCTGTGGCTTGGCATGGAAATGTTAATAGGAGTCTCTGAAACTTTCTATGTTTCTAAGAACCTATGACACGCGGTAACCCAGCGTGCTTCAAAGTTAGTGGGAGCCCCCATCGGGTGGTGTATAACCCGATAGTATGCCTCTCTAGAATCATTCATATTCTAAGGGAGCATGCGAAACACGTATGCCCGAGCGTGTATAAGACGGTTCGTATGGGAGTCTTTGCTGTACAGACGTACTTATAGCCATGTACCTCGAGACATGACCTCGCTCGAGGGCGACTCACACCATAGTCGTATGCATTTATTTTTATGTATTATTGTGACTGCCTGTCGTGTTTCCCCGTGCCGCCCTTGAGGTGTGAAGGAGTGAAAGGGGATTGCTTGTCTTTTGCAGCATTGACTACGGTAGCAACCCACGTAGCACACGTTTGCGAGTGAACGATACTAGGACCACCTATAAACATATCCGGAAATAACCGGTTAGAATTTTCTTTGGTGAGGCACATAGTACCGTCGGTATCAACTTTGATACTCGACCACCCCCAACAATGACAAAATTGGATGCATTATATTTTGGAAAGTCCGACTATCAGGTGCTGGTAGGTTTGGACTCCGCAAAGATAAAAATTCAATTCAACAAGGGGTAGCACCGAGATTCTTGATTTCTGGCCAAAGTTTGCTCAACTTCGCCAGGTTGTAATTTTGGATAGTTTAGAATAAACATAGGGTTAGGATATATGGATGAAAATCTCTCGAAGTCCTCTACAACTTTTCTGTTGACCATCAAGGCAGAAAAGCTTGATAATCTATTGAAATTTGGAGTATGCTTAAACTACTCCAGATAACCCTACTGTTGTACCAGTCTCAGTAATTTTGCTATAAATCACTGTAGAGAAGTCCTCTTCCTTATTGTGATATCTATCTGAAAAGGGGAGAATCAGATATATAGTTTTATTATTTCAAGTTCCTCTTGATTCAAGTTGGAGGCAATTCAAATTTCGAGCTCAAAACAGTGAACTGCACGGCTTCTGTTGAACAACATTCAGTTCATCTGTCAAGTTTAGGTAGCTTTAGCTTTTGATCCAGAATAGTGACATGGTCATATTTATACATTCGGGAAAGCTTAGCAAGTCCTCATTCAACTTCATGTTGTACTCGTAGCCCAAATCTTGGTATAGCTGTGTTAAATTCCTATGGTTGCAAACTTGGTTCTGGCAGGTCAGAACTTGAACAGTTGGCACCTAGTTTTGAATTAGCACAATATACCAATGTAACAAATGTTTCATGGCCGAAATCTTTTACCAATGGATTCTTAAATTGATGTTATACAATGTTTATTTTGTCATTACCTCAAAATATTGTCATGATATACCTGTATAAATTGTGGAAATCACCACATATACAGGGGAGGTTCTGTCAAAATTTCCAGAAAATTTGGGTCCTTTTAAACCTGTATAGATTCTATTCCCTAGCTCACCTGGAGCTGTATGAGTACAATCTGGAAAGGTTTTAAAGTGTACTACAACTTTTGTATTCAATCCCACACCTGGTGCTGACGTTTCCTATATGAAAATTTTGAATTTATACAGGAAGGTCAGCTGGAACAGACTGTGATTACAACTTCAGTTTTAAATTTTCTTAAACTGTTGGGAGTTGGAAACATCCTCACTGTTCTAGTATTCTTTTCTATAGATGACGGATGTAAGGATGCTACTACCGGACGGATGGATATTTTCCACTTGCGCTAGCCATCCAGGTTTCCCAAGTATGCTGTGGGAAGTGCTCCAACAATTTGGCTTCATCGAGATGTCATGCTATTGGGGTAGAGAAATGATCGACAGAGGCATTCGGTCATGCACCATCTTGGTAGACATCCCAGCTAGTCCGCGTCGTATGGATGGGCTCCTTTCTCGGTTACTATCGAGGGGGCTCATTTGGAGGACACTTGGGCAATCGCAGTGGGCGAGGCGCTTATGAAGCTTTGTGAGCTTCATCAAGATGCCATGGCTGGGACTCAATTTGCCCTTATTCCGGTCCGTGGTATGACTGGATTTGAGTGGCAACGTCGCATGGTTGCTGCCTATACACCATATGGCGACACAACCTCGACGACACTTGGGACATATGCAACTGCGTCCAATATGGTGGTTTCTACACAAAGTGCAATTATTCTGGAGCAAGTTGAAGCCTTGCGGGAAGCGACGGATTGGGGAGATACCCTTGATTATATCAACGAGAATCTACGTTCGCTCCTAGCTCCAGCAAATCACCGGCTAAATAAGTGCGAGAGTCAGCTGCATTATGCTCGCATTAGGCTACGGAAAGTTCATGCCGAACAACGGCAAGCTCGCACTAAACTGCAGCAAGCTCGTGGTGAGTTGCAAGCAAGTCAGTTAGAGGTGCAACAACAGCAAGAGCAGCTGTTATTAGTCACTGAAGAGCGGGACACTGCCATTGAGATAGCTCAGAATTGAGAGTATGAGGCAGAACAACTTCAGAATAATGTGATTGAGGCTGAAGCACAATTGCAACTAGTGGTGTATCCACCGGCCCATAATATACCACTAATTATGGGTGAACAATTGCCTTAGAATGACGAAGAAGAAGAAGATTTCGAGGAACTCGAGTACGTCGAGTAGGACGTATTGGAGTGGGATGTGGCAGCACTTCTGCCGTCATGAGGCAACATATAGTTTAATAGTTGCTCGTGTGTTTCCTTTGTGACCATGTTTGTGTCATATTAAGAATAGTAGTGGGTATGTCTAAGCTGATAAGATGTGTATGACATCTCATGGGAACCAAGTATGGTAGAGATGTATTTCTATAGTGGGAGTCCCTCATTTTGAAGTACATTACTGTAAACTTGGTCATGAGATAATATATCTTGTATAATGCTTGTACTTCATTAGTATATGTGAATGTGATGCACTTATTTCCTTATCAAAAAGTCATGCTACTGAATGATAAACTGGATAAAGGAAAGAAAACATGTGCTGATTTTAAGTCATTGGGATGTAGAATGGTGCGTACTCGCTCGACACCTGAAATGGGGGGATCCAGTCGTGGTCGTGAGGACGAATCTCCAACCCAGGAGACAGCTGCAACGCCGCAACAACAAGTTCCTGCACCACCACCTCCGGAACTTCCAAGGAGTCTAGCGGAGGTTCTCGCCGCAGTGCTTGGCTCGCGCGATGAGCAAACGGAGTTACTACGGACTCTGGTCCAGCATTCGTCCCATCAAGGAGGGCGACCAGATGTGGGTCCACAACAACCTTCTCCGAGTTCGTACTCGGATTTCATGTCAATGCACCCGCCGGTCTTCATGGAGGCCGATGAACCATTGGAGGAAGACAACTGGCTCCGCTCCATTGAAGGGAAGTTCGGTTTACTACGAGTGACCGAACATCAGAAGACCCTGTTCGCTGCCCAAACACTACAAGGGTCCGCTGGTGCGTGATGGATGAATTACCTTGCCGCACGACCAGTCGGCTACGCCACGAGTTGGGAGGAGTTCCGGGAGGCATTTCGCGCCTATCACGTACCTTCCGGTGTGATGAGAAGGAAGCTTCAAGAGTTCTTGGAGCTGAAACAAGGAGGAAGGAGTGCTTACGAGTACTCCAAGATATTCAACCACTTGGCCCAATATGCTCAGGACCAAGTGAATACTGAAGATCGGAAGCGGGAATGCTTCTATCGGGGTTTGAACCCCAAGATGAAGGACAAGCTTGCCTTGTTCAACAGCGGCAGCCTCAACAACATGGTCAATGCCGCCATCATGCCGGAGGACGCTACTAGGGAGTTGTTCTCTTACAAGAAGAAAAGGAGTGTTTCGCAGGGCAGTGGAGGAGGTACTCCTCAGAAATACCACATGGTATATCGATAACCATCCGGCCAGAGGTGGCAGCCGCCATCGCGACCACCAATGTTTCGTGGCTGCCCATTCAACAACGCCGGCTTCTGCCCACAACAGCCACAGGGGATGATTCCGCGCGCACTTCTCCCTCCACCACGTGCACCGGGATTTCGTCCTCCATTCCATGCCGGTCAGACCCCGTAGACATGTTATACGTGTGGACGTACGGGACACTTCTCCAAGGACTGCCCGCAGAGCGGAGGATAGTCATCGTACCAGGGGGCAAACCAGCCTCGCAACCAGCCCAAGAAGCCAGCCACCAGAACCGGCAACGCCCACCACCTCGCCATCAAGGACGTTCCGGAATGCGCACCCGACTCACGGGTACGTTCTCTCTCATTGGTCATCCCGTAGTCATCCTTTTGGACTCCGATGCTTCCCATAATTTTATTAGCAGGTCCTATGTAAAATCAATACCAATTGCCTATCATTTCCACAAAAACCCCATATATGATTTGTTCTCTGAGAGGCAAAGTAGTAGCAGATAAGATGGTCCATAGGGTACATCTTAATCTGGGTGGGAACATATACCCTATCTCTCTCATTATATTGGAGCATCAGAAATTAGATGTCATTTTAGGAATGGCATGGTTGCAATACAACGGTGCTATTATTGACATCATTCCTCGAAGAATATTTCTAAATTCTCTGGTCCACTCTTCCCAAATTCTCACTCTTGATAGTAATATCCACGTGCCTCCAACTGCTGATAACACCAAAGCCTGTAAACTCGAAGATATTCCGGTAGTATGTGATTATTCGGACGTTGTTCCTGAAGATATTCCTGGTATGCCACCAGAAAGAGATGTCGAGTTTAAGATTGAACTTGTATTGGGAACAGTGCCAATCTCGAGAAGGCCGTATAAGATGGCACCTAAAGAACTGGCAGAACTGAAAGAGCAGCTGAATGAACTGTTGGACAAGGGTTTCATTCGTCCAAGTTCATAACCTTGGGGCTGTTCTGCACTGTTTGTGGAAAAATAGGATAAAACATTGAGACTATGTGTGGACTATCATCCACTCAATGCTGTCACAATCAAGAACAAGTATCCACTACCCCGTATCGGTATTCTGTTCGATCAATTGGTAGGTGCTCGGGTATTTTCAAAGATGGATCTTCGCTCTGGTTATCATCAGATCAGGATTTGACCCGAGGATATACCTAAGACAGCATTCTCAACGAGGTATGGATTATATGAGTACCTTGTCATGTCCTTCGGATTAACCAATGCACCGGCCCATTTCATGTATCTCATGAATTCGGTATTCATGTCGGATTTGGACAAGTTTGTCGTGGTATTCATCGACGACATCCTTGTATACTCAAAGTTCGAAGAAGAACATGCACAACATTTGCACATCGTGCTTCAGCGATTGCGGGACCACAAGTTGTATGCTAAGTTCAGCAAATGTGAGTTATGGATCAACCAAGTGCCATTTCTGGGGCACATCAACTCTGCCGAAGGGATTGCAGTTGATCCAAGCAAGATTAAGCAAGTACTCAAATGGGAGTCTCCCAAGTCTGTGCATGAAGTTTGAAGTTTCCTGGGTTTAGCTGGATATTACTGGAGGTTCATCCCAAGCTTTTCCAAGATAGCTAAACCAATGACAGAACTTCTGTAGAAAGAAAAGAGGTATACCTGGACAAAGGAATGTGAGGAGGGTTTCCAAGCATTGGTAAAACACCTCACAACAGCACCAGTATTAGCCCAACCAGACACAACAAGATCCTTTGATGTTTACTGTGATGTATCTAGAATTGGTCTGGGTTGCGTATTAATGCAAGACAGAAGAGTGATTGCTTATGGATCCCGGAAGCTTCGGAACCATGAGCAGCATTATCCGACTCATGATCTTGAACTCGCTGTCGTGGTACTAGCATTAAAGATGTGGATACACTATCTATGGGGCAACCTAGTACATCTCTACACCGATCACAAAAGCTTGAAGTACATCTTCACCCAGAAAGAATTGAATATGCGACAACGAAGATGGTTGGAGTTAATCAAAGACTACGAGATTGAGATCCACTACCATCCCGGTAAGGCAAATGTAGTCGCCGGATCGTTAAGTCACAAGTCCCATATCAATAACCTTTCTATCACCTTGATAGAGGAAGAAGAACCGAGTCTCTACTTGGTTCCGTATGGGGCACTCTACAACCTAGCCCTCATTCCTACCGTAAGGGAGGAAATAAATGGAGGCCCAGAAGGAGGACAAGGGCATATCCCATATTCGTCAACGAATGAAAAAGGGGGAAATGAAATGTTTCCGAGGTGGCGATGACAGTACCATCTGGTTCAAATACCGCATCGTGGTACCCCGCAATGTGGCACTTCGGAAGAAAATTTTGGATGAGGCTCATTTGTCCAAATATTCTATTCATCCAGGGAGTAACAAATTGTACCAAGACTTGAAGAAGAAATTTTGGTGGACTCGGATGAAGAGGGAAATAGTGAAGTATGTATCCAAATGTGATACATGTCGACGAGTGAAAGCCGACCATCTGAAAGCAGCCGGACAATTACAACCGTTAAGCATACCTGCCTGGAAATGGGAGGACATCAGCATGGATTTCATTGTTGGATTACCTCTCACTTTTCACAAACATGACTCGATTTGGGTGATAGTCGACCGACTCACCAAGTCGGCTCACTTTATTCCAGTCAATGTCAAGTATGTGGCACGGCAATATGCAGAACTGTATATTGCCAAGATCTTATGCTTACACGAAGTACCCCGCACTATCATATCAGATCGTGGAACTTTGTTTGTTGCTCGATTTTGGGAGCAGCTCCACGCATCTCTAGGTACCAAATTGATTCGAAGCTCAGCTTACCACCCACAGACTGATGGTCAAACAGAACGATTAAACCAAGTACTAGAGGATATGCTCTGCGCCTGTGCCATTCACCATGGTAAGAATTGGGATGATCATCTACCATTGGCGAGTTTTCATACAACAATGGTTATCATACTAGCATTCAAATGGCACAATATGAAGCTCTTTTATGCAGGAAGTGCCGCACACCGTTGAACTGGTGTGAATCCGGTGAACGAGTAACATATGGTATAGACATGGTAAAGGAAGCTGAAGATCGAGTACTAGTTATTCAAGCCAACCTCAAGGTTGCTCAGTCTCGCCAGAAAATCTATGCGGACAAACGACGTCGACCGCTTCATTTTGATATCGGGGATCACGTTTATCTTCGCATCTCTCCAATGAAAGGGATTCAACGTTTCAGAGTAAAAGGGAAACTAGCTTCGCGTTTCATCGGACCATTCACAATAAGTGAGCAATGCGGACCTGTAGCCTACCGGTTAGAGTTGCTAGCAGCGCTTTCAGGGGTCCACAATGTGTTCCACATTTCACAATTGAGAAAATGTCTCAAGGCCCCAGCGGAAGTCCGTATGGAGGATTTGGAAGCTCTCCAACCAGATCTTACTTACTCCGAACATCCAACCCAGATAATTGATGAGAAGACTCGTACCACAAGAAACCCCAGCTTGCATTTCTACAACATCTTGTGGGGAAACCACACCGCTGATGAAGCAACGTGGGAAAGCGAGGAATATCTTAAAACCAATTATCCGGACTTGTTAACATCATATGTTCATTAGGTCTTTTATTTTTATCCTCCCTTTTGTAATCTCGGGATGAGATTCTTTTAAGGGGGGAGGAATGTAAAATCCCACATTTTCCTTCATATGCGGTTCAGTTGTAAATTGGTTGTTAACCCTAATGGAGACTAATTATAGCCATGCTTATAAACTTGATCTCATCAAATCTTTTCTTCTACTCATGTTTAAATTTATTAACATGAGGAATGAACTTCACCAATAAACTTAGATTAATTCTTTTGACCTCTCTTCAAAGTTTGGAATTATCTGAAGAAAGATTGCTAGGCCAATTTAATATGCAGTACCAAATAGATATTCGAATTAATATAAATTGAATATATACTACTGTATATTTGGCCCTCTCAAAAATTATTCAATTCAGAGGCCATAAATTTTTCTATGGTTTTCTAATATTCCAAATGTACTTCCTGCAAAGTTTCATAAATTTTTAACTCCATTTGCTATTTTAATTGAGACGCTTAGCAAATTCAAACCTTGTTTTGAATTCAAATTTTGAATTCTGTTCAACTAGATTGAACATCAAGATTTGAACACACACTCATGATCAGCATAACTTGCTTGACTTATCCCCATGGTTTCACAATTTTTGGAACTCAATTGCTATTTAAATCAGTGGCACCATTGAATTCCATCCAAATTTAAATTTGAATTTGAAATTCAATTGAAACTTGCTCCAAATCAAAATACAATTGCAGAATCGAATTTTAGATATTTATTTGAGCCTCCCCACAAAAATCTAGAATTTTTGGACAAAATTTGGTAGGAGAATTGAAGTTACAGAGAAGGGAAGTAGATAAGAGGAGGTGGGGCCCACTGTCAGCCAAAGCACTCGAGTGAAACCCATGGGGGGCGGGGGGTGCTCTGTCTCCAGCTCGCCCCGCCTTTCGACGCCGGCAGCGCGCAACACCGTGATGCGCATGCATCCACGGAGCTGCTTGCCTGCTTGACGCCGTGGCGCGCTCCCCTTTCCCCTGAGCCCCTATAAATACCCCTTGGCCGTCGCCGTTGGACACCATCCCAGTTCACGCCATTTTCGCCGCCCCTGTTCGATCGAGCTCTCACCGATGATTGCAGCCGTGTCTTCTCGAGCTGTAAGTAGATAAAAGGTGTGTCACAAACTCCTCTACGTATTCCATTTGGTCATTGATCTTGACACAGCTTCTACTTGGCATATTTTTAAGTTTCTCGATCGCCGCCGAGGAAGCCGCCGAGAAAGCTTCACTTTCTCGCCGTCGAACACCAGTTCCAGATTATCTCCAGCCTCTATCCTTTAAGCAAAAAGGTTCGCAATCCTCTCTAGTTCATGCTCACAGAATCTAAGCTTATGACATGAAGTATAACTTGAGTTCTTGTTCGAGAACCGATCGGTCTCTCAATAGAACAGCAAAGATTCGCGCATAAATTCATTTCATTCTTGCACTCATCCTTAAATCTGGTTAGCAGATAGTTTCTGTGTGTCCTAAGGAAGCTCCATGCCCAAAAACCCTGTGAGTTATCAACCGAGTATCTTAGATTTCAAGTTTTCGAGGCCGCCGGTTGAAAAACCGCACTTCACCGTCGAACTCAACCTTGTCGGCGATTTCACCCCAATCTGACCCCCAAATCATACTCCTGGTGCTTCCAGGAACCTTCCCGAGCTTTTCCCAAGGTTATGGAACCATTCCCAAGCTTTCTGACGAAGGCCGAAACCCTAGCTCCGCCGTCACCGTCGTGCCGCTGTCTCCGGCCATCGCCAGCGTGATTGGACATCACCATCGGCTTGCGCGGTCGATTTAAAGGTTGAGCGGTCAAAGCGAGGCCGAACAGAGGTCGACGCACCTATGTCCAGCGAAGCACCGCTGCGATTCAGGCAAGGAGCACCGTCGCATCGCGAGGTAGAAGAAGGCCTCTGGGCCACACTTGTCAGCGCCTATTCGAACGCCCAGGATCAGCTGTGGCTCTGGATCTGGTGCGGCTGCGCGGTTGAACCCCGTGACCCCTGGTGTGGCCCAGATGCGATTGGCCCATTCAAATGAACTGAGACCAGCCCCTTTTATTTGAAATTTCCAATTGGAAAATAAATCCATATTTAATCTAAACTTAAAAAATCCATAACTTCCAGTAGAATTATCCAAAAATTCCCAAATAAATTTTGTTAGAACCAGCATGAAGAATCCCAATTTGTTCAGAACCTTATAATTAATACATTTGATCTCCAGTAAAAGTCTCAAGCTCTTTGGACTAAAAATACTGGGTTGATTCATGTTCCAAATCTCTATGTAGCTATAAATTGAGAAATAGAAAAATCAATTTCTAGAAATTTATCCAAACTTTAAAAATCAGTTTCTTCCAGTAGGAAGTTCAGAAAATTGTGAAACAAATTTTCCTAGAACCAGTGGGACCTCCTCTACAAGATACAAACCTTGGTAGCCATGATACATCCCAAAAACTTTCAACCAAAATTTAGAGAAGTTTATTGC
Source organism: Tuctoria greenei (assembly GCA_036927565.1). Taxonomy (NCBI): domain Eukaryota; kingdom Viridiplantae; phylum Streptophyta; class Magnoliopsida; order Poales; family Poaceae; genus Tuctoria; species Tuctoria greenei. The sequence goes on from JAYESD010000002.1 coordinate 182,076,576, forward strand.
TTACCATAATTATTAAGAATAACAAACATCCTTTATCATCTCTTGTTCTTTGCAAGAGTCTTCTCTATAATCTCTAGTATCCACCATAAAAATCCCAAAGTCAATAAAGATAATTATCTTATTTTATCTTAATATACTCACCCCACCTTAAGCATATTAATTATTCATAAAATCATTTATACCTAGTATATGCATATCGTGTAGTAGCTGAAGTCGAGGAGCAGCCGGAAGCCTTGGAGGTCCAGCTACTAGAAACTAACATAAACTCAAACTCGCATTCAGGCAAGCCCCGGTTTGCATTTAAGTTCCTTATAGTGTTTTGCAGTTTTATTTCACCTTACATCTTCAAATGATTGTGCATTACGTTTAAGGTGTTTGACATCCACTTGCATGGCCCACAAAATCCTATGGAGTCTTGGCTAGGTCTACGGCCCGTTGAGTAGACACTGCTATGCTTATACTCATAGGAATTCGGTAGAAGTCGAGTAGTTGGAATCTACTCGCGAGATAGGAATTTTATCACATGGGAGATTCTGGAATAAGAAAATGGTTTATGAATATGAAATTGAGACTGTGCAGTGGATAGGATGCAGTGAGACGTGGTCTCACGTGCGTAGCCCTGCTTGTGTCGATTGAGGACCGTTTCATGTGCGGTCCTGCTGGACAAGCTTGAATTGTACTGGCAACATACTAGAGGAATGGGATCCAGTAAACTAACATAGCTTGATACTGGTTTGTCGAGGCATTCCGTTCCGTTTTATAGGCTTGGGTTGAGGGCAGCAAGGTGTAAATCAGCTGGTGGGCACGTCAGAGTACGCCCCACGCAGTGACCTCCTGCTTGTGACAGATCAACCGGTTCGACATTCGAGTGTTTAGTGAAAGGTGGCCATATACAACTAGTACTGAATTGTTATGTAGGTACTGCTGAAAGTACTCGCTGGCATTTCCAAAAGTGCGTATGTGTCGTGTTGTCCGGGTATGTCCTGATTGCAATCACCGTCCCTCGCGGTAATAGAGTATCACTTGTTCACTGCGCCGTGACGTAGTAAATACTAAAGAAGTCAGGAGAATATGATATATTGGTTTATAAATTGCTTGAAAAACCTTGTTTGGCTTAGAGATAGTATAATTAAAAGTTTACAGTTTCCCCATACTTTACCTGTAACAGCATTATGTGCCTTGTGCACGTCATATCATCGGCAAAGCGTTTCTTGTTTGATTGTGGAGTCTATGATGTGTCGTGCCTGAGGAATGTCAGGTGCTAAATAAAACATGACTATAAGGATCCACTTGTAGGCGAGTCCTTATGCTTTACTTACCTATGTTTAGTACTCATGCTTGCATATGTCTAGTGAGACAGGTTACTCTTGCTAAGTCTTATGCTCACGTTTGCAGTTAACGAGTTTTTGCAGATTATACGCCTGATGATGGGTTTAATGACGAGGCTGCACCCCCTCTAGGGTTTAGAGCCGAGTGGGAACCCTGCATGCCGCCGTGAATTGTGTGTTGCTAGTGCAAAGTATCCAGTGCATGGATGACTTTGCTTTTGCATAGCTAGTGCTGAGAGCGTAGCTATGATGTATAGTTCTCTTTCCTTCCGTTAGTACTTTTAAGCTTCCGCTGTGCTTGCCAATAAAGACTTGGTATTGTAAATTTGTTATCGTTCTATTCTTGTATACTGTTGGGTCTCGCATCGCATGATAGCACCCAATGAGATCCTTGGAGGTCGGGATTCCGGTCCCCACACCTTTGGTATCTGAAAGGATCCAAGTTTAACTTTATAGGATATTCTGATGCCGACTATGCAATATGCAAAGTCAATAGAAAGAGCACATTGGGGACTTGCAAATTTCTTGGTAGATCCTTAGTTTCATGGTCATCTAAAAAGTAAAACTTCATTGCTCTTTCCACAGCCGAAGCAGAGTATGTTGTAGCCGGTAGTTGTTGCGCACAACTACTTTGGATGCGACAAACTCTAAGGCGTTATGGTTACAATCTGAACCATATTCCACTCCTATATGATAACAAAAGTGCTATAAAAATTGCACACAACCCAGTAGAACACTCAAGAACTAAGCACATAGATATTCGTCATTATTTCTTAAGAGATCATTCATTAAAAGGTAACATAGTAATTTCACATGTTAGGACTAAAAAACAACTTGCAGACATTTTCACCAAGCCATTAGATGAAAAGACAATTTTTGAGCTAAGAAATGAACTAAATATACTTGACTCGCGAAATGTGGCTTAAAACACTACATACCTAGTTGTGATTTCAAAATTTACTCTTTTGCGAAAGTTTGCCCCTTATCTCGATTTTCTCTTGAAAACTATTTAAATTAGTGAATCTTGGTGAATTATGGCCATTGTATGATTTTTGATTGCTTACTGGTCATGTTCATCAAGATTATTTATGAAATGATGTCCTTTAGACTACTATTAGTTCAAACTCCCAAAATCAATTTGTTCCATTCTGTTCTGTTCAGCTGACCCAGACTAGTCCAGCGTCAGCACCGGACTAGTCCGTTGTCTCAGACTTGTCTGTCCCTAGTCCAGCATACCAGACATGTCCAGTCAATACCGAACTAGTTCGTATTTATTGGGCTTAGACCTATCCCGCTGCCAAGACTTCATCTTCCTCCTCTCATAATCGTTTTTTCTCTCTCTCTCTCTCCTCAAGCCTGAGGTCTCAAGGCGATTTTTGCATCTAGCCATCAAAATCAAAGATTTCTCAATGGTAAATCTTCTCCTCGGCGCGAAGCTTCCGCACTCCAAACTAATTTGGACCTCACTCTACGCCTCCTCTTCGAATCGTTGATTGTTTGGTAAAATCTCACTCAACCTTAGTTCTCACCTTTTCTCCAATCTTGCTTATTTTTTCTTGATTCCTAGGGCATACATTACCTTTCTAGATGTATTCCTACTCGTTGTGCATCATTCAAGCTAGATTTGTTGAAAAGAGGATGTTAGGGTTCATACGTCAGTTTGGACTAGTCTAGTGTTCTAGTGCGGACAAGTTTGGTACTCTGGACAAGTCCACACTCTGAACACGGACAAGTCTGGTACCATGACAATTTGAACCTCTAAATTCTTATTTTCACAAAGTCTACAATCAATTCTTATCAATCCTTGAATTCCTTTGTCAGGCACAATGTCGTTAGCTTTAGAAGAAAACCCGTTTGATTATGACAAAGAGCGTGACCGTGCAAGAGTGCAAAGAGCCAAAGAGAGAGTCATGAAGAAAAGGCACGACCACATTATTCACTCCTCTCCTCCCGACAATGCTTTTCCTAAGAATAGGAGAGTGGTAGTGAAGAAACCTTTGAGCAAGGAAGGTGTTGGAAGCTCATCGGTACCTAGAGAAGCCTCGACAAGGGCAAAGGACTAGCTAGTGGTCCTACTGGTCTGTTGAAGATGAAGGCTCATATTCACCGCAACATGAAGCCCTCAAGTGATGATTTTACTAGAAAAGAGAATGAACTGGCCGACGAATACAGGAAGATTGAAGTCTATGAGCAGCCTAAACAATCAGCAGACCAAGGGTTCTAGAAAAACTTTCATGCTGACTATTATGAGCATGTTTACATGAAGATGAGGAACCCACTGATTGAAAGTCAGTGGGTCAATATCACTTACCTCCAATTCAAGAAGTGCCAAGCCTATCAAGAGGTCCTGGAGGCATTGGAGAGACATGGGTTGAAGGATCTCATATCCTTCTAGTGGGACCAGAACAATGAGGTTATAGCTCAGTTTTACTCCACTCTCTACTTCGCCCGTGATGATGGGGACAAGATGATACGGATGACACATGGATCAAAGTACAGTGTCACTTGTGAGGAATTTGCCAGGATACTTCATCTTGAAGATACCTCGGAAAATGATCTCATTATTCATAACTTGAAGCATCTGGAGAAAGATGAGCTAGATTTCCTCTATGATACAAGAATGCCTTACAAGTCTCCAACTACCAAGTATTTGAAGCCATTCTTTGCAGTTCTGAACAGAATTCTGAGGAAAACCATAGCTCCCAAGGAAGGAGATGCAAGAACCATCTAGGGGACTCTAAGGACCTTGATGAAAGTGATAGGAAAGTGAAGGACCTTCAATGTCTTTGAATACATCTATAATGACATTGTGAACATCTCCATTACTCCAAACAGGTCCTGTGGCTATACACCTTACATTATGTACATGATTGAGAAGGTGACAAGACTTGAGTTTGTCAAAGATGTACCTCACACAGGCCTCAAGCCCCAAAAGCCTATAGTATACACTATTCCCTTTGCTCCTACATCACATGCAGTGGAACAGATATCTAAGCGGGCTCATGAAGTCACAAGGACTCAAGCTGCTACTCCTGCTCCTCCACCCTCTAGAGAGTCCTCCAGTGGTGTGCTGAAAATGCTTTCCTCCATCTTTGCATCCAGCCGCAAAGTGGAAATTAAATAATACAAGGAAAGTCTGGCTAGGAAGAGACATCAAAGATATGTGAAGACCAACATCAAATCTATCTGTGAGAAGCTAGACATTGAGCCAATGGGGTCCCCTCAGATTTCAGAAGATTCTGAAGAAGATATTACTAAAATGGCACCCCTCTCAGAGCAAGAATTGGCTTCATTTGGACTAGCTAGCGTCTCTGCTCCTCCTCCACAACAAGCACTTGAAGATGAAGAAGAAGATGCAGATAGAACCAAGAGTGAGGAAGGCAGTGGCGATGAGTGATTCCACTCAATTTTTCCCTTTTTGGTGCCTTGATGCCAAAGGGGGGGGGGGAGATTGAGACTAGTAGCTTATTTTGTAGCCTTAAGGACTTGTGATCGAGGACATGTATCTTAATTTCAAATTATTGTAATCTCTTTTTGATGTGCCCACTTTACTTAATGTGTGATGCTTAGTTTAATGTTAATGCGATGATTGCTGCTATAATTATTATGTTCTTATCATTTGCTCATCACATAACTTGATCACACACTCTATAGGCACCCCACCACAAAGAGTGCATATATGTGAGAAGCTTTTATTACTCATTTGTCATTCTCATATATGCACACTTTATGAAAATCAATTTTTACTCTTAATTGTGAAATCTCAATTGGTTGTCGTCAATCACCAAAAAGGGGGAGATTGAAAGTGCATCTAGGCATTCCCTTGTGGGTTTTGGATGATTGATGAGAAACGATTGAGATCCTAATGAACTTGTTGAGATAAATGCAGGTCAACTCATATTAGATAGTTTGGTGCACTGAAAAAGTGAAAAATGAAGTGATGAAGAAAAAGAAAAGCCCAATTGATGAATGAAGCGCAAAGTGGACTTAATTGTACATGATTTGTATGAGAGACATATACCAAGAGATGAAGTCTTTGCATAGTGGTAGGGGGCTTAAAATCAACCTTAAAATTCACTGAGCACCGGGCTAGTCCGTTCATGGATCGGACTAGTCCGTTCAACTCTCTGATGTCTCACTTCACAGTGCACCAGACTATTCTGTTCATGGATCGGACTACTATATTCAACTCTCTGGAATCTCACTTCACAGTGCGCTAGAGTAGTCCGTTCATGGATTGGACTAGTCCGTTAATCATTCTTATGTTTCATAACAATGTGCTTCAGACAAGTCTGTTTGTGGGTCGGAGTAGTTCGAGAAACTCTTTGAAGTTTCATAACACTAAGCATCGAATAAGTCCGTTCATGGACCGGACTAGTCCGAGAAACTTTCTAATGTTCAAATTCACAGGGCACCAGACAAGTTCGTAAAACTACCGGACTAGTCCGGTATACCTCAGACAAATTAGGGTTTCTAGTGTGTTGCACATTCCACGCGGACTTCACACAGCACACCGGACAAGTCCGGTCCCCAGTACGGACTAGTTCGATCATCGGGATCCCTAACGGTAACATTTTTGGAGACACTATAAATAGGAGATCCACAACCCCACAAACACAACTCTCACTTCCTACTATCAAGAACTGAAACCCTAGCGCCGCCACCTATCCCAAGATCACAAAAACACATCTCCCCACGCATTTAAGATCCTAAAATGTGAAATTCTTTGAGTATTCAGATTTGGGATTGGGAGATCGTTGTTTACGCGTTATTGATCTCTTTACACTATTGCATTACTTGTAATCTTTTTTGAGTGTATTAGATCTTTTTTACGCTGTAATTCTTGTGGGAGCCATTAATGTGTGAGGTTGCCCCACCAACTTGGTGATTACCCGTGATAGTGGAATCAAGTCGGCCTTGTGTGGTGACATGACGAGGTAAAGCGTTTGAAGAGACCCGACTCTGTACTGGCTTTCTCAATTAGGACATAGATATCTTTGGTGAGATCGAACCTCAGTAAAAATCCATGTCTTGTGTGCTCATTTACTTTTGCAATTATCATTACTTAGGGCACTAAGTTGATCAACTTTGTAATTTGAATTACATTGTATTCCATGTGTTATTTTGCAACACTAATTGTTCAATCAAGTGATCTCAATAGTTGTTCAATTTCCGGTGCTATAGCATTTACAATTTCTGCATCAACACTTGATTAACTCACAACAAATCAGCACACCGGACTAGTCTGCTACAACATCGGACAATTCTGGTCCCTCAGGTATTTGATGATTTGATTAAGTGTGCAGGAAGTTTTCAAAGCCTATTCACCCCCCTCTAGGCCACATTCAAAGGGTTTTCCACGTAAAAAAATGTGTCTCGTATTCGATCTTGTTTACGCATTATTTGCTAACAGGTGGTACCAGAGCCAGACACGAGATTGATTTAAAAAAACTAGGGTTTGATTACCTGTTACCGCGCCATCGCAGGCGATTCGATTGATACGTCCACCGCCACGCACGGATCTCTTCGGCCGCCACCGCTCGGTGCTACTCGTCACTGGGGTCTCGGGCAGCGTGATCGGGGCGAGCCTTGTTGGGTCTTAACGCCGTGTGCTCGGGTCGTCGCTGATCTTGGCATCTCTGGGCCTTGTGCCCAATATGCTATTTTCGATCATGCTCAAGTCCCAAGGATCAAGGCCTGCTCCTAATTCCACCGTACGGACTAGCCCCAATCTACTGCTGCTAGCATTGAAAAAGAAAATCGCAATGCAGCGGTGCACCCCTTTCCTGCTCGTAATTTTGCGCACAAGTCCCAAGGAGTCTAGATCTACTGCTCCTATGAAAATCAAGCTTGCCTCTTCCAAAGTGGGATATTTGCTATACAAACACCGAAATCTACAAAGGTTATTGTCTTTGAGTCTTCTCTTCACAGCAGCCACGCAGGGGTGTACCTGAAATTTTGTAGACCGATTATTGTTGGTTTTTTTTTCAGCGTGGCTTCTCTGAAATATGATATTCTGTTGCTAGACCGTGATACACGGTTCAGTCTATGGCAAGTCAAGATGCGGGCAGTATTAGCGCACACCTATATAGATGATGCGCTTGACGGATTCTCCATGAAGAAGGAGAATCGGACCGACGATGAAAAGTGTTGTTATCGTAGGTCTCTTTAACAAATTCATATTCATTTATATAACAATATTTTGCAAGATCTCTTGGGACAGAAAACCGCTGCTGCTCTATGGCTCCAGCTGGAATCGATGTGCATGCCTAAGGATCTTACCAACGAGATGCGTTTGAAGATGAAATTGTTTACTCACAAGTTGCAAGAGGATGGTTCAATATCCTCTCATGTTCATGTCTTTAAGTAGATTATTTTAGACCTAGCGTCCGTAGAGATAAAATATGATGATGAGGAATTAGCTCTTATGCTCTTGTGTTCATTGCCCCGTCTTACTCAAATTTTAGAGACACTATACTATACAGTCATGATACTCTTACTGTTCAAGAGGTTTATGATGCTTTGCATGCTAAAGAAAAGATGAAACAAATTGTGTCTGTTGATTCTGCTGGCAGTTCTGATGGAGCAGGCTTGTCTGCTCGTGGTAGGATAGAGAAGAAATCAAACAAAAATTCGAGTGGTTAGAAAGACCGCTCTAAATCCAAAGGTAGAGATAAGTTCTGCAGATATCACAAGAGAAATAATCATGATATCTCTGAATGTTACAAGCTGGAAAATAAAGAAAAGAGAATGGTTGCTCCAAAGTTAACAAATAAATCCAGTGATGATGATAGTGCCTCTGTTGCCTCTTCCGATAGCAGTTCTAATGGTGATGTTCTCGTTGCTTTTACTGGATGTGCTAAGATTAATGATGAATGGGTTATTGATTCTGCCTGCACGTTTCATATTTGCATTAACAGAGATTGGTTCTCCACGTATGAATTTGTCCAGGGTGGAGGTTCTGTTTTGATGGGTGATAACACAACTTGTAAGGTTGTAGGCATTGGATCCGTTCAGATTAAGATGTATGATGGTATTATCAGGGCATTAACAGATGTGAGACACGTTCCAACTATGATGAGAAATATTATTTCATTGAGTACTCTTGATCTCAAAGGTTACAAGTATTCTACTGAATGTGGGGTTATGAAGGTAACTAAAGGCTCTCTTGTTGTCATGAAATGTGGCTTGTTAAAATCAAATTTATATATTCTACAAGGCGTTACTATTATCGGTAATATTGTTGTTTCTTCTAAGTCACCTGATTTTGATGCTACAAGTTTATGGCATATGCGTCTTGGTCATATGAGTGAACTTGGTTTGTCAATTTTGAGCAAGAGAGGTCTTCTTGATGGGCACAACATCAGCAAATTGGACTTTTGTGAGCATTTTGTATTTGTCAAACACAAGACGGTGAACTTCAACACTTCGATTCATACAACTTAAGGTATTCTTGATTATGTGCATTCTTGTTAATGGGGACCGTCTCATAATACATCTATTGGAGGTGCTCGCTTTATGTTGACTATTATTGATGATTATTCGATAAAGGTATGACCTTATTCTTAAAGCATAAATCAGGAGCATTTTCTGCATTTAAAGAGTGGAAGACTATGGTGGAGAACCAAACTGAGAAAAAGGTGAAAGTTCTTCGTACTGATAATAGGATGGAATTATGTTCTAATAAATTTAATTCTTATTGTAAGTATCATGGTATTGTGAGACACCGTACTGTTGCTCACACACCTTAGTAGAACAGTGTGGTTGAGCATATGAACAGAACTATCATCTCCAAGGCCTGTTGCATGTTGTCTTATGCTGGTCTTAATAGACGTTTCTGGGCTGAGGCTGCTTCCACTGCTTGCTATCTTATTAATCATTCTCCCTCTATTGCCATTGATAAAAAGGCTCCAATTGAGGTATGGTCTGGTTCTCTAGCTAATTATTCTGGGTTGAGGATATTTGGTTTTCCTACTTACGCTCATGTTGATAATGGAAAATTGGAGCCTATGGATATTAAGTGCATTTTTCTTGGTTATGGTTCCGGTGTTAAAGGTTACAAATTGTGGGATCCTGAATCAAAAAGCTTATAAGTAGCGGAAGTTTTGTCTTTAATGAATGTACTATGACTACTAATGTTATGGCTACTAATGCTCCTGTTCAGAGTTCTCAGACCTCTAGTGTGCAGGCGGAGCATTTAATTGATTCAGAACATACAACAGATACTGAGGACTCAGATGCACTTATTGATGATGATTCATCTGTTATCCCACATTATTCTCCTATTGTGCAGCCTCCATAACATTATATTGCAGCTGACAGGTCTAGGAGGCCTCATATTCGACACAAGAGGTTAATTGAGGAATTCAATGTTGTCTCTTATGCTTTCAGTTGTGCAGAAGATGTTGAAGGTAGTGCGGAACCTTCTAATTACTTTGAGGCTATTACTTTTGCAGACTGCAATAATTGGTTTGTAGCTATGCAAGATGAGATGGAGTCACATAAAAAGAATGGTACTTGGGATTTAGTGCCATTGGCTAAAGAAATGAAACTTGATTGTTGTAAGTGGATTTTCAAGAAGAAAGAACCTATCTCTCCAAATGAGACTTCAAGGTATAAAGCAAGGTTGGTTGCCAAAGGGTATCGTCAGATTGCAGGTATTGACTATAATGATTTCTTTTCTTCAGTTGTGAAGCATAGCTCTATTCGTAGTTTACTCAGTATTGTTGCTATGCATGATTATGAGTTGGAGCAACTCGATGTTAAAACTGCATTCTTACATGGAGAGTTAGATGAAGACAGTTATATGGATCAACCTGAAGGCTTTATTGTCCCAGGCTCAGAACATCTTGTTTGTAAGTTGAAGAAATCTCTTTACGGCTTGAAACAATCTCGTCGACAGTGGTATAAGAGATTTGACTCCTTTATGCTCTCTCAAAATTTTAAGCGGTCATCCTATGATAGTTGTGTTTCTTTGAAGACTGTTGATAATTTAGCTATTTTTTTACTTCTCTATGTCGATGATATGTTGATTGCTGCAAAAGATGAGTCAGAAATAGCCAAATTAAAAACTCAATTAAGTAGTGAATTTGAGATGAAGTATTTGGGTGCAGCAAAGAAATTTTTTGGTATGGAGGTTATTAGAGGGAGACAAGCTGGCAAGTTATATCCTACTGAGCAAAGTTATATTGAAAAGGTCCTTCATCGTTTCAGTATGCATGATGTTAAATCAGTGAGTACTCCTTTAGCTCAACATTTCATATATTCTTTAGCTTTATGTACCGAGTTAGATTATGATATTGAGTACATGTCTAGAGTTTCATATACTAGCGCAGTTAGATCTCTTATGTATGCTATGGTTAGCTTTCGTCCTGATTTGTCATATGCATTAAGTGTTGTAAGTGGGCACATGACTAATCCTGGTAGAGAGCACTGGAAAGCAGTTCAATGGATTTTGAGATACGTGCGCGATACTTCTAATGCTTTTTTGCAGTTTGGGAAATATGGAGATGGACTTGTTGGTTATATGGACTCAGATTATGCTATTAATTTGGAAAAATGGAGGTCTCCCACGGGTTATGTTTTCACCATTGGTGGTTGTGTTGTTAGTTGGAAAACTTGTTTACAGTCTACTGTTGCTTTATCAACTATTGAAGCTGAATATATGGCTATTTCTGAAGCTTTTAAAGAAGCTATTTGGCTTACAAGTTTATATGTTGAGCTTTGTTGAAATGATTCTTGCACTACTATATTTTTTGATAGCCAGAGTGCTATTCACATTACAAAAGATCAAATGTTTCATGAGACAACGAAGCATATTGATGTGAGGTATCACTTTATTCGAGATGTTATGGCTCATGGTGATATTAAAGTGTGCAAGATTAGTACTCATTATAATTGTAACACCCTCATTTTCATGCATCATGCTCTACATCCATCATTAAATATGTTTAACATTAAGCAACATAAAAAGGAACATGTTTAAAATGAGTTAGAAACAAAACCACACTTAAGAATTCTGGAAAGTGCGGACTAGTCCGATTTTGGTGCGGACTAGTCCGATTTCTCTCCGACTTCAATCGGGCTTGTCCGTTTTGCTGCGGACAAGTCTGTTTTTCTCCCTGGACACTTTCAGACTTGTCTGGTCCAGTGCGGACTAGTCCGATGTTCCAATTCCTTGGAAATTTTGCTAAGTCCCTGGACTTTCCAGACTTGTCTGGTATTCCAGCGGACTTGTCCGTTTTCCCTCTGACTAAAATCGAACTTGTCTGATTTTGTCCTGACTTGTCTGTTTTTCCCCTCTGGATATATTCAGACTTGTCTGATATCTCTCTGTCTAACTTCAGACTTGACGGAGTGTGATTCCGGCAATTCTCCCGATACTATTGTTGGTAGCCCACTGAGTTTTGTAGTTCGGTTAGGGCGCGTGGAGATTCAGAAGAAGGTGGCGATTTGAGACAAGTATTTACGTGGTTCGGGCCTCCTGAGCATAATACCCTACTCCACGGGTGTGTTGCTGTGGTATTGAGTGTCTCAGCGCTAGAGTGTCAGGGACTAGAGTGTCTTGAGCACGTATGGCCCAGGCCCCCCCGTGTATCGCTCGGTCAGTTCTTTTATAGTACAAGGATTGGCCGTTACATCATCATCCTGGCCCGACATGTGGCCCTCGCGGTTAATGATGCTTAATACATAGTTAATGTGCTTAATTACCCTTAATAGCATGGTAACGCTCCTTGACAGTGGCGTTACTGGTATTAAGGGCCCTCCAATCATTTGTCATTACGATAGCATTAATGACACTTAATCGGGTCTTGAGGTATTTAATGTTCCTTGAAGGTCCGAGCCGTTGGAGGTCCACCAATCTGCATGTTGAGGTTGAAGGTCTGACAGTTGGACGCGTGGCAGCTCCGGAGCTTACTGTCTTGGACGAGTAGGTCCAGTGCTATTGTACACATGTCGATACCGGAGCTTCCCTCTGTCAGGGGTTAAGTCCGGGGGTGCCACACAGGTATCTAGACCGGAGCTTTCCCATGTATGGAATGTAGCTCCGGTTTTATGATACACGTGGCGGCACTGGGACTAATCATATAAGGAAGGCAGGTCCGGTTCTATATGGCAGGTGGGGCCTTCGAAGGTCTTCAACTCAGACAGGTGGAGTTCCTTTGTGCTCTTTGCAGTCCTAAAGGGTATCCGGTATGTAGGGTACCGATAGTGGCCCCCTGGGACCACCTCTGGGAGTGACTTTTTGGATTAAGTCATGCTGCCGGATGTGGGTCCATTTTTTGATTTTTGCGCCATGTCTTCAAGGGTCTTTGGATGTGCTGTTGAAGTTGTGGTTCGGAGTTAAACCACCGCCACATGGCATCTTCAGGATGTGGCAGGTGATATCTGCGCGTGCGGATCTCACGCAATTGAAGGTTGCCGGTTCCCAATACGAAAATCGTATCAGTTCCGCGCGCCCTGTCAGGTCGCCGCCTTCGGGTTTCCCGCCTCTCATGATGACAACTGTTCGCCTAGGGTAAGGACCTCGACTTGATCGTTTGGGTGGCCCCGGCCCCCTTGTCATTGGCAGGGTGAAGTTTTTGAACTATATCGTTGGCCCTTCTGCGGTTTCCATCGAAGCGTTGCGGGGGCTTACTTAAGAAGGAAAGCGCGCACCGTTTGGGGATTCCTTAGCCTTCATTTGAACTTGTGCTTGAATCCTACAAACTTTCACTTGCTTTTCCTCTCTCGCCCCGCTGTGCTGCGATGGAGTTGGGTCTCCGCAAGAGCCGTCTCACAACCAACGGCGATTTGAAGAAGGTCCGGACCTATATGGGTTGGTCAAGTGACTCCTTCAACCAACTGGTGCGTGCCGGCGAGCTCCCGTTCAAGAAGGAGCGCGCCGACGACATGGTGTACTTTTTCACGTACGCCATGGTGGGACTGATCCCACCCTTCTCCACTTTTCTCTTGATGCTGCTAGACTTCTATGGTCTGCAGATGTACCACCTTGGCCCCCACTCCATTCTTCTGGTGTTAACCTTCTTCCACTTCTACGAGATGTGGGTGGGTATTCCCCCCTGCGTCGAGCTCTTCTGCACCTTCTTCACCAACCACACCACTGGCAAGAGTGACGAGTATCTTGGCTTCTACTATTTTGTAAAGCGCAAGAAATGCCCGTACAAGTACTTGAGGTCGTTCCCTTCCAGCAATTGGGACGACTGGAAGAAGGATTGGATTGTCGTCACGATAGAGGAGCACGAGAAGCTGGAGCTGCCCGAAGGCCTCCCCAACGTTGACACTGGAGCCTGGAGTGAAGTTTCGGTGTTGTCGGAGGCCTTCAACCCTGCCTTGACCAGGATCCGCCAACGTGTGGAAGGAGAAGTGACCCCCTAGGCGGTCTTTTGCAATTTCCTGGTCAACAGGTGGGCGCCGGAGCACTTAGCGGTATCGTGCATTTCGAGCAGCTGCTCGACACCTTCCCTCTTCGACGAGGTCAAGGTCTTCACGCCGGAGTTGGTCCTGCGTGGCTTTGTCGAAGGTGCAGACCCGGAGTGACCCCAAGTTGATTTCTGGAGGAAGGACTGCTGTAGCTCCGTACACCAGGAAGAAAGGTGTCTCTCCAGTTGACCGGTTTGGAGTTGTCCTGTTCGCCCACAAGGTGGGCAGAAGCTCTTCAATCTAGTTGGATCCATGTTTTTTTAGGCGCTCATATGTGTGCGTCTTGAGTCCTTTTAGGATTTATGCATTTGCTCTCTCAGCTTGGCCATTGCTTGCCGGGTGAGCTACGGAAGCGTAGCTGTCTTGGATGCCGAGGTCTTCGCAATATCCTTGGAATGCAGAGCTTGTGAATTGGGTTCCGTTGTCAGTTATAATCAGGTTTGGGACTCCAAATCTGCATACTATAGATGGCAAGAAATTGATAGCTGATTACTTGTTTATTGCCACAACTGGAGCTGCTTCCGGCCACTTGGTGAACTTATCAATGGCAACGTACAGTAACTTGTAACCTTTGACGGCTCTTGGGAAAGGTCCCAAGATATCCATCCCCAGCACAGCAAATGGCCATGTAGGAGGTATCATTTGTAAGGGTTGAGCTGGTGTGTGAATTTGCTTCGCATAAAACTGGCATGCTTCGCATTTCTTCACTAGCTCAGTTGCATCCTGGAGTGCTGTAGGCTAGTAAAAACCATGTCCGAAGGCCTTACCGGCCAGCGTGCGGGAAGACGTGTGGTTCCCACACTCGCCTCCATGGATTTCCGTGAGGAGCTTGTGGCCTTCTTCCCTTGTAATGCATCGCATTAGGACGCTGTTGGCACCACGTCGGTAGAAATCCCCTTCTACCAGTGTGTATCTTTTTGCCAATCTGACTGTCCGGTCAGCGGATACATTATCTTCAGGAAGGATGTTGTCTTTCAAGTAGCTCTGGATCTTCGAGATTCATGGATCGGAGCTAACTTGAGCATTTGAGTCTTGTGTGCTGGGTTGCTCGGAGCTTCCTGGAGCACCTATGACCCTTGATGGACACCATGGTAATGGGGCCATTGGGACCGCCAGCTTCGAGGTGCTGGTCTCGCCCCCTTCGCTCAGTTCGGCAGGCTGAGCTGTTGGTCTTGACAATCTTTGGACGAAGGTTCTGTCGGGAACTGGATCTCCGGTTGAAGCTTTCGTCGAGAGTTCCTCAGCTTCAGCGTTGTTGAGACGCTGGACATGGCAAAGATCCAGGACTTCGAAGTCCTTCTGAAGCTTTTGGACTTCAATTAGATATGCAGCTAGGTGAGGGTTGTTGCAGCAGCACTCACCTTTGACTTGTTTTATAATGAGCTGCGAATCACCATTTACCAATAGCTGCTTGACACCATATGATAGTGCCACCTTGAGCCCATAGATTAGTGCTTCATACTCCGCCATGTTGTTCGTCGCCTTGAAGTCAAGGTGAACCATGTATTTGACCTTTTCCCTGGTCGACGCGAGGAGAAGGATTCCAGCTCCGGCCCCCTGCTTCTGCACGGAGCCGTCGAAGTAAAGAGTCCAGTGGGCTCGGTGAAGATCGAAACCTTGGGTTCTGACTTTTGCTCACTAGGGCCCCCAGGATTTGATGGAGAGGGGGTCCATTCCGCCACGAAGTCCGCCAATGCTTGACCCTTGATCGCTTGTCTTGGGACGAATTCAAGATCGAACTCAGCCAATTCTGCTACCGACTTTGCAATGTTCCCAGTAGAGTTGGGGTTATGCAAAATTGCACGCAGTGGATAAGAGGTTACCACTAAAATCTTATGAGCTTGGAAGTAGTGACGAAGGTTCCTAGAGGCAATAAGTACTACGTAGAGCAACTTACGCACCTTTAAGTACCGAGTCTTGGCATCATGAGGTACTTCACTGATGAAGTACACTGGGCGTTGGACTGTCCGGACCCTCCCGGAGGGGCCTGGAGCTTCCTCCTCATCCTGCTGTAGGAACCCGGAGCTTCTTATGAAGTGACTCGGACCTTCTCGGAGGGATCCGGGTCTTCTTGTTCGGCAACAGTAACTCCTCCATTTGAAGGAGGTTGATCCTCTGGTGTGTCACCGCGAGGATCCGAGTATGGGGGCTGGGACCCAGACTCGCCTTCAGGTAGCTCCGAACTCTCCCAGAGGGGTCTGGATTCCTGAACTAGAAATGGTTCTGGTCTTTTCGCAACGAGGACCATGCTGACAACTTCGTCAGTTGCCGAAATGTAAAGCAGAAGTGGCTCACCAGGATTCGGAGCTACCAAAGTTGATAGAGTGGTGAGGAGCTGCTTTAGCTCTTGGAAAGCCTTTTCTGCTTCTTCAGACCATTGGAATGGTCCGAACTTCCTCAATAATTTGAGGAAGGGTAGCGTCCGTTCTGCTAGTCTTGAGATGAACCGGCTGAGGGCAGGTAGACATCCAGTTAGCTTCTGGACATCCTTGATGCGGGCTGGTGGCCGCATGTCTTCAATAGCTTTAATCTTCACCGGATTTGCCTCTATTCCTCGGTGGTTTACCAAGAATCTAAGAAGCTTTCCGGGGCTAACCCCAAAGACACACTTGTCTGGGTTCAGCTTTGTGTGTGTGATTCGCAACTTGTCAAAGACAGCTTGCAAGGTGTCAAGGAATGACTCCTTGTTCTTGATCTTAATGACGATGTCATCGACGTACACTTCCACAACATCTCTGATGAGCTCTTCAAAAGTTATGTACATAGCTCGTACAAGCGTTGAAGCAACATTTTTGAGACCGAATGGCATGGCAGTGTAACAGTATAATCCATCTACTGTGATGAAGGAAGTATGCTCTTCATCTTCCCTAGACATTCCCATTTGATGATACCCAGAATATGCATCTAGGAAACACAGTAATTCACACTAGGAGGTGGAATCCACTATTTGATCTATTCTAGGTAGTGGGAATGGATCCTTTGGACATGCCTTATTCAGTGTGGTGTAGTCAATACACATCCGAAGCTTCCCGCCGGCCTTTGGTACAACAACTGGGTTTGCCAGCCATTTTGGGTGGAAGACTTTCCGGATGAATCCAGCTTCGAGCAACTTCTTGACTTCTGTACGTATGAAGTTTTGTCGCTCTACTGATTGCTTCCGAGGCTTCTGATGTACAGGCCGAGCATCGGGATAAAACTTCAGATTGTGCTCAATCACTTCCCTAGGGATCCCAGGCATTTGTAACAGTTTTCACGCAAACACGTTGACATTAGCCCGGAGGAAAGTGATGAGCGCGAGTTCCTATTTGTCGTTCAGACCTCCCAATATACTGGTGGTCTGAGCAGCGTCGGAACCAATTTGGACGACTTTGACAGGAATGTCGATGTCGCCGCTTGGTTGCACACGAGGTGCAGAGGTCGAGCCTCGATGACGAATGCTCGGAGGCTTCAGAGCTTGCTCTTTTCTGGATTCTTCCTCCTGCGCTGTAGCGAGCACATGGAGTTCTTCCAAAGCAGTAACTCCGGCGGTGCGGTCTCTGCGGATTCGGAGAACACCTGAAGGTGTTGGCATCTTCAACACCAAGTAGCCATAATGAGCAGCAGCCATGAATTTATACAAAGCTGGTCTGCCCAAGATGGTGTTGAATGGCAAGTTGATCTGTGCCACGTCGAAGACCAACTTCTCGGTCCTGTAATTCTCCCAAGTCCCGAAGGTCACCGGGAGAGTAAAGGCACCGAGTGGAGTGATGGCCCCCAGACCTACTCCGGAGAAAGGTCGAGAGGGGCGAAGATCCGAAGGTCGGAGCTGAAGCTTGAAGAAGGCTTCGGAGCTTATGAGGTTCACCACTGAACCTCCATCCACCATTACGTGGTGGAGCTGGATGTTGTTGATGGTCGGAGATACCATCAGCGGAAGTTGACCAGCTCCGATCATGTTCCGCAGGCAGTCCGATGTATCGAAGGTGATGACTGTATCCATCCGCTTCCGATGAGGCTCTACCCTGGCGGTGGGAGCTACAGAGGCCATGTCCCGCCGCATTGTCTTGAGGACACAACGGGAAGTGATGTCCCACAAACCACCAAAGATGGTGTTCATGGTCTTCCAATGCTCGTTGTCGGAGATGTCGGAGTCATCGTCAATAGAGGTGTAAACAACCTTCAAAACCTTTTTGGGGTCTTGAAAGCCTAACTCCTCTTCAGTCGGAGCTTCGTTGACTTTTTGTTTTCCTTCCCTTTGACGGAAAGGAGCTTCTTCTCGACGCTTGTTGTAGCACTCACAAGGTTCTGGACCTCTCGGCAGCCTTCCAGGTTGTGGTTGTTCGTCTTATGTATGGGACACCACATCTTGGAGCTGCCACCGTCTTCGGACGATGACCGAGGTCGTTTCTAGGGGTGTGGCCCCCGGCCACCCAGAGCAGCGGCAGCAGCGGCAGTAGGTGTGCCGGCCGAAGGCTTCTTCTTGCCGTTGGACTTTTTCTTCTTCTTGCCACTCCCAAAGGTAATGGCTTCACCCTTGGAGGACTTTTTGTTGGCCTCTGGAGGTGGTTTGGAGTGCATTTCACGGCCCTCTGCAGCCTTGGCACACTTTTTCTGCCAAGATGAAGAGTTTCGTGACGCTGGTGACTTCCTTGGTCGCCAGCTTCTCCAACATCTTCTTATCTCGAACGCCCTGCACTGAATGCTACAATAACACAAGCGCTTGATATAGAAGGAATGGTATTTCGTACCTGGGAGAACCTCTGGATGAAAGATCGCAAGGACTCTCCCCCTTTTTGCTTGATAGCAAAAAGGTCCAGTTTCGTGCCTGGTCAGGTGTATGAGCTCCCGAAGTTGGCGGTGAACTGTTGGCACAACTCCACCCAACCGTTGAATGAGTCAGGCGGAAGGCTCATGAACAAAGACATGGCGGTCTCAGTTAAAGCCACAGGAAAATAATTGGCCATCACGGCCTCATTTCCCCCAGCCGCAAGGATAGAGGTGGAGTATATTTGAAGAAATTCGGCGGGATTGACAGTCCCGTCAAAAATTTTCGGCAGGTGAGGCCAGAACTTTTGCGGCCATCTGACCATGCGTAGGTGCATGGCCAAGGCAGAACAGCCTCCTCCTACTCCCTCGGGAGCAGGGCTGTTCCGAGCCTCTCGCCTCTCGTGAGCACGCTCGATGTGGACACGGCCATCCTGTTGACAGTAACGACGATCGAGCTCAACCCAGAGGTCATGAGTCGAAAGAATCGTTATCGTGTGAGTAGGTCGCGCCCCGGAAGGCAGCGACATTGCCTATTGGGATGCAACACGTCTCCTGTGCTGTGAAGCTGCGAACCGAGTCTACCCGACAAGGTCCGATGCTGCGATTGGGCCCGCCCCGAGGAGGGAGGACCTTGATTGCTGATGCGATCAGCTGCTGCTGCAACGAAATGATCCTCATCAGCTCTCCATTGCTCCATTCCACCCTAGGGTGCTCCTGGAGGTGGTGGATGTTGGAGAAGAGCACGTGATGCATGAAGTGCATGTTCAGGGTTGTGGTTCGCTGATGCAGTGACCGACGCGGACGCCCCATCTCACTGTCCTGCTTGATTCACCGGGGCGGATGGTGGCAGTGGTGGCATGACTCCTGCTGGGGCCACAACACCTACTGGCTGCTGCATGTTGGAGGGATTGCCTCTAGCAGGTTGCGCAGCATGGTTGCCGTTGGACGATCCAGCAGCAGAATTCACCATTTTTGAATGTCAGGCGTTATCCCCCTACCTGGCACGTCAACTGTCGGAGTGTGATTCCAGCAATTCTCCCGGTACTACTGTTGGTAGCCCACAGAGTTTTGTAGTTCGGTTAGGGCGCGCGGAGATTCAGAAGAAGGTGGCGATTTGACACAAGTATTTACGTGGTTCGGGCCGCCTGGGCGTAATACCCTATTCCACGGGTGTGTTGCTGTTGTATTGAGCATCTAAGCGCTAGAGTGTCAGAGACTAGAGTTTCTTGAGCGCGTGTGGCCCAGCCACCCTATGTATCGCTCGGACAGTCCTTTTATAGTACAAGGACTAGCCGTTACATCATTAGCCTGGTCCGACATGTGGCCCTGGCAGTTAGTGTAAGTTAATACACAGTTAATGTGCTTAATTACCATTAATAGCGTGGTAATGCGCCTTGATAGTGGTGTTACTGGTATTAAGGGCCCTCTGATCGTGTGTCATTAAGATAGCATTAATGAGACTTAATCGGGTCTTGAGGTCTTTAATGTTCCTTGAAGGTCTGAGCCGTTGGAGGTCCACCAATCTACCTGTTGAGGTTGAAGGTCCGGCGGTTGGACGTGTGGCAGCTCCGGAGCTTACTGTCTTGGACGAGTAGGTCCAGCGCTGTTGTACACGTGTCGATACCAGAGCTTCCCTCTAACGGGGGTTAAGTCAGGGGGTGCCACACAGGTATCTAGACCGAAGCTTTCCCATGTATGGAATGTAGCTCCGGTTTTATGATACACGTGGCAACACTGGGACTAACCATAGAATGAAGGCAGGTCCGGTTCCGTATGGCATGTGGGGCCTTCGGAGGTATTCAACTCAGACAGGTGGAGCTCCTTTGTGCTCTTTGCAGTCCCAAAGGGTATCCGGTATGCAGGGTGTTGACAGGACTAGTCCGGCCCTTTTCGTACTTGTCTAGTAAATTGTGACTCCAAGTTGATCTTTTGTTTCACGACTTGTTCTTGCATTTTACGTTAAGTGGGCCTAGGGACGTCATGCCTAACTCTTTCAGAGCTCATGTGAGACTCCAAACCGACCCCTACTCATCTCAAACTCGAAGTCCACCCGACCCTTGCCCTCCACCTCTATATAAGCAACCCCACCCCTTGGGTTGACATCTATTTGCCACTTTTCAGCCACACCCAACCCTAGCTCGTGAATAGCCGCCAACAAGCAGGGAGAAGAAGGTCTAGAGAAAGAAGAAGAAGAGGAGGAAACGAAAGAGAGTCAATATCTACATCAAGTTTTCATTCTTCATCAATGATTCACCACCAAGTTCATCAACCCTAGATCGTCAAGATCCAAGTGTTGCCTCCAATACCCTTGTTTTTTTGGAGTCTTGGACACCTGGTATACCTTGTACTTCCTATTCCTTACGTGAATTCAACACCAAATATCCAAATTCACATCAATCTAGAAAACCCTAGTTCGCTAGTTCTGTGAAGTGCGGTCTAGTTCGGTCCCTAGCGGACTAATCCGATTCTCCTGGCTAAATTGTGTTCAATTAATTCCAAATTGTGGCTGTCCGTTTTGTGAATTGGACACCACACCTTGGGTTTGCCACCGTCTTTAGAATACGGTCGAGGTCGCTTCTCGGGGCGTGGCCCCCGGCCACCCGGAGCTGCAGCGGCTGCAGCATTGGATGCACTGACCGACGGCTTCTTCTTGTCGTTAGTCTTTTTCTTCTTCTTGCCACTCCTGGAGGTAGCGGCTTCTCCTTTGGAGGATTTCTTGTGATCCTCCGGAGTTGGTTTGGAGTGCATTTCACGGCCCTCCACAGCTCTGTCACATTTGTCAGCCAAGCTGAAGAGTTCCATGACACTAGTAATCTCCTTGATCGCCAGTTTCTCCAGCATCTTCTTATCCCACACTCCCTGTCTAAATGCCATGATGACATAGGCGCTAGAGATAGAAGGGATAGTGTTTCTTACCTGAGAGAATCTCTGGATGAATGATCGCAGGGATTCTTCTCCTTTTTGCACAACTGCAAAAAGGTCCAGTTCGGTGCCTGGTCGGGTGTAAGAACTCCTGAAGTTGGCGGTGAACTGTCGGCACAACTCCTCCCAACTGCTGATGGAATTGGGTGGAAGGCTCATAAACCAGGACCTGGCGGTCCCAGTTAAAGCCACTGGGAAATAATTGGCCATTACAGCCTCATTTCCTCCAGCTGCCAAGATAGCAGTGGAGTAAATCTGAAGAAATTCGACAGGATTAACGGTCCCGTCGAGCTTCTCCGGCAGGTGAGGCAGGAACTTCTGTGGCCACCTGACCATACGCAGATGCATGGCCAGGGCTGAACAGCCTCCTCCTACTCCTTCAGGAGTAGAAATGTCTTGAGCTTCTCGTCTTTCACGAGTACGCTCAATATGGACTCGGCCGTCTTGTTGGCGATATCGGTGATCAAGCTCCGCCCGGAGGTCATGAGTTGAAAGCCTTGATACCGTGTGAGTGTGTCGTGCCCCGGAGGGCGACGACGTCACCTGCTGTGATGCAGCATGTCTCCTGTTGTTGGAAACGTGTGGACCAAGTCTGCCAGACAAGGTCCATCACTGCGACGGGGCCCGTCCTGAAGGAGGAGGACCCTGGTTGCTGATGCAGTCGGCTGCTGCTGCAACCAAGTGTTCCAAATTGGCCCTCCACTGCTCCATTGCATCCCAGGATGAGGTGGTGGGCGCTGAAGAAGAGCACGTGCTGCATGAAGCGCGTGTTCTGGGTTGTCAAGATTCGCCGACACAGTGATTGACGTCGGTATACCATCGCGTTGTCCAGCTTGATTTGCTGGTGGAGGCGGCGGTGGTGGATGTGTGACTCCTGCTGGAGCCGTGGTTCCTGCTGGTGGCTGCATATTGGAGGGATTACCCCCAACATCTTGAACAGCAGGATGACCATTGGATGATCCAGCGGCCGAGTTCACCATTCTTGAAATCTCTGCCCCCCTACCTGGTGCGCCAACTATCGGTGGTTTTGATCCGGCAGATCTCCCGACACTACTAAAGTGTTAGAGGAGTTTGAGGTTCGGTATGGGCGCGCGGAGATTCCAGAAGGTGAGATGTCGAGTGACGCAAGGGACACGAAGATTTACGTGGTTCGGGCCGCCTGAGCGTAATACCCTACTCCACGGGGTGTGTTGGTGTTGTATTGGATGTATGTCTAGAGCGTCTGTCTAGTGTGTAGAGAGTGTGTGTAGCCTCTCCTATGTATCGTCGGCCTGTCCTTTTATAGTACAAGGGCCGGCCGTTACAAGTTAGCCTGGCCTGACATGTGGCCCCGGCGGTTACTGATATTGATACACATTCAACACGTTTAATTGCCCTTAATGACCGAGTTACGGGCTTTGACAGCACCGTTACTGGTAATTAAGGTCGTCCGATCGTGTGTCATTAATATAGTATTAATGACACTTGATCTGGTCTTGAAGTCCTTGATTCCCCTTTGAAGATCCGGAGCCGTTGTGGAGTCTTCCGGAGGTTAGAGGCTGAATATCCGACGGTTGGACACGTGACAGCGCCAGAGCACACTGTGGGGAACATATGGGTCCGGTGTTACCCGACACGTGTCAGCACTGGAGCTTCCCTCGGTCTGGGGTTAGGTCCGGGGGTGCCATTTCGGTACATAGCCTGGAGCCCCCCCTTGTGGGCGGTAGCTCCGGTTTGATAGTACACGTGGTGACCCTGGGACTAACCATGTTGGAGAAGCGGGTCCGGTTATGTCTGACATGTGGGCCTCCGAAGGTCTTCAAATCAAGTAGATGACTTTCCCTTGAGATCTTTGCAATCCCAAGGAGTATATGGTACCCAGGGTACCGACAGATATAATCAACTCAACCCTCGATCACTTCTTCAGTAGTGTATCTTTCCATAATTGAACCCTTTGGGTGAGCACGATTCCGCACATAACCCTTTAATACTCCTAAATATTGCTCCAATGGAAACATATGATGTAAGTATAGTGGGCCCAATGCTTTTATCTGATCCGCGAAATGTATGATTAGGTGTACTTGCATATCAAAAAATGATGGGGGGGGGGGGGGGTGGAACACATCTCAAGCGTGCACATAGTCTCGACAATGTATGTTTTCAAATAGTCTAAGTCTTCACTTGCTATCACCTTTTCCGATACTGCATTGAAGAAGTAACACAAATGTGTGATGACAACTTTTGTATGCTCATGTTTGATGACCCTTATTGCAATGGAGAGGAACACTATCGCCATCATGTGGCAGTCGTGGGAATTATAGCCAAATAGAGACAAGTCTTTCATCGAGACTAGTTTGCGGATATTGGATGAGAAACTTGTGGGCACTCTGATCCCATGCAAGCATTCGCAAATTGCTTTTTTATCCTCTAGAGTCAAGCTGTAGCTAGCTGGGAGAAGGTAATGCTTCCTGTTGGCCTTTTCTATCAGTTGAAGCTCTGGTCTGATATCAAGATTTACTAGGTCCATATGTGATTTTAATCCGTTCTTTGTTTTCCTCGACATGTCCAGCAAGGTTCTAATGATTCTGTCAAATACATTCTTTGTAATGTGCATCAAGTCAATACTATGGCAAATTTCTAGGTGTTTCCAGTATGGAAGATACTTGAAAAAATCGATCATTTATTGAATGTCGTGTCAGTTTTGTCACCCAAATATGTAGTTTTATTTCTCTTTGTTCCTTTACAGTTTTTGCCCTTACCAAAAGCAACATGAATGTTCTTGACCATTTCGAACACGAGTTTTCCACTGTAAGGTTTAGGTGCAACATCTTATTTGGTTTTGTTATCAAACTGTTTTTTCGTCTTCCGATACTTGTGTATATCTGTCATGAACCGCCAATGTCTCATGTACATCGTCTTTTTGGATGAAGTGAGGTACAAAAAACTAGTTCCATCCACGTACCTTACACAACCTTTCTTACCTTTCATTTGTCTTGATAATGTAAAGAGTTCGGGATAATCATGGACGGTAACGAATATAATTGCTCTTAGTGTGAAATATTCCAATCGGCGGGGTATGGATAACAAATCTTAACTTCAGCAGTTCAAGTTAATGTTGTTTGTCAAGAATATGAAGTCTTTTAGTTCTTTTCTATCTATCTTAATAGCGAAGAGAACGAAGTGACTTTGGCTCCAAAAATCACAGAAGGTTCTCCAATGGTTGAATCCTCGGGTTCACTAAAGCAAAAACAAGGGCAATGAGGTCCCAATAAGGGTCTACTCAACCGCATCATGTACATAACTCGTGTTAGTGCAGGTGGGCTGCCCCAAGAACCACTTGATTCTGTTACGAAGTAATGAAATGCATGTGGTTGTCTTGTTTGAAAAAACAACCGCAGACCAAAAGAAGGCTAAAAAGACAAAGGTGGCAGCCTACCTAGCAAACGCCATGTTTAACTTTTTTAAAGATGGCAAGGACCTCATAAAGGCTCTGTACCACTTCAAGTAACTTTGACACATGGTATTACAGTAGCAATTTATTGTTAATTGTAAACTTAAAACGCGTGTTTGTATGTGTGCAGTGATCACTACATAATGATCTTCATAAAGCCAACGCAGGTTTTGGCAACATTCTTGAACTCAGCTAATTTCTCAGCAAGTACTTACAGAGATTTCCTTAGCATTTTGAAAAGGTACGGATATTCGATACTTTTAATATACATGGGTATATAGGTTGGCAATTCTTATATGATATTTCTTGTGTGATAGCGCTTCGTGGTTTTACTGAAAAGAACAAGGCAGTGGGCGACCTTCTAATAAGGATGCATTAAAAATATCAACAGACTTTCCTTGTCCCAAGCAGCCTCCTAGTAGTGTCTTATCCGGGTATTATTTATGCGAACATTTTTGGACCGCCTGCAAATTTAGAGTGAATCATGAGGATGTAAGTTATCCTTAATGTCGATATTGTATTTTCATACTTTTGAGATACATTTTCATTGTCACAAGCATATTTTAATACTTATATTCAGTTTTTAATGTCAGCAACACATTTTAAACCTTTTATTTGTTTCATTGCAGCACAAGAATTGGATCCTGAATGGCCAGTTTCTAGAAATATGCCTGGTAATGGAGTCCATACGATTTCGAGTGAAATGTGTATTTTCATGCGTCATGAAGTTTTTCACCAAAAAGGGTTGTTCTTCGACAACACAAGTGCACTTGCTGATGTGCCAGAACTTTTCCAGTATGAAAATTGAAACCGTATTTAGTGATGAACACATGTAACTATGAATTGAGATGTACTTGTATTGTACAGTATGAATTGAGATGTATATGAGATGACTTATATTTTCTGATGTGTGTCAATGTTGCTTGCTAAAATATATTGTTCCTACTGTGTGTGAATGTGTATTTGAATTTGAGCTGGAAATTAAAAATAAAAGTATGTAGTACTGGAAATGCTATATTTTTTCATAGAAGGATCCTCGTAGCTAACGAAACGCCAGTGTTAAGGCATTTTCATAGGCGGATCCTCGTAGCTGAAAAACCGTCTGTGATAATTAATCATCACAAGTGGATCCTCATATCTAGAAAACTGTTTGGGGAAATTTTGTTACCACAGGCAGTACTTTGGTGACACGAACCACCCCTGATAATTAATCTTCACAGTCGGATGCTTAAAGTTAAGGAACCGCTTGCAAAAAAAATTTATCACTGGCGGTCAACTGACGATAAGTGCCTGTGATAATTAGTCTTCACAGGAGGATGTTTCAATGTAATGACCGCCAGTGGTAAAGATGTTCACAGCCGCATGTGAATATGGACTATTTTCACAGGTTCTTCATTTCAGACGGTTTTAAAATCCGCTTGTGACAATATTTTTAGAGCCACCTGCGATGAAGCTTTTTATCGTAGTGTAAGAGCTAAGTAAATAGAACTGAGCTCCCCAGTTGGACGAGCCTGCTCCCAGGAGTGTGCTA
Source organism: Tuctoria greenei (assembly GCA_036927565.1). Taxonomy (NCBI): domain Eukaryota; kingdom Viridiplantae; phylum Streptophyta; class Magnoliopsida; order Poales; family Poaceae; genus Tuctoria; species Tuctoria greenei. The sequence goes on from JAYESD010000002.1 coordinate 182,102,956, forward strand.
TAACCTCTGAAGGTGATGCCTCACAGTCCCACATGATCTCATGGCGAAAACCTGATTTTTGCCATTCGTACGTATGTAGGGATCGAATGCCCAAGAGGGGGGGGTGAATTGGGCTACTTCAAATTTTAAGTCAATTTAAAGCTTAAGTGAAATCTAATTCTCTAAGCAAGCCAACAGTGCAATTAAGAGAATTAAGTGCGGAATTGAGAATTGCGTAATCGTAAAGGAGTAGGGAGGAGGAATGCAAACGCTCGAAGACACGGGGACACGTCGATTTTTCCCGTGGTTCGGTGAGATCACTAGGATCCACCTACGTCCACGTTGTGGCACCCACCTAAGGGTATCGCCACTCCCAAGTCACCGAGACGAGGGAATCCACTAACTTCCTCCGTTCGCCATCCTTGGCAAGGTGGAGCTCAAGCCTTGTACAACTTCGATCCTCCGGGCTTCCACAATGGTCTCGGCAAGCTCCGGAGCGATCTCTTCACTCTCCTCTTGATACAAGGTGAGTGCAATCACCAAGAATGCACTTTTCTCACGGCTCTCCCTACTCTAGAGTCTCCACTCACCCAGAGAGGACGCACACAAGCTTAACTCTAAGAGGAACTAGCCTATATCTTGAGGTGTGAAAGGGTTACAAGAGTGTGAAAATGAGTATTCTAAGTCTTGGACACTTGGGGAATGTGTAGTGGTGCTCTTGTTGTCCAGCCTCCCCGAAATGACTGGTGGGAGGGGGTTAAATACTCAGCCCAACCGAATTAGCCGTTGGAAAAGTGGGCTGATTACTTTTTCTGTGTACATCGGATGATCCGATGACCCCCTTTTATGAGCATCGGTCTAATTAGATTAGCTGACGTCATTCTGTCAGAAATGACCGTTATTAGACCGATGCTTCACCTCCTTCATCATCGGAGGATCCGATGAATAGATCTTCAGTCTGGTTGAGCTGATAATTTGCTTCTGTTGTAATCGACCGATGTGCATCTGCCTTCAACATCGGATGATCCGGTGTTCAGTCCTTCAGAACACTTCAGAAAATTTGCTTACTGTTGTATTCATCCGATGTTCACTTGATACACATCGGATGATCCGGTGTGTACTTCATTCTGAGGTCTTCTTCTCCTGTTGAGTCCAAATCGACCGATGCAGTCATTCTTCAGATCACCGGATGATCCGGTGTGTACAATTTGTTTCCTTCGAGTTGAGTTGGACTGATCTTTTGGATTTTGGACTTGTGACCTCTTGAACACTTGTTTGTATGGCTCTTCTGATGGATATGAAGCTTCTTGTGTTGCCAATTTTGATAAGGTTGCGTCGTTGTACGAGTTCCTCATTTGTTTCCGATTAACCCCTTAGGTTAGTTCGTTGAGGGGTCTCCTTTTGCATCCAATGAGCAGTAGATGACATTTATGAGTGATTGATCGACGTTTGATTCATTGTACATGAAACCTCGCATCCACAAACTCATTAGTAGTAAATAACGGTTGTCATTAATCACCGAAACCGTACCTCGTGGGGGCCTAGATGCTTTCAATCTCCCCCTTTTTGGTGATTGATGACAACACAACGAGTAGAGCATAAAAGTAATGGAATTTGAAACGCAAACGCAATGCTCATAAAGAAATGTAATCGGAACAACATGCAACACAAGGAGCTCGAAGGCTCAAACAGTGATCAAATATAAATCATAAGAGTGAAGTAGCATACTGAATTACAAATAGTAGCAAATGATAACAATCAAGTCTCAAATAGAAGCAAATAACAAGACTGAAAGCAAATAGATAACTAGCACTCCCCCTAAGCCCAAGACACTCCCCCTAACTCTAACTCTTCTCCCCCTTTGGCATCAAGACACCAAAAAGGGAAGAGGAGTACCTAGGACTCCGGAGCTCTCGGGGCGACGGAGAAGCGGTCGACGTCGGCGGTGTCGGAGCTGCTCGAGGTAGACGTCGCCGGAGCTGGTGCTGGAGCGGGAGGAGCCGGAGGTGCTGACGAGGCTGGAGCTGGAGCTGCTGGAGGGTCCGCTGGAGCTGGAGCTGCTGGAGGGTCCGCTGGAGCTGGAGCTGCTGGGGGAGAAGGCACGACCGGGAGAGGCGAGAACTGGAACGGCACCGTCGAAGCCAGCAGTGGAGACATGCTGTAGCTCGGGATCGGCGACGCCGGTGCTGGAACTGAAGCTGGAGCCAGAGGAGGTGCTGCTGGAGGCTGACTGAGACCGGTGTGCTGTGGCGGAAGGGCTATCCCGGTCTGCTGGTAGAGGTTGGTGATCAACCCCAGGATACCCATCATCGCCTGCTGGGTCTGCTGCTGCTGGTCCAGTGTCCTCCGGTGCATCTGATCCACCAGACTCGTGAACCGGTCCGTGTCCTCGCGCCTCTGGCGGGCCATCTCTAGCTGCATCTCTGTCTGCTGCCTCTGAAGCTCTGCGAGCCGCGCAGCCTGCTCTGCCCTGGCCTGCTCGGCTGCAAGCCGGTCCTGCCGCTGCTGCTCGACCATCTGCTGGAGCAGTGTGGTGAGCTCGGACGGCTGGGACACCTGAGCCTCTGACACTGGTGGAGGCGTCGGTGGTGCAGCAGTGGAAGCTCCCGCCTCCGCGTCGTGCTGCCTCGGAGAAGGAGGCGGAGGAGGGAAGTACTCCTCAACACTGTCGCTGGTGTCACTGTCTGACCACACGTGCTCAAGTCCACCTCCCTGAGCCTCAGCCTGAGCGAGCGCCTCATCCTCCTGAGCTAACTCGGTCCAGTCCTCCTCGGAGAGGCGAGCTCTGACCTGTCGCTCGACTGGACGACCAAGACAGCGGTCTCCAGGAGCCGGCACCCGGTAGTGGCCGAACCTCGTGGCGTGCATCTCTGTCATGGGTGCGGTGACTGGCGAGTCCTCTGGCGCTAGCAGGAACAACAGACGGCTGATCCAGTGACCGTAGACCAACTGTCTCAGCATGCCGACTCCGTCAGTGATCACGTCCTCCATCTCGCAGATCAGCACATCTACGATGTCGAACTCCATCCCGTTCATGACGTAGAACAGGATGGTCTGCTGGAGGCTGGTGAACCCCTCTAAGTAGCCGGACCTCGGTAGAAGTGTACGCCTGAGAATGTGGTGAACGGTCCTGGCTGCAGGTGTGAGGAGAGCTGGCACCCTCGGCTGATCTGGCGTGAAAGGGTGGGTGAACAAGCCTCTGATCTCCTCAAACGGGGGTGACACTCCCCCTGTCAGCGGCCTCCTCGGCGGGTCTGCTCCTTCGTACACAACCTCGTGCAGGCACGTGAGGTGTGTGTCCACTCCCAGCAGCTGAGCCAGTCTCTCTCTGGATACGTCGTGCTGCTGCCCCATGAACATGAAGTGAATGGACCGACGTCCCTCAGCGACGTAGAGTGTCGCGTAGAACACACGGACCCACTCCTCCACGTAGACACTCCTCTGGCGCGACAGCAGATCCACCAGTCCTCTGTACCTCTCAAAGAACGGCCTGATGCCGTGACCCACTGCCGCTGCAAGCTGATTCCAATCGATGTACGTGTGCTGGAACAGCTTGTGCCCCCGACGTCTGTACGTCTCGTACAAAGACGCCTGCGTCACCGTCCAGAACCGGGGGTCCACACGAGTGTCCCTGGGCTGCGGGAACCACTCCTCACGCAGTGCAGTCCATCTGAGCTTCTTCAACTGCTTGGCCTTGTACTTGCGGTAATCTGTCAGTCTGACGTCTTCGGCGACCCTGGCAGCAGTATCCATCTCGTAGATGGCCCTCTGGGCCTCTCTGTCCTCAGCGAGGTCGGCCGCAGTGGGGCGGCGACTCGCGGTGGGGGTCTGACCTCCCCCTCGAGTCCTGACGGTGCGCCGGCGAACCAGTGGCGTCACCGCAGTCTCGTCCTCGTCCTCAGAGTCGTCCGGCGGCACTGGCTGCACCGGCGGCTGCTGCTGCGACTGCCTCTCACGTGCCTCGCGAATCCGGAGGGATCCGCGATGGCCGCGCTTGCGTTCCTCGGCGGCGCGAGCGGCCAACTCTGCGCGTCGTGCATCCTTCGACAGCTTTGGCTTCTTTGCGGCGGGCTCCTCGATAGCCTTGCCTTTGCCTTTGCGATCACGGGCCATCTTCAAGAAATTCGAGAGCAAGGGTTAGCGAAAAGATGACGGGAAGCAATGAAGGACGTTGCGCTGCACGGAACAAACCTCGTCGACGAAAAGACACGAGATCGATGAAAGGCGACGAACGGCGACGATCGAAGGCTCGGGCGAGAAACCCTAGCAGGGAGAACTGCCGACGGTGGTGGTGGTGGCGGCGGCGACCAGAGGAGAAGTGGCGGCGGCGCCCTGGAGAGGCGGCGGCGGCAGCCGACAGAGGCGACGGCGGCGGCGCGGCCTGGGGAGGCGCGGCGGCGGCGGTCGGGAGAGAGGCGGCGGCGCCCTTGGGGACGGCGGCGGCGCGGCCTGGGGAGGCGCGGCGGCGGCGGTCGGGAGAGAGGCGGCGGCGCCCTTGGGGACGGCGGCGGCGCGGCCTGGGGAGGCGCGGCGGCGGGAGGAGGCGAGGCGCGGCGGCGCGGGAGGTGAGGAGGCGTGGAGTGAAGAAGCGCCGGCCGTACGATTTTTAGTAGGAACCCGATGACCTAGCCGTTACGCGAACACCGGATCGACCGATGCGCATTGGGGGGATCATTGGTCGAGTTCAACAGAGAGTTGGTCCAAAAACTCTCTTTGCACACCGGATGATCCGACGTTGCTACGTCGATCATCGGTCGAATTCTGCAGGGTAACAGAGGATTGAACATCGGATGCTCCGATGTTTCCTGAAATGAACTCATCGGTCGATTTCTTGGTTCTGACTGATCTGCTCGTTGAACTGAAGCACCAATTGATCCGATGTAGCTGCTGACCCTAGCATCGGATAATCCGATGACTACAGAAAACCTAAAACTGCCCATATATGTCCTTGGACTTTAAACACACAAAGAGAAAACGAGTCTTAGGACTTTTTGGGCACCTCCTAATCCTAATAAGGCTTTTCGATATAGTGCCACATATCGGCTAAGCCTTTAAGCAAATAGAGCACACAAAGAGAATTAGGAGGGAAAAACCACGAAAATGTAGGCCCATGCTTTGTGAGCTAGAGTATGGAAACTTCTATCTCATTAAAGCATGTTCCTTTAGAATTTTGCTCTTTCCACATCATATGAGTTGAGATATTGCATTTCAAACAAGTCTCCTTCTCATGATGTGGGTTCCCCTTTGTGACAATCTACCGTATGCAATGTCAAACAAGATAATGCAAAATATTAGATGAATGCAAGTCTATATGACAGGAATCATGCAAGGCATAAAATAAATCTATCTTGCCAAGTTTAAGCCTGCCAAAGGCTTACTCAGGGAAAACTATTTCTAGCTCGCCCCTATCCTTTGGGAGTTAGGCAAGACCTATATGACATGCAACCTTACATGAACATGGCAATTTACATGACGTTAGATGCATCTAGCACATTTAACTCACTTCTAAGCCTAGAAAAAGTTTTCTCATCAAGTGGTTTGGTGAAGATATCCGCCAATTGTTCTTCGGACCTAACACCTTGCAAAGAGATTTCTCCCTTAGCCTCATGGTCCCGCAAGAAGTGATGGCGAATATCAATGTGCTTAGTGCGGGAGTGTTGAACGGGGTTTCTAGCTATCTTAACCGCACTTTCATTGTCACAAAGGAGAGGCACACAACCAAACTTAATTCCAAAGTCCAAGAGGGTTTGCTTCATATATAGGATTTGGGCACAACATGCACCGGCCGCTATATACTCCGCTTCCGCGGTGGACAAAGCCACGGAATTTTGCTTCTTGCTTGACCAAGAAACTAGGGAACGCCCAAGTAAGTGGCAACCCCCGAGGTACTCTTGCGGTCTACACGGCATCCGGCAAAGTCCGAATCCGAGTAACCTAAGAGATGAAAACTAGCGTTCTTGGGGTACCACAAACCTACACTTGGGGTATGCTTGAGATACCGAAGTATCCTAAAGACCGCCTTCTTGTGCGATTCTTTAGGTGCCGCTTGAAAGCGAGCACACAAGCACACACTAAACATAATATCGGGCCTAGATGCGGTAAGATATAGCAATGAACCAATCATGGAACGGTAATGAGATTGATCAATAGATTTACCGTCCATGTCCGCGTCGAGATGACAATTTGTCGCCATTGGAGTGCTTCTTGAGCTACAATCTCCCATCTCAAATTTCTTCAAGAGGTCCTTAGTGTACTTCTCTTGATGGATGAAGGTCCCCTCTTGAAGTTGCTTGATTTGAAATCCTAGGAAGAAGTTGAGCTCTCCAATCATTGACATCTCGAATTCCCTAGACATCATTTTGCCAAACTCATGGCTAAGAGCTTTGTTAGTTGAGCCAAAAATAATATCATCGACATAAATTTGACAAAGAAATAAGTCTCCGTCGATGTCCTTGGTGAAGAGTGTAGTGTCCACCCTCCCAATCTTGAAACCTTGCATGACGAGGAAGTCCCTTAAGCGCTCGTACCATGCCCTTGGAGCTTGCTTGAGTCCATAGAGTGCTTTGTTTAGCCTATAGACATGGTTAGGGTTTCTTGGGTCCTCAAACCCGGGAGGTTGCTCAACAAACACAAGTTCATTAATATAGCCATTGAGAAATGCACTCTTAACATCCATTTGATAAAGCATGATATTATGATGAGAAGCAAAAGCAAGGAGTATGCGGATAGCTTCTAACCGTGCTACCGGGGCGAATGTCTCCCCAAAATCCAAACCTTCAACTTGAGCAAATCCCTTCGCCACAAGCCTAGCTTTGTTGCGGACCACCACGCCATTCTCATCTTGCTTGTTGCGGTAGACCCACTTCGTTCCAATCACATTCTTGTCCTTGGGTCGCTCCTCCAACACCCAAACTTCATTGCGGGTGAAGTTGTTGAGTTCCTCTTGCATAGCCATCACCCAATTGGAGTCTTGGAGAGCTTCCTCAATGCTTTTGGGTTCTACACACGACACAAAAGAGTAGTGCTCACAAAAAGATGCAACATGACGTGAACGAGTACTTACTCCCCGTGAAGGACTTCCAATGATTTGATCCATTGGATGTGCCTTGGAGATGCGCCCATGTCTCATCAACGGTTGTGAGTCACTTGGTGGTGGTGAAGCATCTTGCTCGTCTTGTGGTTGGACTTCATCTTGGACTTCATCTTCTTCTTGGTGTTGTGTGGCTTGTTGGTCTTGCATAGGCAATGGATCATCTTTGTCTTCTTCTTCATCCACTTGAGGCGCCATGGAGGTGTTGATGTTCGGACTTGAAGCTCCCCCTTGATCATGGCTCTCCTCAACTTCGGGCTTGATGTCTCCTATGGTCATGTTCTTCATAGCTTCTCGTAGAGGCTCATCATCTATATCATCATGACCAAAACTCTCCTCTTGGGAGCCATTAGTCTCATCAAACTCAACGTCACAACTTTCTTCAACTAACCCGGAGGTTTGGTTGAATACTCGATATGCCTTTGAGTTTGACGCATAACCAAGGAAAATACCAACATCGCACCTTCTTTCAAACTTACCAAGTCTTTTCTTGCGGTAGATGTAGCACTTGCATCCGAAGACCCGGAAGTAGGAGATGTTGGGCTTTCTCCCAATGAGGAGCTCGTAGGGAGTCTTTTGGAGAAGTCGATGAAGGTAGACTCTATTTGCGGCATGGCATGCCGTGTTGATCGCTTCCGCCCAGAACTTCTCCGACGTCCCATAATCATCAAGCATGGCTCTCGCGAGGGTGATTAGTGTCTTGTTCTTTCTCTCAACAACACCGTTTTGTTGAGGGGTGTATGTAGCCGAAAATTCGTGCTTGACTCCTTCACGGTCACACCACTCCCCAATATTGTAGTTCTTGAACTCGGTGCCGTTGTCACTCCGGACCTTGATGATGGGAAGTTGGAATTCCCGTTGAGCTCGTTTTGCAAAGGTCTTGAAGACTTCCGGGGTTTCACCCTTGTCACCTAAAAACAAAGTCCAAGCATAGCGAGAGTAATCATCAACAATAACGAGACAATATAGATTACCGCCAAGGCTTTGGTAGGTGGACGGTCCGAAGAGGTCCATGTGAAGTAGTTCGAGCGGCTTGGAGGTAGACACCATTGTCTTCATCGGATGGTGCGAAGCCACTTGCTTCCCGACTTGACATGCGCTACATAGCTTGTTCTTTTCAAACGTCACGTCCTTTACGCCGGTCACCATCCCTAGCTTGAAGGACTTCTTGAGCTTGCTCATTCCTATGTGAGCAATCCTCCGATGCCATAGCCACCCCAAACTTGTCTTGGTGAAAAGACAAGTGGTTAGGCTTGCCCTCTTGTTGGAGAAGTCCACCAAATATAGATGACCATGCCTAAAGCCCTTGAATATTAGCTCTTTGCTAGCTACACTAGACACCACAACACCATCTTTGTCAAATGTGCACGTTAGTCCAAGATCACAAAGTTGAGCAATAGAGAGCAAATTAAAGCTAAGAGACTTAACGTAAAGCACATTCGAAATGGACAAGTCATTAGAAATTGCAATTTTACCTAAACCAATTACCTTCCCCTTTGAGTTATCACCAAAGGTGACTTGTTCATGATTGCCGGGGTCTTCTATGGAGGTGAACATACCATCATTGCCGGTCATGTGTTGAGTGCACCCACTATCGAGTACCCAATGTTTTCCTCCGGCTTTGTAGTTCACCTACACACATGAAGTTAGTTTTTGAGTTTAGGAACCCAAGCCAACTTAGGTCCTTGTATGTGTGATACAAGTGATTTTGGGACCCAAAGTTGCTTGGGGAGCTTCCCCTTCATGCCCTTGATGTTTTTGCCAATGAACTTCGCCTTCACCTTTCCACCTACTTTGCTCAATAGATAGTGACAATCATTGAAAGTAGATGAATAGTTAGGAGGTAATTTTGGAGAAGGACGAGTGGGAAGAGGGCACTCCCTAGTGTGATGTCCGGTGACCTCACAATGTTGGCAATAGGATCCCACTTCCTTGATGAAGCTTGTCCTAAGCTCTGGTGAGGGCACCTTCCATTTGTTGGGCGTAGGGAAGGTCCCAAGTCCCCTCTTGTTGAAGCCTTTAGCTTGTTGGAAGAGGATCTCCTTGTGCTTGTCCTCTCCCTTGGAAAGTCTAGCCACACTAGTGCGGAGACTTTCGATCTCGTCCATTAGCTCCTTCTCCCTATTAGCTTTCAATGGCAAAGACTCATGCAAATTGTTAGTGGCATGTGAACTAGCGGGTGTTTTGCCATCAAGAGTTTCTTTCTTCAAGTTATTCAATTTTAGTTCCATTGCTTCATAGGAAAGACTAAGTGTCTCATGCTCTTGAACTAACTCGTTATGCTTAGCCAATAGTGCCGAGTTAGCTAAGTCAAGCTCATGGAACTTAAGCTTGATTTGAGCCTTCTCCTCCTCGATTTGCTTGACATGTGACTTGAGCGTTTCATGCTCATTAAGTATGGTGACATACTTGTCTTGCAAATCGAGGTTGGCACCCTCTAGCTTAGCGCGAGTTAGCTCAAGTGCCTTAACCTTAGCCTTTTCCCTTTTTATAATGGCATGATATTCATTAATCATAGATGCTAGTTCATCGGGAGAGAGTTCATCATCACTTGAGTCATCACATACCTTTGTGTTACCTTTCGCCATGAGGCACATAGGCGGTGGAGGAAGGGGTGAGTCATCCTTGTTGACGATAGCGAGGCTTGCCAAGTTTTCTTCCTCATCTTCACTATCATCACTTGTTTCTTCATCGGTGACCCACTCATTTGCTTCGCACATGAAAACCTTTTGAGGTCCTCTTCTCTTCTTTGGAAAGAGCTTGGTCTTCTTGCCTTTGTCAAGTTTCTTCTTTCCAAAGGTGCGCTTGGGCTTTGCATCTTCATCATCATCACTCTCTTCTAGCTTGCGATGCTTGCCCTTGTCCTTCCTCTTGTCCGGTCTTGGACAATCATATGATATGTGGCCTTGATCGCCACAATTGTAGCACGTCTTGTTTTCATCTCTCCTTGGCAAGAAGGCTTTCTTCTTGGGATCAAACGAGTATCCCTTCTTGGCAATCTTTGAGTTGAGACGTGAAAACTTCCTCATCATCAATGCAAGCTCATCATCATCATCTTCACTTGTAGCTTGTTCTTCCTCACTTGAGCTAGGCTCAACCACTTTCTTCTTCTTGGTATGTGTCTTCTTGGTTGAGGCCTTGAGAGCAATGGTCTTTGATGATGATGACTCCTCCATCATTCCAAGCACACTCATCTCATGAGCATGTATCTCTCCAATGAGCTCCGAAACCTCAATGTTGTCAAGTGACTCCTTTTGGAGCATTGAGTTGATGATGTTGTACTTGGGCTTGGGAAGTAGCATGAGGATCTTGCGGTTGATGAGTCCCTTGCCAAGAGAAGCAATATCAAGAGCATTAATTTCCTCAATGAGTACATTTAAGCGAGAAAACATTTGATTAACATTCTCATGAGGAAGCATTTTAAAATCATCATACTTGGATTTAAGCAAGTGATATTTGAGCTCTTTGACACGAGAGGAACCCTCATGGATCTCAATCAAGCAAGCCCAAATTTCACAAGCTTTCTCCTTACTAGCAATTCTAGCAAATACATCTTGACTAATGCACTCATTAATAGCATTCCTAGCCTTAGCATCCCATTTTAGTTGATCACCAATATATTCATGGTTGCCAAACCCCGCATGGGTCGCTTCCCACACTTCGGGAGAAATTGCCTCAAGGTAAGCGCGCATGCGTGCTTTCCAATAAGCAAAATTCTTGCCCTCGAAGGTAGGAACCGAACCCCCATTCTTGGCCATTTTTGCTCTCTAGCGGTGAAGCTAGAATGATCCAATGAGCAACCTTGCTCTGATACCAATTGTAGGGATCGAATGCCCAAGAGGGGGGGGGGTGAATTGGGCTACTTCAAATTTTAAGTCAATTTAAAGCTTAAGTGAAATCTAATTCTCTAAGCAAGCCAACAGTGCAATTAAGAGAATTAAGTGCGGAATTGAGAATTGTGTAATCGTAAAGGAGTAGGGAGGAGGAATGCAAACGCTCGAAGACACGGGGACACGTCGATTTTTCCCGTGGTTCGGTGAGATCACTAGGATCCACCTACGTCCACGTTGTGGCACCCACCTAAGGGTATCGCCACTCCCAAGTCACCGAGACGAGGGAATCCACTAACTTCCTCCGTTCGCCATCCTTGGCAAGGTGGAGCTCAAGCCTTGTACAACTTCGATCCTCCGGGCTTCCACAATGGTCTCGGCAAGCTCCGGAGCGATCTCTTCACTCTCCTCTTGATACAAGGTGAGTGCAATCACCAAGAATGCACTTTTCTCACGGCTCTCCCTACTCTAGAGTCTCCACTCACCCAGAGAGGACGCACACAAGCTTAACTCTAAGAGGAACTAGCCTATATCTTGAGGTGTGAAAGGGTTACAAGAGTGTGAAAATGAGTATTCTAAGTCTTGGACACTTGGGGAATGTGTAGTGGTGCTCTTGTTGTCCAGCCTCCCCGAAATGACTGGTGGGAGGGGGTTAAATACTCAGCCCAACCGAATTAGCCGTTGGAAAAGTGGGCTGATTACTTTTTCTGTGTACATCGGATGATCCGATGACCCCCTTTTATGAGCATCGGTCTAATTAGATTAGCTGACGTCATTCTGTCAGAAATGACCGTTATTAGACCGATGCTTCACCTCCTTCATCATCGGAGGATCCGATGAATAGATCTTCAGTCTGGTTGAGCTGATAATTTGCTTCTGTTGTAATCGACCGATGTGCATCTGCCTTCAACATCGGATGATCCGGTGTTCAGTCCTTCAGAACACTTCAGAAAATTTGCTTACTGTTGTATTCATCCGATGTTCACTTGATACACATCGGATGATCCGGTGTGTACTTCATTCTGAGGTCTTCTTCTCCTGTTGAGTCCAAATCGACCGATGCAGTCATTCTTCAGATCACCGGATGATCCGGTGTGTACAATTTGTTTCCTTCGAGTTGAGTTGGACTGATCTTTTAGATTTTGGACTTGTGACCTCTTGAACACTTGTTTGTATGGCTCTTCTGATGGATATGAAGCTTCTTGTGTTGCCAATTTTGATAAGGTTGCGTCGTTGTACGAGTTCCTCATTTGTTTCCGATTAACCCCTTAGGTTAGTTCGTTGAGGGGTCTCCTTTTGCATCCAATGAGCAGTAGATGACATTTATGAGTGATTGATCGACGTTTGATTCATTGTACATGAAACCTCGCATCCACAAACTCATTAGTAGTAAATAACGGTTGTCATTAATCACCGAAACCGTACCTCGTGGGGGCCTAGATGCTTTCAACGTAATTTCTCCCTTTGCCCTAATCAGGATAGGATTATGATCAAAACGCGATGACATGAGGTGTCGAATCACAGCTTTTGGATACATATCCCGCCAAGGTTGGTCGGCACAAGCTCTATCAAGACGGACACAAACATTCTGGATACCCCTCCTGTTATCATATGTGAATGGTAGGCCCGACAAACCTAAGTCTTGCAGCTCGCACAACATAAGTGTCTCTCTAAACGCTGCCATTTATTGTTCCCCTCTCAATGATTTAGAGAAATGTTCAAACTGCCACATCGCTTCATTAAAATCCCCACACACCAACCAAGGTGCCGAAGATCGACCCCTCAAGTGACAAAGTTGATCCCACATCATTTGTCTGTTCTCCATACACAAAAGTTCCTCTCCATTCTACATCACCTGTCGCATCAGCAACACAGACATCAATGAAGCGAGCAGTACATTCAAGAACTGTAACTTTGATATACTCATCCCAGAATAACGCTAATCCGCCACTGAAGCCATCACTACTGACACCACAAAAGCCTCTTAAACCCATTCAATTCTTCAGTTTGCTCATTCTTTTCTCATCTTGTCTAGTTTCGCAGAGGAAAACCAGTTTGGGGGAATCAGCATTACACAAGTCTATAAGTTCACGAACTGTCCGGTGGTTCCCCCCTCCTCGGCAGTTCCAACTTAAAATATTCATTGTGCCCGGCGGCACTCCTCGAGGGAGCCCGCCGATGATTGCGATTGTGTGTATTCTCAATTTTCTTAGCCTTTTAAATTCAGATCCACACTTAGTCTCCCTGCTAGCTTGTTCATCAATAAAGATTGTGCTCCTCTTAGTAGAAGTGTCCCTTCTTAGAGAACTGATATTATCAAACTCCATATTTGAGGTGTTCTTTGCACTAGTTCTCTTTTTTTCGTTCAGATCATCATCTGTCTCCTTAGCGGGATGTGCTCTTGTTTCATTTGCAGTGTTATGGTTGCCTCTCTCATCATTGCTATGACTTGAGCCAACTCCTTTGTATGTCACAGAATTATCAGCATGAAGCCAATCTCCATATTTACAGTCTTTTTCCTCAAACACACCATCTCCACATTCCTTATATCCGTATCCTAGAACACCACATACTTCATAGAACAGTCCTAATTTTTCATATTTAACAGCATATAAATGATGCTTCCCAGCCATTAAGATTGACACGAACCTTGTAAGTTTCTCTAGAACATCATGCATGATGTGCACTCGTACAAAGTCCCCTTGAAATGCACCTCTAGGATTCATGTGGATAAGATCTATTTTCCCAGCCCGAGACGCTAACTTCTCTGTCATCTCTTTCTTTCGGTATCCTTCAGGTAGACCGTGTATTTGAATCCATAAAAGTATGCGCTCCAACTGTATTGAATCAAGAGAAGAGAATCTGTTGTATGACGCCAGAACCACAGCCTAACCCCGAACCACCAAGAGCCTCTATCCATAATCTTTTCCCAGTCTCCAAGACAACTGCATTGAACGACAAATTTATCTGCTCCCACCGGACCAATCTTGAGATCCTTCGCCGGAGACCATATGAACTGCATCTGGTTCATGAACCCACCGTAAACAAAGTTCTTGTTTGTATGAAACCTTGCAAGGGCCATCCATCTCGTATCACCAATTACATCACCACCCCTCTTCTTCAACAATTATGTCATTGAAGTCTTCTTCACGCAGATCGACTCTATTGAGCATGAATCCTAATGAAGCCGATGTATCTCTGCTCCATTGTTGTGGTTCAGCGCTTGTAGAAGCCGTTGCCGTTCTTCTTCCATCATCCGCCATCTCCTCCGAGTTGGCATGCAAAAGATACGACAACTCAACGAACACTTGGGATCTCAGAAAACAGACTGATTTGTGCTCTTTCAGAAAGCAGACTGGTGATTCAATCAGTGATTAAACAAAGATTCTCTCCGCCGGAAACCAGCGGGAGTAAGGAAACCGCTCTTGAGAACGAACGGACGTATACGGTTGTATTTAAAGACTTCAGTCTACAATATTCATAACTTAGACTCTATTTGGAACCTCTAGAACTAACAATTAGTTATCTAATAATCTATTAGCTGGATTGGGTCAACTAATTATTAGTCAGCTAATTACTAGATTGAGGCTGTTTGGAACCCATAGCTAATTATTTGATTGCTAGAGACAATTGACTGTAGTGCCCCTTTTTTATTGGTATACTCCTCCTCATCTCCGAACTCCATAGACCCGTTCGTACAACGATGAAAGAAACCATCACCATGTCAAGAGCATCGGACCTTTGATTCCAGGAAGAAATAATCATATAGCTGTAATGGACACTCACACTACTACAAAACGCATTTTCACAGGCGTCTCGATTTTTCAAACACGGGCGGTCTATAAAAAAATGCGATTGTGATGACGAATAATACAATACCGCTTATGATGAAAGAGCATCACAAACGGATTTTAAATAACAACTGTCTGGGTAAATACATGATTTTCTCGGGCGGTGTATTAATTAAGAACCGTCTGTAATGTAAAAAACTTCACAGGCGGTCTTTAATTAACCACGCCTGGGTAAATACATTATTTTCACGGGCGGTCATTGTTTAAGAACCGTATGTACTGGTTCAAACATCACAAGCGGTTTTTATTGAAGAACTGTCTGGGTAAAGTCATTGTTTTCACATGCTGCTTGTTAATTAAGAACCGCATGTGATGCTGATAAGCTCCTTTCAAGCTAATTCCTGCACAACAAGATCTTGTAGATGAAAGTAACACCTGTGACTCATCATTTGGATTGTTGAAAGCCTCTATTGAAGCCTGACGATCCCATGGAAGGATTTTCTCATCCATCTGAAAGATTTCTTTCCCTCCTGTCCATTTGAAAACCTAGGAAGATGCTCCTTTATAAGTTTTAATGATTGAATATATTGACTAAAAATTAGTACCTTGTCTCTCAGTGCTTCACACAAGCAAGAAAGCGAATAACTTCAATCATAAATCTTGTTTTTACCCTTTTATAGGGATTTGACCTTAAACTTTTAAGCATAGATTTATCAATAAGTGAAGCTTTCTTATCACACATGTTAATGGCAGTTATAAGCAAATAATGCATCGAAGCTAATGAAATCTGAATTAGACTGAAGATAAAGAGATCCTACATATGAGTGGCAATGTCCAAGTTAGATAGCGTGAAGATATGATGGCAACCTTCAACAACATGAAATGTGATGTTAAAGTTATGCTTGCATCAACCAAGACATGTTGTGAGGGCATAACACTTGTTGGGGCAAGCATAACTGTGATGTCCCAACAAGTGTTATGCCCTCACAACATGTCTTGGTTGATGCAAGCATAACCTTGGCATCACTTTTCATGTTGTTGAAGGCTGGCATCAAAGCTTCATGTTGTCTAATCTGAACATTGACACTCATATGCAACATCTCTTTGTCTTCAGTCCCGTTGAGATTTCGTTAGCTTCGACACACCCTTCACTTGTAACTGCAGTTAACATGCCTGATGAGGAACCTTCACTTATTGATAAATCTATGCTTGAAAGATTAAGGTCAAATTCCTATGAAAAATGTAAAAAAGATTTGTGACTGAAGTTGTTCGCTTCGTCGCTTGTGCGAAACACTAAGAGAGATGGTATTGATTTTTAGTCAATATATTCAGCCATTAGAACTGATAAAGTATCATCTTCGTAAGTTTTTAAAATGGAGAGAAGAGAAATAAATCCTTTAGGGCTTGTTTGGGTGTACTCAATCTAATTGGATTGAAGTGGATTGGAGTGGAAAATGAACTGATTTTCTCCTCAATCCACCTCAATCCTCTTATATTGAAGTGGATCGACTCCTATCCAAACAAGTCCTCAAATGTATAGGAAGTATCGTCAGACTTCAATTGAAGCTTTTAACAATCCAAATGATGAGTCCGGAGTGTTACTTGCATCTACAAGATCTTGCTGTGAAGGGATTAGCTTGACAGGAGCTTCAAGAGTTGTGCTTCCAAATGTTGTTTGGAACCAAGCTGTTGGAAGGCAAGCCTGATCATCATAGATCAGAAGAGTTTTATATACACATAAAATTTAGTAACTTATGGAACAGGTGAAGGTGATAAATATGATAGTCAACAAGCCGAAAAGGATCACTTGTCCAAATTAGTCTTCTCTACAAAAGATGAATTTAATAATGTTCGAAACATGCTATCTAAAGCTGAAATGGAGCATTGTTCTAAGTTGATTTCAGAGGATACAAATATATACAGTATATATCATACATTTTTTCCAGCATTGACATCTTCTCGCATATAGCGTTTAAAATCCTTTTTAATGCTTCTCTCTACGCGCTTGATGTTTTCTGGTTCGCTGAAAAGGTACATCTCTTCATACTGATTATATTCCTCTTCATTATCTCCCACACTCTCAACCCCAACAATATTTTGCTTTCCAGAAACAACTACGTGCATCTTCTCAGTTTCTGGATCTTGTACATAAAAAACTTGTGCAAGACGATCGAGGAGAACTCACTGGTCATCTTTATAACTCACTTTGTTCAAGTCTACCAGTGTCAACCCGTAATTGTCCACTTTCACACCATCAGGATGTTTGACCCATTGGCACTTAAATATGGGCATTACCATTCTGACACCATAATCGAGTTCCCATATTTCCTCTATAAATCCGAAGTATGTGGTCTTCTGCCCTTGTGAATCATAAGCCTCTATACGAACACCACTATTTTGTGCTGCAGTCTTATCGTCTTTTTCCTTAGTGTAAAATGTGTAACCATTGATGTCATATGCTTGCCATGATGTCACCAAAACAGATGGGCAAGAAGCTAACTTCTTCATTGTTGCCTCTTCTATAGAGTTTTCGTATGATATATTTTTGTCCATAACCATTCAGTAAAACATCTTCTATGTTTTTTCATGATCCAGTCCTCAGTGCGGTCTTGGTTTTTTCGTGAAGCTCAATTTGGTGTTCCTCAATGTATGACTCGGCTATTGCGAGCTGTTTTAGTAAACCAAAATGTGCACGGTGTACATTATTGTAATCTTGAACGATAAAAGTTTTCTTACCCACTTTTCCTCTCCCACGTAGTCTACCCTCATGTACTGTTATAGGTAAACCTATCAGTTTTCCATCTTTGATGTAATCAGTGCAACCCTCAATTACTTCTTTAGTGGTATATCCTTCCATAATTGAACCCTCTGGGTGAGCACAGTTCTGCACATAACCTTTTAATACTCCTAAATATCTCTCCAATAGAAACATATGATGTAAATATTGTGGCCCCAATGCTTTTATCTGATCAACAAGATGTATGACTAGGTGTACTTGCATATCAAAAAAGGATGGTGGGAAACACATCTCAAGTTTGCACATAGTCTCGACGATGTACGTTTTCAAATAGTCTAAATCTTCACGTAATATTACCTTTTGGGATACTGCATTGCAGAAAAAACACAAACGTGTGATGAAAACTTTTATATGCTCAAGTTTGATGACTCTTATTGCAATGGCAAGAAACACTGTCATCATCATGTGACAGTTGTGAGAATTATAGACAAATAAAGATAAGCCTTTCATCTAGACTAGTTTGCGGATATTGGATGAGAAACTTGTGGGCACTTTGATCTCACGCAAGCATTTGCAAATTGCTTTTTTCTCTTGTAGTGTCAAGTTGTAGCTGGGTAGGGGAAGGTAATGCTTCCCGTTTGCCTTTTCTAATGGGTGAAGCTCTGGTCTCATATCAAGATTTACTAGGTCCATACGTGAATTTAATCTGTCATTTATTTTCCTCTGCATGTCCAGCAAGTTCCCAACGATGCTGTCAAATTCATTCCTTGTAACGTGCATCAAATCAATACCATGGCGAAATTCTAGATTCTTCCAATACGGAAGATACTTGAAAAAAACTGATTGTTTCTTGAAAGCCATATCACTTGTATCACCTAAAGATGTACTTTTCTTTCTATTTGTTCTTTTACATTTTTTGCCCTTACCGAAAGCAATATGAATGTTCTTGACCATTTCGAACACGAATTTTCCACTGTAAGGCCACCCCAAAATAGGGATGATGCGGAAAATTATTGGAAATTGCACCGGCCATGACTTAAAGGACACTAAATTTCCAAAATAAAATGATTTTTGTGTGTACTTCATGTGATATGGGCAAGACGATCTTGCGCCCTTCTCCGCTTAAGATCCATGTTGAACCTTTAAAGTTCCTTGAACGAATTCAAGGTGATATTTTTGGACCCATACAACCAATGTGTGGTCTATTTAGATATTTCATGGTTTTAATCGATGCATCTACAAGATAGTTGCACGTGTGTTTACTATCTACACGTAACCATGCTTTCGCAAAATTTATGATACAAGTCATAAGATTAAAAGCGAATTATCCTGAATATAGGATAAAAAGTATCCGTATGGACAATGATGCTGAATTTTCATCTCGTGCCTTCGATGATTATTATATGGCTCAAGGAACTGAAGTACAACACTCTGTTTCATATGTTCATACACAAAATGGTTGAGCAGAATCTCTCATAAAGAGAGTAAAGCTCATAGCTAGGCCATTATTGCAAGGTTGCAATTTACCCTCATCTTGTTGGGGTCATGCAGTTTTACACGCTGCTGATCTTCTTCTACTAAGACCAACTGCATATCATACCACCTCCATTGTACGTGGCGATCAACCCAATATCTCCCATATGCGAAAATTTGGATGTGTTGTGTACACATCAATTTCACCACCTCTGCGAACCTCTATTGGCCCTCACAGGAAATTGGGAATATATGTGGGATATCAATCCCAGTCTATTTTAAAATACTTGGATCCTCTGACAGGAGATTTATTCACAGCCA
Organism: Tuctoria greenei; assembly: GCA_036927565.1. NCBI lineage: Eukaryota > Viridiplantae > Streptophyta > Magnoliopsida > Poales > Poaceae > Tuctoria > Tuctoria greenei. The sequence continues at coordinate 182,122,177 of JAYESD010000002.1, forward strand.
GGTTCGCTGATTGCATATTAATGAAGATCATTTCCCGGCTTTAGGAGGGATAATAAATTTATCGATGAAAGACGAGAAATAAATTGGGATGACAAGTCCATCCTAAATGTTAATCCACATACAAAGGAAATTAAACTTTAAGTTCAGAGAATTATAGAGTTACATCAAATTGCTAGTAACCTGCAGATGCATTTACTAACTACAATAGAGTTACAAAGTCTTTGAATCCTGCTATCAATGCACCTTGCCGAGTGGAGGTACCACTAAAAACCACTCAACCCCCAAAAAGGAGAGTGCATGTAAGCAAAATGACGCTTCTAATAAGCGTCAAAAGACTACGAGGTCAAGATCTTCCTAAAAGAAATAAATGCAAGTCAACAAAATGTTGACATACATCAAATGGATATATTAACTTTATCATCCAACCCTCAAGTGCACGCTATAGAGAAGACTGGACAATCGGGAAACTTTGATTTTTCTAAGTTGGGAAATTGTGAAGAATTTCAGGGGATAAAAGAAATTTCCATCAATTATAATAGTTCCGGAGAATTAGTCGACCGTAATACAACAGTTGTCAACTCATGCTTTTCAACCATGATAGCAGATCTTCTCCATGATCCTGATCATAGGACTATGACAGAGTGTAAACAACGCTCGGACTGCATAAAATGGAAAGAAGCAATCAAGACAGAATTTGACTCACTAAGAAAGAGAGAGGTATTCAGTAACGTAATACATGCCCCTCCTAGAACCTATCCTGTTGGGTTCAAATGGTTTTTCATCCGAAAACGGAATGAGAACAACGAGGTTATAAGATACAAGGCAAGGCTAGTTGCACAAGGGTTCATGCAGAGACCCGACATTGATTTCAATAAAACATATTCTCCATTTATGAATGGAATAACTTTCCTATATTTGATATCTCTGGCAACAAAAAAACATTTATCTTTGAAGTTGATGGATGTTGTGATTGCATATTTATATGGGTCACTAGATTCGGATATATATATATGAAGGTTTCTGATAGGATACCCATACCGAATGGAAAATTAGATCGCAACATGTATTCTGTTAAACTTAACAAGTCTTTATATGGCTTGAAACAGTTTGGAAGGATGTGGTATAACCGACTGAAGGAGTTAACTCTAATAATGATGATGGCCCTTGTGTCTTTATTCGTAGATCCTCAACTGGTTTTTGTATTATCTCAGTATATGTTGATGATTTAAATATCATTGCCACTGAGACTAACATTAAAGAGGCACAAAATCATCTTAAAAGAGAGTTCGAGATGAAGGATTTAGCTAAAACTAAATTCTGCTTGGATTTACAACTAGAGCACCTTCATACAGGTATTTTCGTACACCAATCATCTTATGTTAAAAAAATATTGGAGAAATTCAACATGAACAAAGCATATCCATCAAAAACTCCGATGGTGGTTAGAGGCTTAGAAAGAGACACATATCCATTCGGCCATGCCAAGAAGGAGAAAAGGTGTTGGGTTCAGAAAACCCATACCTGAGTGTCATTGGAGCACTTATGTATCTTGGAAATAACACAAGACCCAATATTGCTTTTGCAGTAAAATTACTAGCAAGATATAGTAACACTCCGACCATGCGTCATTGGAGTGGAGTGAAAAATGTATTAATATACCTTCAAGGTACAAAAGGTCTTGGACATTTCTTCCCAAAGAAATAAGATCTGAGCCTCATTGGCTATGCCGATGCAGGTTATTTAAGTGATCCTGACAACGTAGATCAAAACAGGTTTCGTGTTTTTCTACGGACAGACAACAATTTTTCGGAAGTCTTCTAAACAAACTCTAATTGCTACGTCATTAAATCACTGCGAAATCATAACATTATATGAAGCTGCACGTGAATGTACTTGGCTACGTAGAGTGATTGTAAGGACCGAATGCCCAAGAGGGGGGGAGGGGTGAATTGGGCTTTCTTCGAAAAATTCTAAGCAATAAAACTTAATTTCTAAAGCCCAATTCCCTATGCAAACTATCTATGCATTCTAGTAGATAGAAACTTCGCAGAATATAAAAGGCATAAAAGTAAGGGAAGGAGAAGGATGCAAACGCCTGAGGAGACAAGGATTTATCCTGTGGTTCGGCAAGATCGTCAAGATCTTCCTACATCCATGTTGTGGCACCCACCAAAGGGTTTTGCCACACCCAAGTCACCGAGACGAGGGGTCTTCACTATTCCTCTCCGTTTGCCTCCTTTGGCAAGGTGGAGCTCAAGCCATGTACAACTTCGACCTTCCGGGCTTCCACACATGCCTTGGCAAGCTCCGGAAGTCTCCTCACGATTACAAACACCAAGAGAACTCCCTTGAGGCTCTCACACTATCCTAGAGAGTCCACTCACCCAGAATGGTGGCACACAAGCTCTCTCTCTAGCTAGTTCCATTCTAAACCTTGGTGTATAGATGATTGAAATGGTGTGGAAGTGATTGCTCTTGGTCTTGAACACTTGTGGATGTGTTGATGGTGTCTGGTGATCAAGACTTGACGAAATGACAGGATTAGGTGGTATTTATAGCCAGCCTCCCCGAAATAGCCATTGGAAAAGTAGGATGACAGAACTTTACTGTGAACACCGGATGATCCGATGTCTCCCCTTTAGTAATCATCGGTCAAGTTACTTTGGCTGACGTCATTGTGTCAGATGTGACCGTTGTTAGACCGATGTTGATCCTGTCTTCTCATCGGATGATCCGGTGGCTCTTCCTCCAGAATTTTCTTAATCTTAATGCTTACTGGAGTAATCAACCGATGTGTGCTTCTCTGTACATCGGATGATCCGGTGCTAGACTTGGTCCAATGTTCTTGCAAACTGTACTTATGGACCGATGTTACTGAGCCATTCACATCGGATGATCCGGTGAGTACTTTGTTCTGATGTCTTCTTCTTCAGCTGAGCCAACTCGACCGATGTGTTGTTCTGAGGTATCATCGGTTGATCCGGTGAGTTGATTTTGTTTGCTTCGAGTTGTTTTCTAAGTGAATTTTTGTGTCTTGCTCAACTGACCTCTTAGACTTTGTTGAACATGTATCTCTGATGATTGTCAATCATTAAATGTCTTCAATTTTGATTGAATGACTTGACATAAGAGCTTTCACTTCTTGTCTTCA